>CM018036.1:12471150-13682400 GCA_008638375.1 Nyssa sinensis | reverse complement strand
TTTCCCAGCGCCTCTCTTCTGATGGTCCCCAGTTTGCGGATGTCACTCTTTACCGCTCCCTTGTTGGTGCCTTGCAATATCTCACTATCACTCGCCCTGACCTTGCCCACTCGGTCAATTCTGTCAGTCAATATTTGCATGCTCCTACTGATGCCCATTTTCAGGCTGTGAAGCGTATCCTTCGTTACGTCAAGGGCACTCTTCCCTTTGGCTTATCCTTCACTGCCTCCTCTTCCGCTCGCATTACTGCCTACTCTGATGCTGATTGGGCCGAATGCCCCGACACTCGCCGCTCTACTTCCGGCTACTCTATCTATCTTGGTGACAATCTTGTCTCTTGGAGTGCCAAAAAGCAACCCACGGTATCTCGCTCTAGCTGTGAATCTGAATATCGTGCTCTGGCTTCTACTGCTGCTGAAGTTCTCTGGTTAGACCACCTTCTTCGTGACCTGCGTGTCTCCACTACAGATCGCCCTCTTCTTCTTTGTGACAATAAGAGTGCCATCTTCTTAAGCTCCAATCCAGTCTCTCACAAGCGCTCCAAGCATATTGATCTTGACTACCATTTTCTTCGCGAACTTGTGGTTGATGGTCGGCTTCGCACCCAACATATTCCCTCCACCCTTCAAGTCGCTGACGTCTTTACCAAGAGTGTCTCCCGGCCCCTCTTCACATTCTTTCGATCCAAGCTCCGTGTGTGTTCTAATCCCACGCTTAGCTTGCGGGGGGGTGTTGAGGATCCCTCAGAATCCTCCGCTGATTCTTAGCCATCCTCCCTAAACTGTTATAGTTGACCCTTAATTGTAGGCTTGTAATCTTTGTGATTCTTTCCTTATCAAATTTTATAGCTATACTTGTAATAGTTTTCTATATAAATGATATTCGGCCTCCACCAATATACACGGTGGTTTACAAACATTCTCACCCTGACCGTTCCCTTGCATTTCCCACAATTAGGCAAAGAGTTTTGTTTTTATTTTTGTGTTTTTTTTATACAATGATGAGGAAAAAAAATTGAACTCACATTAACATAGAGTGGGTACTTGCACCACTTGAATATGATCTCAGTCCTCATAACTAGGCTGAGAATTAATGATTTACTTAATATTAAGGATAATTATACTAATTTTTTTTTAAATATCTTACAATTATACTAACATCATCAATATTTTTTAAATTATACTAACATACACTATTTCAATCTTCGTATATTATTTTCTTTAGTCTTATTTTGAATCCACCAATTTGTTTCAATAATTTTAAATCTTACATATTAGGTTGTTGATTTTTTTAAAAAAAACAAGTGTCGGTTTAAAATTATTTTCAAAATTTATTTAGATTCATATAATATTAATTGCTTCATCAATAATTCTGAGAAAAAAAAAATATTAGTTATTACTAGTATGAAATATTTTATGAATTTCGCTTATTATATTTGAAATAATTTAGTTAATTTGTAACATAATTTTATTCTCTTAATAGAGTGGGATTATGTGCCACAATATTATAAAGAGAAAAAGAGCCAGAGTGGTGGCCAAGACTAATATGGTCGTGAGTGGCCTGTATGAGTTCTTTCAAAATTGTGGCCGTAATTTGCCAAAGAAATAGAGGTAGCATTATTATCAAATAAGAGCTAAAAATAGTCAATGTTTTAACAAATTGGCATGGTAGTAGCTTGCACTGGATGACAATGTTCCTAATTAGGAAGATGGGTTTTATTTTATTTTTTTTTAGAAAGTCAGGAAAGTTTTTTCATATTGACCAAAATCCTTGTTTTTAATGAAAAAGGAAAAAGGACATTTCCTTCCATCTTTTGTTTTGTTGAGTTGGAAATTAACAAGTATTTTATGATCTTACCAGTATATCATACATATATATATATATATATATATATATTAAGAGTGATGCTAAACATATAACATATTTTTCCAATAAATTTTCTTCTTCCTAAACATAAGATAGTCAGTAGTGGCTTTCATTGTGATAAATACTTGTTTGTGTCTAGAATTTAAAAAAACAAAACAAAACAAAAGACAGTATACTTTCACAGCAAGCTTGACGTATGCCTAACATAACATATATATATATATATATAACACATTTCTAACAGTTGGGAATGGGTTGTTGAATAGTTAATTAATTAAGTCGGTCGAGTAAACATACCTTGTCATTGAAGAGGGATTGCAGTTCGAAAGGGGCCAGGTCCACCTTCTCAACTCTTTCTTCTTCTTGAGATTCACTACTCCAGAAGCTTTTTAGGTTCTGCAACCTTTCAAGCTTCATAAGCTTTAGTCTGGGGAACACTATCTTGTCCAGTGTTTCTTTACTTCCTCTCTTGGTTGCAATTATCTCTTGCATCTTCTCACAAGAACTTACTTTTAGCTTTTCGAGATGCACAATATTTATGGCCACAGAAAGTGAGAATACATTTCTCAAACTTTGACAACTGGAAATAACAATCTTCATCAAGTTTGGATAGCAGCAATTTCCGTAGGACACCTGGTTTAACTCATAGTGCATCAACTTGGGTAGGTTATGTAACCGCAATTGTTTTAGTTGAGGGAGTATTGGCATTGATGCTACAAATCCTTCCTCAGCATTAAGTCCAACTGATATCACCGAATCACATGATTCAACTTCAATTTCTACAAGATTCCGTAACCTTGGGAGCATATGTGAGGGAACTATGTTCACCAAATTGTCACAGTTCGAAACTTGTAGAGTACTTAGTTGAGAGAATGACTTTTCTTTAGGGAGTTGGCTGTCCCATATCTCTTTCATATTCAGGGACCTTATATCCAAATATTCCAAGACAGGGAATGCAATCTGCAAAACACATTCTATTAAATCTTGCTAATAACAATGTATCACCGAATCACATGATCTTCTAAAACTCCAAAAAAAAAAAGTCTAGTAATAAAATAATATGAAAAAAATTACATGGCTATTCCAAACAATTTTTGGCATATGGTATATATTTTTAAATTAAAGCATTAATATGACATGATTTATGTCACATGTCTAAAACTAATTTGAATGAATATAATGTTTCTCCGTACTACCTTACCACTCCTAAAACTCATTATATATTTTGACTATTCCATTGCAGTGGATTTCACGCCTCATGATCTTTTAAAACTCTAATTCACTCCCAAAATAAAAATAAAAATAGGAGACATCTCAGCTTTATTTAATAACACATTATATTTACACTTGAAAGCAAGTGTGCACACAAATATTCAATTAGTTATATATTTTCCTTGGGGGTCCAAAGTAAAGTCTCTTACTTTAATTAGGTTTAATTTTCTTAAAGTACCATACTTTAGTTAAATCTCAGCTTCTTCTTTTTTGTGTGTGTTTTATATAATTTATAGAGGTGTTAAAAATAATTGAATTAGATATTGGTAAAATAAATTTAGTTTTATTTTTAGTGATTTAAGTTTATCAATTAGATCTTAATTTATTAAATCAAAAATCCATAAAATAAATAATACTTGAGTACATCTATCATATATGCAATACTGGAAAATGTGAGAAGATTTATTAAGTAATAAATAAAATACAAAAAGATATGTAGGGTGAAAGAAATGGTAAGTCAAATTAAAGGTGGTGGCCTTGTAGAATTCAAAAAAATATATATAGAGCGAACAGCGACCCCACAGAGGTCACGAAACTGAGAGTGAGAGAAATTGCATGTCTCAAGGAATGCTACATGAGTTAAATTTTTGAGATGCCAAAGAGTCGATTTAGAGGGGAAAATATGAGATGATGAATGCAACAGTATGAAAAAAATTATATTATATTTTTATTTGAATAATAATAACCACTTTAAAAATAATATTTGATTTCAATAATAATAACCCCTTTGAAAATAATAGATGTAATTTTTTATACTTTCACAATCACCATATAATAGTAATAAATATTATTATTATTAGCAGCAGCAGCATGAACCTTTAAAATATCTTAAGCAACCAACTTCATTTTATAATCAATAATTGATAATTCTGTGACTTAATAATTAAAATTTTTTTTAAAGAAATTCATTTTATCTCACTAATTCTTAGATAGAAAATTGCATGTTTATAGTGGTGTATATAGTATAAAAATTATGAAGAATATTGACGTACCAGTAACAAAGAATGAAATTAAAAGATGTATGCAAATGATCGAATTTCTATCACAAAATTTATATATTTTTTAAGAAAAAATTTCATTAATAAAAACAAATAAATAGTTTAATCTCCTACATTGTCATACATATTGCCAATGGTAATACATGTTGCCAATGGTACCTATGGAATTTTTTTTATTTTTTATTTTATATTTTTGAGATTACCCACTAATTAACATGCCAAACATTCCCTAAGAAAGCGATTAATTGGAAAGCATACCTTATGATTAAAGAGAGGTTGTGTAGCTGTACAAGTACTGTTTCCCTCTGAAGTCATCCTTTCCAAGTCGAAGCTTCCAAATCGTGGTAGTTTATCCATCAACAAAAACTTTAATCCATGGAAAATGACTTTCTCTTCATCTTCTTCCCCTTCATTTCCAATTATTGTTTCCATTCTGACACATTCTCTTATATGTAGTTCTTTGAGTTGCATTAGACCTCTAGCAATGGACGGGGAAAAGAGATACTTCAACCCATGCATACTCTTAACTACTAATTTACTTAACTTGCAAAACGACCCCATGGCCACTAGAAGTTGTTTATAACCCCATAGATTTTCTCTGTCACCACAATTATCAATTTCAAGATATTTCAAATCTGTTGAAAACCCACCTTCTCCATCTTCCTCACTAAAAGACCTCTTTACCCCCTTCAAATTATGCAAGATCAGGACTTCACTTTTCTCCATCAAAATCTTAACCCCAGCTCTTATAGGAACGTCCACGAGTTTCAAGGCCCTACATGACGAAAGAGAATTCAAAGAGTCGATAAAATTGAAAGGCGTGCCAATAGATATTTTATATCTATTCAACTTGTCAAACGGATGATCTACAAGCCAAGAAGTGGTATTTGGTATATGAATTCCTAAAGCTGTTAAGTCAGTCAATTTATTTAGCTCAGGAATGCTTGCATTCTTTCTGTTGCTGTTCATTGCTTTTGCCTCCCATTCATCTTGCCAGGCTGAAATGTATAATTCTTCCAGGCGGGTCAAACTTGTAATGACATCCAGTTCAATTCCCCTGAAGTTCCTGCAATTCCGCAAATCCAACGAACGTAGAAGAGTCAAATTTCTTATATCTAATGGGAGCACTTTGACGATATCAGGACCACCGAGTATCAGTATCTCCAGTTTCTTTAATTCCATGATTATGGATATATCTTCAATCTCACAGTTATTTAGACATAACATTCGAAGATTCACCAATTTCAAGAGTGAGGATGGTAGTGACGAGGTATGAATTTGCCTCAGATGTAAAACTTTAAGTTTTTCCATCCCATTAAAAAAACTATCTGGAAATATTAGTGAAGGATGGCTGCACTCCAGAAACAATGTATTTAATTCTGGACAATTTAAATCACCTGGAAGCTCCTCAATCTCGTTCGATGTCAATGAGATTGCCTTTTTACGTTCAAATGAACCAGTCTGCCACCGTCGTCCACCAGTTTTTACAAGATATGCATATTCATCTCTTGATGCAATTTTTATAGCAATGTCTCGAATAATATCATGCATTCGGACTGCTTCTTCTTCATATGAAAGACCGCCACCTAACAACAAACAAGAATATTTGAGGATTTCAACCAGTTGACGCACTCTATTATTTGCTTTTTCTAATGTATCCGCATGTTTAAGCCAACCCATCACCATTGCATATCGAGCCAAATCATCAATTAAAATGTTAGCATCTTCTGGAAACAAAGAACAGAGCAAAAAGCATGACCTTGCATCTTCATGTTCCAAACGATTGTAACTCCACTCTAAGGATGAAAAAGCTTTTCGATCAATTCCAGCAATGTCCTCTGGAGCGAAATTTCTTAGCTGTTCTAGTGCATCATCCCACGCGGGCTTGTTCTTGTTTTTAAGTGTTGCACCAACTACTCGAACTACGAGGGGCAAACGTCCACATTGTTCACACACCTTTTTTGCTACGGGCTGGATTTGTGCATTGTCGACCGAATCTCCCACCTCCTTCTTGAACAAATCCCATGCTTCTTCTTCGCTCAAGTCGCCAAGCAAGAAAGGATCTCTACAATTATTTTTGACACACACCTCACGGCTTCGTGATGTCAACAGAATTTTGCAGCCCTTGACAGAATCCATAGAAGGAATTCCGATAATTTCCTTCAAGTTAAGTTTCTCCCAAACGTCATCCAATATTATGAGTATCTTTCGCCCATCCGTTAGTCTGTTGTATAGAAGACCCGCTCTCCCTACTTCATCCTTTGCTTCATCCAGATCTAAACTCAAACGGCCTGCAATTTGTCCTTGTGTTTTTCTCACATCCAAATTCTGGGAGATAACTGCCCATGTGACCTCATCGAAATGCTTATCCTTTTTCACTTGTTCTCTAACTTCTTCCACCATTGTGGTCTTACCCACACCCCCGATTCCATATATCCCAATTACATTAATTGTATCATCTCTTAATGCCTCAATGATCTCCTCAAAAACACGTCCTCTGGATTTGAAATGCACATAATCAAGGACATGTGGGATCCCAATATCAGGAAGAGGTTTAGGACGTGAAACTGTCTCAAACTTGCCATCTGTTATGAGTCTAGTGATAACCTCCGTCTTCTTTTTGGCTTCCCTACCCAATCGATGACGCGAGTATAAATCCGGAAACCTCACCTTAAAGCACCTTCTAAACGCTCTGTCTTTGCCTTCCAAAAATTCTTCCACTTCACCTTTCATTTTATCCACTTCTGTCAGCCAATTTTGCACCTTTTCCTCGATTTCTTTTGCGTTGTCTTGAGCTTCATTGACCCTTTGTTGGACCGCCCTAATCTCAACTACAAGTTTGCCTAGTTCAGCTTCCAGTGTTTGAACATTTTCCTTGTAGTGAACCAAATAACCAATTTGACGGCTCATTGGGTTGAGCAAGGTATCCAGAATTTTCCCTCCAATAGCTTGCGAACAGCAAATCACAATATCCATTTTCTACAACCCTGCTATTTTTTTGGGTTTTTTTTTTTGGAAAATAAAATGATATAGGAATTGTTAAAACCCAACTAACAACAATAGATATATCAAACGTGAGAGAGAACACTGAAATTATCCAAGAATGTTGGGGCATACCTTTTTAATTTTCTTTATCTTTTGATGGAGTAACAAAGATTGCAAAAAATAACGCACCGCGAAGTTGATTAAAGCTGAATTTATGAAGAAAATAAATACGCATAGCTCCATATTACAAGGTAAAACAGTAATCAATAGTCTTGCAAAAATTGCACATTAGAAAAGTAATGGAAAAGTGCATAGAATAAAAGGTAAGACTAATGAATCATGGACCATTGTATGTGTTCATATGCTAGAGCCATTTTATTTGTGTCCATATGCGGGTGGAATTCATCGTTACGAGTGTCACTAAGAGATGCACATTATGCGAATATACAAGTATCATATGAATATCTTGTATCTTATGTAAATATATGTAAGTACCATATGTATATCATGTATATATTTAAATATTACTAAAAGGTAAAGTGAAATGCATGTGTATGCCCCCAACCTTTGAGACATGATCTCCTATATACAAATAACGCAAAGCCATGTAAGTGGGCCCAAACAAAGCCATGTAAGTAGGTCCAAACACGGCCATATTTGTGGTTCAATAATAATTTTTGGTCTATGTATTAGTGCTCGTATACTCACCGATAGTGAAGCTCATTATTTATGGGTTTCACTAACGAAACTCACCTTGTGTGATTATATAGACATCATACGAACACCAATAAATGGACAGCAAAACATTTTATTTTGTGGTTGCAACTTTCATTTCCTCAATCTTTGTAATTTAAAAAAAAAATGGTAAATAATAATGTCGTTTTTTCAAGTTTTTGACAATTACAAACTTTTCTTAGATTTTTTCTATTTTTATTGACCTACTACAAATAACTCTCCTTCAGTCTATTTTTTTTTTTTCAAAATGCTAGAAGTATCTTTTTCACATATATATTTTTTCAATTTTGACAATTTTTTCTAATTTATCTCAAAGAATTTTTTTCATTTTATATAAAAAATAAACTTAAGATAAATAATTTATATTTTTTCCAAAATTTTTTAATTAATATTAATTTGAAAATAAAAAAAATTAGATATATCAAACGTGAGATAGAATATTGATACAAATATATAATAATTGTTAAAGTCCAACTGACGTACAAAATTTGCTCTCTAATAGTTTGCAAATGGCAATTCCCAATTTCCATTTTCTACTTTACAAATTTTTTTTCATTTTCTTATTTTTCTATTTTTTGGAAAACAAAACGATACAAAAGATATAAGAAAAAGTGACAAGAATAAATCAAATGTGAGAGATAACACGGACATTATTCAAAAATGTTAGAGGCGTAGTACCTTTTTTGGAAGGTCATGAAACAGTAGAGGATATTTTATTGTATTAATAGTATTTATTGTATTAAGATTAGTATAAAAATAAAATATTTTATTTTTTAATCAAAATAACAGTATTATGTCTCTATTAATATTATGTAATAAATTTTTATTATGAAATTTTTTTATCAATAATAAATAATTACGAATTTTAAGTAATTTATTCTCTTATTTTAATTGATTATTCTCATTAGATTGAGAATTCTTCATTTCATTAGATTGAGAATTCTTCATTTGTAAATATTGACGTTTAAAGTATTCATTCCTTATATTTCTGTGCCGCATTAATATAAAAAAAAAATAGGTTAAATTTTAGGATCATAATTTACAAAACCAATATTAAATATGAATTTTACGCTCCAAAATATGATGTCCTGCCCTTTGAAGCATTTGTATTGGCCAACACTTTAAAAACTGGCACCTGACAGAATAAGATGATGTGGCACCTCTAACACCATAATAAAATTTTAAACTATGGAAAAAAATGCAAAAATCAATAATAGATTTCATCGTGTCAAATTAAAATTAAAATAAAGATGGCGTATAAAAAAATTAAATTAAGTGTCAAAAATATAAATTAAACACACTCTTAACATAACTGGAAAATTATTTAGTGAAACAACACTCTTAACATAACATCATTATCAAATGTTAAATAACAACTTTTTAAAAAATTTAATAATTTTTTAAAATCATAAGAAACTTTTTTTATCATTATTAAAAAAGAATAAAAATTGTAAAAAATTGTTATTATATATCAGATAATATAAAGTGACTCTTCTACAAAGAGAGCGTCCCGCGCAATCAGACATGAGGTAGCCGCAGAAAACACAAATAAATTGTAAAATGATAAGTCAAGGAAGACATTTAGTTGTGTGGCAAGAGAGAAGCAGGAGGCCAGTGAGGGAGCCGGAATCTATTTTAAAGGATAAATTTTTTGTTAAATATTTAATTATAAATTTAAAATTTAATGAAGTATAAAAAATTTGTTATTGATTGATAAATAACGAAGTTTATAAATATAAAAAAATTTACAAACTATATAAAAATTCAATCAAAAGAAACAGACCCTTAAAATTTTAAACTATGCAAAAAAATTCAAAAAATCAATAATAGATTTCATCATGTCAAGTTGAAATTAAAATAAAGATAGTGTTTAAAAAAAATTAAATTAAGAGTCAAAAATATAAATTAAAAGAATAAAAAAGAATTTCAAATAAAACAAATTGAGGCCCCCCACCCCCCACGGCCTTAGCTGGCGACCCATTGTATAATAATTCAGATTGAAAAATGCGAGAATAAAGTAATTGCTCTAAACTTCATTTATAAAGAATGTCTTAAAATTTATGTCTTTAATCTCTATAATATAATTCAAACTAAAAATCTAAAATCAATAAAAATCTAACTACAAAAAGAAGGAAACTAGAAATTTTAGAATAACAAAAGTTTAAGTCTATACAAAGAAGGCATATAAGTGCTACGAGAACAAAAAAAAACCTCAACTCTATTGCTATGTCTAAATGAAAAAACTTGAATAGTTATTTTGTATTTCTTAATTTATATTTTTGTAAATTTTATTACTTGAGTATTTTCGATTACGTAAAGATTATATTATTAAAGTTTTGTTCAACATATATATATATATATATATATATATATCTTTTGTATTTGAATAGTATTACAATTTATATAACTATATATATTGAAAATATATATTTTTACATATTTATTAGAATTTTTATTTATATTTAAATTGCTCAAAATTCTTACACTATAAACAGTTTTATCATTATTTTAAATTATATTTCTTTATTAAAAATTAATTCTTCTTGCATCTAAAGAAATGGAAAAAAATAAATAAATCTTTTTAAAGTTGTCCTTCAAGTTTCAAATTATCTTGAGTCGATCTTATTCTAAACGTGACACGTTTGTAACTAATAAAACCTATAATGAGAAAATTCTCTGACTTTAAGATCCTCTTGATGTGCCTGATTTTTTATTTTTTGTTATTTTTTTCAAATTATCACGTAAAGCCACTAAACTCTTTAATTCAAACTTTCCATATTTTGAGAGTTTATTGCTTTAGTTTCTAAAATCCTTGAAAAACACTATAGGTTTATTTGTTAAAATTTAATAATTTAAATTCAAAATTTCATTAAAACTACATATTTTCTAACATTATATGCATGTATATTGTGACTCCCGTGTTTTATCATTAACTCAAGGATTTGAGATAAGAAGTCCATAGATGAGAAGGGGTCAGCGGACATTGGTATCCATGAATCTGATATATAAATGATATGAGGAGGGTACTCATGGTCTCCCATTAAAAAGGATAGCTGCCCAATTAAATGCAGTTGGTGGTTCATGTCCCCCAACTCATTTTTCTCACTCTCTTCTTTCACCATTAAAACTAGCTGACACACTCCTCATATTACTACGTAACACGTGTCATTTGATCCCTTTCTGACTCCACCTATACCAATTAAAAGGGATAGCTGCCCAATTAAATGCAATTGGTGGTTCATGTCCCCAACTCATTTTCCTCACCCTCTTCTTCCACCATTAAAACTAGCTGACACACTCCTTTCTGACTCTACCAATACCATGTAGGCCCCGTTTGGTAGAGCGGTACTCACCCTTCCGACCGCTATTTTTAGTATTTCGGCCAAAAAGCTCATGAGAGAAGCTTCCTTCTCTATCGTTTTTCTAGCCGCCTGTTGATTGGCCAAACAGCAAAACATTTTCTTTTGTGGATGCAACTTTCATTTCCTCAATCTTTGTAATTTGAAAAAAAAATTAATAAATTACAATATCATTTTGACAATTATAAAAATTTCTCTTAAATGATATTAATTTTTTCTATCTTTATTGACCTACTACAAATAACTCTCTTTCAGTCTTTTTTTTTTTTAAATAATATAAGTATCTTTTTCATATATATTTTTTTCAATTTTGACAATTTTTTCTAATTTATCTCAAAGATTTTTTTTCATTTTATATAAAAAATAAACTTAAGATAAATAATTTATATTTTTTTCCAAAATTTTTTAATTAATATTAATTTGAAAATAAAAAACAAATTAGATATATCAAACGTGAGAAAGAACATTGATACAAATATATAATAATTGTTAAAATTCAACTAACATATCCATTATATTTCACGCTATTCAAAATTTGCTCACTAATAGTTTGCAAACGACAATTCCCAATTTCCATTTTCTACTACTCTACAATTTTTTTTTCATTTTCTTATTTTTCTTTTTCTTGGAAAATAAAACGATACAAAAAATATAAAAAATGTTAAAACCCAACTGACAAGTAACAACAATAGATAAATCAAATGTGAGAGAGAATATTAGAAGCATACCTCTTTATCTTCTGAAGGACTAGCTAAGATTATAAATAACAACGCACCACGTCTGAAATTGATTCAAACTAAATATTTGAAGAAAATGAATATATAATAGCTCCCGATTAGAAAATCATGAAACAGTAATCAATAGTCTTGCAGTGAAAAATAATGCTACGTCCTTCTCAAATACATATCTTAGATGCAACCTTCCAACCAACCATCTTTGTAAAGCAGGAATTATATATAATATAAACTCTAAAATGAAGAATTGAGCTCAAGATTTATAGTGTGTCAAAGTACGCAACAAAATATGTAAAAAAAATGGCCTCTCTAATGTAAAAATACAACTCTCAAAGAGTGTGTTTTGAAACTCACACATTGAATATAAAAGAATAAAAGATAAAGTAAAGGAAACAGTAATCAATAGCGCATCCGAGAAGTAATGGAAAAGTGCACAGAATAAAAGATTTAGTAAAGTGGACCTATTTGTATAAAAGATAAAAGACAAATCTTCCTTCTCTATCGTTATTTCCAGCCGTCCATTGCTGGGCCAAACACCCTCTTAAGAAACAACTTTAACACTAGTACAAAGCATCTCCAATCAGGGGAGACATTTGAAAATGTAAATTTTCATTACTCTTCCACCAATGACTTCTATTACTATATATCTATTTTAACAACAGTAATCAAGATAAATATCAATATATTTTTGTTTCTCCTCTCTTTTCTCACCGCACACACAAACACCCTCCCTCTCGTGCACGTACACACCCACTCTCTCTCTTTTTCAAGTAAATATTTAGTGATCTCTTGGAACTTCAAGAGTTAGACGAAGAGTTACATATAAATTGTTATTTTAAATGCATATTGTTATTTTAAATGTATACGTGGTCTATCATCTAATATTTTTCCCTATCTTTCAATTACTTTTCCTCTAAATTTTGTCTTCCCTCCTTGTTCTTTCTTTTGACGGGAGACATTTGCCTCCCATCATTCAGTATTCATTAGTTAGAGACAAAATGTTTCATCTAATGCCTCTCCGATTAGAATGCACAATTTGAATGAATGGGAGATGCTCTAAGAAATTAAGAAAAATTATTTATTTTTATTTCAAGAAATGTTATTAAAAAATTGTATGTATATGTGAATGTGTTTCTTACTCTTCATGGAAATAAAAAATTAAAGTGATTAAATTAGATAAAAATTTAATGGATAAAAGACTTGTTTTCATATGCACACCATCTAATAGTAACATTGACCTTTTATTTTTATCCGGCCTACGTACTTTCCTTGAATAGTAAACTCAATTCCTAAAAGCTCTAATAAATAAGAAACCCAATTCCTAAAAAGGCTAATAAATAAAAAAAAAACCCGTTTTTATATGAGCACCTTCTATTAGTAACATCCTTGAGTAATAAACATGGACACGGTCCATTAGTAACATTGACCTTTTTATTTTCATCCTTGAGTCCATTCAGTTTCCAAATATTTGGTTAGAATGGTAAGGAGCATTACACTGTCAAATTCTCAATTTTCTTCTAGACTTTTTTAACAATACATCCATTTTTCCAATCAAATTCGAAATAAATTAGTTTTTTATTTTAATATGAAAAACATTATTCGGTTTATAAGTGATTATTTGGAGTTTGCTTTATTGTCATGCATCAAATGGCCAACGACTGAAGAATTCTTTATATACAAAAATGCCTTGTTTGAAGCAAAATCTTGTGGAGCTTTAATAGTTTTTTTTATATTTATTTGTTATGAAAAGCGATAAGAGCTTTAACTAAACATCAAGAGAGAGGTTGAGTGGGAAGTAGACAGCAATTAAGGAACTTGTCTTCCCAAAGTTGCCATCATTTAGATAATCTATTTTTATATTATTATTTGGTTTAAACACATCCAATTTATCCATAATTGCGACAATCATAATTTGAAAAACAAATGTTAGATTAACTCTTGACATGAATGACCTCAACATGTGTCCAAAACAAAACAAAAAAAAAAAAAAAAACTTAGAAACATTCATGTTTGATTCAAAGTAGGGTGGAATCAAAACATTAATGAGTTTGTTTCTATATTCTTTTAAGATTACCTATTTTCTATATTAGAACTTAGCTTAAATTTGTTCTTTTAATATTTTTTTAATTTATTTATTGTTAACTTCTCTTAGGAGATTTGCCTCTTCACATATCATTGTAAGACATTTTTTTTTCTTCATATATTTGAGCTTAACTTAAATTTGTTATTTAAATTTCTACAAACTCTTTCTCTTTTTTTGTCTCTTGTAAAAGCTTGAAAATTATTTATAAATTTTTTTTTAATAATATCATTGGACAAGATATTTCATTATCAATAATATGAAATTTAGTTCTAAGAATATTTCTCTTTTTCTTAGTAAATTTTATATTTTTTTGAATATTAACATACTCAATATTTTTTTTATTAAGTAAGATACTCAATACTTAGTTTATCAAATGACATCATTCATTATAACTCTTATTTAAAATTTAAACAAAATTACAAAACTAATCTACTAATTATAAAAATATCATTGACATATTATTCGATAAACAAAACCATTATAAAAACGTTGACATTATTCAAGAATGTTAGAGGCATACCTCTTTATCTTTTGAAGGTGCAGCTAGGATTGTAAGGAACAGCTAGGATTGTAAAGAGAACGCACTACGTCTGAAGTTGATTGAAGCTAAATTTTTGAAGAAAATGAATACATAATAGCTCCCGATTGGAAGGTCATGAAACAGTAATCAATAGTCTTTCAAAGGATTGCGCATCCGAGGAAAAAGTGCAGAGAAGAAGCAAACCTTATAATTTGGAAGAAAATCCAGTAAAGAGAAGGAAAAACAATACTATGCAGGCCCGACAAACATAAATACAGGAGCACATGGGTGTGCAGTAAGGTATCGACCCATGCGTTACATGAGATATTTTTGTACGGTCTCACACACCACGTAATTTTATATATTTTTAATTATATTCTATCACATATATTTTATTTTATTAAATAAGGTGTAATGTTTAAAAATTTATTAATTATTAAATTTTTTTATACTTTTATTAACTAATAATAATTTTTATATGTAAATACTTTTACTAAAAAAATAAGATTTTATATGTAAGTTTTTAATGATATTTTAATTTTTTTTTATAAAAAATACATATAATACTCAATTTATGACATAAAAAAATTTTTAATGTCCATTTCAAATAAATAATTTGTATTTCTTAAATGCCATAATTTTTTCATTTACAATACTTTTGACTCAGTTATGTAAAATTAATAAATATAATTATCAAGACATGTCATAAATAAGATATATATAAGTACATATATAATTATTTTATTTTTTTAATAATTAATATTATAAAAAACTTTTTCTAAAAAATGTATTAATTAATAGGTCATATACTTGTATAGATGTGATGTCCGCACCCATAATATTTACCTGGACTCCACACTCATGTGAGTACATGCATGTGCCACATATGTACTAAATCACATGTAAAGACTATCTTCAAAAGAATCATAAAAAAATAGTAAATATGTCCTTTGCTATTTCATATCAAAATTTATGATTTATAATTTTTATTATTAAAATTTGGCACTTCAATAAAAATAGCAAACTTTAATATATATTATTTTATTTTTTATTTATTATGATTATTTATACACATTTATAACTGTTTATGATAGTATATTGTTGTTTTGATAATTTTTTACCATTGCAATTGAAATTATGATATTTTGATATTTTATTAAAAAAATAATTTATCATTTTTAATATTATGTTTTTTCTTTCATGTAATATGACCATTTACGAATGTTGAATTCAAATGTTGAGTTTTTATTAAATATAATAAAATATACTGATTTTTATTGAGATTTTTGATAACTACACTAACTCTTCTGAGGTTTTTAAAATTACACTGAATTCTTTTACTTTACTTGACAACATACAAATACATCATTTCAATCAATTTTTTTTTCAAAATAACAAAACAGTCTATTTTATTTATTTATTGTGTGTTTTTTCAATTTTGACTAACTTTTTAACTTTTTTTTTAAATTATTATTATTTTATTTAAAAATATATTTGAGGTATATAACTTATTTTTATTTTATATAAAAATAAATTTAAGGTTATTATCAATAATTTTTTTTACAAAAAATACATATAATACTCAACTTATAACATAAAAAATTCTTAATGTCCATTTCAAATAAAGAGATTGTATTTCCTAGATGTCATAATTCTCTCATTTACAATACTTTTGATTTTAGTTATGTAAAATTAATAAATATAATTACTAAGACATGTCATAAATTAAAGATATATAAGTACGTATATAATTATTTGATTTCTCTAATAATTAATATTATAAAAAAAATTTCAAAAAAAAGGTATTAATTAAGAGGCCATATACTTATATAGATGTGAAGTCCGCACCCATAATATTTACTCATGTGAGTACATACATGTGTCATATATGTACTTAAATCACATGTGCTACAAAATAAATAATATTATGTTTTTCAATAATATTAATAAATAACTCTAGAATAATCATACTTTAATAATAAATAAATAAATAATCTTGTAAAAAATTATCACGACTCACGAGATTCACAAACACACACCACCCGTCACAATAACTGGGCTGGTGTCTTATTAGTCCCGTTTTCTCATTCGCCTTATTAATTTGACATGTAATCTCTTCTGATTTTAGTTAAATTAGACTATCAATATTTATTCATCAATACTTTTTTTAATCTATATTTTAGTACTACAATCATTCTGAAATTAATTTCTTCTAAGTCTCCTTTGAGCCGGTTGAAATTGAACCCAATTGAAAATCGGTCATTATGAGTTTTTATTATTAAATTATAAAAATAAAGGTGATGTGAGATTGATTGACATGTTTTTGCTTTTTTGTGGAAAAAGAAATGGAATGCATAGCCGGTAGCCCATATAACTAAGATCGTAAGAGATTGCGTGTCAAATTAGTAAGGTAATAACGAAACGCGACTAATGAAACGCTTGCGCATGACATTCCACTTTTGCCCTTTTTCTTTTCTTTTCTTTTCTTGCCCATTCAAAATTATTATCTTGCCCTTTTACTTTTCTTTTGTCATCTTTTTATTGTCTTTTCAAATGACTGGTTGGTAGCTATAATTGCTGACCTACTCATCAAAATCAGCTTTTGAGAATGGAGGTGGTCCATTCAATTATTATCTTGGAATCATTGATAATTTCTCTCAAATTTCTAGTGGTGGGCCATTCTAATAAGATGTGTTTTATACACTTACGCTCTCACTTGATGCGTCTATGAAGTCAGGCGTAAATATAACATGAACGAACAGGAATAGCTCCCCTTATAAATCATCATATTAAACATATAAATTAAAATATAAAACTTGTTGAATCAATTTGTTTGGACACAAATAACAATATTTAAATTAAAATAAGAAATTTATTATTAAATAAATTTATTTGAACATAAATAATCATATTAAACATGTAACTTAAATGTAGAACCGTTGAATCAATTTGTTGGGCCTAAATAATCAATAGGTTCAAATAATCATATTAAAAATTTAAATTTAAATATTAAACATGTTAAATAAATTTCATTTAACACAAATAACATATTAAACCAAAAAATTAAAAAAAAAAACTTGTAATAAAATATTATACGCATCAAGGATTACATTACATTATTACAAATTGCTACGAATAAGAGAGTATTTGCTATAATTTTAAAAAATCAAAAATAAAATATTAGAAGAAAAAAAAGTTGCAAGTTTAAAATTATTTCACACCATTATTCCTTTTTTTTTTCAATTTTAACAACTTTAAGGAAAAAGACAAGAAGCAAATCTTATTATTTGGGAGAAAATCTAGTAAAGAAGCAACATAGCCTGACATGCTAGCACAACAATTGTCCTTGTACGACAAACATAAAACCAGGAGCCCATGCGATGGGAAGGTATCTGACTCCGGTGTTTAGGCATGGTAAAACGGGCAAGTTAGACGGGTTTGGATGGGTTTAGACGGGTCGGGTTATAAATGAGTTGAATTCATATTTGACTCGAATTGATCGTGTCTAGTCATAAATGAGTCGGGTCAACCCAAATTTGACTCGCTACCTAATTTTTTTTTAGAAATAAAACACTACCTAAGATTGTCACATCTTAATCAAATAATATGACTAATAAAATTCATCACGTTTTTCTGTTAAAACTTTTGTAAATACATATTAAAATTTTTTTTATTTCTATATTAGTAAATCTAATAAGGCGATATGATACTGGCTTCTTCTCATAATTCTTTGATCTCTAAAATCAGTTGAAATTATGGAACTAATCTCTCATGTAGAAGGTTTCTATGGTAAGAAGAGGTTCATTTTGACCTTTTTGAGTGTCCTTTTGAAAATCTTTTCGTTGGAGCTCTCATTTTAATGTCCAAAAAGCATATTGTACTCGACAATTTTGAAGTGTAAAACTATAAGGATCCTGAGGTGGGTTCTGACCAACCTTTGGATATTCTATTAAAATTTGGTAGTTATTGGATGGTTTGGATCAAGATTTTTAATCTGAGAAAAAGCAATTGATTTTCATTTTTACATTTTTCTCTTAATAAAACTTGTTGGAGGAGTTGACTTTTTTTTTTTTTTTGAGAACTTTTCAAGCGAAACACGGCCTTACAGTTTAGCCATTTCATTTTTGATGGTCCAGTTTAAAGAGTTTTTAAAATTTGATTTATTGGAGTAGTGTACAGTTTACTCTTTAATAACTAATATTTAGTAAATTTAATAGTTATATTTAATATATAATTTTTTTTTCTCTAGGGACTAGTTTAGTACATGAATTTTCCGTCACTATGGAGTTCGGAGAGTATTAGAATTTTTTTTCTCGACATTCACAAGCAAAAACAAACAAACAAATACGTGTGCACATTTTTTATGATATTCAAAGCTCATAACGAAGACCAATTCAACTTATTTTGAATCACAAATTTTTGATTTGTGTTTTGTTTATATATATGGTGATGTTGAATTACATTCTCTAAATATTAATTTTGTTTTATAATCTATTGTATATATTTTAGTATTTTATTCTTTCCCAAATAGAGATATAAATACATATATATATATATATATATTCTTATATATAAATGGAGATATATATATATATTTTTATACTATTTTATTATTTTTCATTCTCAACCCGTCAAACACTCATATTCAACCCGTATTGACTCGCTAAATTGACGGATTTTTTATTACCTAATCCGTTTATGACCCGTTAACTAAATGGACGGGTTGATAGTGGACAGATTAGGACGAGTTGATGAATTTGAATAACATTTGACACCTCTATCTGTGTCATAGCCTGACATGCTAGCCCAATAATAGTCAGGAGCACATGGGATGTGAAGGTATCGACCCATGTGTTATTGCCTGACATGCTGGCACAATAATTGTCGTTGCACGACAAACATAAATATAGGAGCACATGGGATGTGAAGTAAGGTATCGACCCATGAGTTATATGAGATATTTTTTTTCAATTTAAACAACTTTTAGGAAAAAGACAAGAAGTAAATCTTAAGTTGCGTTTGAATAATAATTTAAATATGATTTTTCTAAAAATATTTTATAATTTTATAATTAATTTTTTAAAAATTATAAAAATACATTTAGTTCTGTTAATAAGAATTCATTTCTGAGTTAAAAATTATAAAAATACGTTTGGATGTAATAATCTTAAAATAAATTTAGAGATGAAAAATATGAAAACATACTTGGATATGATTAATTTTTTTTTAAAAAAAAAAAAATTATAATTTTTATCAAGAGTTTTGTTTTTACAAGCAAATTTTAGGTAGATTAATTGTTAATTTTATAAATATATATTATACTTTTGAATTTTTGTCAGGGTGCAGATCTTGCTTCCAACCTAGATATCCAATTCAAGATTTCTTACAGCTAGGGTTTGAAAAGTTACAGAAAAAATGGGCAGAAGGAGATGTCGTTGGGTTGAGAGAGAGAGAGGGAAGAGAGAGCGAGACATAGAAAAAATGAATGAGAGTATTGAAATCTGATTGAGTGGATGTCTTGTTGGTTCTTCTTGTTGTGAGAAAATTTTGAGCGCCACACCCATGGTTCTAGGCTGTAGAATTCCTGCTGTCCGTATAGCTGCAAAAGAAGTTTTCAGCCATAGTGAATGGCAAGGGTGTAAAAGACATAGGGTTTAAAGAAGGGGTCTTGGGGTGTGTGTGAACAATGTTAGACTTACTTAAAAATTTTATTAAAAGTATTTATTTTCATGAATTATTAGTGTTGTATTAATTGAATATCACATCATATCATATAATGATATAATATTCAGTCAATACAATATTATTAACTTATGAAAATAAATATTTTTGATAAAATATAAAGATAAGACTAGTATTACTTGTATGTAAAAATATGGGTAGATATAGGTGTAGAAGACATAGGGTGAAAAGAGGAGTCTTGGGATGTGTGTGTGCAAGATATGGGTAGATATGAGAAGAAAATGAAAAGTGTATGTGAATGGCCAGTGTGTAGAAGACATAAGGTGAAAAGAAATGGTCTTGGGATGTGTGTGTGGAATTTACATAGGGTGAAAAGAAGGGGTCTTGGGGTGTGTGTGTGGAAGATATGGGTAGATATAAAAAGAAAATGAAAAGTGTATGTGAATGGCTAGGGTATAGAAGACATAGGGTGAAAAGAAAGGGTCTTGGGATGTGTGTGGAATCTACCAGGGTGAAAAGAAGGGGTCTTGAGATGTGTGTGTGTGTGTGTGTGTAAGATATGGATAGATATAGGTGTAGAAGACATAGGGTGAAAAATAGGGGTCTTGGGATGTGTGTGAAGAAGATATGGGTAGATATGAGAAGAAAATGAAAAGTGTATTGGAACAAAATTCTAACAATTCTGGAAAAAGAAATTCTGATTTTGTTAACTAAACAAACGCAATTTCAAATAGTGAAAAGGGAAAATCACGTTTTCAATTGATAACCAAACAAGCCCTTATTATCCCATGTTTATATGAGATTTTTTTTCAGGTGTTCTATTTTAATTATATTTTTTTACATGTATTATGTCATACCGAATACGGTGTGTCATGAAAAACATATTTTATTAAAACATAAGTAGACCCGTTCAAAAAATTTCCATGTTATACGTGTAATGGTTGAAAATTTATTAATTATTATATTATTAATTATTAAATTTTTTCATACTTACGTAACTATTTATATTTTTTATATGTAAATAATTTTAGTAAAATAATAAGACTTTATATATAATTCTTTTAATGACATTTTAAATTTTTTTTTATAAAAAATACATATAATACTCAATTTATGACATAAAAAATCTCAAATGTCCTTTTTAAATAAAGAATTTGTGTTTCCTAGATGTCATAATTTTTTTATTTACAATATTTTTTTACCTTAATTACATATAATTAATAATATAATTACTAAGACATGTCATAAATAAAAGATATATAAGTACATATATAATTATTTTATTTCTCTAATAATTAATATTATAAAGAGTTTTTCTTAAAAAAATGTATTAATTATTAGATAATATAATTATTAATTACCTATCATAAACAAAATTAGTTTCTTAAAAATTTATTAATTATTAGATATTGTTAATTTGTTGAATATTAATTTTAAGATGGTCAACTGTATACGAAACATATAATTTTATGGATGTGGCATCCGCACCCATGATAATTTCATGGGCTCCACACTCATATGAATACATGTATCATGTATGTACCAAATCACATGTACTACAAAACATTATTTATAATAGAGATAATTACAAAAACTTCCTCTGAGGTTTCTGACAATTACAGAAATCTCTTCTATACTTTCTGAAATAATACTATCCACCTGTCAGTCTTGTCTTCTTAACACCGTTAACCGAATTAGTAAAATTACTAATTTACCTTTCTATTTTAATATTATAATTTTATCAAAAATCCTTTTAACACTGTCGTCTCTCATCTAGGTCTTAGACTGGGTTCTGATCCAGCACCGTTTGCGTCACCGACACCTGAACAATCCCTGAATCGATGGCCACCTGTAGTTTCCATTTTCCCCAATCTACAATGGAGACAAGAAAAGCAGTCCAATATTTTGAAGACCTGCTGCCAGTTATGGCTGAAAGGCTAGGTGGGGAAGGGCTGATTGAAGAGATGTGTAAGGGGTATCGGTTGCTGATGGATGGTGAAAAAGGAAGTCATCACATTTGAGAGCCTTAAGAGGAACTCTGCTCTGCTTGGGTTGCAAGATTTGAGAGACGATGAGATACAGAGTATGGTGAGAGAAGGAGATTTGGACGGTGATGAAGCTCTTAATCAAATGGAGTTTTGTGTTTTGATGTTCAGATTGACAACCAGTTGTGTTGTGGGAAAATCTGAGAAAGGTTAGTTTGGGGTTTAAGAGAGATTTTAGGAATTTCAGAGATTGAGATATTTTAGAGAGAGAAATTTGTCTCTGAACATCTCATTTGTTGCTTATCTATTAATAGTTGATTCTTGCTTGTTGATGCATTGTTTCAATTTTGTTATTTTTTATTTTCATTTGAATAATCGTTATATGGGTTTTTATAAAAAAAAAATTGCGATGTTTATATTCACCAAATTGCCAGAACTTGATTCATGGATCTGGGATCTTTTATTAGCAAGAATTGAAACTAGACTGCACAACTACCAGCTCTGCTCCTGGCCTTCAACTGTAGCTTCCAGAAAATCAGCATCCTTATTCGAATCAGACCCCTCAATCATTCATAGAACGATCACTCCAACATGATCCCCCTTGCAGCAAACTGCTTCCAATACTGCTTGACCCTACAGCCTCTTCAACAACTGTTGATTCACAGCCCTTGGGGATTGTTGGTTTCTTTTTGTTTTTCTCCTGTTTTGATGTAGCCCTTGGGGCTTTGCTTTACTTTCCTTTCCTTTTTTTTTTTTTTTGAGGTTATGAAGTTTTTGTAAAGGTTGAATTTTGATCAATTTAAAATTAAAACTAATTCATTAATGTTAAAAGCCAAATCATTAAATATTGGCATTACAAAATGAAAGCCAAATTTTATTTATATTTTTTTTTACAATGTATTTGGCGCAATTTTTTATGATAGTAGTATCTTCTTGAGGAATTTCTTTATGATAATTTTAGTAGTATCTTCTTGGAGAGGATTTTTTTAGAGGGGTGATTAATTTATGAAATATTTTAAATTAAGTTTTAGAAAAATAAATTTGGACAAAGATAATTCAAGAGATAATTTTAAAAAATAATTTTTTAGTACCTTTTTTTTCATAGATAAATGAATTTTAGAAAGAAACTCATAAATAACTTTAGTGAAAAAGATTTTAGAAAACAAAATTTAGAGAGA
Source organism: Nyssa sinensis (assembly GCA_008638375.1). Taxonomy (NCBI): domain Eukaryota; kingdom Viridiplantae; phylum Streptophyta; class Magnoliopsida; order Cornales; family Nyssaceae; genus Nyssa; species Nyssa sinensis. Next base: position 13,659,003 of record CM018036.1, on the reverse strand, counting down.
TAAAATATTTTTTTTTCCAGAAAAAGAAGAATTTTAGAAAGGATTTAAAGTTTTACAGAAAAATTAAATCTGGTTTACACATAACATGTGCAAAAGGGTATTATTGTAATTTTATAATAATTTTTTAAGGGTAAAGTTGTCCTTCCATTATTTTTAGGGGCAACTTTGACATTTTGATCAAATTGATTGCTTACATCATTAATTTCCGTTAGGTTAACTAACTGCTTCTGACGGGAGAGGAGAATCTGTTATTGACAATGAAACCAGAGGGAGGTCAGTGTTATTTCAGAAAGTATAAGAGAGGTTTCTGCAATTGTCAGAAACCTCAGGAGAGGTAAGTGTAATTTATCCTTTATAATATATAAGACTATCTTCAAAAGAATCATAAAAAATAATAAATATGTTATTTGCTATTTCATATAAAAATTTAGGAAAACATTATTCATAATATATAAGATTATAATATATAAGACTATCTTCAAAAGAATCATAAAAAATAATAAATATGTTATTTGCTATTTCATATAAAAATTTAAGATAAATTACGCTTAAATCTTATGAGGTATATCAATATTACACAGATTTTTGTAGTTTGAAAAATTACATACCTTCTTTGTTAGAATTTGTCTTTTAACGATGTTAATGAATCGACCAAAATTATCTTATTATTCTTATATTTTAAATTATTTTTAAAATCAAATCAAATATCATTTCTTGTCTCTCTCTTCCTAAGAATTAAACTCCAAACATATTTAAATTATATAATCTCACTTGATTTTTAAAATTATTTTTAGATTTTGATATATGAAATATTAAAAACATGTTTGGAAAAAATTGATGCCAAAAATCATTCTGGAAGTTCATTCTTTTTCTTTTGAAAGATTTACCGGAAAGAAAACCAAAAAGAAACATCAAATTTGTGAGTTTGATTCACTGCAAGTCTGCAACAAGAGTCATGTCATGAGATTTACGGTCTTTGAAGTTATTCTTAACCTGATCCATACTTCAAAAACTCGGCGATTGACCCGACCATGAGTCCGTGGACAGCACCAAGGCCAAGCTTGTTGAGATCAAATCGGATATCTCAAAATAACTCAAAAAAATCATGTTGTCGGCCGTCACAGGTGATGATGCAAGGGCAGGGGGGTTTGGGGAGTCTTTGCTGATGAAGGAGGAGGTCAACGAGGAAGTGGTTGGCATTTCTCAAATTCTTGATTATAGCATTTTATGGGTTCAATCCATTCATAGGTTTTGATTTTTCTCAACTTTGTGAGTTCAACCCCTTCATGGGTTTTGATTTTTTTCTCGATCTCACATCAATTTGTGTTATAGAGCCAAGTCTCAGCAATTTCTCCGAAGTTATTTTTGAATCTGGGCAACTATCCCATGCGGGTGTGCGCGTAAAAACTTCTCAAATTCTTGATTTTAGCATTTAATGTTTCAATCCATTCATGAGTTTTGATTTTTCTCAACTTTGTGAGTTTAATCCCTTCATGGGTTTTGATTTTTTTTCTCACTCACATCAATTTGTGAGTCTCAACAATTCCAACATGGTTGCAAATATTTCTTGCACTGTGAGAAAACAACATCTGTTTGGTTAGCTAGAAAATTTAAGAAATGAGAGTTTAGAATTTTTTTGTCAATGTTTTCTAAATAATTTGTTTTGAAATTATATAGATAATTCATGTAGTAGACTATGACTTTATGTGTGTGTGTATATATATATATATATATATATAGAGAGAGAGAGAGAGAGAGATTACATAGAGAAGACAATTTTTAAATGTTAAAAGGTTAAATTTGGTATTTATGAAAATATTTAAGATGACATGAGAGTAATCTGTTTAGTCAACTAACAATTATGAAAGGGAGGTCTTTGTCGCTCACATTAAAGCATAGAAGAGATGGAATAATTTTTTAAACTACAAGAATTCATATGTAATATCTATAGAAAAGAGGTCAGTGTTATTTATTCAAAAATTTATTATTTATATTTTTATTACTAAAATTTAGTACTCCAATAAAAATAATAAATTTTAATATATATTATTTTATTTTTTTATCTTTTATCTATTATGATTGTTTATACACAATTATAATTGTTTATGATAGTATATTGTTGTTTTGATAATTTTTTACCATTGCAATCAAAATTTTGATATTTTGAAATTTTATTAAAAAAACAGTTTATCATTTTTAATATTTTTTTTGCTTTCATGTAATATGACCATTTACAGAAGTTGAATTCAAATGTTGAGTTTTTATTAAATAGGGTAAATTATATGCACCACTTTTGAGATTTTTGACAATTACACTTATTTTTCTTGAGATTTTTGAAATTATACTAAGTTCTCTTATTTTACTTGACAATATAAAAATACTTCCGTTCAGTCAAAATTTTTTTTTTTGAAAATGACAAAATTGTCTATTTTATTTATTTTATTTTATGTTTTTTTAATTTTGACTAATTTTTTAAACTTTTTTTAAAAAATTATTATTATTTTCTACAAAAATAAATTTAAGGTTATTATCAGTATTTATTTGTACAATAAAACAAAATTGGTTAAAATTTAAAAATTTACAAAAAATAACATAAAGATGTAATTTTGTCATTCTGAAGCAAACAATTGACTGGGGGAGTTATTTGTATTTTGTTAGGTGAAGTAGGAAATGTTAGTGTAATTTTATGAACATTAAAAAATATTAGTGTAATTGTCATAAATTTCAAGGAAGGTCGGTGTGATTTACACTATTAAAAAAATTACTTATTGTTTTCAATATTTATATTCTAAGTCTCTTAAATCTGTCAAATTAATACTATTTGTTACTGTTGTAATTCAAATTTTGAATTATTTATTAAAAAATAAAATTTTCTTTTTTGTCTTTCAAGTAATATGACCGTTTATGACCATTGTAGTTCAAATTTTGAATTTTCTTCTTTTTCCTTTATAAATTAGACTCCTTCATCCCCTATTCTCACGCATATTTTTCATTTTGACTAACTTCTCTGTTGGCTAATTAAACTAAGCCCATAAATTTTAGGAAGTTTCTTAATTTGGTTTATTGAGTCCTAATAATATTTGGAGACTTTTTAGATAGTCCTAATTGTAGTTGGACTAATATTCTAATGAAAGTTAGTTTTCTAATTATAGTTAAATAAGATATACTAGTTTGTATAGGATTAGATGTCCTAATCAATATAGGACTTAGAGTCAATGTTATATAAATGGGTCTTTGTCATATGAAGTTGTGTACCACAAAAATAATAGAGTGGTGTACCACAAAAAATAATAGAATGGTGGCCAAGAGAATTAGAGGGCCGTGTGAGATTGCCAAAATAATAATAGTGTGTGAGTTTTCTTCAATAAAATATATTAGTTTATTCACTTTACTTATTCTCTTATTTTTGTTCAACAATTTGGTATCAGAGTAATTTTTGGGTCCTACAAATGGTATCAGAGCCAATTACGATCTTGGAGAAATTTATCAGATCTTGTCTCGATCTTGGGAAGCTACAGAAAATCAAAGTTTGGTCTCCTTGAATTATTGCAGAGAATTGTAATTCTCATGTTACTTAAGATTACGATCTTGAGTGGTTTGTTGAAAAGTTGTTCGATTGAAATTCGACGGCTGTTTGGATTAGAAAAAGATCTTGTGGTGGTACAAATACTTGTGAAGAAAAAAATTCTGGTTTAATCGATAGGAAGACCAGCTTAATCAGATTGAAGAAAAAAAGAGGACGACTAGATCAGTTTTTAGACAAACTCAGGTATGTGATTTAAATAAATTGTTGATTTGAAATTATGGAGAAAGTTTTGGTTAATGGACAAAAGTTTGAGATTTTAAGAGTATGTGGTCAGAATATTGATGAGTGGTTACATCGTGTTACACTCTATCTTAATGCTTGCAATGTATTTAATGTATTGGATACTGCATTGAAGCGTTCATCAAAGGAACTTTATGAGAAGAAAGTTAAATGGTTCTATCAAATAATAAGGAAAACAATACATTGGGTGCATTGGAATAATTTTGTTTGCACAAAAAATTATCCACCACCACATCAGTTTTGGTTTTATTTTATTTCGGCATATAAAAATAAACCGCTGAACGGTTATGAACCTCCCATAGACATATATTGGGTGGTTGATTTTGAAAGAGACAAGTTTGATGAAAATAAAGAGATTGATGATTCAAAATTGTTTTCAGAATTCATTCTAATTTGGGATGATTCATATAAAGTGTTGAATTTAGATTCATATGATATTGACTGCTTCGTCAATATTTCTGAGGAAGAAAATATTAGTTGTGAGGAAAGAAATATTTTGTAAGTTGAAGAAGATGAAAATAATTGTATGGTTGAAAGTTTGACTTTGGCTCATAGTGATGAAAATTTGAATTTGTTAGAAGTTGTTTTCGGTGAATTGAGAGATATTGAAGAATTATTTTAGCCTACTCAGTTTGAGAACTTAATCGTTGAGAAAGAAGAAAATTTTGCATGTTGTGATATTGATGCAGTTGAAGATTTTAAAAGTTTTGACCTTGCCACTTTGTTTGATTTGCCAAACACTTTGAAATCAAAACATAGTGAAATTGAAGAACATTCCAATCCAGAGTTCGCTGATTTTATTAGTATTGAGAATTTTATTATTCGAGGCCATGTTGATTTTGTGAAGACGGAATTTTTAGAGGTTCAAGAATTTTTGATATTTGAGAAGCCAAAGTTGTCTGAAATTTGTGATTTCATCGACGTTGATAAATTCTTGCGGCACTACAATATTGGTTTGGGTCTTAATAATTTTATTGGTGCATATTTTGTTCGAAATGAAGTTTTTGGTATTCTAAAATATTGGCATGCTTTGCGTCATTATGATGATGAAATTATTGACACGGATAATTATTTTACTGATTTTGATTTTGAATGGATGAGCATGAATTTGTTTTTTGATCGTGCTGAACAAGCTGAGAAGTTGTATGCCAAGTACAAGATTTGACCACATCCACGTGTGAAGATGAAGATAGATGATTGTTCCAGATTGCTGTCACAAAAGCTTCTTACAGCGACAGAAATTACTTTGAAGATTCTTGCTCATGAAGGTGTTGGTGAAGCTACTTTGGCAAGCTTGGTTTAAAGGAGGCATGGTTGGCTAATTAAACCAAGCTCGTAAATTTTAGGAAGTTTCTTAATTTGGTTTATTGAGTCCTAATAATATTTGGTGACTTTTTAGATAGTCCTAATTGTAGTTGGACTAATATTCTAATGAAAGTTAGTTTTCTAATTATAGTTAAATAAGATATACTAGTTTGTATAGGATTAGATGTCTTAATCAATATAGGACTTAGAGTCAATGTTATATAAATGGGTCTTTGTCATATGAAGTTGTGTACCACAAAAATAATAGAGTGGTGTACCACAAAAAATAATAGAATGGTGGCCAAGAGAATTAGAGGGCCGAGTGATGGCCGTGAGAGATTGCCAAAATAATAATAGTGTGCGAGTTTTCTTCAATAAAATATATTAGTTTGTTCACTTTACTTTTTCTCTTATTTTTTGTTCGACAATTTGGTATCAGAAAAATTTTTGGGTCCTACATTCTCAACTACATAATCTCTTCTTCTTCTTTTTTTTTCTTATCCATGGAAGGTTATTTTATGATCGATTTTTTTTTCTTTAATTTCAACTTTGACCTGGCACATCCACCAGACTATGACCTAGAGATATTGACCATAGGTACTCTACAACAAGAACAATTTGACGTAGAAAAGAGAGTGACACCATGTTGCAGTTTTGTCCAAGGTTGTGCAACTATTCGATGCAATCGAATTCTAGGTCGGAAAGTACTTTACAACGATTATTTTGCCAATAACTTTGTGTACTCTCCTATTTAATTTTGGAAGAGGTTTCCAATGAGTTAACCTCTTTTTTTTTTTGGGATCCAGTCCATTTTAATTTTTTTTATAAAAAATACATATAATACTCAACTTATGACATAAAAAATTCTTAATGTCCACTTCAAATAAAGAGTTTGTATTTCCTAGATGCCATAATTTTCTCATTTACAATACTTTTGATTTCAATTATGTAAAATTAATAAATATAATTACTAAAACATGTCATAAATGAGAGATATATAAGTACATTTATAATTATTTTATTTATCTAATAATTAATATTATAAAAAGTTTTTTTGAAAAAAAGTATTAATTAATTGGTCATATACTTATATAGATGTGGGTCCGCACCCATAAGATTTACCTGGGCTCCACACTCTTGTGAGTACATGCATTCATGAGGTTGAACAAAGAAAATAGAAATAAAGGAAATAAACTATAAAACCCTAATCCTATTAACATTACACAATAATATATATGTGGCGGCTAATCCTAACCCTAGTATCACAATAATATATAAGTAACCCTAATATACTTCTAATAGTGAGAAGTCCCCATGTTTCTTAGTTTCTAAGAAATCTGATGTGTTCGATTTTTATTCACGTTAATTGGTATCAGAGCGAGAATTTGCTTGGTTTAATGGCAAACAACGTAGTCGAGAACCCAAATTCATTGACGTTCATCATGGGACGAAGGTTTTATGGGTGTCGATTGATGAACATAGGCAACAGTACATAAATATCAATGATCAACTTGGTATGCTATAAGAGATGCTTATGTGATTCAATCTTAATGTCCCCAGAGACTTTTCGGTCGATAGGAATGATGCCAAAGAATTTGCCTGATGCCAACCTGAAGACAAAATTATTTGCAATTATGACAGACTTTCTAACTTTGATGATAATTTTTTACTTTGAAATCTTTCATGATTGGATATATGATTTTAATGAATGTCTTTATAATATATGAATTTAAGAAGAAAAGGAATATTTTTGGGCAAAAAATAAGTTTGTTTGATTAGCGAAAAAATAGTGGTTTGATCTACAAAGGCATAGGAAATTATAAGGTAAAAGTTATGTTCGTTCATGACAAAAAATGATAAAACTACTAATGTATAAATTTTGCTAAGAAATTATTTGCATATTTTATAAGATAAATACAAGCCAACATGGAAAAGTACAAAGAAAAAAGAATAAGTAAAATTTGATATTATTAAAATAACTTTGACTAATAAGATTGTAGATATTGAATCGTTAAAAGAAGTCAACATTCTTGTAGAAGAGCCTCTTATCATAAAACGTACAAATCTAGTTATTTCATCATTTGAAGAAGATAATAAAGAGGAAGAAGAAAAAGGAAATTCAGAATTAATAGATAAAAGTGTGAATCTAGTGGTACGTATAAATTTCACAAGTTTTTTTTTTTTTTTTTTTTGTAGAAAAAGAAAATATTCCCATGGGTATAGTTACCGCTGCTGATGAGAATGAATATGAAGTACTACAATATTATTTTAATTACTATGAGAAGATTGAAATTGTAGTGGATCAAGAAAATAATTTTTCTTATTTCACACAGGATTATTGATGACTTGCATAATTTGAATATTTTATCACCTCTTAACTTTAAACTTTAATCTATTTTATTTATTTTTTTGATTAATTTTATGCCTCATTGTTATTATTTAAATTTTATTTCAGATTTGAAGAAATTAGGCCTGTGAGCTCCTCACCATTTTTGTTGATTTCAAAAGCAAATACAAGTTGTTCAACTAAAAAACCCAATAACAAAAAAAAGAAATTGCAAGCAAAAAAAGCAGGCAGCTAATTAAAAAAAAAAAGAGAAGTAGGTCAAGGGCAGATTTGAGGGAGCTTGCAGCGCACAAGAGAATAAGGAAAAGTCAAAGTGGGCTGTGGGCTGGGCGGCATCCTTGGAGTTGGACTTTAAAGGTCCATACGGTTGTGTTATACAAAGGAGCTAGGGCGCAGAAGCAAGAGGAGAGAGAGCGGCGACTGAGAAGTGTGTTTGCTTGAAGAAGCGGCTGGGAGCTGCTTTGATTAAAAAAAGCCGTGACAGGAAAAAAAAAAAAAAAAAAGAAAAAAAAAAAAAAGAAGAGGGGCGTGAGAGAACAAGGAGTGTAACAGGGCGTGAGAGAAAAAGAAAACGGCTGTTGGCTGAACCTGAATTGAGACTTGGCTGCATGCGGCTTGGAGAACATCAGGAGCAGGCAGTTGACATTGGAACGAGGCTGCTGGGCGTTGAAATAAAAACCCAAAGGAGTGGCTGTACGGCTGAGGAGAATAAAGGAAGAAACAGCGGCTGTACGGCGGCGGTTTGACTGTATGGCCAGTTGTGAATGACAACTACTCGGGAATAAGACGTCAGACCATTAATGCCAACAATTTTGAGCTCAAACCAGCCTTGATCAATATGGTGCAACAAGCCCAATTCAGCGGATTGCCACTTGATGATCCAAATATTCATTTGGCGATGTTTTTGGAGATTTGCGACACTATAAAGATTAATGGTGTTACTGAAGACACCATTCGACTGAGATTGTTTCATTTTTCTTTGAGGGACAAGGCAAGAGATTGGCTACAATCTCTACAACCAGGAAGCATCACTAGTTGGCAAGACATGGCTAAAAAGTTTCTTGCTAAATACTTTCCACCTACAAAAACAGCCCAACTGAGGAGTGAAATTGGTCAATTCAAGCAACATGATTTCGAGTCACTCTATGAAGCATGGGAAAGGTTTAAAAATTTGATTCGACGCTGCCCTCAACATGGATTGCCGGATTGGTTGCAAGTTCAAATGTTCTATAATGGGTTAAATGGGCACACTCAGACCATAATTGATGCTGCTTCTGGTGGAACTTTGATGTCTAAGACACCTGAGGGTGCTATGTCTCTTTTGGAAGAAATGGCCTCAAACAACTATCAATGGCCAATTGAAAGAACAATGGCTAAGAAAGTTGCTGGGATTCATGAATTGGAGTCGTTAGCAGCCCTTTCAGCTCAAGTTGCTTCTCTATCCCATCAGATTTCAGCTTTGACAACCCAAGGGATACCACAACGTGCAGAATATGTTGTAGCCACAAGTATGACAGTTCCAAGTATTGAAGCGAGTCAAGAACAAGTTCAATTCATCAACAATCAGAACTACAACTATCGTGGTAATCCTATACCGAATTACTACCATCCAGGGCTTCGAGATCATGAGAATTTGTCTTATGGAAACACAAGGAATGTGTTGCAACCCCCTCCAGGATTTGATAGTCAACCAATCGAGAAGAAGATGTCACTTGAGGATGCCATGATTTCTTTTGTTGAGGAGACAAATGCAAGGTTTAAAAAGACTGATTCACGGTTGGATAATATTGAGACTCATTGTAGCAATATGGGAGCCACTATAAAGAATCTTGAAGTGCAAATTGGGCAACTAGCCACGACCGTCAATGCCCAACAAAAAGGAACTTTTTCGAGTAACACAGAGGTGAATCTAAAGGAACAATGCAAGGCCATCATACTTAGGAGTGGAAGAGAAATTGAGAGGTCACTATCAAAGGAAACCAAGTCCACCCCTATAGTTGCAGACAATGGCCAAAGCAATGATAAAGTAATAGAAGAGGAGATTGTGGATGATACACAAAGAGAGACTGACAAACGTCCAGGAATTTCATTTCCTGACAATCCTCCTATTCTCACTACTCCATTTCCTTATCCCCAGCGTTTTCAGAAGCAAAAATCGGATAAGCAGTTTTCTAAGTTTATGAAAATTTTTAAGAAAATTCACATAAATATTCCTTTTGCAGATGCCTTGGAACAAATGCTAAACTATGTCAAATTCCTTAAGGACATCATTTCCAAGAAAAGAAAGTTGAAAGAGTTTGAAACAGTGAAGCTTTCCGAAGAATGTAGTGCCATTCTCCAAAAGAAATTGCCTCAAAAATTAAAAGATCCAGGGAGTTTCACTTTGCCTTGCACTATTGGAAATTCAGTTTTTGATAAAGTTTTATGTGATCTTGGTGCTAGTATTAATCTTATGCCTCTTTCTGTTTGCAGGAAATTGGGACTTGGAGAGGTGAAACAAACAACCATTTCTTTGCAACTAGCAAACCGATCCATCAAATATCCATGTGGAATCATAGAAGACGTATTGGTAAAGGTGGATAAATTTATTTTTCCTGCTGACTTTGTGGTGTTAGGTATGGAGGAAGACCAAAGCGTCCCACTAATTCTTGGCTGACCATTCTTGGCTACGGGAAGGGCTTTAATTGATGTTGAAAAGGGTGAATTAACATTGAGAGTAGAAAAGGAAGAGGTTAAGTTCAACATCTACCAAGCCATGAGATTTTCAGAAGATCCAAGAACTTGCTTTCAAGTAGATGTCATTGAGCAATGTGTAGAAGAAGCCTTTCAAGAAGATGTGCCAGCCGATCACTTAGAACGATCCTTGCAGCAGGTTACATCACTTAGCAATGAAGTGGGGAGGCTAGAGCCAATAGTTGAAAAGATGGATTTTGTAATTCCTAAAGAGAAAATATAGCAAACGACAACTCCAGAGTTGAAGCAATTACCTGAGCATCTTCACTATGCATTCTTAGGTGATAGTTACACATTTCCAATGATTGTTGCGGCATCACGCACACCTGAAGAAGATCATCAAGCTGCTGCGTGTGTTTGCAGGAAATTGGGACTATGTATTTATTCCTCTTGGACACCCTAATTGATGAAGATTGTAAAGTCTGGCTGTAGACTTTAAAACAAGCGCTTATGGGAGGCAGCCCATAGAATCTTTTATTTTATTTTTATTATTTTTTTCTTTTAATAATTTGGTTTTTGATGCAGGTTTATTTAGCATGAATAAAGAGCTGAAAATTACAACATACGGTGGATTCACCATGAAACTAGGGAAGTTTCTTTCATTTCTTCACTCTTTCTCACTTTTGACTTACAATGAGGACATTGTTTAGTTTAAGTTTTGGGGTGTAAACTCGTAGAGTTATTTTGTCTTCTTGATTGTTGGTTATGAGTTTTGAGTTATTAGATTCTCTTACCAAGCACGTATTTGAGTATGATTGATTTCTCTATGACTCTGAAATTTTAGATTGAGGATGGGATTGAGAAAATTTTTCAAAAATTTCTTTTATGTTAGGCAGAGTTTTGTGGGTACTTTGATTTAAATCTTTGTCCTTGAACATAATTGAGCACATAGTCATTTTTTTTTCTCTATTCCATTTTGCTTATGAAGAGAAGAAGTTGAATTAACTGGGTCAGGGAAGTTCAATCTTGTTTTGCTCTAGAATCCGTTGATGAATCCTTGAGGCGAAATCTTAGTTGATGCCAAATATTAGAGAAATGATCTAGGCCATCTTTTTCATAACCAAAAAGCCTTTTCAGCCATCTTAGGTGTCATGCCATCATTGCATGGTGTATTTCCATAGTCAACCCCTTGAGCCTTATGTTACATAAGCCTTCATTTGTTCTTTGAGCTACATAAACCATTCCCGTTTTAAGCCTGAAAAACCATGAATTTACCTTTACAGTTGAGAAGATACTTTGGTGGAAAGTTACATGTAAAGAGAAAGTTGGCTCAAATGAAATTATCCACATATGTTTGCTCTGTTTGATCAAAGTGTGAAAAGTAAAGTGATTCTCTCTGAAAAGAAAGTGATTCTGTCACGCCCCAAATTTTTGCCAACTCGGGGTGCGAGGGAACGAAAACTAAAAGAAATAAATAAATAAGTTTGATTGAAATATCCCTCTTCATTCCTCAATTTTTCCCCAAGATTTAAAGTCTACACTTGTCATTTAACTTAACTCAAAAAGGTCCCCTAATATTGCTCAAGCATCTCGCCCAATTAATATTTAAAATGGTTTAAGTCACATTTGAAAATGATTCCCAAAACGGTCCCAATTTCACCCAAACACATTTGGAGTCTTAAAGTATAAATATTATTAAACAATAGTACTCGTTGAGGCAATCAGTTTTGACTTTTGAATCACTCAATTCAGATTTAAAATGAATTTATACGAAAATCGAAAAGTTTGAAACAATAAAAAAAAAATATTTTCGGATGAACAGTAACGTGAGAAACCAGTAGCTAAAAGTGAACAGTAATCTTGAATGTTACTGTTCACCTGGAGCAAAATTCCACTTCAGAAAATGCTGCTCCGAACCCCCTGATTCAAATCACTTTTTCTCTCAATCTACATATCCAAACGTAATGAAATCTGTGCCAAAATCTTCCTTATTGAGTCTAGTTTCTATACCATTTTGAATCACTCAAAAAGTCCACGTAGAACCCAAGTTATAGTGAAAACACTACCCATAGGTCAGATTTTTCACACTTGAAGAAAAATCAATATAACTTTCTCATTTTAAAAGCTTTCAACATCCGTGATATATAAAAAGAAAGCTAAGAGATAGACCTATCTAGAAATGTAAGGCACTTTAATTAATTCAAAAGGACCAAAAAGTTATAGCCCCACGAAGTGGGCTGATCTGCCGAAATGATTTTGTAGAATCGAAATTTAGGCATATAGTGTGCCGTTTGACATTCCTTCTAATTTTTCAAGCCGTTTTAACCCCAAATTTTCCACTAAGTCTTTCAAGCCCTTTTTCCCGCCCAGTTTCAACCTACTTGTCCCTAGTTTCTAAGCCCCCATTTCAAGCATTTTTCTCACTCATTTCAAGGGTGTTTTACACACTTTTCTAGTGCTTTATTTTTTAAAAAAAAAAATTGGACATAGCCTCCTTTGTTTTTCTAAGTGTTTTCCACCTAATTTTCACAAGATCAAAAGTATGATTTCATTACCAATCCACCCTCCCTCGGTGGCCGCAAATCCATCAAACTAAGCATACACCCACTATTTCCAATATATCCATTTAGTATGCATTTAAACCATAAATATCATGCATTCTTTTGGGTTACAACCCATACAATTTAAAATGGCCCAAGGCCTAAAGTTTACAATTTGTTCAAGTCCAAGACACAATAAATTGGGCTTATGCCCATACATTCATAATATGCCCTAAGGGCCAAATCTTCAACATGATCTATTTCTTCCCATCCTTGAAGACTTAAACAAGTCTCAATTGCCCGAGGCCTCATCTGAAAAATGATATCCCACGAATGGGTCAGCTCAACAGCTGGTATAACATAATACTAAGACTAGGAACAAGTTTAAGGGCGTGGCATGTGCAAAGTGTACATTTATTTCTAAATGATATTCAAAACATCGCAGTAATATATATGAATGGTATACGTGACACACCCATGCACAACTCTATGCCACACCCATGTCTCGTTTACGGGTACTCCCCGATGGCTACGGAGTACCAATGCAATGGCCAATTTTGGGTTTTTCACCACAGGATCTACACCCTCATAATGCAAAGCACCACGTGCTTACCCACGCCATGTTCTCAAAGGATTCATCATATGCCAATATGCCAATGCGATCTCAATGAAACATGGTTTCCACAATATAGCATGCTCGAGACAATAATACATAAATCACCAGCTGATTCCACATGTAGGCATATCTCATATGATCAACATATACGCATATCATGATTCACATTCATCCTTCACTAAACATTTATAAAGTACAAGTAACACGTAAGCATGTGAACAATCAATTCTAATTCATCAAGTAAGCATATTCCACATAACACATAAGTCATTCTAGTCATTCACAGAACATTCCTAAATTAACTTCATTTCTAATATTAACAAAACACCATACTCATCATATATATATTATCATGACTAAACACATCAACACATACTTAAACCACAATCTCATAATCCCAATGATTCACAAAGAACATAAAAATTCCATAAAGCACTAAGGCACCAATTCATCACATGGCCCAAACCACAAGGTGTGTCAACATGCATATAGGTTCAAAAAATGTAACAATACATTCATACCAATGGAACACACCCAAATCAAGGCAACAAAGCATCCAACAACATCAAGAACACATATATCCCTAAACTACCAACTCTAGGCTTTTCAAAGGAACTACCTTCTAGGTGATTTCCTAACCTCAAATATACATCCTAAACAATCCATCAACAAGAAAAAATACAAGAAAACTTAAACCTATTGCTAGCTTAGTACCACATCATACCTAAATCAGTTTTTCACAAACTGCAGAGGCTGTATTTTCTGGATAGCCAAACTGTTCGGTGAGGATATATTAATCATGGAGACGAACAACTTTCCAGAAGAAAGTTCGGCCAAAATCCCGCTCGAAATATGTGTTTCGGCAGCTTGAATTCTTGAATTTCTAGGGCTTTTCTCACTCTCTCTCTATAAGAACGTGAATTCTGTAACTGTAGACCCAATTTATGATAAAAATGGTCTAAGGGGGCTGTATTTATATTGGTGGACAAAGGGGCTAAGGGCAAATGACCATTTTGCCCTTAATGAGCCCGAAACCTCGTTACTCTACAACCCATTCCCAAACGCTTCAATTCAAAATTTTGTTTTAACCAATGTTCATAAAATTATTTTAAATGAAAACTCTTAGAAGAAAATATTTTCATTTGAGGTCGTTTTAGGCCTGTTCCACTAGGGCCACCCGAACGCCCTTTTTGTCCAATTTTGAAACGGTTTCCGTTTTAGCTAAAATTTGAACAGTAGCTACCTCACAATATTATAAGCATATTTCTCTTCTATGACACACTCCAAATATGCCTTTAAACATGTCAAATGGTGAACTGACGCATTTAAATGCTTTACTAGCAAAACCGGGCTTGACCGACAAAACCGTGTATGCCAAATATCCTACCGGCAAAACGAAAAATTTTCCCTCATTTTTTTCAGATCTCTACAGATTCTCTTTGTCAAAAAAAAAAAAGAAAGAAAAGAAAGAAAAAAAGGAAAGAAGAAGGTATTTTTGTTGGGTTTGTCTTATATGCAGAAGTGATTTATCCATTATGACAGAAGAAAAGAGAAAAAGACTATGAGCATATTGTTGAGAAAGAGCTTTGGTTTGAATCCTGTGGAATTCTATTTTAGTGTTCTTTCCACCAAGTATTTTCCCAGTTTGCTTTGATTTTTCATATCCATTTCTTTCTTAGTCCTCACCTTGTGGCCTGTCATTACAACCTAATTAAAGACCTTTTGATCTCTGATTTTGGGTGTTGACTACATTAGTGGAGAGGATTTCTGAAAATTGGACTTATGGGGTTAAATTTTGAGCGAATTTGTCTGAGTTCAGTTGTTTTACTTTTATCTGAGTTTGCAGGTGGTTTGGAGTTAAATTGACTATCTCACACACTCAAGGTCTCAATTTTAGGTTGAAGTAAACGCTTACCTCTTGCTTGACATATAGCTAGATTTTTTATTGATATTCCTGCTATCTTTGATGTTAACATAGTAAGATGCTAGTGATGAAATCTAATTTCAAATAATGGCTTGGTGAGTGATGAGATATTTTCTATGGGGTCTAGTTTTTGTTTGAGGACAAAAAAAGTCTTAAGTTTGGGAGTGTTTGATGACTTGCATAATTTGAATATTTTATCACCTCTTAACTTTAAACTTTAATCTATTTTATTTATTTTTTTGATTAATTTTATGCCTCATTGCTATTATTTAAATTTTATTTCAAATTTGAAGAAATTAGGCTCGTGAGCTCCTCACCATTTTTGTTGATTTCAAAAGCAAATACAAGCTGTTCAACTAAAAAATCCAATAACAAAAAAAGGAAATTGCAAGCAAAAGAAGCGGGTAGCTAATTAAAAAAAAAGAGAAACAGGTCAAGGGCAGATTTGAGGGAGCTTGCAGCGCACAAGAGAAGAAGGAAAAGTCAAAGTGGGCTGGGCGGCATCCTTGGAGTTGGACTTTAAAGGTCCATACGGCTGTGTTATACAAAGGAGCTAGGGCGCAGAAGCAAGAGGAGAGAGAGAGAGAGGCGACTGAGAGGTGTGTTTGCTTGAAGAAGCGACTGGGAGCTGCTTTGATTAAAAAAAGCCGTGACAGAAAAAAAGAAAAAAAGAAGAGGGGCGTGAGAGAACAAGGAGTGTAACAGGGCGTGACAGAAAAAGAAAACGGCTGTTGGCTGAACTTGAATTGAGACTTGGCTGCGTGCGGCTTGGAGAACATCAGGAGCAGGTGACTGACGTTGGAACGAGGCTGCTGGGCGTTGAAATAAAAATCCAAAAGAGCGGCTGTACGGCTGAGGAGAATAAAGGAAGAAATAGCGGCTGTACGGCGGCGGTTTGACTGTGCACTACGGACTGCTGTGACTATTTTTCAGTGTTTATTTTCTTCCGTTCTTCTCAAAAAAATATGGTGAATTCATTTATGTTGAATTTAATTTTTAGCATGAACTAATTTACTTTATTCTAGGAAAACGATGTAATCTAGTTTCGAACTATGCTTGCTTTTCTATGCTAATTTAAAGCAATTATTTTTTTTATGTTTGTCTGATTTATTCTGAGCTTAATGCTTCTAATTAACTGGCCACTAATTAGATGATTTTAATCTTGTGATTTGCTGTCGAAAGAGGGAATCATAGGATAGATCCTGAATATTTCGGCATAGGTAAATATAGAGATCGAAAGACTTATATGAACCTATGTAGTATTAGAAAATCACTAGTCTTATTGCATTCTTGCTTTATTAGTTTGCATACTCTTGTGTAAATAATAAACAAGAATAGTTCCAACTGACTATCGAAAGAGGCTTTTTGATGATTTAGAGATTTGCTAACAAACATGGAGAATTAAATTCAATTAGTTAGATAAGTAAAGCATAGTGAGAAATTAGGTGAAATCGATTTCCTAGAATGCTTTTCTTCCATTAATTTGAATTTCGAACAATATCTCTCTTTTCATTTTAGTATTCTCTTTGCGTTGATTTTATTTTAATTTGCAATTCTAAAGATCTTAGTGAATTTTCTAAATAAAGTCGAGATTAGTTTAATTTCGGTACTTGTCAAAAATAAGACACCAATCCCTGAGGACGATACTCTTCTTATCACTTTATTATAAAACTACGATACTGTGCACTTGCAGTTTTGCACCGATCAATTATTATTGACCCAAAACAAGAGTCTAAAATTTTAGACCTTATAGAAGATGCGAAAGAAAAAATCTTTGAACGTTTGATTATTCATGAAGAAATCCAACCGTTATTTCCGGGTTATGAACGAGAGCGAGTTTGTGATCTTGTACATCTAGTTAACTTGAGAACGAGTTATTCCGGTGAGAGCGACTGATGTAGGACAAATATGTTACCCTAAAAATAGGAATATTTGTTTTAGAGTTGTATTAACAATGTTTAGTTTCTAATTTTGATTTATTCATAATTTCTCTAATTTTCTAGTTTTATTAGGATTAATATAGGAAATATAAGAATTAATAGTTTTTAATTGAATTAATAGTGTTTATTGTATAAAAATAGGATATTTTATTTCCTAGTCAAAATAACAGTATTATGTCTTTATGAATATCGTGTAATAGATTTTCATCATGAAACTTTTTATCAATAATAAATAATTATGAATTTTGAATAACTTATTCTCTTGTTTTAGTTGATTGTTCTCATTGGATTGAGAATTCCTCATTTGTAAATATTGACATTTGTAGTATCCATTGCTTACATTTTTGTGCCGCATTAACATAAAAAAAAATAGGTTAAATTTTAGGAACATAATTTACAAAAATCAATATAATATGAATTTTACGCTCCAAAATATGAAGTCCTGCCCTTTGAAGCAGTGGTTTTTAGACAATTGTATTGACCAACACTTTTAAAACTGGCACCTGGCGAAATAAGATGATGTGGCACCTCTAACATCATAAAATATACTAAACACACTCTCAACATAACGAGAAATTATTTAGTTAAACAACACTTTATATCATTATCAAACGTTGGGTAACGACTTTTCACAAAATTTAAATTTTTTTTAAATTATAAGAAACTTTTTTATCATCATTAAAGAAAAATAAAATTTGTAAAAAGTCGTTACTTTATATCATATAATAATATAAAATGACTGTTCTACAATGAGAGCATCCCGTGCCACATAGACATGAGGTAGCCAAAGAAAACACAAATAAATGATAAAATGATAACTCAAGGAAGACATTTAGTTGTGTGTGGCAAGAGAGAAGCAGGAGGCCAGTGAGGGACCAGGAATCTATTTTAAAGGATAATTTTTTTGTTAAATATTTAATTATAAATTTAAAAATTAATGAAGTATAAAAAATTTAATATTGATTGATAAATAATGAAGTTTATAAATATAAATTTTTTTTTACAAACTATATAAAAATTCAATCAAAAGAAACAGACCCTTAAAATTCTAAACTATGCAAAAAAATTCAAAAAATCAATAATAAATTTCATCATATCAAATTGAAACTAAAATAGAGAGTATTTCAGCCAAAAAGCTCATGAGAAAAGCTTACTTCTCTATCGTTATTTCCAGCCGTCCGTTGCTGGGCCAAACACCCTCTTAAGTAACAACTTTAACACTAGTACAAAGCATCTCCAACCAGGGGAGACATTTGAAAATGTAAATTTTCATTTGTCTTCTACCAATGACTCCTATTACTATATGTCTATTCCTATATTTTTGTCTCTTCTCACCGCGCGCACACACTCTTTCTCTCTCTCTATCTTTCAAGTAAATATTCAGTGATCCCCTAGGATCATGGTCCCCGGGCTTAGATGAAGAGTCACATATGTAAATTATTATTGCAAATATATACGTAGTCTATCATCTAATTTTTGAGATCATTAAGACTGGACCATCCAATATTTTTCCTTATCTTTCAATTACTTTTCCTTCAAATTTTGTCTTCCGTCCTTTTTCTTTTTTGACCGGAGACATATTTGCCTCCCATCATTCACTATTCATTAGTTAGAGACAAAATATTTCATATAATGGCTCCCCGATTAGAATGCACAATTTGGATGAATAGGAGATGCTCTAAGAAATTAAGAAAAATTATTTATTTTTATTTCAAAAATGTTATTAAAAAATTGTATGAATATGCGAATGCGTTTCTTATTCTTCATGAAAATAAAAAAATTAAAGTGATTGAATTAGATAAAAATTTAATGGATAAAAAAGTTGTTTTCATATGCACACCATCTAATAGTAACGTTGACCTTTTATTTTTATCCAGCTCACATACTTTCCTTGAATAGTAAACTCAATTCCTAAAAAATCTAATAAATAAGAAACTCGTTTTCATATGAGCACCTTCTATTAGTAACATTGACTTTTTATTTTTAACCAGCTCACATCCTTGAGTAATAAACACGGACACAGTCCATTAGTAACATTGACCGTTTTATTTTCATCCGGCCCACATCCTTGAGTCCATTCAGTTTCCAAATATTTGGTTAGAATGGTAAGGAGCATTACACTGTCAAATTCCCAATTTTCTTCTAAACTTTTTTAACAATACATCCATTTTTCCAATCAAATTCGAAATAATTTTTTTTTTAATATTAAAAACATCATTTGGTTCTTAAGTGATTATTTGGAGTTTGCTTTATTGTCATGCATCAAATGGCCAACGACTGAAGAATTCTTTATATACAAAAATGCCTTGTTTGAAGCAAAATCTTGTGGAGCTTTAACAATTTTTTTATATTTATTTTTTTTATGAGAAGCGATAAGAGCTTTTACTATTGAAAACTTAATTTTAAAACCATGCATGCTAGAGGGTGGTTGAGGGGAAAGCAGACAGCAATTAAAGAACTTGTCCTTCAAAATCGTCATCATTTAGATAATCTATTTTTATGCCATTATTTGGTCTAAACACATCCAATTTATCCATAATTGTGACAATCATAATTTGAAAAACAATATCTCGTCGTGATGTAGAACAAATGTTAGATTAATTCTTGACAAGAATGACCTCAATATGTGTCCAAAACAAAACAAAAAAAAAAAACTTAGAGACATTCATGTTTGATTCAAAGTAGCGTGGAATCCAAACATTAATGCGTTTGTTTCTATATTCTTCTAAGATTACCTATTTTCTATATTAGGACTTAGCTTAAATTTGTTCTTTTAATAATTTTTTTAATTTATTTATTGTTAACTTCTCTTAGGAGATCTGCCTCTTCACATATCATTGTAACACATTTTTTTTCTTCATATATTTGGGCTTAACTTAAATTTGTTATTTAAACTTCTACAAACTCTTTCTCTTTTTTTGTCTCTTGTAAAAACTTGAAAATTATTTAAAATTAGTTTAACTTAATGGATAATGGAATAAATTAGTTTAATACCACTTCTCTTTTTAAAAAGAAAGAGCTGAGTGTGTGGAACAATTTTTACATAACTTACATAGGAGTTTTGAGCATGTAGAACACTCAACTCTTTCTTTTTAAAAAGAGAAGAAGAAAGCAACACCTAACAAGGGGATCCACATTTTTGTTTCTTTAATAAACCAGGCAACGACTGTTGTTTTTTTTTTTTTTCTTATTTGTTTAGCTACCAATTATGCTCCATCTATTTGCATAGTTTGTAGCATCGCATGTAATTTATGTTTGGGATAATCTAAAAGTATAGACCAGACTCTCATGTTATTGTGCCTACTCATGATCCCATGTGCTTGATAGATATTTGTCCCTTTGATATATACTAATCACGGTACGGAAAAAAAAGTAGGGTCAAAAGATTTCACTAAATCACGATGAAGTCTTAAATTTATTTGAGTGGAGACAAATTTTAGATTATATTAAAAATTTAAAGAAGAATATTAATAAAAAAAAACTCATCAAGAGAGTGAAATTAAATTAAAAATAAGAATAAAATAAAAAAAATTTCAAACTTAGACAGGGCTAGTATATAAATTAAAGAAAAATATTTAATTTTTTTCTCAAGAATATTAATAAAAATTTTAAAAAGAAAAAATTTCAAAAAAGGGACGAGGGCAATTGACTCCTAGGCCAAGGTTGTCTCCTGCCTTTACTCATAGTAAAATGCTCAAATTTAAATATTATGAGACACTCACAAGAGTTTTATATGAAATCTAAACAATGGTAGTATGAGATTTTCATATTAAACTTTTTGATGATAAGTGTTATCTCAATTTTATTAAACTAATTTACTCCATTATCCATCAAGTAGTTCGGAAACATGGAAACATGTTTGTAAAAACATGAGCTTAACTTAACTAATTATTTAAAATTATACAAACTTTCACACTGATTTATCTTAAATTTTTTAAAATTACACTGACTTCTCTTATTTTATCTGATAAAATATAAATATGATTTTCAATATCAAGAGAAACAATTGGAAATTAAATATATAAATTGAAAAGCTCTAAAAGGTGCTAAACGGTGCTTTATGTCGAAATGGCTTTCAAAATTGATTCTAGAATATTAATTATCCCAGAATGAGTTCTGTTAATTGATTATTTGATAAATATCATTCAAAAGTGATTTGACAAGGATTAGATAAACTTAAGGATGTGGAGTTGGAGATTACCTTGTACAATGCAGCACAACATGTAGATAATTTAAAACATTTTTTTGATATAAATATAATTATTAGTAAATTATATTGACATTCTGTATGATTTAGTAAAAATACAAATAACACTTCTCAACTTTGAAAAATTACATAAACATCTTTCTATTTTTGTTGTGGGTTAAGATATCTTTTGCTGTTATCTAACCGGAAGGATATGTGACTGGGAATTGCTTTTAAATTTTGTTACCATCGAAACTATCTTATTGAGTTAGAATGACCAATATGTCTTTTTATGTTTGCATAAAATGACTTTTATATCCAAATAGATATATTGTAATTCGGCAAAATTTACGCTTTCATACATTATAAAACAATTTCAGTCTCTCGGACCCTCATTCTTCCTTTATGCACTCTCTTTCCAGTGTCATTAGTATGCCATTATTTTTTGTAATTATTTTTAATATTAGTTTAATTACATTAATTCAATTAATTTAAATTAAAATAACACTGATCATAACTGTTATTTTACTTAAATTTGATAACATTTTGTGAATTATTTAATAACAAATAGCTTAAAGTAAAAATATTAAATAATATCATTGGACCACTATTACTTGGACAACATATTTCATTATTAATAATATGAAAATTAGTTCTAAGAATATTTCTCTTTTTCTTAGTAAATTTTATATTTTTTTGAATATTAACGTACTCAATATTTTATTTTTTAAGTAATGTTAGGTACACCTGATTAATTTATCAAATGACATAATTCATTATAACTTTTCTTTAAAATTTAGATAAAATTACAAAACTCATCTACTAATTATAAAAATATCACTGACACATTATTCGATAAACTAAACCGTTATACCAAGTATTTTTTTTCCCACTTCGTAATTAAGGAGGACCATTTCAATGATATTGCATGAATCCCAAAGAGTGTGACAAGTAGAGTAAAGATCGCTTGTAAGGAGTTGTCCTCTTGAACTTGCAGGTTCGACTCTTATCGTCTATATCTCTAAGTCAGTTACCAGACAAAGCGAATAGTTCGAGTGTTTAACGATCTTACAAGGTCAGACTTGAGTTGAAAAATGGAAATCAGTTAAATTCACTGTTTGGATACTTTTTTCTAGGCAAAAAAAAATTTTGATATTCCATGATCGCAATGAGCACGTCACACATATCAGACATGCAATTTAAACTTGCGAATGCAAGGATTTCTGTTTAAAAACTTCTCTGTCATAAAGTGCAGCAGCAGGCAAAACAAATTTCATTGTCTGGGACAAATTATCAATGACCTCTCCATTCAGAGGAACGTGGGATTTGATGTCATATATTCAGTACAATTATTTATGTTGTGTGTTTGGTGAAATGAATGAGAGAAAACAGGTCAATGGAAAGTGATTTTCATAATATTTTTCCAATTTTCCTCTCATTCAAATAGTATAAAGAAAACAAATGAAATGTAACATGAAGAAAAATAAAAAATAAAAATGTTACTGCTTCTTTGAATGGAATGATTTGGAAAGAGAAGAAAAAATTCACTTTCTTTCATTTGAATTTTTATAATAGGAAAAAATGAGAAGATTAGGAGAAATAATTTGAGTGATTAGATTTGTTAATTTCTTATATCTCTTCAAAAGTGAAAAAATTTGAAGAGACAAAAAAGGTAGTTTAATGATTTTTTTTAAAATATTAAAAATTCTTTTAAATGTTATGTGTAAAAAATTAGGACAATTGTTAAATAAAAAAGATGATTGTCAACTAGCTTATATTTCCTTTTCTTCTTATTTTTACTCACTATTTAAATAAGAAATAATAATTTTCTTTTCCTTTTATCTTCTGAAATTCAAATAAAGTGGAGGTAAATACTTCCTTTTATTTATTTTTTTATTTCTTCTATTTTAATTTTTTTTTTCTCTCTAAAACTTCAAATAAATTCAAATTTTTTCCTTTGCTTGATGCAATTCGTCGACTAAATGGAATGTTCAAAACTTTATATTGAGTCAACTCACACATTCAATATAAAAGAAATTGTGTTCATATAAGTAAAATGAACGGGTAAATGCCCGCCCATTTGTTCCTATGGTTAAAAAGTCCAACTTAAGGAGTCATAAAATCAATATCTTCATTTTAAATTCTCACAAGCATCAAATTATTTTGCTTAACCCAATACTTAAAGCTCGGTAAAATGAACGAGTTTGGAGGAACTTGGGTGAGTTGTACACACGTTGAGTCAAATATAAGTCAAACTCAAATTTAACCCAAATTTAATGAATCAAATATGGCAGGTAAAATATGAGTTAATCCAAATTCAACCTATTAACTTATATTTGATCTTCTCTTATAATATATTTTTATTCTATACTCTTTCAAGTCTAAACTTTTATATATATATATATATATATATATGTACAAGTATCTCAAGTTCTTAAAATCATGTAGGTCAAGTTTTGACCCATGACATTTACTTAGTTTTAAAATGTTTATTTTATGTCATTAGACCATCAATCTTTGGCAAGTGATATTTATATTCGATACATTGAATCAAAGTAATGTATTTTTATTTAAAAAAGAATAAAAATATTAATTAATTAATTTTTATTTCCAATGACAAGAAATAAATTAAAGTAACAATTTAATTAAATTCCAAAAGAATATTAATATGGAGAATCAAGCTCAATAATCAACTTTGATAGTTTTCTAGCAGGTTTGAAAAAGATTTCTTTTTCTGAAACATCATTTATTATATGTGTATCTGCGTACATATATGTTTGTGTGCATATATTGAATAGAAGTCTAATTTTATTAATAAGGCCCCATAAAGACTCCAAATTTTTTTTTAAATTCTATTAAAAGAGCTTTATTCCATAATTTTTTTGCATCGCTTAATTTATATTTTATAAATTCTATTAGAATTACTCAATTATTGGATTATAGAAGAATTCTATTATTAGAATTTTATTAAACATATACACCTCTCCTATTTAAACACTATTATAATTTTATATTAAAAAAATATATATATTTGAATATACGAAACAAAAAATTAAAAATATTTATATATATTATATATTTCATAGAGTTTTATTATATATTTTAATATCAAATAATTTTTTTTATATTTTTCGTAATTTAAAAAAAAAAAAAAACTCATTTGGAGTAGTCGCTTTAGACCTCCAATTATCTTGAGCCGGACTTGGCTCTTCACCACCCCAATCCCCTCGTGCTACCGAGTTCTGCCATTTACAACTTCCACCGCCACCAACAACCAGCAAGTACAACCATCATATGTGTTTAAGAGATGTAGAGAGAGAGACTAGGTATATGAGAGGGGGGGCGGTCGAGATGAGAGCGTGAAAAATGGAAGTAGGGTGCCAATTATTACTTAATTCATCCATTACCCATTTAAAACTCATTTTCAACTCATTTTTTACTCATATAAAGGATTAGTTTTCTCACCCAACCCAAATTTAGCCCATATTTTAAATGAATCACTCAAAACTCATTAATTATTGAGCGGGTTTGGGCAGGTTCATTGGTTTGAGTAAATTTTGCCACCCTTACCAATACTTGTGAATTGCAAATATTTAAAATATATTCAATCAAGCAAAAAATATTTTAAAAATGTTAAATTACGTTGACTTTTCTTGAAATTTCTGACAATTATAAAGACTTTCTCTGAGATTTCTAAAATAACATTGCACTCTCTTATTTTTATTGACAATTTACAAATGCATTTCCTCTAAACTAATTATTTTCAAAATGATAAAAGTACCATTTTTTGCATCTAACTTTTTTTTTTTCAATTTTGACAATTTTTAACTTTTTTTATTTTAAAATTAATATTAATTAAAACATTCTTGATCAAAAACAAAAAGTATAAGTTATTTACCTTAAATTTATTTTTATATAAAATGAAAATTTCTTTTAAAAGAAATAAAAGTTGGTCAAAAATTGAAAAATTGTTATAAAAAAAATATGAAAATTATATTTTTGTCATTCCAAAAAAAAAATGGTCAGGAGGGAAGGTATTTGAGCTTAACCCAATACTTGTGAATTGCAAATGATTGCAAATATTTCAATCAAACAAAAAAATATGTTAAAAGAGATAAATTATATTGACTTTCCCTAAAATTTTTAAGAATTTTAAAGACATTCCCTAAGATTTTCGAAATGGAATAACTCTCCTCTAAACTAATTATTTTCAAAATGACAAAAGTACCCTTTTTTGCATCCATTTTTTTTTTCAATTTTGACAATTTGTAACTTTTTTTCTAATATTAATTAAAACGTTCTTGATCAAAAACAAAAAGTATAAGTTATTCACCTCAAATTTATTTTTATATAAAATGCAAATTTATTTTTTTAAAAATAAAAATTTGTCAAAATTGAAAAAAAAAGATGAAAATGATATTTTTGTCATTCCAAAAAAAGTAAAAGGACAAGAATGAAGGTATTTGTAGTTTTTTAATAAAAGTAGAAGATGACAGTATTATTTCAAAAATCTAATAATTTTTTTTTTATAATTATCAAAGATTTTAAAAAAGATTACTATAATTTATCAAAAAAATAAAAAAAGTTTAGACGGGTAAAATATGGGGAGTTTTATACCCAATGTAAAACCCTTTTACTCAAAGACAGCTTCAGTTGTACAGGGTGTGGAAAAGTTTTATAGCATCCCCAAATTGAAGGGTCATTGTCCTCTTGTGTGAAAGCAAATTTTCATTTCCCATCAATGAGGGTGATCCCCACGCTCCTAGACTTTTCAAATATGGGTGAGATGGCTCATGCTCATGTCTGATATGTCCTCTTTTCAAGGGCCTGTAACTCTCAATTGAAAAATGATGCTATGTCCTTTACATTGAAAAGTTACATATAATAATGATGGGATATGAACAACATATTATTCAAATCTCACTTTCTTTTTGAATAATACGTGTCTCTTTTTTTTTTTTTTTTGACTTTTTCATACTCATATTTACAATATTTCTATGACTTAGATAATAATTAAATTTTTTATTTCTTTGTTAGATTATATATTTTTATAGTGTCTGTTATGTAGGTCAAATATCAAGCAGCGTAAATGACATATAAGTAAATGTCTGGTTTATAAATTTATATAAGAAGGAAAAATTAATTTGAAACATGATATTGATAAGGCAACTCTAATTCTCTAATTTATTTGATTCTTGGCATTCATGATGTGGATGAATAAAACATTCAATCTAACTGTTAAATTCTGAAAAGATAAATTTTAAATAAATGTATTTATTTGTACATCAGATATAAATGAGCCTTTTCTTTAATACATATAATAATGATGGGATATGAACAACATATTCTCTTGATTTAAAATTAATTATTTTTATGATCTAGAGTTTGAGTTTTTCTGTGTTGATCGTTGACGGTTAGAGTTTAAAAAATGAGTTTAATCATGAAAATGAAAATTTTATCTGATGCGTGTAAGTTAACTCATGATATTTCCTAACTGATCTATTAAAAAAAATAACTACTTAACATTATTGATTCTAAATTTTTTCAATCAATCTGACTGTTGAATTTATCAATATGAAATAATTTTCAGTTCAACGGTTTAATTGTCAAAAAGTGAATTATAAATAAATAAATAAAAGAGAGAGAAGAAAAGTGTTTGGGAATCTGTCTTGCTAAATCCATAAATTATTGATGATAGAAAGGTGCACAAAAGAAGCTGAGGGACATCATCCTCAATTACCCCTTTGCGTAAGAAAGGCGCCACCTATTTTTTTATATTCACGTTTTCCATTTTTCTTACCAATATTCTATAAATGTTTACCCTATTCCATTGTGAGGGTAGGGTCGTTGATTAAAATTGACTATGGTGCAACTCAGGCAAGTTGGATTTGGATTGAATTATGTTTAAATTCAATTTAAATTTTAAAATTATCAATCCAAATCTGATCTGAACTCAATCTTGATTCGAAAACACAATCCGAACCCGGTCCGAATTAAAATTCATGAGTATTGAGTTCAACCTGATTCCGATTTTGATCCGAACCTGATTATTAATTCTTTTTTTTTAGATTTCATTCACAATTTTTTTAATAAATTACTATCTTTTTTCTTATTTTGATTATATATTAAAACTTTCAATAATTTCTCTCAATTTTTCCTTCTAAAAGAAACCAAAAATCGTTACAATAATTCTTTCAACATAATTTAATTTTAAAAAAATGTTAAAGATCAACAAGTTTTTAAAATTATAAAAATGTAAAAAGTAATTATTGTAAGGAAATCCTATAAATCTAATGGTGAATAACTAAAGTATAAAAAATATAATATAAAAAAATATTAAATTCGGGTTTGAGTTGGGTTCGGGTTTTCAAAGTATCAACTCAAGTCCAACCCTAATTTAAATCGGCTTTGAATTCTTTTGTCTAAGCCCAATCCAAAATATAAAATATGAAGCCCGAATCCTAAAAAATTCGTGTCAGGCTCGGATTGGTCTGTCCAAGTTGCACTCCTACAATTGACATCAACTGACTCGTGACAAGGTGCGAGGGTTGTTATAATTTTAGGATTTTATGAGATTCATTCTATTTTTAAAATTATAAAAATTCTGACATGATTGTAATGAACTTATTGAATATACTTATCATGGTAGCTGGGTTTTAATTGATTCAATAATATTATAATTTCTAAATTTGTATCTCAAATTTTTTTTCTTTTGAAAGACAATAACATTGATGTGTTACAGTGTCTTATATCACATTAATTATATAATTTATATTATTACTATTAATATAGTATCACATCAATTTAAAAAAATTATTTAAAATATAAATTGGAGAAATGTATCATTACTGATGTTAGTTTACTCTCTTTTGTTAAGTGAAATAATAAACTTTAACAAATGATGTCACGAGAATAAGTCGAATCTAACCCTAAGGGATTGCCAAGCGATAAAGACTTGAGAATTAGAATTTAAAGTCTCGAGTTCTAGTTTTTCTTAGAATTACTAGAAGTTTCTCTGATCGTTAACTTCAGAATTCTAAAATTAGTCAAGGTGCACACAAACTTACATAGGCACCCGCTTATCAAAAAAATAAAAAAAAAATTCAGCTGAATCTATTTTCGACTTGATGAATGATCGAGATTCTTACTTGTGGACTTGACGAATCATCCAGTTAAAATCCTTGTTTGAATTGGAGTAGGGCTTGTCTTTTTAATTAGAGAAATGGTTGCTTTCGTGTTCTTTAAACCTTCTAACAATCTGAATTTTCAAGATCAATAAGCATGCTTTGAGGCCATGTCCGGAAGCAAATTTTTGTGAAATTCATTTTTGATGAGTCATGTCATTTTTGAGAGTTTGCATATATTTTTTTAAAATTTGCTACATTCTCTCAGAGCATCTCTTACCCATCACCATTAAATTAATCTTCATTTTGGTATCTTTTTCAAATTTAAAGATGATGGGTCCACATTTTCACTCTAACTATACCAATCTTCAAATCACTATTCATTATTCAAATCTCACTTTCTATAATATTATTTATATCTAAAATATAATTATTTAAGATATATTTATCGAAACTTCAATTATTTATCACTTTTTTTGGGATTAAAACTCCATGATATATTCAAGAAATTACAAATTAAAATATCTGAGAGTTGTGAAAAAATTAATTTCAAAATTAATAATTAAGAAATTTATTGATAAATTAGTTTTAAATTTTAAATATTTATTTAAATAAGATAAAATAATTAATTATTGTTGGAGTATTGTAAAAATAATTAATGGATGAATATTACATGAATAGTGGATAAATAATAATTTAAAAAATGAATAATGATTGTTCAAATTTAGAAATCAAAATTGAAAATACTATTCATGACTTCAAATATGATCCCAATTTGAAGCTGTCTTAGAGAGACATTTTTACTTCCCACCTCCAAGTTTTAAGATTTGAAGGTGGGTTGGATATGATAAGATAGCAAATTTGCTATCTTCAACAATTGAACTTATTTATTAAAAAAATATGGACCGCAAGTTTGTTTATTGCAAAACTCAAACAAAAACTTTCTAATAAAAGATAAAATATTGTGGGCCCCATAATTATTATAAATAAAAATAAATAAAATATTAAAATTACTATTTCTATTCAAGTACCAAATTTTAAAAATAACAAATATGTATATAAGATAGCGGAGGAAGACATTTGCTACCTTTTCTTTGCTTCATCACTTGCTAAAGCCTAAATGATTTTTTACAAAATTTTGTCAAAAATGAAAACATTTTAATTTACTTAAATTTTGATTGAAATTTATTATTAAATTCATTTTCATGTTGATCCCACTTGTGCAAAATATTGAGAGGAATAAATTGTAGATAAATGTAATATTTAATATTATTTTTGTATAAATTCAAACTTGAATCATTGGTCTTGAGAAACCGAATATTTTTAGCATGACACCAAGTAATAATTCATAAATATTAATATAGAATTACTCTACCTCTTTAAATAATGATTTCTAAATGTTAACGTAAAGTTCGAATTAAATGATAAAATATTAAGTGTAATATTAAGGGATAAATGTACAGATCTTGAGATTAAATTACACCTTCATTGAAATAAGTAGGAAGGTGGAATTTATTCTTCTTGCTGTTTTCTAATTAAGACATTAATTTTAATAAGTAGGAAGAAAAAAACAAAGGAAGAAAAAAACTATATATCATATTTAGCTTAGAAATGAGGGAAAGTGAGAGAAATTGATAAAAGGTTATTGTTTAAGCTCCTCAAATTTTCACGTTTGTCTTTTGCCCAAAAATAAGAGAGCTACACAAGTGTCTCAGTATTTTATTTAAATATTATTTAGAAAAATATTATATTTTCAAATTTTGTATCCGATGTTGCACTTTTTGATCAGTGGGGCTTCGCTCTTCGTCGCTTGTCGAACACTCAAAGAAGAAGATCAGAGGGACACCGGGTTGGCTTCGGCAGTAGCAACTCCGATGATAAAGTCAATAAAACTGAAATAAAAGACTGTAATTGAAATTAATTGAATGACCGTCATTGTAAAGCACACCTTAGGGTTCAATTTATAGGCTGCGGATTTGATCTGTCGTGGAAATCAATCAAATTACCAAACTAAACTACTAGTATAGTAGAGAAGTAAGGGTCGAACCCACAGAGACTGTTAATTATTTAAAAACTAAAGTTGAGATTAATTTTAATTGAAATTCACAAAGAGTGATTGTTGTTGATTTTTCCTAAAATTAAATGAAACTATATTTAAAGCAAATATTTAACTGAATTAATGAGGAATCAAATTAAAAGAGAATTCCTAGGGTGTTGAATCTACCACTAATCTTGTAATTAGCTTCAATTGTATTAATTCTTGGGTCATTCAATTTGGATGTAAAAGACGTATTTTGGCTACAAGCCTCAATACAATCATCAAGAAAATCACGCACCAAAACCCTAAGCACGAATCATCTTTGGTCAATACAAATTGTCTACGCTAATTCTAAGGTCATAGTCACAATTTGTTTTCCCTGAGTTATGACTCGTCCTACGGTTTTGATGTATGTACACATATTACTATTGTATAACCACATAAACAAAATCACAGAAATTGATTATGTGCAATTGAATAATACGATCAATGCTTTAATAAAATCCCAATGTTATACAATCAACATCCAAGACTAATTAACCCAAAAATAAAATACAAAGAAACAATATTACTTGACTAGGGTTTCATCTAAACCCTAGGAATAAGAGGACTTAGCCCATGATCGTGGAAGAGGAGACCATAGCCATGGAATTCTTCATCTTCTTCTTCAGAGTTGTCTCTTTCCTTCTTCTCTTCGTCCCTAGATCTCCAAGACGGCCTCCCCCCTTTTCCAAAACCCTAGGTTACAATATTATTCCCTTTTTTCCAAAAATACCCTTACAAAATAATAATTTAGGAGAATAACATAAAATCCCGTAATTAGGCATTAGGGGCCCAAAAAGGGAGTCTAAAGTGCTCCAAAATAGAGCCTATAATGCTAAAATAGGCCCTGGTCCACCAACATATGGACCAAGCCTCTCTTCTAACCCAAAATCACTTGTTTTCCACTTCTTTTAGCACTTCAAAGCCCAATATTCTCTTTTTGCTCCAAATCCACCATTAAATCATCAACTTTGACGAGCTTTCTCTGCAAAAAGATAAAATAAGAATTAACTAGCAAATGCATATAGATTGGAGAAATTAAAATAATAAAAGTGCAAGAATATCTAGGGTTAGCAAAATAAATATGCACTTTTTAACCAGTTATCAGGATTCTCCTAAGTTGATTAGGATTCGACCTCGTGAAAATAAGGATTTGATTGTCATCAGAGAATGGCAGTTACCATGTTGAACACTGCGCTCCATGAGAATAGGAGGTGGAAGATATCCATAAATGGCAGTTTTCTTGTTGCGTACTGTTTCCTTATCTTCAGCTCGGTAGGTTGCTTGCGGCGGTGACTAGCTTTAGACCTCCTTACGTGACTGCTCAGTGCCTTCCATTCTAGAGATGAGCTCTGGAGCCTATGTGTACACGCCTGCTCTGAATGGACGAGCTTTGGTTATTCCGTGTGTACACGTGTCATGTGGAGATTGATCTGTCACTTTATAGAGTATCAGCTACTCCTCCTCCGAGCCCTAGTTTTGCGCACTGCGTAACTAGGGTTATGGGCCTCCAAAAAGTCACGCGTCTTGTCACTTCGTCTTCCCAAACGATCGTTGATGTGGCATTTATTTGCGCATCCATCGTTTGGGCTTTTGAGGCCATCATTTCTCTCAACTGCCAAGACAGTTCAACTTGATAGGCCCCCTTTTTTGCCAACCTATATAAAGAGGGAAGAGGGTACGCGTACGCATTTCCCTTCATCATTTTCATTGCTTCAAGCACTTCGTCGTCGAGTCAGAGTGACTAGAGAGTTTGAAGAGATCACCGCCGTTCGAAGCTCCCTTCTCCAGTCGTACCTCAGGTTTGGTTTGGTTCCTTTTTGTTCGTTTTCTTTTATCTTCCATTCTTCTTATCTTCTATTTTTTTCACAATGTCAGTCTCAGATGCCCTTTCTGGCATTGGCTATGGCTCCGAAAATTCGTCTAAGTCAACTGTACTGTCACAAATCCATATTGTAGGCAGTAGTTCTTTCGGTGATGCCGAAAATAGGGTAGTAGAGTCCTCTTCCAGTCCTGAGATTAGGATTGTAGATGTTTTTATTGAGCCTAGGAATAGAAGGGGGGAGACCTCAGGTAGGCCTTCCCCACGGGAGGAAGGAGAAAGCGCCATTACTTAGGGTATGTTAGATGACCTGAGGGCTACTTTCGACTTTCCCTCGAATGTGACCTTCCGAGCCCCTAGTTCCTTGGATCATCCTTTCGATGTCAGTCCAGGTGAGATATGTGTCTATCTTGAATGGTTCGAGATAGGACTTAGGTTTCCCCTTCCCCTTTTAGTTAGACAGTTCTTCAAGTGGTTCAACATTTGCCCTACTAACCTCAATCTCAATAGTTGGAAGCATCTGTTAGGGTTCATAGTGTTAGGGTGTTTGAATGGCATCGAGGTTGATCCTGACCTGATCCGTAGCAATATGGATTTGAAATATATGAGGTCGGAGGGCTTATTCTACATGTCCTTTAACAAGGGGTTCAGACCCCTCTCCTCAGTACCTACTTCCAATAAGACCTAGAAGAAGTGGTACTTCTTTGTAGGAGGAGGATGGGAGCTGGAAGACTTCTAGGATCAGACCTCGATATTTCCCCAGAGTACTGGGATTAAGGGTGAGACCTCTTTCTTTAATATAACTCTGCTCCTATTTTTATATATTTTCATTTTTTTTCATTGTTTGTCTAACCTCTGTATCTTGTGGCTTCTATGCAGATAAAAGTGTTTGGAAGAGGTCAATCTTCACCGTTGACCTTCAAGACAAATACCGCCAGCTCCTTCAAACCAGTAACAAAGCTCATACTACCGTGCTTACACTTGAGAATCTGATGGAGGCCGGCTTGACGACCACTTAGGCTGGCAATCTGAAGAAGTCCCTGATGTCCAAGTGGGCTCCAGGGCAAAAGAAGAAGACGGTGGGGGAGACCTCCTCTCTTGGCGACCCACCTCTTCAAGTGAAGAGGATGAGGCTCCTCTCCAACTCCCCAGATCGTACTCCGACTGAGGACTTGAGGGAGCCCTCCGTTCCGGTACCAGCACTTCCCCCCTCCCTTGAGGTTCCAACCAGGCAAAAAGGGAAGGGGAAAGCGGCTGCTTCTGCTGTTGAGATGCCTAATGACTCCGGCTACTTAGCCGGGAAGAAGGCCTTTGACGAGTTCTGGGCTTCTGGCCCAAAGACATACAAGGGGCAGAATGCGGAGAAGATCGCCACACATTTTCTGTCCCTCCAGTTGAAGGTAACTTTCGAACTCTTTCCATTTTCTTTGTGTTCTGCCATTTTACTTGTTTTGACTTGTTTGCATTTTGCTTTGCGGACTATGCACGACCTTGCTGCCATTATGGAATATTCTACGAATCTGGAGACGATTGATAGTCTTTAGTCCAAGTTGGATGAGGCCAGGCTGTAATTGGGGACAGCCCAGTCCACTACTACTGCTGCTACCGAGGAGAAGCTGAAGAAGGCGGCGAACTCCTTATCTATCATGGAGTCTGAACAGGATTCCCTTGCTCAGAAGTTGGAAGACCTTCAGAAAAGGTTTGATGACTTCCAAGCTACCTCCATCCAGAAGACCAAAGACACAGTCGAATCTGCCAAGGCCCAGATCGAAGTAGAGATGAAGGCTAAAGTTGAGGCGATAAGTGAAGAGCTGATCGAGCATGGGTATAATATCTTTAGATCCAAGCTCCTCGTGAAGTATCCCGACCTTGATCTAACTGGGATTGACGACGTTAAAGTCCCTTTAGCCGAGGCCGGGGTTCAGAACGATGATGATGAGGTAACCCCTCCCGATCTTCCCCCGACAAAAGCGCCTGCTCAAGCTAGTATGGATACAGTGGCCTGAATTTGAGAAGAACGAAGAAAGAGAGTGATGATGACATGGTGCAGAATGACTTCTTCCTCATTCGAACCAGCTGTAGTCTAGGACTTTTGTGTTTGTACTTTACTTCTTTGTAAACTTCCAGAACTGATGTACTCTTTTGCCAATTATCAACGAAATTGACTTTTTCCAGAACTTGTGTACTTTATATTTCAAAGCACTTTTGTTGATTGTCTTCCCAGAGCATCAATACTTGTAAGTTGTTGTGGATGTCAATAACATGCCAGGCTTATAATAGACTTTAGCACTGTTCTAGCTTATCATTGCTCTGTACACGGCCTTGGGCTTCCAGTCTTTAAACTTCTAATTAAACCAGTAAAAATGCCTAGGAATTGAATGAGCTTCAGATCTTTCCTTTAACTTTTCACTAAGTATGGGCCAATATCTGACTTCCGAGCAAGGAGACTTGTAATTAAATAGTCATAATAATTGAACAAGCCTTTTGTAACCAGAACTGGCAATAACCCGACTTTCGAGCAGAAAGACTTGTAATTAAATGGTAATTGAACAAGCCTTTGGTAACCAAAACTGGCAATAACCCGACTTCCGAGCAAAGAGACTTATAATTAAATGGTAATTGAACAAGCCTTTGGTAACCAGAACTGGCAATAACCTTTAATAACTGAACCCACATTCAGTGAGTAATGCTTCTGGGAATTTGATAGTCTCCCTTGAAATGTGAACCGAGCCTCCATTATTTGTAACGAATATGAAACCCTTTTCAGAGATCACTAAACACCATCCAGACCTATAATTCTTGTAATGGCTATAGAGAGTTGTAGAGGTCTGTTTATTAAGATGGTTCAGACCTGTAACTCTTGCATTAGCTGCAAGGTTTTTAAGAGTATGTACATTGAGATGGACCAGACCTGTAATTCTTGCATTGGCGGCAAGGTTTTTAGGAGTCTGTAAATTGAGATGGACCAAACTTGTAACTCTTGCATTGGCTGCAAGGTTTTTAGGGGTCTGTACATTGAGATGGATCAGACCTGCAACTCTTGCATTGGCTGCAAGGTTTTTAGAGGTTTGTACATTGAGATAGACCAGACCTGTAACTCTTGCATTGGCTGCAAGGTTTTTAGGGGTCTGTACATTGAGATGAGAAAACTTTTTAAGAAGTAAAGAAACACTTTTATTGATAGTATTTTCATAAGTGTTCTATATTCCATGGCCTGGGCACAGGCTTCCCAGCTAAGTTTTCCAACCAGTATGTAGTAGGCCTGACAATTTTTGTTACCCTGTATGGGCTTTCCTAGTTGGGTGAGAGCTTTCCCATGGTGGGATCCTTAGTGTTTGGGAATACTTTTCTTAGGATGAGATCCTCGAGCTAGAAACTGAGGGGCCTTATTCCTTGTTTGGAGCTATAGGCCATCTTGCACTGGTATGCTTCCATCTTGATCCTAGCATGATCACGTCTTTCTTCGAGTAGATCTAGGCTTTCCGCAAGCTGCTGGTCATTGATCTCTTGGTCAAAAGAATCCTTCCTTAAGGTCAGCATGCCAATTTCAACAGGAATCACCGCTTTTGAGCCGTAGGCAAGTGAAAACGGTGTTTCAGATGTCGGTGTTCTTCTTGTAGTTCTGTATGGCCAGAGC
The DNA here is from genome assembly GCA_008638375.1 of Nyssa sinensis. Lineage (NCBI taxonomy): Eukaryota > Viridiplantae > Streptophyta > Magnoliopsida > Cornales > Nyssaceae > Nyssa > Nyssa sinensis. Next base: position 13,622,983 of record CM018036.1, on the reverse strand, counting down.
ACGCTAGGGAGTTCTTCAACCCATCTTTCCTTGGAATCTTCCAACCTTTTCTTAATGGCATCAAGAATTGTGTGGTTGGTGACTTCAGCTTGCCCGTTGGCTTGGGGGTGCCCTGGCGAAGCAAAATGATGACTGATACGCAGGTCTTCGTAAAATTTCTTGAAAATCTTACCAGCAAACTGCGTACCATTGTCTGAAATGATGATGCGAGGTATGCCGAACCTACAAACTATGTTTCTCCATGTGAAGCTCTTCATTTCTACTTCCATGATGTGAGTTAGGGGCTCGGCCTCTGCCCACTTAGAGAAGTAATCAATGGCTACCAGAAGGTACCTTCTGTTCGGAGTGGCCTTTGGCAACGGCCCTATAATTTCCATCCCCCACTGAGCAAAAGGCCATGAGCTGGCAATAGGAATGAGCTCATAGTGGGGTTGGTATTGATATGGAGCGAATCGTTGGCACTTGTCGCATTTTTGGACGTACTCCTTGGCTTGCTTTAGCATGTTGGGCCAATAGTAGCCCTGAGTGAGGGCTCGGTGGGCTATGGTTCGGCTACCATTATGGTGATCGCAGATTCTTTTATGTATTTTTTCCAGAACATACTGAGATTCTTCAAGAGCCAAACATCGTAATAGGGGCTACGGGTAAGATCTTCGATAGAGTTTCCCGTTTAGGACTAAGTACCGAGCTGCCCTAATTTGAATTCTTCGGGCCTGGTTTTTATCTTCTGGGAGTTGGTCCTCTTTTATATATTAGAGGATGTGAGTCATCTAGTTTTGAGTCTGTTCTGAAATCTGAGAGGACTGCACTTCCTTAATGCTCGGCCTTGGTTGGTGAGAAATCCTCAGAGTTGAATCTCCTTCTGGTTCGAGATGGGAGGCCATGTTTGCCAAGGCATCAGCCCTAGAGTTCTGTCCTTTCTCGATCTTCTGATAGTGAACTTCCTAAAGGAAGGCTTTAATGATCCCACTAGCTCTGCATACCGAACCATCCTCTCGTCTTTGGTGGAAAATTCTCCCGAAACTTGGCTTACTACAAGTTGGGAGTCAAAAGAGGCTTCAAGATCTGGGGCATCTTATTCTAGAGCTATTTTCATTCCGAGGATGAGGGCTTCCTACTCAGCTTCATTATTTGAAACTTTGAATCCCAAGTTGATTGCCTTTTCTGTTGTGAGTCCCTCAGGGGACTGAAGCACTATGCCAATGCCAGAACCTTTGTCTGTAGACGAACCGTCAGTATAAAGTTGCCATACAACAGGGTCCCCTTCGAGCTGTGCTCTATCCTACGGCGCTGGAGTAAATTCAGCAATGAAATCTGCTAGTGCTTGCCTTTTGATGGAGGTTCGTGGTATGTAGGATATATCAAATTCTCTTAACTCCATAGACCATTTCACTAGACACCCAGAGACATCAGGCTTTCATAGTACCGACCTCAGTGGATAGGCGGTTCGAATCTCAATAGGATGTGCCTGAAAATAAGGTCTAAGTTTTCGGGCAGAGATTATCAAAGCAAAGGCCAAATTCTCAATCTCTAGATATCTTTTTTCTGTGTCTAAAAGTGCCTTTCTTACATAAAATACGAGCTTCTGGACCCCTCTGTCATGCCTGACCAGTACAGTGCTGACAACATTTTCTAAGACCGCTAGATAAAAGAGTAATTTTTTCCCTTGGATTGGCTTTGATAAGAGTTCGGGAGAGGCTTGATACCGCTTCAATTCTTGAAAGGCTTTCTCACATTCGTCGGACCATTGTAAGGCCTTATTCCCCTTCAAGGCTTTGAAGAATGGAAGGCAGCGATCGATAGACTTGGAGATGAATCGGTTCAGAGCTGCAATCATCCCATTCAAGGCCTGAATGTCCTTCTTGGTACTCGGTGACTCCAGCTCAATTAAGGCTTTGATCTGTGTAGGGTCTGCTTTGATACCCCTCTGGGAAACCAGAAAAGCTAAGAACTTTCCCTTGGTTACACTGAAGGTGCACTTCAAGGGATTCAATTTCATCTTGTGCTGTTTTAGGATATCGAATGTCTGGCTTAGATGCTGGATGTGGTTGCTCTTCTATAGACTTTTGACCAGCATGTCATTTATATAAACCTCCATTGTGTCACCGATCAAAGGGCCGAACATCTTATTTACCATACGTTGATAGGTAGCCCCAACATTTTTCAGACCAAGCGACATCAATCTATAGCAATAGAGACCTCGTTCGGATATGAAAGCTGTCTTTTCTTGATCTGGAGGGTACATCTGGACCTGATTATATCCTGAATAGGCATCCATGAAGCTCATGAGTTCATGCTCTACCGTTGCATCAACTAGTTGATCTATCCTCAGAAGGGGGAAGCTGTCTTTGGGGCAGGCTTTGTTGAGGTTTGTATAGTTGACGCATACCCTCCATTTGCTGTTTTTCTTTTTGACAAAAATAGTAATGGCGAGCCATTCTGGATAGAACACCTCCCTTATCATTTTGGCATCCAACAGCTTCTGCACTTCTTCGTTAATGATCCAATGACGCTCTGGAGCAAATGTCCTTCTTTTCTGTCTCATGGGATGATGGTTAGGATCAGTCATTAGTTTGTGGGAGATAAGACTGGGATCTATCCCTTCCATATCTTTAGTCTCCCAAGCAAACACCGAGAGGTTGTTCTTTAGAAATTCCACCATCTTTTTCTGTTCGGGAGGTGATAGGTCTAAACCAATTTGCAAGTACTGTCCCTCTCCCTTAGGATTGACGGGCACTTTGATGGGGTCTTCCATTGGCTTAGCTGTACTATCATTTCCCTTAGGGCTTAGTGGTTCATCAATTCTAGAGGGGCACTCCTCCCTCTCATGAAGGTGTGAGAGGTCTGGGCTCCTACCTTCATGAGAATGTTGTGATTGCTATTTGGGAGCTTTTCCTCTCAGCGCGAGAGCATGGCACTCTTGGGCAGTTGGCTGGCATCCTCTGATAGAATAAACCGCATTGTTATGCACATACTTCAGGCACTAGTGGAGGGTCAAGGTGACCGCTCCCATTTGGTGAAGCCAAGGCCTTCCGATGATAATATTGTAAGGGGACTTGGAATCCAGAACCATGTATTATGAAATTATGGTATTTTGTCGGTCTCCCTCTCCTGTTGTTGTGGGAAGGTTAATCCTCCCCAGCGGGGCATGGAGGTTCCCATCAAATCCTGCCATTATTGCGGTGGTCGGTTTGACGTCACTTGAGTTGAGCTTCATGTACTTGAGGGGCTCATAAAATAGCATGTTAGCAGAGCTCATAGTATCCACCAAGACTCTTCGGATCTCAAAATTGGCAATTTTAAGTGAGATAACTAGGGCGTCACTGTGTGGACAGTGCACCCTTGTAAGATCTTGATCTGAGAACTGGATCTCTGGTACCGGCTTTAGCCTTTTCTCGATTGCTGAGATCTGGAGGATGCTGGGAGTAGTCCTGGCCTCCCGAGCGTACTGTTTCCTTGCTCGGTTAAACATTCCTGTGATTGGGCTATCTGCGTGGAGGACGAAAATGACTTGGTTGTTCTATTATTGTGGCTCATTCCGTCCATCCCTCTATTTCGGCCTCTGTTCTTGCCTCTTCTACTATGATCTATCATTACGGGGGTTCTGGCTCCCGTCTTATTAGATAAACTCATGTAGCCGCCCTCGCCTGATGAGCTGCTCAATCTTTTGTTTGAGGGCTTTGCATTCATCGATAGTGTGCCCGTGATCTCTGTGAAAGTCACAGTATTTGCTCTGGTCTTGAGTATTGGGATTACTCTTTAGTGGATCTGGCCATCTGAGATCTTTACGGGCTTGTTCCTGTCGAAGTATATGGGTCAGGGAAGCATTCAGAGGAGTGTAGATATCGTGCCTTCCAGTGTTGGAGTTGTCTTGGGTTCTAGGTGCCATCTTTTTATCAGAACTTTTGACCCTCTTTTTGGTTGCACTGGAGTCCTTTTTGTGGTCATCCTTCTGAGCTTGCTCTTTAATCTTTCGAGGGGATATCTTGGCTTCCTCCAAATTTATATACTTCCGAGCTCGTTCCATGGGCGCTGCCATGTCGGCGGGAGAATTCTTTGTTAAGGAATCCCGAAAACATCCTAGCACTAGGCCAGTAGTGAGAGCTGCTACCAAGAACCTAGGACTGCAATCTGTGATCTCAGTGAGCTCGGCATTAAAACGCGCGATATACTCTCGGAGCGACTCTCTTTGGGCCTGCCTTACGCTTACTAGGAATTTTGGTCCTTTCCTCAACCTCTTGCTGGTCATGAATCGATCGAGGAACCGCCTGTTGAGCTCGTAGAAATTGATGACAGACTTTTAAGGGAGGCTGTGGAACCACTTTAGAGCTATTCCCTTGAGGCTGGTTACGAAGGTGCGACACATGAAAGCGTCAGTAGCCTCATGCAACGCCATGGTGTGCTGATAGTGAGAGAGATGGTCTCCTGGATCCTCAGACCCATCGTATAGAGTGAACTTTGGGATGATGAATTTCTTTAGCCGTTCTTCTACCATTATTGCAGGGGTGAACGGCGTAGTGAACCTTCTGAGCAGTTTTGCTATCTCATCTTGCTCTGGAAGGAGGCAAGTACCTTTAGTAACGGCGGTGTGGTCCAGGGCCCTGGTTTGTACCGGTTGTTATAGGCCTTGCCTTGCAGCCTCAGTGCCTATATGGATGGGACGATTTTGCCCCACAGTAGGAACAAGATGTTTGTCACGACCCGAAACCCATCCTACGCGGATCTCGAGGACGTGATGCCAGTTGGCCACCTTGTCAGTTTTCCCACCCGACAATGCGACCAACCAAAGGCAACTTTACAATGAATTGCATTCTAAATGTAGGGTCAAAACAGCGGAATTAAAATCTTTTTAAATTAAGAATGCAACTCATCCAAACACATCAGAGCACGTCTAGAATCAGTCATCAAAAATCTCTAAAGTATAATATACATGCTCCAATGCAACCATTCTATATCAATGAATTACTTAAAGCGGAAGTCACATCATAAAAGTTCAGCTAATTGAACTCATCTCCAATGATCAACAATCATAATGTCTCCAAGTACCACTTAATCATAATGATCTGACATACTAGGTTAACCTCATCACTAATGATGTAACATTATAATGCATAACTTTAAAGTTAACCTTACAGTGTTCACATTCGATCTTTAACTTGGAGTTATATCGTCATTGACGTTCATTGTGCATCACTAGTTCCACTAGTTATCTTATTGCGTCTCATCCCGCATAGTGTCACCTGAAAAATGTTAGATAAATGGAATGAGCTTAAACAAGCTCAGCAAGTAAATTCCTAGCTTTGCCATGGGTCAGGGTTAGTCCACAAGAATAATAGGAGAAAGGGATATCAGATGGCCAGTAGCCAAATGAGTAACAAGAAATACATAGCCAGTCACCAAGATGCGTAACAATGACCCGAGGGTCCAAAAGGCTTATCCCAAAATAAGATATAAGAAGGTAATAACGAATCTAACAACCGGGATCTAGCCAATCATGAAAATCTGCTGCCACAACAATTATAATAGCCAATCAAAAGCATGACATGCTTGCACAGGTTATGATCATTCAACGAGTACCAAGATACATGATCATCAAGTAAAGTATAACATGATTTCAATATTATGATCATTCATAGGACATAGAATATGATCATTCAAGGATTACAAGAATAAATCATCATCGAGTTCTAATAACCCAGATATGCGTGAATCACCCGGGGCCCGGCATTCCCCACTAAAACGCATGTTCAGATCCGCCACAATTCCTCGGGCTCTCTGAAAAGCGTTAGAGCTCTTTTCTCTACAAGTCCTGAAGGACATACAAGACCCCAAAGGGTCTTTCCCCCACGCAATCTGTGAATAGATGGGTCATTGTGACTGAGCACAACCCCGGGTACATGCCAAATATTATGATCAACAAAATTCCACACGGGATGTACAACCGTACAAACAAATGATATCACAATCAACAAATCATGAAGTGTGTGGAATAACAAGATTTCTATCAACAGGATATATCTCAAGACTAGGTCATGGTATGATAGTGCAATGATGCTCAAATATCAATAACCAATCTCACAACGATGTAAGCAAGCAAGTCAAATCCAAAGATCAGGCATAACCGATGACCACAAGTCGATTGGCTCAAATCAAGTACATCAGGTAGTGATAGAGTACAAATTTGGCAACATGTAGAAATGAATGTGACTGACTGAGAACAACCACACAACAAAGTTCAGATTTACTTACCTCGGTTTCTTAGTGTCATATTCTCCACTTACAAATACTCTGATGATCTCCAGATACTTCAGGCGTATCCTTGCCTAGCCTGAATAATTATCAATAACCACAGACACATCAGAATTCGTTCATTCATGTCTTATTCATCATCTTAGGAGTCTATTAGATCCCCTATTTAGGTTCATTGGCCTATTACCCACTCATTGGGTTTCAACTTCTGTTATTAAATTCCTTAAATAGGCTTAGCAGTTGTCCGGATAATATTTTAAGTCATTTCGACTCCAGTCGTTATCGATTAAGCACTTGTTTGCCCTTAGGGGCAAAATGGTAATTTTGACATTCTTGCCCCGGACCCTATCACGGTCCTCAGAATAGTCCATATATCGTATATATAAAATTTTGAGTCTTTTGAACTTCATTTGGTATCTACTTTTGATCATCGGGACACATCGGTCATTTCTCATTTTATACGTTGACTATTCCGGAGTCATATTTAGCCCTTCGGTTATCATAATTATGCTTACGATAATTTATCAGATCAGTTTGACCTTTATTCGACCTCTACTTTGCACTTACCGTGCTCAAGGGTATTTTGGTTATTTTACGTTTCGTGAGATTTTGACCCCGATTCGTCATTTAACCATATATATGAGTCCACAAGTGTCACGACCCGAAACCCACCCTACGCAGATCTCGAGGACGTGATGCTAGTTGGCCACCTTGTCAGTTTTTCTCCACCAACAATGTAACCAACCCAAGGCAACTTCACAATGAATTGCATTCTAAATGTAGGGTCAAAACAGCGGAATTAAAATCTTTTTGAATTAAGAATGCAACTCATCCAAACACATCAGAGCACGTCTAGAATCAGTCATCAAATATCTCTAAAGTATAATATACATGCTCTAATGCAACCCTTCTATATCAATGAATTACTTAAAGCGGAAGTCACACCATGAAAGTTCAGCTAGTTAAACTCATCTCCAATGATCAACAATCATAATGTCTCCAAGTACCACTTAATTATAATGATCTGACATACTAGGCTAACCTCATCACTAATGATGTAACATTATAATGCATAACCTTAAAGTTAACCTTACAGTGTTCACGTTCGATCTTTAACTTGAAGTTTATATCGTCATTGTCGTTCATTGTGCATCACTAGTTCCACTAGTTATCTCATTGCATTTCATCCCACATGATGTCACCTGAAAAATGTTAAATGAATGGAATGAGCTTAAACAAGCTCAGTAAGTAAATTCCTAGCTTTGCCATGGGTCAGGGTTAGTTCACAAGAATAATAGAAGAAAGGGATAACAGATATCCAACAGCCGAATGAGTAACAAGAAATACATAGCCAATCACCAAGATGTACAACAATGACCCGAGGGTCCAAAAGGCTTATCCCAAATAAGATACAATAAGATAATAATAATGAATCCAACAACCGGGATCTAGCCAATCATGAAAATCTGCTGCCACAACAATTACGATAGCCAATCAAAAGTATGACATGCTTGCATAGAATATGAACATCCAACGAGTATCAACGATATATCATCAACGAGTAAAGTATAACATGATCACAATAATATGATCATTCACAAGACATAGAATATGATCATTCAATGAATACCAAAGATATATCGTCATCGAGTTCTAATAACCCAGATATGCGTGAATCACCCGGGGCCCGGCATACCCCACTAAAACGCATGCTCAGATCCGCCACAGTTCCTCGAGCTCTCTGAAAAGCGTTAGAGCTCTTTTCTCTACAAGTCCCGAAGGACATACAAGACCCCAAAGGGTCTTTCCCCCACGCAATCTGTGAATGGATGGGCCATTGTGACTAAGCACAACCCCAGGTACATACCAAATATCATGACCAACAAAATTCCACGCAAGATGTACAATTGTACAAAGCAATTGATATCACAATCAACAAAACACGAAGTGTGGAATATCAAGATTTCTATCAACAGGATATATCTCAAGACTAGGTCATGGTATGATAGTGCAAAGAATGCTCAAATATCAATGATCAATCTCACAACGATGTAAGCAAGCAAGTCAAATCCAATGATCAGGCATAACCGATAACCACAAGTCGATTGGCTCAAATCAAGTACATCAGGTAGTGATAGAGTACAAATTTGGCAGCATATGAGAATAAATGTGACTGGCTGGGAATAACCACATAGCAAAGTTCATATTTACTTACCTCGGTTTCTTAGCATTGCATTCCCCCCATTACAATTACTTTGATGATCTCCTTCTCTTTATCCTTTGACGTGCCTGTCATTGGAATTATATTAAGTCTATAGTCATAACTGATCTATGCTATGATATGTCTTTAATATGCCTATCATAGCTATCGGTATCTTAATTTCTAATTTAGATCTCATCATTGTATCCGGAATGCCGAATAAAAGTGGTTTAGGCTTTTACGGATCTTAAATCGGACTCTTGGATTGAAAGGGCAAAACTATCATATTGTACTTTACGTGTCTTTTATTCCCGGGACCCCTTTTCATAATTTTGACTTCACCATTGGTTTCAGAAGGCTCGAGATAATAAACTTTGACTATTTATTCATCTCGTTTGGACTTTGTTTGACTTAGTTTAGGACTTGGGTATTTTTGTAATTTCTTAAAATAATATTTAATCATTTTTTTTCTGTTTTGGGCACTAATATAATTGTTTAAGACTTTTGGGGTTGGTTCACAAATTCCAACAGTTCTGGTTTGAACCAGTGGGTTCCCTGACTCAACCCTTAAACCAGTTTAAATTCCCACTGAACCGATCGGTCCAAGAAAACCAAAACAGGTCCCCCCCGTTTTTCCGGTTGCCATCTCCGGTAGCTATTCCGACCACTGTTCACCGGAACAGTGCACAATACACGGTTTCCCCCATTTTTCTCATGGTTTTCTCATCCAAGTTCTAATATTTTGACACCAATAAAATCCTAAGACTTCCAGAAGCAGTTGAGAACAACTTTTGGCCTCAAACATCACTGGTTTCGACACCTAGTTCTAGTTTTTCCGGCGTTGCACCGGCGAGCAATAATTTGCTCTAAAACGGTCGTTTCTTAACCATTTTAAGTGATTCAAAATGTGTTGGGTTCCTGAAGGTGTCTTCTACGGATTCTCAGTCCTAGTTTTAAGTTTCATTTGGCCTACAAAAATCTGCCATTAGTGACCGTGTACAGTAGTTCAGTTTCTGATTTTTGGTCCCTATTGCGATATCTCATCAATTTCAACAGCAACAATAACAAATACAGATATAACTGAATGTAATTTGACTCATAGCTTACCTGTTTACAGATCTTTCCTCCGACTGGTTCCAAATTATCGTTTTTCTCTCACTACGGTTTTCTCTCTCTCTCTCTCTCTCTAAAATTCTCCTTCTTCTGCACGACCCAATTCTCCTCAATTTCTTTCTCCTTTACCCATTTAGTCTCTCACTTAACCGACCTTGGGTCAGTGGCTTTGCCACCTGCCCATTTTTTACTTCCTTTCTTTCCACGTGGTAGCCCACTTCAAGACACACACATGCACACAAACCATGTGCGATCAGCACATGGTTTCTTTCTTTTTAACCGATTATATGTATATACATATATATATATATATATCATTACATTATAATATATATATATAAAGATCCTCCAACTGAATATATATATATATATATATATATATTCATAACTATTAAATATGCATTTATACATATATATCCGTATATATATATATAACTATATTTATATAATATATATATATACATATATATAAATGTACGTGTCCCGTAATAATTTAGCTTTTGGTACATCGACAGTCCGAACACCCGTAACTGCCTGCCATTAAATTATATGTTGGTTTTATTTGCATAGTGAATTTAAGTGTAGCTCGGGATTAGGCGTTATGATTCAGTTCGACTCGGGTCAAGTATTGGCTACTTCGGGTTGGATACCAGTCAACCCGGGTCGGGCACTGGCTATTTCAGGTCGGGGTATTACAACAAGTATTTGGGTTTCTATTGGTATCAATTTTGTCCAATTTGGACTTTATTTGGGCTTCGTACAGTATCAGGGGCATTTTGGTAATTTTATATTTCCTGATGTTCTAATCCCGAATCATGATTTAATCATATATATATGAGTCCACAAATATTTGGGCTTCTATTGGTTTCAATTTTGCCCAATTTGGACTTCGTACAGTATCAGGGGCAATTTGGTAATTTTATATATTGTCTAACCAAACTTTTCGGGACCTCAGTTCATAAAATGGACCTCACCATTGGGTCCAGAGTGTCCGACCTAATCAGAATAGAATATCTTTTGTGTTTAATTGGCCTTGGGTATCATTAGGGGTAGTACCGTCATTTATACTTTACGTGTCTGTATTTTTCGGGACTTAATTTCCCAAATCGGACTCCACCATTGAGTTCGGAATGCCCGAAATAGTAGAAATACACTATTCATTTAATTTATTTGGACTCCGTTTGAAATAATTAATGTCTAGGGGTAAAATTATAATTTTACCTATTAAATAAAATAATTAAAATAATTATTTTATTATTTAATTAATTTTTCAGGGGCTTAAATGAACAGTTTCTCAAAAATCTGGGCCACTGTACAATTTCACAAAACACTTGGGGTCAAAATAGAATTTCATAAATTAGGGGTTCAGACCAGATGGTTTTAGGGTTCAACAGTTGAACCGGTCTAAAAACCTCAAGAACCAACCGGTTCACTTAGTCATGCTGAACCGGAATACAATATTCTGGTTATGCCCAATTGGCCCCTTATCCTCGGTTTGGACAGGCCCAAATCTTGATTTCTATTTCATATCCGTGTTACCAAACAGACGGAATTCAGGTTTTAATTTAAAACCTTTAACCAAAACGGTGCCGTTCCAATTAAGAGGTGGCACGTCCGTGCGTCGACACATGTCTGATTCGACTCGGTCTGACTCGAACGAGTTGACGAGTCAACTCTGTCTTCTCCATCGAATGACCTACTGTTGCCCTAGTTTACAGTTTTGATTTTTCTCAATTTCGTAAGCTTTAAACCACTGATTCCCTCTGTTATTGATTCTAAAAGGTCTCTAAAACCTCAAAGAACAATTTAGCATTGATCTAGGTCCCTGATTTGGGCTCACGGTCATGATTTGGAAAAACGATAGTGAGACCTGCAACTTGACCATACATCATCATTTCTCCACCATTTTCAACGTGGTTTGAAGCTACATGATCCCTATGACATTTGGTTTCATCCCCCAATCAATAAAATCGGTTTAAAACATTCTAATAAAAAATGGCATTGTTTGACCGAACCTGCAACTAACTTGTTGAGGGTGTTGCATGGGGTTTTAGGGTCGCGGTCTAGGGTTTATAGAACCCTCATGAGGTCTAGATCAGGTCTCTATCCCTCAATCGAGGTTTCATTTCAGTCGGATCAGACCTGCTGTATAGAAGGTCATTAATGGCTGCCTACGTACGGTGAGTGGGTTTGGGGCTGTTTCTGAGTCCATTCTTCACGCCTTGTTCATGTCTATATACTTTAAATATCATATATACAAAAATCAAAACTTAAAACAGTTCACACGTAGAGAAATTCTAGAGAGAGAAAATGTGAGATTTTTGTGAGCTTACCTTGTCTCTGTCTTCTCTCTCCTCACGTCTCCACTTTTGATCTCTCCACAAGTTTCCTGAGCTTCCTCTTAGCACACTCGGATCCTTTAATGTTCTTCTCTCCTCAATTTTCTCAACTCTCATGTAAAGATGTATCTACATAATAATTGTATATCCTTGCCCCAAAACCCTCAACCACTAGTCATGTCCAGCCATACCTCTCACCATACTTCTCTGATTTTCACCATCCCTCACCCATACCTATTAGGTTTGCTTAGGTGAGATTTGTTAAGTTATATGTTAATATACATATATATGCACATATATATATACATATATAATCCACACACTTGTACGGCTGCCTAGGCAGCCTATTTGCCTCTCCCCCCCCTTTTTTTTATTTTATTTCAATTTTTCCTTTACATATATATATATATATATATACTTGTATATATATATATATATATCCATATATATGTGTACACACATACATGTATATACACCATATTAATTTCACACATATACCCATACATGTATACCATCCCTCATGTGCACCTCATTACTTATGACATGTGTTTACGTATGCATGCATGCATGCATGGGGCTGCATGTGTGCACCCATTACGAGACTGAGTCCCGGGTCACTTGTCTTGACCCGGCACTGGTCATACCTGAGCAAGATCTCTATTTAAGATAGTGAAGTACACTTGGTATTTCATAAAATATAGAGTTTAATGGTTCTGAGTATATCCGATAAAGTGTTGCCCGACCCGGTTGCCTCGGTATACGTGCCCCTTCGGGTCGGGGTATTACAATGTTGGCTTTCCTGAACTGGGGGAACTGGTGCCGCTTGAGGCTAAAACTCATGAGGTGCTGGGTTGGCCCCCGAAGCTGTCGGAGTCGGAACCCTAGTCCTAATTTGATAGTGAACAGTCGGATTGAAGGCCGACATCCCCTTGCTTGTAGCGGTGGATGGCTGGGGGTCTCCTTCCATGTGAGTGGTGCCTTGGGGGTGCACTGGTTCTCACTAGGGGTCTTCACATGGGGTCCTCCACCCACAATGGTGGCTGGAGGCTGTGCCCCCGCGTTAGCCGCACCAATGGGAGGATGAGTGGGGTTGCCCCAAGGGCCCTGGGTAAGTAACGCTAGTGTTCTTGAGATGGCAAGGAGTTGCTTCTGCATCTGGTCAGTTTGTCGCTGGACTTGATCAAGTTGCTGTTGCATAGGATTTGGTACTTGTCCCCTTCCTCTTCTGGCCGGTGGTCGGTTTTGAGGGTTCTTCCCTGGACGAAGATTAGGAGTCATGGTCCTTTGGTGAGAAAGACAGAGAGTTTGTTTGTAGAAGAAAAGACTTAGCAAGAAACAATTTCTCGTTTCTCAAAGACAGCGCCAAACTGATGCTGCACTTTTTGATCAGTGGGGCTCCGCTCTTCGTCGCCTATCGAACACTCAAAGAAGAAGATCAAAGGACCACCGAGTTGGCTCTGGTGGTAGCCACTCAGATGATAAAGTTAATAAAACTGAAGTAAAAGATTGTAATTGAAAGTAATTGAATGACCGTCATTGTAAAACGCACCTTAGGATTCAGTTTATAGGCCGCGGATTCTCCTAAGTTGATTAGGATTTGACCTTGTGAAAATAGAGATTTGATTGTCATAAGAGAATGACAGTTACCATGTTGAACACTACGCTCCATAAGAATAGAAGGTGGAAGATATCCATGAATGGCAGTTTCTTTGTTGCACATTGTTTCATTATCTTCAGCTTGGTAAGGTGCCTGAGGTGGTGACTAGCTCAGTGCCTTCCGTTCTGGAGATCAGCTCTGGAGCCTATGTGTACACGCCTCCTCTGAATGGACGAGCTTTGGCTGTTCCGTGCGTACACGTGTCTTGTGGAGATTGGTCTGTCACTTTATGGCGTATCAATATCTTTAATTTTTATTTTAAATAATGTGACCATGCATTATTATATTACATTAATTACATAATTTTAAGTATTATTAATAATACAATGTCAAGTTGAACAAAATTTTCAACTTAGCATTGCTATATTTTTTAAGAGTTAGGGACTTAGAACCCGTTTGTTTCAACTTAACAATGTCAGCTTATTGTATTTGAGTGAGAAATTAAATACTTAATTCAAAACTAACCGTTTGAGAAATTAAATATTACTCTTCTGACAATTACATTAAGTTTCTGTGATGTTTTTAAAATTACACTAATCTTTACTGTTTTACTTGACAACTTACAAATTTCCTATTCCAACCAAATTTTATGTTCAAAATTGTTTATTTCATGTTGTTTTTTTATTTATATTTTTTTATTTTTGATCAATTTTTTCAATTTCTTTTTCTATTTTCAAATAAATTATTAATTAAAATTTTAAATTTATTTTTATAAAAAAATAAAAAAAGTTATTTATCTTAAATTTAAAAATAAAAAAATTGAAAAAAAAAGGAAAAAATTGGTTAAAATTAAAAAAAAATCAAAAAATAAAAATATAAAAAAATAATATAATCATAAAAAAATTTATAAAAATTCATATAATTATTAAAAATCTCACAAAAATTCAGTATAATTTACCCTACTTTTAAATAGTTCAACCTAACGGAACGGCAGAGGTAATGGTTATTTTTTTCTTTTTCACTTCTCTCTCTTCTCTTTAACGTCCCTCGCTGTAATTCCACCCCCGCCCTGGCAAAATCGTCGTCTCCTACACGATTCAAGAATGATTCTATAAGGATGACCAAATTATAAGGAACCCCCAAAAAAAAGGTTTCCAAATAGCAGTTCCCTTATGTACAGTGCTTCCGTCGGTTATGTACAGTGCTTATGAGAAAAATCCTCAATGGCAATTCATGTTTAGGTTTTAAAGATTTCAATTCAACCTAGTAATTGGATAAAAGTGTAGAAGAGAAATAGTTTTTTGGTTTTTATGGATTTTACTTTGGTGGGTTTGTATGTTATTTTTGTTGCTGTGATATTGTTATTTATGTTATGGAGTCTTGGAGTTATGTTTCTGAGGGGAAGGGTTTTGTATCCAATGGCAATGACGCTATTATGGCTCCCTATGCGATTGTGAGAGGTAGAAATGGGTTAATGGGTTGGGAATTGAACACCCCATGTAGTTATGGAAGCAATATGGTTGTCTCAAGTCAAGAGGCCACTGAGAATCAGAGATTTGTGGAATTGGGTTTCCCTGAAATGACGAAAAAATCACTGCCCATTGACTCAATAGGGAATGTTTGGAGTAGCAAAAGTAGTGGTGGAAGAATGGTCGATCCAATTTCAGCTATTCCAAATGCATTTTCTGGAGAGGATTAGTCCGGTTCAAAGCTATCAAGCTCGGTTGTGGAATCTAACAGTCGTGATTTGTTGCTCATGGATTTAAAGCTGGGAAGGTTTGCTGATCGTAGAGATGCAAGCTATCTTAATTCCACCAAGACAACCCCCAATTTGTCTTCCGCTGAGTAATCTATGCCGGCAAAGAAAGTGCGAGCATCAGGGTTGAGTTCTCAGACTCCCTTTTGCCAAGTTCATGGTTGTAAGAAAGATCTGAGCGCCTCTAAAGACTACCACAAGAGGCATAAAGTTTGTGAGATCCACTCAAAAAACTGCCAAAGTTCTTGTGAATGGCATTGAACAAAGGTTTTGTCAGCAATGTAGCAGGTCAGTTTTGTTTCCTTAGTCATTCACTTTCATACAACATTTATTTGGAGTGATGCAATAGGAAAAGAAAAAGAAAATTGCAACATCCAATGCAAACGCAACTTTGTAGTAACATTTGCAAATTTTATTCATATTCCACATCTTGGAATCCAAAAGTGCACAAGTACCTGGAAGCGCGTCATTAACATTCTAAAAATTAAATCTTACTTCTTAACACAATAAAAGAAAACAAATACAATAGCTAGATGAGTAAGGGTCGAACTCACAAAGAGTGTTCACAATTTATTTTTTTATTTATTCTGACCAATTCTAAACTGAAATTCAATTAATAACAAAACAATAAATAGGGGGTTGGAATTCTGATCAAACTAATTATGATTAAAAACTAAATTAATAACAGAAATCAATGAATTAAAACTTCAGTTCTTCGGTTCAATCTTACCCTCGCAGTTAATGGAACAATCAATCAATTATAACATTATTCTACCCTTCAATGAATCTAATAATCCTAGTTAACATCAAGCTCTGCTACTCAAAATTTTTCTTAATTCCTCACTAATGAAACAAACTCTTCATTAGATTCTAACCATTAGACAATTTAGAACAAGTTCTCTAAATTTAATATAATGGCAGCATTAATATCAAGGAAATTAGATTATTCTAAGCAACAATCACACAAGTTCGGACTGTTTAACTTAGATCTTGAAAATCATAGCAATAAACAAAAGCTTGTCCACAATCATCCATCACTATTTGCTACAATTGATTAGGAACAATATCAATTACGTAATATACTTCCTGAATCTAGTAATTGGTAATAACCTGATCAATTTAACAGGCCTTGATTAAATCAATCAAACCAAATATCAATAAAACAATTAAAATAGATTATCATGAATAGATTTCATAAGAGAAGGGAGAAATAATGTTACTGAATTGATTCAACCATCAAACTACAATGAAGGTTCGAAATCCTCTTGAACTAAATTGAAAAATCTAGCCCGACATATTTCAATAGGAAAACCCTAATAATTAATTTGTGTCTCCTCTCTCATTCTCTCTTTAGGAAACCTTAAATAAATATCAAAAACATATGACAACTTCTCAAAACGTGTACAACTTAAATCCCTACATTATAGGTATTCCTTATCAAAACAGATTGACAGAAACCACCCAAATCGTGCTAGAACTTGTGAGCTATTTTTCTATCCGATAATGACTGAATCTTGGCTCGGTCTCTTGATGAAAGTTGTAGCCCTGGATGTGTAGATAAATTTAGGCTTTTGAATCACTTAATTTGGATTTCGGAAACTTAAGTTATGGCCGACTGACGTTTACTGGCTCGGACAAGAATCCAACTCCAATCAGGATTCGGATCAGCTTTCCAGGCTTGACTTTGAAATAATGTTTGGAGGCCCAAACGAATTCGGATTTTTGCAAACCATACCTTTCTGAAAAGCTTAAGACGTCCTCTAAAAACTTCATGAACACCACTTTCTCATTCTAAAATTCTAACGCTATCCAAACCTCAATTGAAACTTCATGGATCGAAACTGCCTAAAAGCTAGAAATTACACAATATACTCCATATCTATTCTTTTACCTTCAATGCTTCTCTAATTCAATAAATATATTAATTAGCTCACTTAAACAGAAAATATGTCATAAAACTAAATATAAATGAATTAAAAATATTAAATATTATGCTCTTATCATACCTTGAAATTTTTCACTGTAAATCTGACATTTACTAAGCAAACTAACACAATTTATAGTAGGTGTTTGTAAGTTGATTTTAATCTCTTAATTTCCAAATTTCTACAATGAGTAGCTATTTGAATTTCTTCAAATCAGATATGTGGTTTCCAAAAAAATTCAACTCTACGTTTGAAATACAAGCCGTAATGTTTCTATTTTGTACTTCATTGCAATTTTAGTGTTGCCCTCAAGCATGACTTATATACAGCATAGATCAGGGTTCATAGATTATCGCAGAGTTTCAAATAATTTCTATTGTGTGTATATAGGAAATGGTGTGTGTGAAGAAGCATTAGGAGTAGGATCGTATCAACTCTAACTACGCATTAGACACACATTGCTTTTACATGACGTACTATACGTACCTGAAATTCAGCATAATTTACTTTCAGTTACTGCACTTATGGATTTTGGTTATGTTTTTTCTTTTGGTAGTGGTAAAATGGATATTTTATTAGATGGTATTGTTTTTGGACATGGTTCTTTAATGAATAATTTCTTCTGTTTAGATTTAATTTATTCATCTTTATCTTCATCATATGTTGCTAATGCTAATAAGAATATAGATTCTGTTACTTGGCATGCTAGACTTGGGCATGTAGGACGTGATAGGATGACCCGATTAGCTAGAGAAGACCTTTTGGGCTCACTCGCTAAGGTTGGCCTACCTATATATTAGTCATGTTTGGCTAGAAAAGCATGTAGAAAGCCTTTTGATAAGGCTGCCAGAGCTACTCAACTGCTTGAGTTAGTTCACTCAGACATCTGTGGGCCTATGAATGTAAAGGCATGCCATGGCACTTCATATTTTCTCACTTTTATATATGACTACACGCGATATGGATATGTCTATCTGACCGCTTACTATTATGAGGCTTTGGATTGTTTCAAACGCTTTGTAGCAGAGGTTGAGAATCAGAAATAAAAGAGCTTAAAAGTTCTTCGAACAGACAGAGGACGTGAGTATTTATCTGATCAGTTTAAAGAACTATGTGAGGGAAGGGGATACGCAAATAATTGACTATTCCACACACTCTGCAACAAAATGGTGTTGCAGAAAGAAGGAATAGAACTTTGTTAGATATGGTTAGGTGTATGATGGCGCAAGCTAACCTCCCAATTTCGTTTTGGGGGGATGTTATTTTGACTGCAGCCTATATCCTAAACTGTGTGCCTTCATAGTCGGTTTCTTCCACTCCCTATGAATCTTGGAAAGGTGAAAAACCTAATTTGGAGCATTTGCGCCTATGGGGATCTGCAAGTTATGTTCATGACGCATCCCATAAGTACGGGAAGCTAGGCCCTAGAGCTAGGAAACATATATTTATAAGATATTCTGAGAACTCAAAAGGCTACATTATATATGGTGAATAACCTGATGGAGGAAGAACTAAAAAAGAGTCACGCGATGTGGATTTCATTGAGAATGATTTCCCTAGCATGGGCGATACAAAGGAGAGTCTTGACCTCTATGAGTTGGAGGAGACTGAAGATATCTTACCATCTTCAAGCGAGGGTAGGGAATTAGTTCCTTATCCAGTAATCACTGAAGACAGTGGGAGTGGTTTTCAGCCTAGTGGGAGTGAGCAACCATTAGAAAGTCAAGATTCTCAAGTGCGCCGAAGCGAATGGGGAAATATTCCCCGTCGTCATTTTAGGATTGAAGAGGATGCTTTCTTGTGTGCTACATTAGATGAGGAAGAGCCTGCTTCTTTGGAAGAAACGCTTTCCTCACATGCTAAGAATGAGTGGATGATTGCTATGTAGGATGAGATGAGCTCCATGAAGAAGAACAAGGTCTGGGAGTTAGTTGACCTTCCACTAGGGCATAAGACCATTAGAGACAAATAGGTCTTGAAAATCAAGCGCTAGGCAGATGGTTCAATTGACAAGTACAAGGCATGTCTTGTGGCGAAGGGCTATACCCAAAAGGAGGGTATAGACTATGAAGAGACATTCTTTCCAGTGGTGAGGTTTGTCTCTATTCACCTCATTCTTGTTATTGTAGCGCATTTGGACTTAGAGCTTTTTCAGATGGATGTTAAGACTGCATTTCTCAATGGAGAACTAGACGAAGAGATCTATATGGATCAACTAGTGGGTTTTGAGGTTGAGGGACAAGAGTGCAAAGTTTTCCGTCTCACTCGTTCCATTTATGGCCTTAAACAATTATCTAGGCAGTGGTATTTTTGATTTCATCATGTCATTGCCTCCATTGGTTTTGAGATGATTGAGGAAGATTATTGCGTGTATCTGAAATGATCCAAGAAAAATGTTCTTATCCTCTCGTTGTATATTGATGACATTCTCTTGGCTGGAAATGATATGGATTCCATTATCGCCACTAAAGAGTGGTTATCCTCTATTTTTGAGATGAAGGACATGGGTGAAACAAATTATGTGTTGGGAGTTAAGATCACAAGAGACCGTTCAAAGAGACTTCTTAGCTTGTCACAGGAGACTTACATAAAGAAGATTCTTGAGCACTTTCATATGCATCACTTCAAACCCATTGACACTCCGATGGAAAATGGATGCGCTTTAAGCCTAGACTAGTGTCCTAAGAATGATGAAGAAAAGAATCGGATGTTCACCGTGCCTTATGCAGCTGCAATAGAGAGTCTGATGTATGCTATGTTGTGCACACGTCCAGACATCTGCTATGCAGTTGGTATAGTCAGTCGTTACTGGAATAACCCTGGTCCAGATCACTAGAAGGCAACGAAGAGGATTTTTTGGTACCTTCGTGGGACCGTTGATCTCGCCTTATGCTACCATGGTGGAGACCCAAGACTGAGAGGATACGACAATGTAGATTGGGCTGCAGATAGAGATGGATGAAAGTCCACTTAGGCTATGCTTTTATACTTGAAGGAGGAGCTATTTCTTAGTGTAGCAAGAAGAAGACATGCATAGCATTATCCACGATGGAATCAGAGTACATAGCTTGTTCAGTGGCTGTTCAGGAGGCTGTTTGGTTGAGAAGATTTTTGTAGAGGCTGGGTTTTTCGACCCATGGAGATTAGGTTGTGCTTGTCTATTGTGATAGCACATTAGCCCTAGCCTATGCAAAGGATCCCAAGTATCATGGGAAATCCAAACACATAGACATTCGTTTTCATTACATTCGAGCCATGGTTGCACATGGGGAAGTGGTCTTGAGACATATATCCACAGGCAGTATGGTGGCTGATCCGTTAACCAAGTCCATTGCTAGAGGTTTGTTTTTATCTCATGTTAGGAGTATGAGACTCCGTAGGATTTGATATGTATGGGCACTTCATTTTGTTATTTGACATTATTATGATATATATTCCTTTTACATATGTTGTTTGATTGAGTGATTGTTATTATTATGTACATCCTTGTTATATGTCACCAGGCTAAGAGTCGACCTACTCACACGGGTGATTCACCTTGACACTGAGATAGCGAGCAAGATGAGACATTGATGTCTATGACGCTTACGTAGCGAGATAGGACATTTATATCTGTGGTGCCTAAAAGGCAATTAAGATATATTCACAAGCATTTAATGCTATATGTGGCTTTAGTTAGAGCTAAGATGAGACCTTCACATATAGGTCAATCATAGAGTATTTTCACAAACTCCATGAAGCCTGTTATAGCCGAATGTGAGATTTCAGGCAAGCGCTTAGATAGTGACTGGGCTGAAACTCAAGTTAGGCGCTTGTTAGCGACTAGACCCAGATTCATATGGTGTCCTTTTCTTATTTGTTTAGTGACATGCCCATTTGTGGGATGACACCATAGCATACATTTCGTATTGTATGTGCTATATCGACCGATAGTGGGAGCGATGAATGAATCCTTGTTTCATTGCTGTGTGAGTCACTTAGTTCATTGGATCCTACTTATGCCATTGCTTAACTTAAGATTATGTCTGTAGTAACCTGAAAGTTTTTTTTTTATATATGAAATTTTCTTGGTTATTAAATTTTTTTTTATTGATAATATTATTGTTGTTGTTGTTATTATTATTATTATTATTATTATTATTATTATTATTATAGATGCATGTGTGTTATGTATATATGGTATGTATATGTGTGGGATAATATATGAACATGTATATGTGTATAGGTATATGTATGTATATAACAGTGCATGTGTGCACTGTGTGTGTGCAACAAGCCTGGTATGTGTGTGTGTGTGTGACAGACCGTGTGTGTGTGTGGTGTCGTGTAAGTGTGTGTGTATATGAGTGGGATATATAGGTATATATATAGGGCAGTTTTACATTTAATGCAAAGCTACCTTGTAGAGGGATAAGGGTGGCTGAGCAGAAGAAAGATGGTCAAGGAAAGGGGTTGTGCAGTGGTGACGTGAGAGAGTTGATGTGTGGGAGTTTATATATCTCGATCTCGGTTGGAAGGAAAGAAAGAAAAGAGAAACAGAGAGCGAGCGAGAGAGAGAGAGAGAGAGAGAGAGAGAGAGAGAGAGAGAGAGAGAGAGAGAGAGAGTTCTGGAAAGGAGAATGGATCTTGGAGCTTGAATCAAGCTTGGAACCAGAAGGTGAAGTAGACGCACGGCTAGAGAGAGAAACCCAGAAAAACTGTGAGTGGTTCATTTCTGATTTTTTTTGTTTCTTAGCATATTATGTAGATTTAATTCTTGGTTCTTATAGTATATGAAATATGGATTATTTTGCAAAAAGAATGAATGGAAAAGGTTAGAAAATGGGTGAGAAATAGTGAGTTGCAGGTCTCGGTTATGGGAAGTGGGTCTTGACATTTTATGTGTAGAACTTGGTTTAAATGGGAGTAAAATAATCCTCTTAGGTACAGAAAGCTAAAGGGAGTTGTTTGGGCCAAAAACAGTAAAGGAATAGGCATAAAAACCGAAAAGAAATGTTGGCCGGAAAATCGGCTGCGACCGTTTGACCCTCTATTCGTGATGATCTATTGGTCCACATCAAAAACAAAGGGTAGGGATGAAATCTACATAAAAAAACCGAAGAGAACCACATTCAGAAACCATGAAAAACTCGTCGAAAAATGTCGCCGGCGCTGGAGAGGGCTCCGGAACCCTACTGGTACCTCGCCGGAAAAATGGGGAAGAAGGGGGAGTGTTCGGGTCCGGGTCCGGTTCGGGTTCAGGTCGGGCTTGGGCGATCTGCCCCTGCCACGTGTCGTCCTGTTGTTTTAAATTAAAAGATGAAATGGGCTATTTGGCTACGAGTGTAAGAAATTGAAAATTTAAATTGAAACAGGAACAGGGATATCCTATCCCTGTTCTGGATTAATCCCTGTTTGGCTATCCGAATTAGGAATAGAGGGTTTTGTAAATTACAAATTAACTCCTGAACTTTTTAGAAATTAACTTTGACCCAGAACTTTTAGAAATTTCACTTTGACCCCTAAACTTTTGGGAAATTATAATCTGACCCCACCAGAATAAAATATTAATAAAATTAATTAATTAATTTAATTATTTAAATATTCTAAAATAACCCGGAGTCCAAATGGGACAAGTCATTAGTGTATTTTGACTATCTCGACTATTCTGAGGCCAATGGTGAGGTCCATTTTACGAGACGGGGTCCCAAAAAATAAAAGACCTGTAGTAACCTTTAAAATTACCAAAATGCCCTCGAATTGAAACGTAGTCAAACGAACTTCAAATTAAGTAAACAAATAGTGAAACTTTATTATTGCGACCATTCCGGACTCAACTGTGGAGTCCGATTTGTGAAAAGAGGTTTTGAAATGTAAGGACCCGTGAAGAGTGCAAAATGACTGTTTTGCCCTTTTAAGCCCGGATGTCCGAATTGAATTCCACGAAAACCTAAACTTATTTTTTTCGACGTTCCGGACTCAATAGTAGAGTTTAATTTAGCAAAATAGAAACTTATAAAAATAAAGACATAAAATTTGTTGAATAGTATCATTCAGGAAACAAATGAACTGAGTTACATGTTATGATTTTAGGAACACAAACAGGCAAGGAGAAGGTAATCTGACCTTCGGTATTCTCACAGTGATTCTACTATACTACGAGTACACTTTTCCGGGTTGAGGTCGATTATCAGGTACGATATATTGTGCTAAGTAAGAAATAGAATTGAGTTTAGGAATACTTGTTCTGCTGACTTGATGCTTCACATGTTTGCTTGATTGTTCACATGCTTATGTGCTATATGCTATCTTGCCGTAAGTTGGGTGATAATGTGAATAATAATTATGTGTATATTGCATGTGTTAGTATAGTGTGTGTGGATTATATTCTTTGAGAACTGTTGAGACTATAAAATATGTGATTGAAAGCATGCTTCATGTATGAATGAGATGCATCATTGAGATTACATTGTGGCATGAATGAATCAGAACATATTGCCATAATGTGGTTCTTTGTGCATGGCGTGAGTTGAGCACGTGGTGCTATGCATTATGAGGGTGCAGATCCTGTGGTAAAAAACCCAAAATCGGCCATTAGGTACTCGCATGCCTGACGGGTTCCGGACCGTGAAGCGAGACATACGTGGCGGTACTCATGCCAGCGGGGAAAGACCGTATCATGAGACATGGGTGGCATAGAGTTGCATGGGTGTGTCACGCATACTGATTCATATATTGCATACTGTTCATATACTGCTATAATGATATTGAATGCCATATAGAAATAACTGTACACTTATACATGCCACGCTCTTAATTTTGTTTCTTGCATTAGCATTATATTGTACCAACAATTGAGCTGACCCATTCGTGGGACAAACATTTCAGATGATGCTCCAGCTGGCGAGATTTAGAGATGATGTGATTGTGGATTATGTTTGGCCCGAGGGGCGCATGTAATGTTGTATAAGGGCATAAGCCCGAGACTGTTTCTTATTTTGTATGTCATGAACAAATGGACCAGAACCTATGTAATGTATCAGAACATTGTATAGAATGTATGTGATTGTCCTTAATTGTCTTTATTTCTTTATTATTTTATTTTCTTTTGTCTCGTTACTCGCGTCTAGGGTTCGTTGGAATTCGAGGCGTGACAATGTCATGAAGAGGATATTCAATGTCGCTACTTTGGAATGTTTCCCAAAGACGATGGAAGATATCGTCCCGCGGGGCATCTTTGGGAAAACGGTTGAGTCTAATCTGATTGATATGAGGGCTTAGGGAAGACGATTTGATATTACACCATGTTAGTGTGACTTATAGCCCAGACGACTGTGTCATGTTTGTCTACAATACGAGTCATGAGTGCATTACATATTAGGGGTGTAGCACTGCTTCCTTGAGAGGTTAAAGAGTGTTGGATCCGGTGTAATTAATTTGTCTTGGGCATACTCGAGATCCTTCCGAGTATTGCGCTTTTATTGGTCAAGAAATGATTTGATAACTGCGCTCATGTGGCTGTATGTTCTTCTCGTTAGGTCGCACGTTCCATTTCCTGTATGAGGAGATGGGGAAATGAGAGATTGAGAGAAATCATAGAGATAACTTGCCCTATGTGGGCGAGTGGGAGATTCTAGTTTTTGGGTTTTAGATCAACTCATATGTGAATAAGACCCGCCCACTAGGGAATGGGCCTTAACCCATTTAAGTGGCTGATAGGATAAGTTCCTATCCTTATTCAAATACGTCTCTATCATGTGTTGATAGATATCAGTATTTGAATCCTAACAAAATTCTATATGTATTTAAAATAAATATGCAGATATGTGGTCTGTGTAGTGTGGTTGTAAGATATCGTATACTTTCTCTCTCTAGTCTTTTCTCTTTAGTGGGCTTGGAACGTGAAGATTGAAGGGGTAACCCTAGTAGCCAACCCTGCGTAACTTCACGAAATTTGGAGATATACACGGAAGCCAGAATTCAACGTTTGACTCGTAACAACAAGCAATATACGATCTACGGGTATCTTCCGCAGTTAGGTATGACTTTACCCGTATACATGCTATGTGCATTGAGTGTTTACATATACAATATATTATATATATGTATACAGTGCATACATAAAGTATAATATATATAGTGTATATATAATATAGTATATATATATATATATACACACATAATACAGTACATAATACAATATGCATAATACAGTGTATATATATATATATAATACACACACACATATATATATATACATATTAATTTTTTTTAAAAAAAATAGTGAGAGTTCGGTTCTTGAGTTGGTTCAATTTATCCGAATTTTAAATCGAAACTGAACCGACTAAATCGGTTCTAGAACCGAACCAACCTAATTTTTTTTAAAACCAAACTAACCCATTGAGGTCGGATTCGGATTGGGTCGGATCGATTTTATAGTTCTTGATTTTTTTTTTGTGCAGCCCTAGAATAAATTATTATGTGAGAGGTGAAATGAAAGTAAAATATTTTATGAAATGGGTAAGATTCTAATATTCGAGCTGTTTCTAAGTAATTGCAATAGAATATGTAAAACGGTCCTCTATGCTGAATCTAGAATTCTACATAGCACATACTAGCGAAGCTCCTTGCAGGACCTTTCACGGTTTCACCCAATAATTTTAAGACCATTACCATGTTTAACTTTCACAACTTTTCAAGCTGCCATGTAGAGAATTATTAAGCTTTGGTTGTTTCACAGATTTAGTCAGAAATCAGAATAAAGAAAATGTAATGGAAAATAATTTTTCTTTATTTTTCTCTTTTGCAAATAAAGTTAGAATATTAATAATAAATTTATTTTCCATTATCTTTTCCAAAATAGTATCATTTTATACTTTAAATTAAGTAGGAGAAAAAATATAAGAAAAAACAATTTCCAGTTTTTTTCCCTTTTCCCTCAACAGTTTGGGCCTTAAAATTACCTCCAAACCTTTGACATTAATCAGGAAGTTAGTTTGTTTTAATTGAAAAAAAGCCACTACATATACGAATCCTATGCATTAGGGAGGATCGCCTACCTTTTGAGTTGCTAACTTGGATCATTGGCAAATCTACAAAATTATGATGAGTTTAGAAGAAATTTCAAGGAAGAACGACTTCCAATGGACAAAAAAATAATTTGTTTTCTAAAATATATTTTCCAGGGCATTGGGATAGGGAAAGAGTAAGATTCAAAATAATTTGAAAAAAGTACCGCTATACCAGCTCTTAACCAGTTAGCCTCCAATATGGCCCTTGTTTAAACTTTTTTACACAATAAGATTGAGCCTGCTTGCTCCTTTATGCAAAAGCTTTGTCAATAACAGAAATGAAAATGGTTTCTCTCCATTTCAACAGGGATATATGAACTCGATTGTCGTTCAAAAGCTTTAATAATAACCAGCGAGTCAACAACATAATTTTTCTGCATATTCACCCATTCCATATTAATCATAAAAGACAAATAATATAGTCAAATCAAAATATATGAACTCAAACATTTAGATAACCCTATTTCTAATACTGATTCAATAAAATTCCTTCCCATTATTTCAATTCAATAGAAGTTAGTCTGAACAAACACAAACACAAAAATAAAAATAAAATAAAAGATTTTAGTCTGAACTAGGTTTTTCAACATTGATTAATAAAGACATGAAAATGAACGTTATAGAAGTAGGTGGTCATTACTTTTCACTTCTTATTAAAAAGAATAGCAGGTTTTGTCCTTGCAAATGGGAATCCAGCATACTTCAGCAAATTGGAAATTTTTGATAAGCATATATGCAACACATTGTTGGTGTAGTCAAGCATAATCCAAATCACCTGTAACCAAATACCCATAAGCTAGACATAATTGCAGATTTGCAGCAATAAATTTAGTGAAATTTATGTTTGGTTACTCATTTAAGAAACATGAAGATTGAATGGTCCCAAATGAAGACTGCCACTTATATAACAGCTCCTAGATTTACAGTTATAAACTGCACGGAAAAAATGATATTCTCCTTAAGTTATTGTATTCTATCAATTCATTTTATAACCTTATGAGTTTATAATTGTTAGGCTAGCTGAGTCATAGTGTAGTCTTTCTATACTAGTGAAGACTTCAACATAAGTCAAACAAAATTATAGAGTGTGATCATGAAGATAAAATATTTTGTTGCCAACACAAAACTTCATTATTACTCTAACAAAAAAGCTATAAATACACACATCATGTACTGCATCCATTATTAGAGTATGTGTTTAATTTTTTAGGTATGGACCTTGTAGGGTTTGTATTTAATTCTATACATACCTTTGTAATATTTTGTATTGAAAATAGGTTAGAAAGACCTTAGGATTATGTTTATTTTTAATCTTTTTATACTAGTGAAGACTTCAACATAAGTCAAACAAAATTATAGAGCGTGATCATGAAGATAAGGCATTTTGTTGCCAACACAAAACTTCATAGTTACTCTACCAAAAAAGGTATAAACACGCACAACATGTACTGCATCCATCATTAAAGTTTGTGTTTAATGTTTCAGGTATGAACCTTGTAGGGTTTGTATTTAATTCTACACATACCCTTTGTAATATTTTGTATTGACAATAGGTTAGAAAGACCTTAATACTATGTTTATTTGACCTTAGGTTATCATAAGATAAGGTTGTTTTGAAATGGAAAGTCAAAATTATGGCTTGTCTATTCGAATGTGTAACTGGTAGATCTTCTCTTGGTCATAATTTCCAAACAACGGTGTTTGAAAGTTAGAGCTAAACAACTCCAAACCTTGAAAGTTTGATAGTGGTCATGAATTGTCCAAACGTAGCCTATCCATTGGAACATGAGACTTTAAACCTGTGAATTCGATTGACTAACTAGTATCCTAATTCTGTTAGGTCTTGCATTAGTCTATATATATTGTTTTTTAACGAACACACATACAAAGATAGAACCCTAATGACAGACACATCTTTGAATCCTAGAGAGTTTAATGAGAGTATCATTCATGAATTAGGATTGTCTACTGTATACCTTTCACAAAAACCTAGTTTATGTAATCCTTGCTAATTGTTTTCTAAGCATTTAGTAGTTACACCTAGATCACTGCATTGGGGCTTGTGCACTTGTTGGAGTGGAATTGAGGATTGTGATCAAGGAAGGTATTGGGTTGTTGTGGAGGTCGGAGAGCAAACAAAGGGCAAGTGAAGCCGTAAGAAGAAGAAAGAAGGAAAACTAACTGAGGATTAGCATTAATTCATTGGATGGTAGGCAATGGTGGACCTAGAGGCTGTGTTGGGGAGGCAAAAAATATATATACTAGGAATGTTATAGAAATATTAAAATTTTTGAGGGGGTAATTTCTAAATTATAGTAAAATTTTAGTAGAAAAAAAAAATTCCCAAAATTTTGGAGGGG
Organism: Nyssa sinensis; assembly: GCA_008638375.1. Lineage (NCBI taxonomy): Eukaryota > Viridiplantae > Streptophyta > Magnoliopsida > Cornales > Nyssaceae > Nyssa > Nyssa sinensis. The sequence continues at coordinate 13,594,394 of CM018036.1, read as the reverse complement.
CGGTGGCTCGCTCTGGCCACCCCCCAAGACCGCCACTAGTGGTAGCATGCTATTCTCTTTGTTTGTAAGCTTTCTATCTCGTGCTTGGATTGGCTTACTAATGGATTGTTTCGTGCAACAGTGATTTTTCTTTTCATGAGAGTTTTCACAATAAATCTATGTATTGATTTTTCTTGTGCTTATTCGTGTGGCATGATTAATATTAGCATTTGGCCTTGATATAAATAAATTAAGAATAGTCTGTTCTTATTCTTCTTGCATGATTAAAATTAGTATGATATAAATAAATTAAGATTAATTGCTTTCACTTTTCTTGTGGTCATTCTTGTTATATGTATGATTAATATTAGCATTTAGCCATGACATAAATAAATTAAGATTCTTACTAAAGCTTTTAGACAATTTGAATAACCATCTAATATTAATGATTCATGTTTAGTTATTTAAGATGAAATAACTAAAGAATAAATTCGGGACACTGCGTAATTCTGAGAAATTTATTTTTTCTGCCTCATAAACTACATGTCACAATTTGATAAAGTAGTTAATTCCCCCCCCCCCCCCCCCCCCCCCTCCCCTCCCCCCCTTTCTCGTTACCAAATTAGCTCTTTGGAATTTGAAATTACATTTAGATTTCCAACAGCAACTTTCATTGCTTCCTTTTTTTTTTCAGCTTACTTTTCTTTGTTAAAATGACTAAAATGATCTTTTTGTTTTGTGTTCCAGAATTTTTAATGTATCTTTTCAAATCTATACATGGATTGTTATACACACACACACACATATATTTATATATATACCCTATTCAATCCTGCCTTCTCATATATATTTCTAGAAAAAAATTAATATGAAAGTTTTTTTAAGTTACCAAAAAATGGGGAAAAACAAAAGAAGAAAAGAAAAAAAGAAAAGGAAAAGGAAAAGAAAGGATCAACCTGCTTTACTGTCGTAGCTGCATATTATCATGCATCATCTTTTGCTTCTTCTTCTTCCACTGCCAGTCCCTATTGAAAAAAACACGAAAAGAGTGTAACAATATGTGAAGTGTTAGTCAAATATTCTAAAGCAATGTAATGAACCACATATTGTTGAAAAGAAGGTTGGTATGTTATAATTTCATGACTCCATAATTACCTCCCCTTTCAACACTTTCTGTTCTACATACATATTTAGATCTCCCATCCAAGGCAATTCACCGTAGTTTCCATATATCTCTATCTCTGGCATGGTCAATTGTCCAAAAGCAAAAGCCTGCATTTTCATACATCCCTTTAGCCTTGCGTATCTCAGTGACGGCAAATTCAAAGCGTAATTTGCATTGCAGAATCTTGTGAGGTTTGGTAGATTTGAAAGTACGAGGTACTGCAATTGAGGAAACACAATCTGATTGATGACTTCTTCTACTCCTTCGCTTGCAACAATTTCTTCCATGACCTCGCATGATTCTATTATGAGTTCTTCTAGTCGTTCAAGAGTCGTAGCGATGGAAGAAGAGAATAGATTTCTCAAATTCCCAGAATTCTGAACTTCCAGTATCTGAATGAAATGAAGCGGAAGACTACCAATGCCTATCTCTCTTAAATTGAACAGGGAAATGAGATACAACTCCTTCAGCCCAGGAAACACAACCTGCCAATCTCAATTCATTTATAAGTGATTTTTAGTAACTGAATGGTGGAAATTTGTTCATAGAGTTTTTTGTTTAATTAACAGTGTCTGTCAAAGCAGATTTTTACTTTGTTCTCTTTCATCTTTGGAGGAATTAAACTAGCTTTAATGAGATAGAGAAATACAAGCCCCCTCTGTCCATCAACTTTATATGGTTTATGTCATGAGACATGGGAATAATCTAATTATTGTGAAAGTTGTATTATAATTCTTTATTGACTCAATGCACGCAGGTGGTCTAGAAAATTTTTGGAAACAAATTTAGTGAGAATTTTGGGTTTAAGTCAAAATTTTGGGGGTGAGAACTGAGAAAAATGATAAGTAAAGACTCATGAGCAGAGTCAAAATTTTACTGTAGCCCAACCCAGCTTATACGTGCTTCTGCCCTGACTCAATGAGCATTCATCATCCAGGCTAGTGATCTTACACAAGTTAAAATTACTGTCAGCAACAAAAATTTTAGATCTTCATGTTTGTTACAAGTTTCAACGACAAAAAAAAAAACATTATATATCTATGTATTCTAGGTCATTGTTAAATGCTTATGTGTCTATAAACAACCATCTGGAATATGAAAATAACATTATAAGAAACCGGTGTAGGAATAATAAAATTAATCAAGTGGCAAAACAATCTCACGAGAAAAATACAAAGAATTGGAAATTAAAAAAAATTTGTTGAAAAAATGTTGCAATGAGTTTAAACTTCACTTGACGTTAAGTTATAATTAATTTCTTTCCATGTAAAAACAATTACTTTGAATGACTTTAGAAATTGGTAATTTTTATTAAAGGAATGGGGATGAAGGGGACAATAGTGAGAATTCCTAATAGCTTTGGTAATATATAACTTTGAAAAGAACTTATGAAGACATACCGTTTTGTTGAAGAAATGTTGTGTCGGAGCATTTATGGTTGGGAATATCTTCTCACAACATTCTATCCATAATACTTCCAATGAAGGAAATTTAAGAATGCAACTTCCCGAGTAGAAGCTCCTCAAATACGGGAGATGTTTAAATGTCATAATTCTTAATTGATGAAACACCGAGGTTGTTTCTTCTTCTCTTTTTGTATGTTCATGCTTTTCTCTTATTTTCATACTAGTTTCCTCTTCTTCAACTTTAAACACCTCTTCCAAGGAATCACATTTACTTATTTCAAGTCGTTCTAGGTTTTCCAACCTTTGCAGCAAATTTAATGAACCAACGCTTGATAGCTTTCCACAGCTTTCCACAACCAAAACTCTTAGTTTGGAAAAGGACTCAGTTTGAAGAGCAGTGTGCCATATATTATTCAACTCATCCATGCCTTTGACATACAACTCCTCCAAGCTAGGAAAGGCAACCTGCAAATAGCATCATCCATTTGTCAAATATTTCCATGTTATAAGACAATTTCAAATTACACATTGCTATCTAAATACAATTCATGTAAATTTAGGTAGAAAAAAAATATGAGGTGATACTTTGGGAAGTAAGAAATTTGGCATCTCATCAAAATAATTTTCTAATATTACAGAAATTTGTCATGTTGAATTATTTTTCTAAAATTAGTCAAACATTTGATCTAAAAAGTTGAAAGATCAATAGTCAAATCAAATCAATAAAAAATATGACAGTTTGGTAATCAGGATATTAATATGCATTGGGCCCCAAAATTTTTCTTGTTGAAAATCACACCAAAAATCTTATGCAAATTCATCAACAAAGACAAATCATTGTCTTCATTTTTTTTTTTTTGATCTCGGAAAAATGAAGTTTAACGATGAAAATGAAGAAGTACAAGGAATACAATTCAAGATCATCAACAAAAACTAGAGAGCATAGAACATCAAAGCCACCGAACCTCATCCCAACTTGGTTGGCTCAAACTTAGAAACCAAAGAAATGATAAAAGAAACAAGATAAGAATTGGCAAGAGGCAAAATCAATACCACACCTAAGAAAAGCAGCATGCACAAAACATGAATCTATTATGAGTTCTTCTAGTCGTTCAAGAGTCGTAGCGACGGAAGAAGAGAATAGATTTCTCAAATTCCCAGAATTCTGAACTTCCAGTATCTGAATGAAATGAAGCGGAAGACTACCAATGCCTATCTCTCTTAAATTGAACAGGGAAATGAGATACAACTCCTTCAGCCCAGGAAACACAACCTGCCAATCTCAATTCATTTATAAGTGATTTTTAGTAACTGAATGGTGGAAATTTGTTCATAGAGTTTTTTTGTAGTGTCTGTCAAAGCAGATTTTTACTTTGTTCTCTTTCATCTTTGGAGGAATTAAACTAGCTTTAATGAGATAGAGAAATACAAGCCCCCTCTGTCCATCAACTTTATATGGTTTATGTCATGAGACATGGGAATAATCTAATTATTGTGAAAGTTGTATTATAATTCTTTATTGACTCAATGCACACAGGTGGTCTAGAAAATTTTTGGAAACAAATTTAGTGAAAATTTTGGGTTTAAGTCAAAATTTTGGGGGTGAGAAAGGAGAAAAATGATAAGTAAAGACTCATGAGCCGAGTCAAAATTTTACTGCAGCCCAACCCAGCCTATATGTGCTTCTGCCCTGACTCAATGAGCATTCATCATCCACCTCGTGATCTTACACAAGTTAAAATTACTGTCAGCAACAAAAATTTTAGATCTTCATGTTTGTTACAAGTTTCAACGACAAAAAAAAAAAAAAAACATTATATATCTATGTATACTTGTTCATTGTTAAATGCTTATGTATCTATAAACAACCATCTGGAATATGAAAATAACACTATAAGAAACCGGTGTAGGAATAATAAAATTAATCAAGTGGCAAAACAATCTCAGGAGAAAAATACAAAGAATTGGAAATTAAAAAAATTTTGTTGAAAAAATGTTGCAATGAGTGGTTTAAACTTCACTTGACGTTAAGTTATAATTAATTTCTTTCCATGTAAAAACAATTACTTTGAATGATTTTAGAAATTGGTAATTTTTATTAAAGGAATGGGGATGAAGGGGACAATAGTGAGAATTCCTAATAGCTTTGTTAATATATAACTTTGAATAGAACTTATGAAGACATACCGTTTTGTTGAAGAAATGTTGTGTCGGAGCATTTATGGTTGGGAATATCTTCTCACAACATTCTATCCATAATTCTTTCAACGAAGGAAATTCAAGAATGCAACTTCCCGAGTAGAAGCCCCTCAAATACGGGAGATGTTTAAATCTCATAATTTTTAATTGATGAAACACCAAGGTTGTTTCTTCTTCTCTTTTTGTATGTTCATGCTTTTCTCTTATTTTCATACTAGTTTCCTCTTCTTCAGCTTTAAACACCTCTTCCAAGGAATCACATTTCCTTATTTCAAGTTCTTGTAGGTTTTCCAACCTTTGTAGCAAATTTAATGGACCAAAGCTCAATGGCTTACCACTGATTTCGACAACCAAAACTCTTAGTTTGGAAAAGGACTCTGATATAAGAGCAGTGTGCCATTAATTATTCAACTTCAACTTTGTGTCTATGATGTACAACTCCTCCAAGCTAGGAAAGGCAACCTGCAAATAGCATCACGCATTTGTCAAATATTTCCATGTTAAAAGACAATTTCAAATTACACATTGCTATCTAAATACAATTCATGTAAATACTTTGGGAAGTAAGAAATTTGGCATCTTATCAAAATAATTTTCTAATATTACAGAAATTTGTCCTGTTGAATTATTTTTTTAAAATTAGTCAAACATTTGATCTAAAAAGTTGAAAGATCAAAAGTCAAATCAAATCAATAAAAAATATGACAGTTTGGGCCCCAAAATTTTTCTTGTTGAAAACCACACCAAAATCTTACGCAAATTCATCAACAAAGACAAATCATTGTTTTCTTTTTTTTTTTGGATCTAGGAAAATATGATGTTTAACGTTTAAAATGAAGAAGTACAAGGATTATGAAGTTTGGTAGAGATACTATCACTCACATTTGGTACTTTTCAATTCATTAAGCAGCATGCACAAAACACGTAATTGGGAACGTCAATTCATTTTCATCTACTCATCATTAGGTGTTGTAGCATAACTAAAAGAGTATATGACCATTTACATATTTTATATTCAGTAAATGGCATAATAGTTCTAGTGATAACGCTACATGATGTTTTGGACCAAGGCTTTTCTGAAAACGCCTCAAGCCCATTTTCATTATGTTAACGCTTTACCCTTATTTTTGGACGATATTCCAACAACTGCCGTTGGTAACATTCCTTTTTAGAAAAAAGGGAGGAATCAGTAGAATACAAAGATTTGAACAGGCAGCCTAAAGTACAATGCTAAGATGGTTATCCAACCAACTAAGAAGCGATGTTTGCTATTGTGAATGATAATATTAAATATAAATTATTCTATCAATTGATTAAAATAATATTATGTTTAATATTAAAATAAATAATATTATGTGTAAATAATATGATCTCTAATATTAAAATAAATAATATTGTATATAATATTAGAACAAAACAAATAATATTATATAATATTGATAATACATAATTAATATTAAACATAATATTATTTGTACAATTATTATTTATAAAAATAATTTAATTATAAATATATAATATATTACAAAATACACAATTTAATATACAAGGGCAATAGAGACAATTCATATTAAATTTGTATTTTTTTACTGTTCATCTAAATACTATAAAATCATTTAAACACTTATCAAATACATTCATCCAAATACTCAATAACTTAATTCAAATTGCACTTTTTTTACAATTGCTTAATTAAAATAGCACTTTTCACATCTCATTCAAACGAGCATATTAAAGGGAAAAGTATTTATAAGTCCTACTTTTTCTTCTATTAAGACTTAATAAGTTCCAATAATCTCTAATGAGACCAATAAACTCTACTTTTGTTTTTGGATTGGTTAGCTATGGATGATTTGAACTGTTAGGACCACGGGGTCCAATATTGTAATTAGCTAATCCGGTTAGGCAAAATGTGTTTTCTGTGTAATCCTTACATAAGTCCTACGAGTGAGTATCTTGATGTCCGTTTTTCTTCAAGTTCGTCCAAGAGACATTACCATGTATCACTACTGGTCAACTTGATTCTCAAAGGGTAAAATGGACTTTTACATTTGATTTGGATCTCACACACTCACATCATGCATGCATTGCATATAGATTTTATCTTATCATCATGTATGTGATTGACTTTTGGTTATGAACTAATTCTCCCAAAATGCATCTTTAAAACACTTGCAGAAAAAATTCAATTCACAAGACAAGCAAAGAATGAGTAACTCTCTATTCAAATGAACAACAGAGAAGTTCGCTCTCATTCGTTTGAACCTTTGTATCAAACGAGTTGCTGCAACCTCAGAGTTGTACTCGTTTGATATTCGTTCCTTGTTCGATCGAATGAGAAAGTGCTTGTTTGAACGAATGATGGTTCATTCGAACGAATTTTGGGCGAAAAACAGATTTATAATATGATTTCAATCCATTTGGGGATCAATCAAGCTCTTTGTAAAAATAGGCAAAAATACGATTTAGATAGCCAAAAACAAAGTGAGAGAGTCTCAAATTGTGATAATTAATTTGTTGATAGATCTTAAAGCTCTTGTGAGAGATCATTCATACATGACATTCATAATTATCTCTACTTATTTTCATTAATCGATTTAGATCATCCACACGATCCAAATCAGATCTAAAGAGCCTTGGTTCATATCAAATTCACCATTGATGATAGATGGAGTTCATGCACGAGGATTTGGGTTTGAGCGATCGGTGGACACCAAGGTCGTGAGGATTTGTAATTGTTGAGTGGCTTGATCGGAGGAGTCCGAGACAGTGGAAGAGTCCGATTATTTGAAGGATTAGCTATGAGAAGCTTGGGGATTTAAGGGGAATTTGAAGATGTAATCGGGGAGAACGGAGCCAGAGGTACTTAGTTCGTTCATAGATTCGTTGTATTTCACTTTCTATCATAGTGCATTCCTTCCATAAGCATTGGCCCGGCTCCGGAGTTTTACTCCAAGGATTATTGTCCTTGGTAGTTTTTTTCATCATTAATCGGTTTGCAATTTCTCTCTTTCTCTCCATCTCTTTCAATTTACTACGTGCTTAATTGATATATTTCCACTTAATTTTAGAAATTGAGTTTTTCATATTTCCATAATTGTTCATTAATTTGATATATTGAAAAACTTGATTTAGTAAATTGATAGTTTAGTTGATTTTGTCTTGAATTGTGAAAATTGCTATAAAATTAAGTTAGTTGATCAATTAGGTGAAGTTTGAATAGGTTGGTATATTTGGTTGATTCTTGCTGAATTCATTGGTGGATGGGCATATATGTTGGATTAATCATGTTGAGTGATTTTGTTGATTGTGTCATCATTTATTTTTAACCAATAAGAGCAATCAACTTGAAAGAATTTTTTTTATTCAAGACCTACCTATTATTCACGTTTTGGGACCTTGAGTGATATCCTTGTGGTATCCCTTTGCGCAAACAAGAACAATTTTATCAGGAATAACAAGTTTGAAGACCTTTTAACAAGAGGTTATCATTTCACTTGGAATAACAAAAAGGGAGGGGCGAATAATATTGTTTGTGAATTGGACAAAATGTTGGTGAACGACTGTTGGTTGTAACAAATTATAGAAGTCGATGGTTGGTATTTGGATCCTGGATTATCTGATCATCCCCTAGGGATTTGTTCCATTGAGACTCAGATTAATAAAATAAATAAGCCTTTCATGTTTTTAAATTTTTGGATGCATCATAAAGAGTTTTCTAAAGTCCTTAGAAAGCAATGGCAAAATACTACTAAGGGGAATCCTATGGACATAGTAAGTGAAAAACAAAAAGCTGGAAAGGCTTCCGCCCATTTTGAAAGAAGTTAGTAAGAAATTCTATAACAATAAATCCCAAAGAGTCAAAGAAGCAAAGCTGGAGTTGGATGAAGCACAGAGAGCATATTTTCATAACTCAGATAATGCAGAACTTTGAGGCCAAGAAAAGGAGAAAGCTAGCAAGTTTGTTCAATAGAGTTTGGCTGAAGAATCTTATATTAAACAAATGGAAAAGGTTCAGTGGCTTCAATTGGGAGATCAAAATACTTCTTTTTTTCATAAAAAAAATGAATTGGAGAAGGAACGCCAAAAAAATCCTAAGTATTAAAGACAGTCAAGGGAATGTTCTTGAGAAGGCTGAGGGATATTAAGCAGGAAGCAGTTGGGTTTTTTGATGACTTGTTAGGTACTTCTACTGAGTACACTTCAACAACTAAGCAGAGATTAAGAGAGATTATGAAGATTAGAATTCCAGAAAGATGCAGGGTTAAGCTGATCCAAGATGTTACAGAGACTTAGATAAAAGTTGCACTTTTTAGTATTAATGAGCATAAATCTCAAGGTCCAGATGGCTATGATGTTGGGTTTTATCCAAGAAATTGTGGGGTTGTGGGGCCTGACTTAGTTGATATAGTCAAGTTCTTTTTCAGAACAAAGAAAATGTGGAAGGAATGGAACTCAACAGTAACTACCCTTGTTCCCAAATCAGCAAATCCTTCTAGCATGAAGAACCACAGGCCAATTGCTTATTGCAGTGTTAAGTGTAAGTGTATTTCAAAATTTATAGCCAAGCATTATCAGTCTGAATCAAGTTGCAGTTATTTTAGAGAGGAACATAACCAATATTACTTGGAACGTGGATTGTTATGGTACGGGAAACGAGAACGTAAATCGTCACTTGTTATAAAACATGGTACATTAGGAGTAGGCTTCTTTGGATCGCTTTGTTGGAACGAGATACGTTTATTTGGAACGTGACGTATTTTTTATTGTGTTTGTAATAATATTGGTATGTATATATATACACCAAAAAGACTTCAACGAATCCCAGCCATTATAAAATAAAATTTCAATGATATATGTATATTTTGTATGATTTTTATTGGACTTTTGATATTTAGATTGGAACGCTAAATCTTGTGTTCCAAATTGCTAATGATCCATGTTTTAGATCATGCAATCCCAATTTGCAATTCCCTGTGGGAGGAGTGAATTGTGGTAACAATGAACATGACTGATAACATATTGATAATGCAGAAGCTGTTAAAGAGGTACCATTTGAATCATTCCCCTGCAAGATTTGCTATGAAATTGGATATAATGTGAACACCCCAAATCCTAGATGGTTAAAGCTAGCAATAAGAGTGATATTTATACAACCAATGTAATTATACAAGAATAATAAAAATAATCATTGTCGTAATATGAAAAATTTAGCGAAGGTCTTCGTTAAACAAAAACTTAAATTTGTATTAAATGCAATAACACATAATGCAGTACGAAACGTGAAGGAGAATCAAACACGTTGAATTCCTTAGTAACCAAGAACAAAAGGGGGACTCCTCACCCAAAGAGAACAAATCTCAAATTTCTAAACAGAAATATATTATTGATAATCTGCATAATAAAGACTACTTTACATCATATACATAGGCTAATACTACTACTAATCTGAATAGGAATCTACTAATTCCTTATACTAGTCCTATTACAATTAAGAAACTATAATAATTCTGAAAAAGAAAAAAAATCCAAAATTAATAAAAATTGGGGCTTTTTAGAAAACTAGAACCCATTTCAAACTAGGAAATTATAGTAGTAAGCAGAAGTTAATTCAGACTTTCCTAAACAAGTAATTGCAAAATTAAAAATTACTATAAATGGTAAAAAGTGAAATCGGAGGCCTAAACGAAGTCGTTTGGCCCCGTGTTATCTTTGGCCATGGCAGAACGATGAGTATTGTTTGTCTCGCCGTTTTGGGTCAAGATATGATTTCTGTTCCCAAAAACATAAATGACCAACTCTGCGTCTACTAGTACTTTTTTATTGGAATGGGACTTGGAATGTTCCCATTATTCTTCAAAAGCCTCCACAAATTATTCTATATCAGTCCCCTTTTCTGGAAAAGAACTCAATCTCGAGTTATGATTGGGATAGAAATGGTCTTCAACATGGTATTCGTATATGTCAACTACATTGAAAGTTCGTGAAATTCCTATAGTTTTTGGCAAATCAATAACATAAGCATTGTCATTGACCTTGTGCATAATTTTGCATGGACCATATTTCTTTGGCTTCAATTAGCTATAGTTATCTACTAGAAATCTCTCTCTACGTAAGAAGACCATAACAGAATCTCCTTCCTTGAACACTTTGGGTAGTCTATGCTTATCTGCAGCACTTTGTATTTAGCATTAGTTTGTTCCAATTTCTGTTTCACTTCAGCAGGTACTGTTTGGGTTTGTTCTGCCATATTCTCTACTACAACACTCACACCATAGCCCTTAAGTAATCGAACCAAATCTACAAATTCTTTGGTTGAATGATGTAGATAACTGCAAAAGGTGTTCTTTTTGTGACACTGAACGACACTGTTATATACAAACTTAGCTTGAGGCAAGGCATGATCTCACTACTTAGGCCTATCTCCACAAATATTGTGAACTAGGTTGCCCAATGTTTTGTTTGTCACCTCCGTTTAACCATTTGTTTGGGGATGAGATGTAGTACTGCGCTTCAAGGAAGTGTCAAACATTCTCCACAAAGTAACCCAAAAGTGATTAAGGAACTGTGTCATGATCTGATGTAATGGACTATGAAACTCAATAGAGTCTCACAATTTCTCAAAAGAACAATCGTAAAATGTGTAAAGCATCTGATGTCTTTCGGCATGGAATGAAGTGCGTCATCTTAAAAAACCTATCAACAACTACAAAAACAGAATCTACCCCTCGTTGTGTTCGAGGTAGTCCAAACACAAAAACCATAGACAGGTCTTACCAAACAGGATTAAGAACAGGTAAAGGAGTATAAAGACCAATGTTTTGTGATTGACCTTTAGAGACTTGACAAGTATAGCATATTCGAACATAATTACCAGCGTCCCTCTTGATTTGCGGCCAAAAATACTACTCTTCCGTACTTGCTATTGTCTTATCTCTACCCATGTGTCCATTCAATCCACTTCCATGTAGATCACGAATCAACTTATCTTGCAAAGATGTTTGAGGGATGCACAAATTTGCCTTTGAATAAGTACCCTTCATGCATATAGAAAATAAATCCTTCGCAGGGAACACATCGAATTCCTTAGTAACAAAGTAACATGGGGACTCCTTACCCAACAAGAGAAAATAATTCTCCAAAATGCGTAATTAATATTTATTGATAAAGAAAATTCACCATAAAGACATATTACATCATATTTATAGTGCTAGAATACTCATGTTTTGACTAGGAAGTCAAAACTCCTATTTTTTATACTAATTCTAATATAATAAAGACTAGTAATTTGAATAGGAAATTACTAATTCATATATTTCCTATTCTAATTCTAATAAAACAAAGAAAACTAAATAAATTAGGAATAAATAAAAATTAGAAATTAAACAATTCTAATACAACTCTAAAATAATTTTCTTTATTTTTAGGGTACCAAATCTGTCATACATCAGCTGTAGTAGTGCGCTTCAAGGAAGTATCAAACATTCTTCACAAAATAACCCAAAAGTGACTAAGGAACTTTGTGTCACGATCTTAGAATCTCACAATCTCTCAAAAGAACAATTGTGCAATGTGTGAAGCATCTGATGTCTTTCGACATGGAATGAAGTGTGCCATCTTAGAAAACCCGTCAACAACTACAAAAACAGAATCTACCCTTCGTTGTGTTCGAGGTAGTCTTAACGCAAAATCCATAGATAGGTGTTCCCAAACAGAATTAGAAACATGTAAAGGAGTATAAAGACCAGTGTTTTGTGACTGACCTTAAAAGAATTGACAAGTATTGCATTTTCGAACATAATTACCAACGTCCCCATAGACTTACGGCCAAAATAACTGCTCATCCACAATTGTTATTGTCTTATCTCTGCCCATATGTCCACTCAATCCACTGCCATGTAGATCATGAATCAGCTTCTCTAGCAAGGATGTTTGCGGGATGCACAAAGAGTTGCCTTTGAATAAATGCCCTTCATACACATAGAAATCTATAACAGTTTGAGATTTCATACAATTCCTTTAGGAACTCAAATCCCACAAACTCTTGTGCCAATGTAACAAGAAGATTAGCCATTCTGCTTAACGCATCTGCAACTCTATTTAAGCTACCAGATTTGTATTTAATGACAAATAGGGAACTTCTGAAGGAATGTGGACCATCTCATATGCATTTTATTCAAGTGTTTCTGGCTGTTGATGTACTTTAAAACTTGGTGATCTATGTAGAGCACAAACTCTCGTTGCACAAGATAATGTTCCCAATACTTCAAAGCTCTAACAACCACATAGAATTCCTGATCATAGGTACTCCACTTTTGACAGGCCTCACTCATCTTCTCACTAAAAAATATCATTGATCGCTTCTCTTGAGACAATACTGCCCCAATGCCAACTCCATTTGCATCACACTCTACTTCAAAAACCTTCTCAAAGTTAGGCAAGGCTAAAACTAGAGCAGTGCACAACTTCTCTTTAATCAAGGCGTAACTTTTTTCTGCCTCTTCACCCCAATTAAGCTTCCCTATTTTCAAGCATTCAATAATTGGAGATGTAATTGCATTGAAATTGTGGATGAGTCTGTGATAGAATATCGCTAGTCCATGAAAACTCCGCACATTGCCAACTTTTTTAGGCATTGGCCATTCACGAATTGCCTGAACTTTTTTTATCATCCACATGAATTCCATCTGCACTAACCACATGGCCCAAAAACAATAAATTGTTAGTCAAAAAAATTTTCTTTTTAAAGTTGATGTACAACTTACTTTCCAACAACACTATCAAGATCTGCTGTAGATGATCAAAATGCTCCTTTTCAGTTTTGCTGTAAATAAGAATGTCATCAAAATAAACAATAGAAAACTTTCTAACCAAAGGCCTCAAATTATGGTTCATGACTCGCATAAAAGTGTTAGCTGCATTGGTTAAGCCGAAAGGCATCACCAACTACTCATACAAGCCATCTTTAGTTTTGAACGCAGTTTCCTGTTCATCACTAGGCCTAATCCAAATCTTGTGGTTTCTACTGTGAAGATTAATCTTGGAAAATAACTTTGAACCCTCAAACATATCAAGTATGTTATCTTGCGAAAGGGTACTGCACTAGAACTTCCAGCCCTTCTCTCATTTTCCAACAATTCTCCCTTCAGTGCCATGTTATAAGCCACGTCAACCATCCACAAAACTTGCAATCCAATTTTGTCACAGATTGATAAGAGCATAATATTTAATATTTTTAATTCCTTTATATTTAGTTTTATGACATATTTTTTATTTAAGTGAGCTGATTAATATATTTATTGAATCAGGAAGCATTGAAGGAAAAAGAAAATAAAACAAAGAAAGTTGCGGCTGGAAGAGAATGAGAAAAAAGAACAAAGAAAGAAAAGAAGAGCAGCGGCTGGCCAAAGGAAAACAAAAGGGAAAAAGAAGAAAGAAAGAAAAGTCAAAGCAAGAAAGGTGGGCCTAACTGAAGAAAAAAAAAGAAAAAAGTGAAAAGAAGGAACGGGGCTACTGTGCGACGCAATAAAGGGAAAAGTGGGCTGCGCAGCTGGGTTTTTAAAAGAGAGAAACGAGGCGTCTAGAGCTGTGGGGCATTTAAAATCGCAGCAAAAGAGGAGAAAAGGGGGAAGAGCTGGTGCGGTGCAGGACCTGTTGTGGCGCAAAAAGAAGAGAGACAGAAGCAGCGTGCAGAGTTTGAGAGAAACAAATTCATTAGGATTTTTTTATTTAATGATGTCAGGCTAGACTTTTTTAATTCAGTTCAAAGGGGATTTCAAACTCTCATTGCGGTTTAATAGTTGAATCAAATCAGTAACATTATTTCTCCCTTTTCTTATAAATCTTTTCATGATAATCTGTTTTAATTGTTTTATTGATATTTGGTTTGATTGATTTAATCAAGGCCTATTTAATTGATCAGATTATTATCAAGTGCTAGATTCAGGAAGTATATTACATAATTGATATGCTTCCTAATCAATTGTGGCAAATAGTGATAGATAATTGTGGACAAGCTTTTGTTTATTGCTATGATTATCATGAGCTAAGTTAAACAGTCCGAGCTTGTGTGATTGTTGCTTAGAATAATCTAATTTCCTTGAGATTAATGCTGCCATTATATTAAATTTAGAGAGCTTGTTCTAAATTGTCTAATGGTTAGAATCTAATGGAGATCTTGTTTCATTAGTGAGGATATTAAGGAGAATTTCGGGTAGCAGAGCTTGTTGTTACCTAGGATTATTAGATTCATTAAAGGGTAGAATAATGTTATAGTTGATTGATTGTTCCATTAACTGTAAGGGTAAGATTGAACCGAAGAACTGAAGTTTTAATTCATTGATTTCTGTTATTAATTTAGTTTTTAATCATAATTAGTTTGATCAGAATTCCAACCCTCCCATTTATTGTTTTGTTATTAATTGAGTTTTAGTTTAGAATTGGTCAGAATAAATAAAAATAAAGTGTGAACACTCTCTGTGGGTTCGACCCTTATCTAGCTACTGTGTTTGTTTTCTTTTATTGTGCTAAGAAGTAAGGTTAAATTATTTTTGGAGTGTTAACGACGCGCTTCCACAGATTGAGGGCTTAAGTCTGCTCAAATATCGTGTCACCCTCTGCCCTTTCTATTTTAGCCAGATTATTGCGAACATACAATCGGTTAAAGTCTGTTGTATAATCAAAAACTGATTGGCTGCCTTGGGTGCAATTCTGGTATACCTGAAATAGGTACTGCTTATAATTTGAGGGGAGAAATCTTTCTATTATGTACTGCTTCATCTTTTACCAAACTCGAACTGGTTGCTTACCTCGTCGTTGTCAATTTCGATGCAATTGGTCCCACCAAACTACTACTCCACCCTTCAGCTTTAACGCGACAAGCTTGACCATCTAGTCATCAGGAACCTCCATCATGTTTAGAAATCAGTCAGCCTCAGAAATCCAGTCAATGAAATCTTGAATGTTAAGATTTTCATTAAAAGTAGGGATGTTGGCCTTCATCCGACAATCCTAAAAATCTCAGTCTTGTCTTGCAGGCCTATGAATCTCGTAGTCCTCCTCATCATCCGAATCTGATTTGTCTCCAGTAGGCAGGCTACCTTTGGAGATGCTGACTTGGTATAGTCCTAT
The DNA here is from genome assembly GCA_008638375.1 of Nyssa sinensis. Classification (NCBI taxonomy): domain Eukaryota; kingdom Viridiplantae; phylum Streptophyta; class Magnoliopsida; order Cornales; family Nyssaceae; genus Nyssa; species Nyssa sinensis. The sequence continues at coordinate 13,578,515 of CM018036.1, read as the reverse complement.
CTTCAAGATGGACTCAAACAAATCCTTTGGGGTGATTCGTGTCGACTGAAGGGTCTCTAAGGGCATTAAAATTCAGCCACATGAGCATCTATTGTATAGCACTAAGCTAATCACTAATTTGTGCTAATTGTTGCCTATGGTCGCCAATTGTTGCCCATATAGCCTCCATCGTTTGCCATTGAGCTAGAAAAATCTGCGCTCTAATACCAACTAATATAGTACGGAACGTGAAGGAGAATCAAACATGTTGAATTCTTTAGTAACCAAGAACAAAGGGACTCCTCACCTAAAGAGAACAAATCTCAAATTTCTAAACAGAAATATATTATTAATAATCTGCATAATAAAGACTGCTTTACATCATATATATAGGCTAAGACTACTACTAATCTGAATAGAAATTTACTAATTTCTTATACTAGTCCTATTATAATTAGGAAACTATAATAATTTCGAAAAAGATGAAAAATCTAAATTAAAAAAATTAGGGCTTTTTAGAAAACTAGAAACCATATCAAACTAGGAAACTATAGACTCAAGCAGAAAGGTAATTCAGAATTTCCTAAACAAAGTAATTGCAAAATAAAAAATTACTATAAATGACAAAAAGTGAAATCAGAGACCTAAAAAAAGTCGTTTGGCAAAAAGTGGGGTCCATTTTGTCAAATAAGGTACCAAAAATATGAATACAAAAAAATTAATAATTTTTAAATTTCCCTTAGTAGTAAATGAGCTACCAGAAGAATATAGAAAAATAGGAAAGGGCCATCCTTAAGGTTTTTAGGTTTTCTGAGCCCGACTATGAGGCCCGTACATGCACGTTTGGCCAACTTGCCATAGTGATGTGTTCCAAAGCTTCCCAAGGAAGCTAAGTAATTGTGTGTTTCATGAATTGTCAATAATGCACATAAAATGACTATATCTAAATATATGTGTACTCATATGTAGATGTATTTACAAGCATGGGTGTTTTTCAAATGTTACCTTAGTTGCCTAAGATTACATAAGCATCGTTTGGGACATGGTTGGTGTGAATAGATATTTTCATGAGTGATGTGCATTCTATAAGAATATGGGTGAGCATGGACATGTAGAACTTCCTTTCAGATTAATCATAATATTGGAAAACTTTAGGACACTTTGATATAGGAATGGGATAAATTGTTAGTATTTGACTGGATTATATCTTTGGGATGTTTACGGACAATTCCTATAATTCTTTGTATAGAGATAATCAAAGATTTGTTGGTTATTCTAGTAGAATGTCTTGCTTATGCCATGTTTCTAGTTATAGTGTGGATGTTCCTTATGGATGAATCTTAATAGATTCCTTTCTTTCTATTTGAATGACATATATTGAGTTATTGCTTTCTTACTTGAGAAATTCCTTAATCTCTTAAGCATTGATATTTGGTTGTTATTGTGCTCTTGGGATGACAATGCCATTGTGACTTGATTAAACATGTTGGATAGTTGGAATGTTGTATTATAATCCCTATGATTCATAATGCATTGGTATGATCATTTGATTATTTAGATACCTTGTTCATTTTACAAAAAATTGAGGCCTATAATGGCATTTTTTTCTCAAAATAGGCATCGAAAACTGCCTTTGGCAATTTTGAATGGTCATTGAGAACTAATGAGATGTGCAGGGGATTGCATAAGAGGTGATTGAGTGGAGTTATGAATTATCGATCTTTGGCACATGTGCATGATATTGCATTTAAGAATTGTATATTTGTTGTTCCTATTGCTTTCATTACAGGGTTGCGAATAGAGTGGATAGGTATAATCATGATGCTACTCTTTGAATACCTATTCAATGGTTTTGCCTAGTTGAGAATGTATCTCGTTGGACTAATAATATCGTGTGGATTACTAGTATTCATGTTCTTAGACTATGAATGGTATATATCTCATACATTATTGTAGTATGATAATTTGATTGGGAAATGTGTGAGGTTTGGAAAGTGTATGCCTGTGATTGCATCCTAGACCTTAAGAAATGTCATCATCGCACTTGCATTAGTTTTTGCATCCTTGCGTGCTTGTGTGTGATTTTGGAAAACCCTACTGAGCATTATGGCTCACCCTCTGGCTCATAGGAATGGTAGGTACACGGAAGTTGGATAGCAACCACGAGATCTGCGTTGAGTAACTAAAGACCATAGAGACTTTTGTATCTCATTTTATATATTTACTTCATTCATTGAAAAATGGGTGAAAGTACCTTGATTTTTCTCGTTTGTATGTATGTATATTAGTCACTTGTATAATTAAACAGTGTTATTGGAATGGACTCAAACTTAGATTTTATTTATTATAGAGAACTCTTATAGTAGCTAAATTGAAAAAATTCCATTACGAGGCTTGAACGAGATAAACTAAAGGAAATCAAACTAACTCATTTGAAGAAAGAAATGAACATGGACCTATATATTTATGACAAAGAACTAGGATGGCTCCTTAGATTGACTTGCCGGTTTGGGGTACAATGACCCTTTGGCCGTGGTTCTTTGGTTTGGGGCGTGACAGATACTATGTGGCCCAATTAAACCAATCACATATATTTTAGGAAGTCTCCTAATTCTATATTGTAGAGTTCTAGTAGTATTTGAAGTATTTGTGGATAGTCCTTATTATATTTGGAGTGGGTTAGTAGTATTCTAATAAGAGCAGATGTTTTAATAAGAGTGGAATTAATATTGAAGAGTCTTAGTCCTTGTAGAATTAGATATAATATATTACATATATTTAGGTCTCTATCATAATGGGAAAAAATAAGAGTGAGCTGTGATTAGTAGCGGCCACAAAGAATAAAAAAATAAAAAGGCTGATTAGCCATGCGTGTCCGCGAGATTACGGCCACATGATCAGTGTGGGTTTGCTGTATTGCCCACATTCTGCCAAAAAATAATACTCATCTAGTGATTGAGTTTATTTTATTCAATGAAGAAAAGTTGGTATAGTAAATTTATTGAAAGTTTGATTTAATAATAATAATTTTCTTATACAATTTATTCTCACATATAAGATTTCAATCTTCATATTTTTTTTTAGTCTTATTTTGAGTTCAATAATTTGTATCAGTAATTTTAAATCCTATAATTGGTATCAGAGCTAGTTTCGATTTTGGGATAATTTATTAGAGTTAGTTTCGATGTTGGGATAATTTATTAAAGAGCCAGTTTCGATATTGGGTGATTAATGAGAGTTGCGAAAAATTAAAGTTTGGTCTTGTTTCTAGATTATTGCAAAAAGTTACATTTCTCATGTTGCTCAAGATTGCAATCTTGAGTGCTTTGTGAATGATCGTTTGATTGATATTCGACGACTGCTTTGAATCATTGAAAAGAATCTAGTGGTTGTTGCGTAAATAATTGTGAAGAAAAAAAGTTTTGGTTCAATCGACAGGGAGGCCATTTTAAATAGATTGAAGCACAAAAAAATAATGGAAGAAAGATTAGATTTTTACCAAGCTCATGTACATGATTTAAATAACTTGTTGATTAGAAATTGTGGATAAAGTTTTAATTAATGAAAACAAGTTTCAGATTTTGAGGGTCCGTGGTCAAAATATTCATGAGTGATCACGTTGTGTTACACTCTACTTTAAAGTTTGTGTTATCTATAATGTTGTTTCTAATATTGCACTAAAGTGTTTGTCAACAGAGGTTTATGAAAAGAAAGTTAAATAGTTTTATCAAATAAAAATAATAATACATTGGCTACATTGGAATGGTTGGATTTGCGAACAAAACTATCCACCACCACATGAATTTTGGTTTGATCTTATTTGGTTATATTTGGGTCTCTATCATAATGGGATGTAGCGGCGTGATTAGAAGCGGCCACAGAGAGTCAAAAAAAAAAAAAATGAGTTAATTAGCGTGTGTGTGTGTCTGTGTCTGTGAGATTGCAGCCACATCAGTGTGAGTTTGTTTTATTTAATGAAGAAAATTGGTACAATAAGTTTGATTTAATAATAATAATTTTCTTATGTAAGTTATTCTCATATACAACATTTCAATCTTCGTATATTATTTTCTTTAGTCTAATTTTGAATCCAACAATTTGTTTCAATAATTTTAAATCTTAGATACTAGGTTCTTCTAGGCTCCGCTGGAGTACACGGCATTATCGTTCAAATATAAGCCGGCCGTACTTGTGATGGTTCCAAGGATCCAATATGACCACTTAGGTGTATGTTATCACGATATTGTTTTATGAAAGCGGGCGGGCGGGCTGTTAGAAGTTCGGCTCGATTTTTTTGGTGTTGTGGGGGAGGGATGTAAAGTGGTCTTCCAACGAACTACAAGAATAAGTCATCGGTCCCAAAAATAAACATAAGGGGGAAACAAGCCCACGGTGAGGCTCGAACGCCTAGTGGACTTGTCCAAAGCTGTGGTGGGCTTTGCTATGGGTTTTCCTCATATTTGTGTAGCTCTCTATGTTTGAGTTTTGTTTCTATCAGAACAGTCCTGCATTTGGTTTTGAAAAATCCTTTTAGCATCTTCGAGTATGCAAGTTGGGTTGGACCAGAATCTACTCTATTGCAATTTGAGCTATGACTAGTTGCAGCTGGAAGGCAAATTAGATCTTACTTTAACTTCACCAAGACAACGAGCCTCGGGCCCATATAATTTAGAAATGGGCTCGCCTCTTGGAAGGTAAATCAGATGGGCTCACACATCTTAGAGGTTGACTAGTCACAAATGTATTTTACATAATTATAAACAAAACTCAAGGTTTTGAAAGGGCTCTTTGGCTAAACGCCCTTAAATATATTCTTAATTACAATGGGATCTAAGCGCATTATTTATAATCCCAAAAGCTCATCAACTTTTTTTGTAGGTGGAATATACTAGAAGGGTATTTTAAGCGAACAAAACTATGGCTTTAAAATCCCACCTATAAAAATTTAATTCCCTTAATTTTATGTGTATAATCCAAATTAAATGTTTAATATCAATAAAAGTCCAACTCCACGAGATCATAAATGCTCCACAAAAAATTAATTTTATTGGTATATGTTTATATTGGAATAATTATTTTGTATTGTCTATTATTTTTTATTTATGTAAATTTTCTTACTAGAATATTTATTAGTTATTTCTAGTATGAAATATTAGTTAGTTAATAGAGTGAAATTAGTTATTTCTAGTATGAAATATTTTATGAATTGCGCTAATTATATTTGAAATAAGTTAGTTAATAGAGTGAAATTATGTGCCACAATATTATAAAGAGAGAGAGAGCCAGAATGGTGGCCAAGATTAATATGGTCGTCAGTAGCCTGTATGAGTTTCTTTCACACATTTCTAACCATTGGGAATGGGCTCTTGAATAGTTAATTAGTTAAGTCGGTTGAGTAAACATACCTTGTCATTGAAGAGGGATTGTAGTTCGAAAGGGGCTAGGTCCACCTCCTCAACTCTTTCTTCTTCTTGAGATTCACTACTCCAGAAACTTTTGAGGTTTTGCAGGCTTTCAAGCCTCAAAAGCTTTAGTCTGGGGGACACTATCTTGTCCAGTGTTTCTTTACTTCCTCTCCTGCTTGCAATTATCTCTTGCATCTTCTCACAAGAACTTACTTCTAGCTCTTCAAGATGCTGAATATTTATGGCCACAGAAAGTGAGAATACATTTCTCAAACTTTGACAACTAGAAATAGCAATCTTCATCAAGTCTGGATAGCAGCAATTTCCGTAGGACACCTGGTTTAACTCAGCGTGCATCAACTTGGGTAGGTTATGTAACACCAAATGTTTTAGTTGAGGGAGTATTGGCATTGATGCTACAAATCCTTCCTCAGCATTATGTCCAACTGATATCACCGAATCACATAATCCAACATCAATTTTTACTAGATTCCGTAACCTCGGGAGCATATGGGAGGGAACTATGTTCACCAAATTGTCACAATTCCAAACTCGAAGAGTACTTAGTTGAGAGAATGAGTTTTCTTCTAGGAGTTGGCTGTCCCATATCTCTTTTATGATCTTCAACCCCTCTATTTTCAAATCCTCCAAGACAGGGAATGCAATCTGCAAAACACATTATATTAAATTTTGCTAATCACAATGTACCATGTCTCCTGATCTTCTAAGACTCAAAAAAAAAAAAGTCCTTGGGGGTCCAAAGTAAAGTCTCTTACTTTAATTACATGGTTATTCAAATCAGTTTAACATATGGTATATATTTTTAAAATAATATGAAAAAAATTACATGGTTATTCAAATCAATTTTTGACATATGGTATATATTTTTAAATTAAAGCATCATATGATATCATTTATGTCACATGTCATTTATGTCACATGTCTAAAACTAATTTGAATGAATATAAAGTTTCTCCATACTACCTTACCACCCCTAAAACTCATTATATATTTTGATTATTCCATTGCAGTGGATTTCACATCTCACGATCTTCTAAAACTGTAATTCACTTTAAAGAGTCAATCCCAAAATATGACATATGATATATATTTTTAAATTAGAGCTTCAATATGACATCATTTATGTCACATGTCTAAAACTAATTTCAGTGAATATGTTTTGACTACCTTTCCACCCTTAAAACTCATTATATATTTTGACTATTCCATTGCAGTGGATTTCACGTCTCATGATCTTCTAAAACTCTAATTCACTTTATTATTTTAAAGAGTCAATTCCAAAATAAAAAATAAAAATAGGAGACATCTCAGTTTAATTTAATAACACATTATATTTACACTTGAAAACAAGTATGCACACAAATATTCAATTAGTTATATATTTTCCTTGGGGGTCCAAAGTAAAGTCTCTTACTTTAATTAGGTTTTAATTTTCTTAAAAGTACCATACTTTAGTTAAATCTCAGCTTTTTTTTGTGTGAGTGTTTTTTTTTTTTTTTTAGTAGAATAAATTTAGTTTTATTTTTAGTGATTTAAGTTTATCAATTATATGCAATACTGGAAAATGTGAGAAGATTTATTAAGTAATAAATAAAATACAAAAAGATATGTAGGGTGAAAGAAATGGTAAAGTCAAATTAAAGGTGGTCACGAAACCGAGAGTGAGAAATTGCATGTCTCAAGGAATGCTACATGACTTAAATTTTTGAGATGCCAAAGTATCGATTTAGAGGGGAAAGAAACTTAAGTAATCTGCAAAACACATTATATTAAATTTTGCAATCTCCTGATCTTCTAAAACTCGAAAAAAAAAAGTCTTAAATTTTTATTTTATTTTTATTGGTAAATTAATCCCAAAACAAAAAGATCTAATAAAATCAGATCTTTACATTCCACCTACACAGATTTCTCTATTGAGGCCAGATTTACAATAAAGTTTTACTGATTAGACTAATTAACATAATAGTTAATAGTTGATAAAATAAATTCTTCAATCTAAAAAAAAAAACATAATATTTTTTATTTATTTAGAAGGCCTAAAAAAATTTCACTTCATAAAATGTTGTGATTTTTTGGATTGAATAAGTTATTTTTTATTTTTTATTTTTTCTAAAATGTATTTTGAAGGTTATTTTAATTTAATCAGTAATATTTTTTAACGATGTTAAGATCAAAGTTAACAATTAGACTTTTTTGTATTAAAAGTTTCAAATACAAAAAAATGCATCATGAAATTTTTGGATTAAGAATTTTATTTTAAAAAATCTTTAGTGTTTTTTCCAACATAATAATAATAATAATAATGATATAACTAATGACTGGTTTCTGGATTTTGCGGTTATGCGTGTAAGTCATGTGATACAATGGGTGCGAGTTTGTTGCAATATTCATTTAATAATTAACCTTTTATTTAATTATTTTATTTATTAAATTAATTACAATTAATACATTTCAAACAAGAAATTGCATGTGTCAAAATAAAAAAAACAAGCATATTAATAAAAATAACTCTAGTAAATATGTCTAAATTTTAAATTGGGATTTAAAACATAACATCATTAACTATGTAACACAAAAATTCTTTTATTATGTTATTTTATATAATAGTATTGGAACGGAATTGAGCGAAGCAAGATGTCTTCACTCGAAATCTCTTCCAAATTCTAACGAGTTTTACAATCATTTTCAAATTCACCCCAATGACAATAGTATACACAAATTCTCAACAGATCAGGTTAATAGAAAATATAATTAATGCATAAGGATAAATTAATAAATGCATAAAGAATACTTAACTTCCATCATCCTACAACCCTAACAGGAAAGGTCAGTGTAATTTCATAAATGTGAAGAGAAGTTAGTGTAATTAGTCAAATACTTGATAGGAGGTCAGTATAATTATCCCTTATTTTTAATTTTTTTTTAGTAAATATAGCTTACGTGATTCCATTAATTTCACAGTTGTTTGGATTGCACCTTAATTCTTGCGTCCTACATCATTCAGCAGTCAACTAATTAAATCACACCATGTCATATGATTTAGCTCTTTTTAAAAAATAAAAACAACTAAACTTTTTTTTCCTCCTCCGTACACATGTTTTTTAGGTTTTGAGAAACAACTCAAACAAAAACAATTAAAAAAGCTTAGCCAAGTACGTTTTCTAAAACAGTTTTTAAAAAACAGCAGCTTCAAATTTAAAGTAGAGTTACAAAACTTAAATACATAAAGATTGTGACATGCCCACACTACCACACAATTATGTTGGGATCCACATGATGTATCAGACTTCACATGATTTGTTGGGTAGATTCCAATATTAATTCCCTCAGCTGTGGGAGTTTCGTGTTGATTTGGAATTTACATATTATATATACTTATGCTTTAACTTTAGGAAAAGCCATGTGAGCTTCTCATTATAATTCTCAAACAATGCACTTTCTAGAGTGCAATAATATAATGGGGAGCTCTTAATGGGATATCTCTTGTTTTGTTTTGTTGACTTGTGAATCTTATCTTTTAATTAGTTGTAATATTTTTTAAAATTTTATGGAGTAGGTATGGATAAAATGTGTTTGAATTTAACCTTATATTTTACCCCTTCCCCAGTTTCCGTTGGTAGCTAGAATGAAACCTAAGCAAAAGTATGAGATGATGAATGCAACAGTATGAAAAAAATTATATTTTATTTTGATTTGAATAATAATAATAACCACTTTAAAAATAATATTTGATTTCAATAATAATAACCCCTTTGAAAATAATATATGTAATTTTTTATACTTTCACAATCACCATATAATAGTAATAAATATTATTATTATTAGTAGCAGCAGCAGCAGCAGCATGAACCTTTAAAATATCTTAAGAAACTAACTTCATTTTATAATGAATAATTGATAATTCTGTTACTTAATAATTAATAATTTTTTTAAAGAAATTCATTTTATCTCACTAATTCTTAAGATAGAAAATTACATGTTTATAGTGGTGTATATTGACATACTTGTAACAAAGAAAGATATTAAAAGATGTATGCAAATGATCGGATTTCTATCACCAAATTTATATATTTATTAAGAAAAAATTTCATTAATAAAAACAAATCAATAGTTTAATCTCCTACATTGTCATACATATTGCCAATGGTACCTATGGAATTTTTTTATTTTTTATTTTAAAGAAATGGAATTATTTTTTATTTTATTTTTTTGAGATTACCCACTAATTAACATGCCAAACATTCCCTAAGAAAGCGATTAATTGGAAAGCATACCTTATGATTAAAGAGAGGTTGTGTAGCTGTACAAGTACTGTTTCCCTCTGAAGTCATCCTTTCCAAGTCGAAGCTTCCAAGTCGTGGTAGTTTATCCATCAACAAAAACTTTAATCCATGGAAAATGACTTTCTCTTCATCTTCTTCCCCTTCATTTCCAATTATTGTTTCCATTCTGACACATTCTCTTATATGTAGTTCTTTGAGTTGCATTAGACCTCTAGCGATGGACGGGGAAAAGAGATACTTCAACCCATGCATACTCTTAACTACTAATTTACTTAACTTGCAAAACGACCCCATGGCCACTGGAAGTTGTTTATAACCCCTTAGATTTTCTATGTCACCACAATTTTGAATTTTAAGATATTTCAAATCTGAAAACCCACCTTCTCTATCTTCCTCACTAAAAACCTCTTTACCCCCTTCAAATTATGCAAGTACAGGACTTCACTTCTCTCCATCAAAATCTTAACCCCACCTCTTATAGGAACGTCCACGAGTTTCAAGGCCCTACATGATGAAAGAGAATCGAAAAATTCGTTGACATCAAAAGGCATGCCAATAGATATTTTATATCTATTCAACTTGTCAAACGGATGATCTACAAGCCAAGAAGTGGTATTTGGTATATGAATTCCTAAAGCTGTCAATTTATTTAGGTCAGGAATGCTTGCATTCTCTCTGTTGACAAACGATCCAACCGGCCCGGCTGAAATGTATAATTCTTCCAGGCGGGTCAAACTTGTAATGACATCCGGTTCAATTCCCCTGAAGTTGTTGCAATTCCGCAAATCCAACGAACGTAGAAGAGTCAAATTTCTTATATCTAATGGGAGCACTTCGGACGAAATCCGAACGATTGAGTATCAGTATCTCCAGTTTCTTTAATTCCATGATTATGGATATGTCTGCAATCCCACAGTAATTTAGACATAACATACGAAGATTCACCAATTTCAAGACTGAGGATGGTAGTGACGAGATATCAATTTGACTCAGATGTAAAACGTTAAGTTTTTCCATCCCATTAAAAAAACTATCTGGAAATATTAGTGAAGGATGGCTGCACTCCAGAAACAATGTATTTAATTCTGGACTAATTTAAATCACCTGGAAGCTCCTCAATCTCGTTCGATCTCAATGAGATTGCTCTTTTACATTCAAATGAGCCTGTCTCTGGCCACCGTCGCCCACCAGTTTTCACAAGAAATGCATATTTATCTCTTGATGCAATTTTTATAGCAACGTCTCGAATAATATCATGCATTCGGACCGTTTCTTCTTCATATGAACCGTAATATGAACCACCGCCTAACAACAAACAAGAATATTTGAGGGTTTTAACCAGACCACGCACTCTATTATTTGCCTTTTCTAATGTATCCGCATGTTTAAGCAGACCCATCATCATTGCATATCGAGCCAAGTCATCAATTAAAATGTCAGCATCTTCTGAAAACAAAGAACAGAGCAAAAAGCATGACCTTGCATCTTCATCTTTCAAATGATTGTAACTCCACTCTAAGGATGAAAAAGGTTTTGGATCAATGCCAACAATGTCCTCCTGGAGTGGAATTTCTTAGCTGTTCTAGTGCATCATCCCACGCAGGCTTGTTCTCGTTTTTAAGTGCCTGCACCAACTACTCGAACTACAAGGGGCAAACGTCCACATTGTTCACACACCTTTTTTGCTACGGGCTGGATTTGTGCATTGTCGACCAAATTTCCCACCTCCTTCTTGAACAAATCCCATGCTTCTTCTTCGCTCAAGACACCAAGCAAGAAAGGATCTCTACAATTATTTTTGACACACACGTCATGGCTTCGTGATGTCAACAGAATTTTACAGCCCTTGAAAGAATCAATAGAAGGAATTCCGATAATTTGCTTCAAGTTAAGTTTCTCCCAAACGTCATCCAATATTATGAGTATCTTTCTCCCATCCGTTAGTCTATTGTATAGGTGACCCGCTCTCCCTACTTCATCCTCTGCTTTATCCAGATTTAAACTTAAACGGCCTGCAATATCTCCTCGTATTTTTCTCACATCCAAATTCTGGGAGACAACTGCACATGTGACCTCATCGAAATGCTTATCCTTTTTCACTTGTTCTCTAACTTCTTCCACCATTGTGGTCTTACCCACACCCCCCATTCCATATATCCCAATTACATTAATTGTATCATCTCTTAATGCCTCAATGATCTTCTTAAAAACACGTCCTCTGGATTCAAAATGCTCATAATCAAGGACAGATGGGATCCCAGTATCAGGAAGAGGTTTAGGATGTGAAACTGTCTCAAACTTGCCATCTGTTATGAGTCCAGTGATAACCCCCGTCTTCTTTTTGGCTTCCCTACCGAAACGATGACGCGAGTAAAAATCCGGAAACCGCACCTTAAAGCACCTTCTATACTCTCTGTCTTTGCCTTTCAAAATTTCATCCACTTCATCTTTCTTTTCATCCACAATTGTCAGCCACTTCCGCACATTTTCCTCGATTTCTTCTGCGTTGTCTCGAGCTCCGTTGACCCTTTGTTGGACCACCCCCCTCTCATCTACAAGTTTGCCTAGTTCAGCTTCCAGTTTTTGAACATTTTCCTTGTAGTGAACCAAATAACCAATTTGACGGCTCATTGCTTTGAGCAAGCTATCCAGAATTTTCCCTCCAATAGTTTGCGAACAGCAATTCACAATATCCATTTTCTACAACCCTGCTATTTTTTTGGGTTTTTTTTTTGAAAATAAAATGATATAGGAATTGTTAAAACCCAAGTGACAACAATAGATATATCAAACGTGAGAGAGAACACTGAAATTATCCAAGAATGTTAGAAGCATACCTCTTTAATTTTCTTTATCTTTTGATGGAGTAACAAAGATTGCAAAAAAACAACGCACCACGTCTGAAGTTAATTAAAGCTGAACTTCTGAAGAAAATGAATACACATATCTCCAGATTAGAAGGTAAAACAGTAATCAATAGTCTTGCAAGACTAATGAAAGGTAAGACTAATGAATCATGGACCATTGTATTTGTGTTCATATGCTAGGGCCATTATATTTGTATTCATATGCTCACATGGGTGGAATCGTCACAAGTGTCGCTAAGAGATGCACATCATGTGAATATATATGATAGTATCATATGAATACCTTGTATCTCATGTGAATATATATAAGTACCATACATACGTATATCATGTATGTATTTAAATATTACTAAAAGGTAAAGTGAAATGGATGTGTATGCCCCCAACCTTTAAGACACGATCTCCTATAACACAAAGCCATGTAAGTGGGCTCAAACATGGCCATATTTGTGGTTCAATAATGGTTTTTGGTCTATGTATTGGTGTTCGTATACTCACTTATGTTGGAACTCATTATTTATGCATTTCACCTACAAAACTCGCCTCGTGTGATTATATAGACATCATACGAGCACCAATAAATAGGCAGCAAAACATTTTCTTTTGTGGTTGCAACTTTCATTTCCTCAATCTTTGTAATTTAAAAAAAAAATTGGTAAATTACAATGTGGTTTTTTCAAGTTTTTGACAATTACAAACTTTTCTTAAATGATATTGATTTTTTTTTTATTGACCTATTACAAATAACTCTCCTCCAGTCTATTTTTTTTCAAAATGATATTAGTATCTTTTTCATATATATATTTTTTTCAATTTTGACATTTTTTTTCTAATTTATCTCAAAAAAGTTTTTTTATTTTATATAAAAATAAACTTAAAGATAAATAATTTATATTTGTTCCAAAAATTTTTAATTATCTAAAACTATTAGAAGTGTACCTCTTTATCTTTTAAAGAGCAGCTAAAATTATAAATAACAACCTACCACATCTGAAGTTGATTGAAACTGAATTCCTGAAGAAAATAAATACATAATAGCTTCCGATTGAAAGGTCATAAAACAGTAATCAATAGTCTTGCATAGGATTGTGCAGATAATAAAAGATAAAGTAAAGTGCATGAATATTCTGTTTGTATAAAAGACAAAAGATAAAGCTTCCTTATCTATCGTTATTTCCAGCCGTCCATTGCGGTAAAAGATAAAGTAAAGTGGATCTATTTGTATAAAAGACAAAATTCCAGCCGCCCATTGCGGGGCCAGGAGAGACATTTGAAAATGTAAATTTTCATTTGTCTTCTATTCCAACAATAGTAACCAAAATAAGCATCAACATATTTTTGTTTCTCCTCTCTTTTCTCATCATGCACATACACACTCTTTTTGTTTATCTTTCTAAGTAAATATTTATTGATCTCTGATCTCTTATGACTATGGTCTCAATGATTATATATAAAGTGTTACTGTAAATACATATGTGGTATATTATTTAATTGTCGGAATCATTTAATATTTTTCTCTTTCTTTCAATTATTTTTCTTCCAAATTTCGTCTTTCCTTTTTTTTATTCTTTTGACCGGAGACATATTTGCTTCCCATCATTCACTATTCATTAGTTAAAGACAAAATGTTTCATATAATGCATCCCCAATTAGAAATTAAGAAAAATTATTTATTTTTATTTCAGGAAATGTTATTAAAAAATTGTATATATATGTGAATGCGTTTGTTACTCTTCATGGAAATAAAAAATTAAAGAGATTGAATAGTATAAAAATTTAATGAATAAAAGACTTGTTTTCATATGCACACCATCTAATAGTAATGTTCACCTTTTATTTTTATTGACCTACTACAAATAACTCTCCTTCAGTCTTTTTTTTTTTTTTCAAAATGATATAAGTATCTTTTTCACATATATATATTTTTTCAATTTTGACAATTTTTTCTAATTTATCTCAAAGAATTTTTTTCATTTTATATAAAAAATAAACCTAAGATAAATAATTTATATTTTTTCCAATTTTTTTAATTAATATTAGATATATCAAACGTTAGAAAGAACATTGATACAAATATATAATAATTATTAAAATTCAACTGACGTACCTATTAGATTTCAAGCTATTCAAAATTTGCTCTCTAATAATTTGCAAACGGCAATTCCCAATTTCCTTTTTCTACTACTCTAAAAAAAAATTTCATTTTCTTATTTTTCTGTTTTTTGGAAAACGAAACATACAAAAGATATAAGAAAAAGTGACAAGAATAGATAAATCAAACAGTGAGAGAGAACATCGACATTATTCAAAAATGTTAAGAGGCGTAGTAACCTCTTTTGGAAGGTCATGAAACAGTAGAGGATATTTTATTATATTAATAATATTTATTGTATTAGAATTAGTATAAAAATAAAATATTTTATTTTTTAATCAAAATAACAGTATTATGTCTTTATGAATATTATGTTTTTACGAATTTTAAGTAATTTATTCTCGTATTTTAATTGATTCATTTCATTAGATTGGGAATTCTCCATTTGTAAATATTGACGTTTAAAGTATTCATTCCTTATATATAAAAAAATAGGTTAAATTTTAGGAACATAATTTACAAAACCAATATTAAATATGAATTTTACGCTCCAAAATATGATTGTCCTGCCCTTTGAAGCAGAGGCTTTTAGACATTTGTATTGGCCAACACTTCTAAAACTGGCACCTGACAGAGTAAGATGATGTGGCACCTCTAACACCATAAAATATACTAAACACACTCTTAACAGATAAATCAAATGTTAAATAACAACTTTTTATAAAATTTAATAATTTTTTTAAATCATAAGAAACTTTTTTATCAGCATTAAAAAAGAATAAATTTTGTAAAAAAATGTTATTGTATATCAGATAATAGATAATAATATAAAGTGACTCTTCTACAAAGAGAGCATTCCGTGCCACACAGACATGAGGCAGCTGAAGAAAACACAAATAAATGGCAAAATGAAAACTCAAGGAAGACATTTAGTTGTGTGCTGCCAGAGAGAAGCAGGAAGCCAGTGAGGGACCAGGAATCTATTTTAAAGGATAAATTTTTTGTTAAATATTTAATTATAAATTTAAAAATTAATGAAGTATAAAAAATTTAATATTGATTGATAAATATAAAAAAATTTACAAACTATATAAAAATTCAATCAAAAGAAACAGACCCTTAAAATCTTAAACTATGCAAAAAAATTCAAAAAATCAATAATAGATTTCATCATGTCAAATTGAAATTAAAATAAAGATAGTGTATAAAAAATATTAAATTAAGAGTCAAAAATATAAATTAAAAGAATATAGTTAAAAAATAAAAAAGAATTTCAAATAAAACAAATTGAGGCCCCCCAACCCCGCGGCCTTAGCTGGCGGCCCATTGTATAATAATTCAGATTGAAAAATAAAGTAATTGCTTTAAACTTCATTTATAAAGAATGTCTTAAAATTTATGTCTTTAATCTCTATAATATAATTCAAACTAAAAATCTAAAATCAATAAAAATCTAACTACAAAAAGAAGGACTTTTATATGCATAATAATATAATTCAAACTAGAAATTTAAGAGTAATAAAAGTTTAAGTCTATACAAAGAAGGCATATAAATGCTACAAGAATAAAAAAAAAAAAAAAAAAAAAACTCAACTCTATTGCTATGTCTAAATGAAAAAACTTGAATAGTTATTTTGTATTTCCTAATTTATATTTTTGTAAATTTTATTACTTGAGTATTTGCGATTACGTAAAGATTCTATTATTAAAGTTTTATTCAACATATATATATATATATATATTTGTATTTGAATAGTATTACAATTTATATAACTATATATATTGAAAATATATATTTTTACATATTTATTAGAATTTTATTTATATTTAAATTGCTCAAAATTCTTACACTATAAACCGTTTTATCATTATTTTAAATTATATTTCTTTATTAAAAATTAATTCTTCTTGCATCTAAAGAAATAAAAAAAAAGTAAATAAATCTTTTAAAGTTATCGCTTCAAGTTTCAAATTATCTTGAGCCGATCTTATTCTAATCGTGACACATTTGTAACTCTAATTGTGACACATTTGTAACTAATAGAACCTACTATGAGAAAATTCTCTGACTTTAAGATCCTCTTGATTTGCCTGATCTTTTATTTTTCATTTTTTTTTTAATTATCATGTAAAGCCACTAAACTCTTTAAATTCAAACTTTCCATATTTTGAAGGTTTATTGTTCTAGTTTCTAAAATCATTGAAAAACACTATAGTTTTATTTGTTAAAATTTAATAATTTTAAATTGAAAATTTCACTAAAACTACATATTTTCTAACATTATATGCATGCATATTGCGACTCCCGTGTTTTATCATTAACTCAAGGATTTAAGATTAGGGGTCCATGGATGAGAAGGGGGAGTGGGCATGCAACTTTACACTTTAGTATCCGTGAATCTGATATATAAATGATATGAGGAAGGTACTTATGGTCTCTCATTAAAAAGGATAGCTGCCCAATTAAGTGCAATTGGTGGTTCATGTCCCCACACCCAACTCATTTTTCTCGCTCTCTTCTTGCACCATTAAAACTAGCTGACACACTCCTACATAATACGTGTCATTTGATCCCTTTCTGACTCCACCTATACCAATTAAAAAGGATAGCTGCCCAATTAAATGCAATTGTGATGTAAAACAAGTTGTAGAATAATTCAATTCCTAATACGGAAATTGTATGCGATGTCAGAATGGTCGGAATGGCATGAAATTTGGTGGACGTCTTGGAAACGATGTGCTGATCAATACTCATCGCTTTGCCATGACGTATGCCGCTTTTCGGGCAAATTCCTTCATTTTGTCCTTCAAAAGCGTGTTTTTGCTATTTATGGTAATAATGTGCTGTTTGAGTTTGGGGAGTTACAATTGTCGTTTAGGAGTTGTGCTTTCGGCAGATTACTACTTAAGTTTAGGGTTTTTGATTTATGCTTTTAATTAGAATATTTCTATTTTTGAAATTTTTCGTAATTTTTTCTTATTTTAATTATGGTTTTCCTAGTCCTAATAGAATTAGGGTTTGCTGCCTATATAAAGGTTTTTCTTGTCATTGTAAGGTTAACTTTGATTCAATAAAAATATTTTCTTTCTGAAATCTTATTCTCTGTGCTCGTGGATTCGAGTGTGTTATCTTTGTTCGTGGATTCAGACGATTTTCCAAGAAACAGGTGGTGTCCTATTTCTTCACAAGCTTCCGCTACGTCAGTTGGTATCAGAGCAGGCTTAATCCTGTTCAGATGGTGAATGCACGAAACGACAGCTGAAATCCTTGATGGCGGTGACCGTGAGGGAGATATGGTTATAGGGGCTGAATTCAAAACTTTCCAACTGTGAGACCCAGTAGGCTCAACATGAGATGCATCAAACGTTACGTGAGATCCAAGCAACTCTTGCTAGGCTGACGACAGGGAATAATCAGAGGGGCGATGATCCTATGGGTCGTCAACCTTACCAAGAGAGGGCTGAAGTTGTGCGTGAACGCCATCCAGAGATTCCACTGTAGGCAGCTAACCTATGAGGATAATCTAAGTGAGGATGAAGAAGAGGCTGAAGCCGTATTCCATAATAATCGAGAGGGTTACCAAGGAGAGCAGGACCGATAGACCTTCCGTATGAAGATGGATCTGCCTAATTTTAATAGGCCAACTTCAGATCGAGGGATTTCTTGATTGGCTGGTATTAGTCGAGAGATTTTTCGATTATATGGATATTCCTGAAGATAAAAATGTGAAATTAGTCGCGTACAGATTATTGGGGGGAGCTTCTGCTTGGTGGGAGTAGTTGCAAATTACACGGATGTGACAAGGAAAGGGGATGGTTCGGACATGGGCTAAGATGAGGCTGACTGCTACGAGCCAGGTATTTGCCTCTAGAATTATGAGCAGATCCGGTTTCAACAATATCAAAATTGTAGGCCAAGGGAGTAGAACAGTCGAGGCTTACCTAGAGGAATTCCACAGGTTGTCGTCGCGTAATAACCTACTGGAAACAGATACGCAACAAGTCGCTAGGTTTGTTGGGGGGCTGCGTTGGGCTAGAAAGGATCGAGTTACGATGCAAACAGTCTACACCTTAACTGAAGCTGTTGTGTTGACTGTCAAGGCAGAAACTCAATTGGACAGATCAAAGGCGGCGGTCGTAGCACAAAATTTCTTTGATTTTAATCGTGCTGCAGTAAATAAAGGAAAAGCTCCAAATATTCAGCCACCTTGGTCTAACACCACTCGCGGAACAGGTAGCAGTGGGGGTCCTTCAAAGCCAGTCAGGTCCTTCAAAGCCAGCCAACACTGTTCCACCAGAAGTGACACCTCATAACCCTTATGCTCGTCCGAGGTCCGATAAGTGCTATAGATGCTCATAGCCAAGGCACCGTTCCAACGAGTGTCCTAAAAAGGGTACCGTTAACTTAGTAGAGCCAGAAGAACATAGCAGATTCAAGACAGAGGAAGACGAGAATGAAGCGCCCTACACTTATGAAGAGGAGGAGGTAACAGGGTGACAACGAATAAGAGCTGTTGTCACGCTCTCTGGTTGTTCAACGACTTCTGTTAGCACCAAAGCGGAAATAACATCTCAATGGCATAATATATTCTGAACCAGGTGTACTGTGAACAAAAAGGTTTGTGATGTCATTATTGATAGTGGCTAGTAGTGAAAATATAGTGTTGAAAGCAATGGTTACCAAGTTGGGCTTGCAGACTGAGAAACACCCTTCACCGTATAAGATAAGCTGGATAAAACGGGGTACTGAAGTAAAGATAACTGAAATCTGCCGCATTAAATTTTCAATTGGCAAGAATTATGCAGATGAGGTTGTGTGTGACGTGGTGGAGATGGATGCCTGCCATATGATTTTGGGACGACCTTGGCAGTTTGATGTGGATGCTACGTACAGGGGTTGTGATAACGTATATGTTTTCATAAAGGGGGACCTAAAGATCATTTTGGGACCCATAAAAGAGGAATTTGCAATTGTTGAACCGAAGTCAAAGGGCAAGTCAGTATTTCTTGTGGATGGGGGCGAATTCATAGAAGAAACTAAGGAATCTAGAGAGATTTTTGTTGTGGTAGTTGGGGGAGAAGTTGGCAAGGAATCTATGGAAATTCCATCAGCACTTAAACCTTTGTTAGGAGGATTTTCAGGAAATTATACCGTCAGAGCTACCGGATGGGTTGCCTCCTATGCAAGACATACAACATCAGATTAATCTCATACCAGGATCCAATTTGCCTAATCATCCACATTACCGGATGAGTCCCAAGGAAAGTCAGATCCTACAAGAGCGGGTAGAAGAGCTAATTAAGAAAGGATTGGTACAGGAGAGCATTGAGTCCTTGTGCTGTACCAGCCTTGTTAGTTCTAAAGAAGGATGGTAGTTGGCGCATGTGCATCGACAGCCTGGGCAATCAACAAGATCACCATCAAATATAAGTTCTCTATTCCTCGATTGGAAGATATGCTAGACATGCTAGCAGGATCCAAAGTCTTTTCCAAAATTGACTTACGGAGCGGGTACCATCAGATTCGGATCAGTCCTAGAGATGAATGAAAGACTGCTTTCAAGACCAATGAGGGGGTATACGAATGGTTAGTGATGCCGTTTGGACTCACCAATGCGCCCAGTACTTTCATACGGCTCATGAACCAGGTATTAAAACCATTTACTAAAAAATTTGTTGTGGTGTAATTTGATGATATATTGATATATAGCCAGAACGAATTTGACCATCTTGCGCACTTGAGGGAAGTACTTACAGTTTTGCAGCAAAATAAGTTGTATGTTAATTTAAAGAAGTGCAGCTTTATGACCAGCAGTTTGCTCTTTTTGGGATTTGTGGTCAGTG
This sequence comes from Nyssa sinensis, assembly GCA_008638375.1. Classification (NCBI taxonomy): domain Eukaryota; kingdom Viridiplantae; phylum Streptophyta; class Magnoliopsida; order Cornales; family Nyssaceae; genus Nyssa; species Nyssa sinensis. Next base: position 13,558,024 of record CM018036.1, on the reverse strand, counting down.
CTGATGGGATTAAAGTTGACGAAGAAAAGATTCGTGCCATTCGGGAGTGACCAACTCCACAAACAGTGGGCGAGGTTCGTAGCTTTAATGGTCTGGCAACGTTTTACAGACGGTTTGTCAGAGATTTTAGCAAGATAGTCGCGCCAACTACTGAATGCATAAAGAAGAGGAAATTCCATTGAGGAGAGGAAGCAAAACAGAGTTTTGCACTGATCAAGGAGAAATTATCATCTGCCCTAGTTTTAGCACTGCCAGATTTTGACAAGCTGTTTCAGGTAAAATGCGATGTCTCTATTATTGGCATTGGTGCTGTACTTTCTCAAGAAGGCAGACCGGTTGCGTTTTACAATGAGAAACTCAGTGAAGCTCGCCAGAGTGGTCTACTTATGAGCTGGAATTGTATGCTGTTTTATGCGCCTTGAAGGTTTGGGAACACTGTCTGGTGCAGAGGGAATTTGTCTTATTCAGCGACCACCAAATGCTGAAATTTATCAATAGCCAGAATAGTGTCAATCGGATGCATGCCCGCTGGATTTCTTTTATCCAACGTTTCACGTTCACTTTGAAGCATAAGGCCGGTCAATTAAATCAGGTAGCTGATGCCCTAAGCAGGAGGGCGTGGTTGCTTGTCATATTGCGGGCAGAGGTAGTTGGGTTTGACTGTCTCAAGGAGCTGTATGTAGACGATGAAGATTTTCAGGACATTTGGGCAAAATGTCAGTCGGGTCTTTCCGTTGATGGAATGCATATCCAAGAGAGCTATCTATTTCGAGGCAACCAATTGTGCATCCCGAGGAGTTCACTACAGGAGCAAATAATTCAGGAATTACATGGTGGAGGTTTGGGTGGACACTTGGGTCGTGACAAAACAGTAGCTCTTGTTGAGGGGAGGTATTATTGGCCCCAACTGAAACGAGACGTCGGTAGCCATGTTAAAAGATGCCCCATTTGTCAGGCTTCCAAAGGCCAATCTCAAAATACGGGTCTGTACATGCCTTTGCCCATTCCAACAACACCTTGGGAGGACCTTTCCATGGACTTTTTCTTGGGCCTTCCTGAGAACCCAATGCAGATTTGACTCTGTATTTGTGGTGGTTGATCGGTACTCAAAAATGGCTCACTTTATTGCTTGCAAAAAGACTTCAGATGCAGTGCACGTGGCTAATTTATTTTTCAAAGAGGTTGTTCGTTTGCATGGGGTTCCCAAATCCATCACTTCAGATAGGGACACCAAATTATTGAGTCATTTTTGGCGGACTTCATAGAGGCGGTTTAACACATCCCTGAATTTCAGTAGCACGATTCATCCTCAATCCGATGGTCAAACGAAAATGGTGAACCGCACTCTTGGGAATCTAATTCACTGCATTTCTGGAGAGAAACCAAAACAGTGGGATATTGCTCTGCCATAGGCTGAGTTTACTTATAATAGTATGCTGAATCGTTCTACTAGGAAGACCCCATTCTAAATTGTTTATTGCTGTCCTCCACGCCATGCTTTAGACTTGGTTCCTCTGCTAAAACTTCCTAGTTTAAGTATTGCAGCAGAAAATATGGCGGATCGTATCAAGGCTATTCAAGAAGAGGTGCGGAAAAACTTAGAGGAATCTAATGCTAAATACAAGACAGTTGCTGATAAAAAGAGAAGGGCTCAAGTCTTTCAAGAGGGGGATCTAGTGATGGTTTATTTGCCCAAGGAGCGGGTGCCAGTGGGCACGTACAACAAGCTGAAAGACAAGAAATATGGTCCCTTTCAGATTCTGTGAAAAATTAATGATAATGCCTATGTTGTGGACCTTCTTGCAGATATGGCCATTTCTCCTACTTTCAACGTTGCTGATTTGTTTGAATATCATCCTCCTGATGTGTCGCCTTCTCAATTACCTAACTCGAGGTCGAGTTCTTTTCAAGTAGGGGAGACTGATGTAGAACAAGTTGTGGAAGAATTTAATTCCTAGCACGGAATTACGTGCGACGCCAGAATGGTCGGAATGGCATGAAATTCGGTGGGCGTCTTGGAAACGATGTGCTGATCAATATTTATCACTTTGTCATGACATATGCTGCTTTTCGGGCAAATTCCTTCGTTTTGGCCGTCAAAAGCGCATTTTTGCTATTTATAGTAATAATGTGTTGTTTGAGTTCGGGGAGTTACAATTGTCGTTTGGAGTTGTCCTTTTGGCAGATTACTACTTAAGTTTAGGGTTTTTGATTTATGCTTTTAATTAGAATATTTTTATTTTTGGAATTTTTTGTATTTTTTCTTATTTTAATTATTGCTTTCCTAGTCCTAGTCGAATTAGGGTTTGCTGCCTATATAAAGGTTGTTCTTTTCATTGTAAAGTTAACTTTGATTCAATAAAACATTTTTTTTTTCTGTGATCTTATTCTCTGTGCTCGTAGGATTCGAATGTGCTATCTTTGTTCGTGGATTCGGACGATTTTTCAAGAAACAGGCGGTGTCCTATTTCTTCCCAAGCTTCTGCTACGTCAAATTGGTGGTTCATTTCCTCAATCTTTGTAATTTGAAAAAAAAATTAGTAAACTACAATGTCATTTTCTCGAGTTTTTGACAATTATAAAACCTTGTCTTAAATGATATTGATTTTTTCTATTTTTATTGACCTACTACAAATAACTCTCCTTCAGTCTATTTTTTTTAAAAAAAAAATAATATAAGTATCTTTTTCATATATATTTTTTTTCAATTTTGACAATTTTTTCTAATTTATCTCAAAGATTTTTTTTATTTTATATAAAAAATAAACTTAAGATAAATAATTTATATTTTTTCTAAATTTTTTTAATTAATATTAACTTGAAAATGAAAAACAAATTAGACATATCAAACGTGAGAAAAAACATTGATACAAATATATAATAATTGTTAAAATCCAACTGACATACCCATTATATTTCAAGCTATTCAAAATTTGCTCTCTAATAGTTTGCAAACGGCAATTCCAATTTCCATTTTCTACTACTCTAAATTTTTTTTTTTCATTTTCATTTTTTTTTTTTTGGAAAACAAAACGATACAAAAGATATAAAAAATGTTAAAACCCAACTGACAAGTGACAAGAATAGATAAATCAAACACCGATATTATTCAAGAATGTTTTAGAGGCGTACCTCTTTATCTTTTGAAGGAGCAGCTAAAATTATAAATAACAACTCACCACTTCTGAAGTTGATTCAAGCTGAATTTATGAAGAAAATGAATACATAGTAGCTCCCAATTGGAAGGTCATGAAACAATAATAAATAGTCTTGCAGAGGATTGCGCATCCGAGAAGTAAAGGAAAGGTGCAGAGAATAAAAAATGAAGTATGAATCTGTTTGTATAAAAGATAAAAGATTAAGCTTCCTTCTTTATTGTTATTTCCAGCCGTCCATTGCCGCCCAAACACCCTCTTAAGTAACAACTTTAACACTAAGTACAAAGCCGTCCATTGCCAGTCAACCAGGGCAGACATTTGAAAATGTAAATTTTCATTTGTCTTCTACCAATTACTCCTATTACTATATATCTATTCTAAGTACAAAGCCGTCCATTGCCGGCCAATCAGGGGAGACATTTGAAAATGTAAATTTTCATTTGTCTTCTACCAAATACTCCTATTACTATATATCTATTCTAAGTACAAAGCCGTCCATTGCCGGCCAACCAGGGGAGACATTTGAAAATGTAAATTTTCATTTGTCTTCTATTCTAAGTACAAAGCCGTCCATTGCCGGCCAACCAGGGGAGACATTTGAAAATGTAAATTTTCATTTGTCTTCTACCAAATACTCCTATTACTATATATCTATTCTAAGTACAAAGCCGTCCATTGCCGGCCAACCAGGGGAGACATTTGAAAATGTAAATTTTCATTTGTCTTCTACCAATTACTCCTATTACTATATATCTATTCCAACAATAGTAACTAAAATAAGTATTAATATATTTTTGTCTCTCCTCTCTCCTCTCTCTCCTCACCACACACACACTCTCTCTATCTTTCAAGTAAATATTCAGTGATCTCTCAGGACCATGGTCCCAAGGGTTAGATGGAGAGCTACGTGTGTAAATTGTTATTATAAATGCATACGTGGTCTATCATCTAATTGTTGGGACCATTGAGACGGGACCATCCAATATTTTTTCTCATCTTTTAATTACTTTTCCTCCAAATTTCATATTTCCTCCTTTTTCTTTCTTTTGATTGGGACATATTTGTCTCCCATCATTCACTATTCATTAGTTGGAGACAAAATGTTTCATATAATGCCTCTCCGATCAAAATGCACAATTTGGATGAATGGGAGATGCTCTAAGTAATTAAGAAAAATTATTTATTTTTATTTCAAGAAATATTATTAAAATTTTATATGTATATGCCAATGTGTTTCTTACTCTTGGTGGAAATAAAAAATTAAAGTGATTGAATTAGATAAAAATTTAATAGATAAAAGACTTGTTTTCATATGCATACCATCTAGTAGTAACGTTGACCTTTTATTTTTATCCGGCCCACATACTTTCCTTGAATAGTAAACTCAATTCCTAAAAAAATCTAATAAATAAGAGCACCTTCTATTAGTAACATTGACCTTTTATTTTTAATGAGCCCACATCCTTGAGTAATAAACATCCTTGAGTAATAAACATGGACACGGTCCATTAGTAACATTGACCTTTTTATTTTCATCCGGCCCACATCCTTGAGTCCATTCAGTTTCCAAATATTTGGTTAGAATGGTAAGGAGCATTACACTGTCAAATTCTCAATTTTCTTCTCGACTTTTTTAACAATACATCCATTTTTTCAATCAAATTCGAAATAAATTAGTTTTTTTTTAATATTAAAAACATCATTCGGTTTATCGGTTTATAAGTGATTATTTGGAGTTTGCTTTATTGTCATGCATCAAATGCCAACAACTGAAGAATTTTTTATATACAAAAATGCCTTGTTTGAAGCAAAATCTTGTGAAGCTTTAACAATTTTTTTATATTTATTTTTTATGAAAAGCAATGAGAGCTTTTACTATTGAAAACTTAATTTTAAAGCCATGCATGCTAAAATTTTCATCATTTAAACAACAAGAAAGTGGTCAAGTGAAAGGTATACAACAATTAAATCATCATTTAGATAATCTATTTTTATACTATTATTTGGTCTAAACACATCCAATTGATCCATAATTGTAACAATCATAATTTAAAAAACAATATCTCACCGTGATGTAGAACAAGTGTTAGATTAGTTCTAGACAAGAATGACCTCAATATGTGTCCAAAATAAAACAAAAAAAAAAAAAAAAAAAACATAGAAACATTCATGTTTGATTCTGTTGACAGAGATGAGATAAATGAATAAATTTTATTTGTATATATATCTTGAGTACGTAATATTACAAGGGGAGACTCCTTTATATACAGAAGCTGAGAGAATATACAAGGTAAGAGATTATATACAAGGAAGGAAATGAAAAAGGAAACAGAATATGCTAGAATAATACTAGAATCCCTAACCCTACTTATAGACCGTAATACACATGTATAATACATATAACTAACATCCCCCTTCAAACTTAAGATGGGAAAACCAAAATCGGCTTGAGTTTGGAAACTAAATCGTGAAAATGTCCAAGAGGGTGAGCTTTAGTGAAGATATCGGCAACCTGGTCAGTTGAGAAAACCAGAAGGAGATAAACAGTAACATGACAAAGGTGTTGGCGAACGAAATGATAGTTGATCTCAATATGTTTGGTACGTTCATGAAAGACGTCATTGTAGGCAATTTGGATAGTACTCTGATTGTCACAGTGAAAAGAGGTAGCAGAGGCATGGGTCAAACCCACGTCTTCAAGAAGCCAATGAAGCCAGATGAGCTCTTGAGTGGCATCGGTGAGGGCACGATATTCTAATTTAGTGCTAAAGCGGGCAGTGACAGTCTGTTTCTTGCTTCACCAAGAAATTAGAGAATCGCCAAGGAAGAAGAAAAACTTGTGGTGGAACGTCGATCAATAGGATAACCTACCTAATCAGCATCAGAATAGGCACGCAAGTCAAAAGAGGAATGAGCTAAAAAATAAAGACCATAAAAGAGAGTGCCCTTGACATAGCAAAGAACAGTAGTATAATGAGTAGAACGAAGAGCAGACAGGAACTAGCTCACAAGATGAACAACATAAGCAAAATTAGGTCGAGTAACCATAAGGTAGACAAGACTCCCAACCAATTGGTAATACAAGGTTTTATCGGGTAACAGGGTGCCATCCAATGGAGTGAGTCGAATATTGAGCTCAAGTGGTGTAGGAGCCGTCTTACTATTGTGAGCCCTGCGCGAGCAAGAATATCAAAGGCATACTTGGCTTAAGAGAGATAATAACCATCTGAGTCAGAAGCGATCTCAAGATCGAGAAAATAATTAAGAGATCCAAGATACTTTATCTCAAAATGCTGACTGAGAAACCATTTGAGATCAGTAATACCAGTAAGGTCATTGCCAGTGATGATCATGTCGTCAACATAAAGAGCAACAGAATAAAGCCATGGTCAGTCTTACGGATGAAGAAGGCAGAATCATGCGAACTAGAAGTGAATCCAAAGCCACTAATAACTGAGCCGAACTTGGCAAACCAAGCACGAGGAGCTCATTTAAGGCTATAAAGAGCTCGACGAAGTTTACAAACCTCGTAAAGAGGATGGCCATAACCAGGAAGGGGTTGCATAAAAACTTCTTCTTGAAGATCACCATTCGAAAATGCATTTTTAACATCCATTTGAAACAACTTCCATTTGCGAATAGCAGCGACGACAAGCAAACTACGAACAGACGTGAGGTAGGCAACAGAGGCAAAAGTTTTCTCATAGTCAATTCCATATTCCTGTTGAAATCCCTTGGCGACGAGACGAGCCTTGTATCGTTCAATGGAACCGTCAAAGCGGGTTTTGATTTTGTAAACCCATTTGCTGCCCATTGCATTTTTCCCTGGAGGAAGATCAACTAAATCCCAAGTACAAGTTTTCTTAAAGACTTGTAATTCTTCAATCATAGCTTGCTGCCAAAGAGGTTTAGAGCTTACCTCACGATAACAGTGAGGCTCATGATGAGAGATAATAGTAGAGAAGCAATGATACTTACGAAGATGGATAAGTGTTTCTCTTACCCGTGAAGAATGACGAAGAGGTAGATCAGGAGTAGCAACATCAGATGATGCAATCGATAGTGATGGATCAATAGCAGCAGTAGGATCCGCAGACGAAGTGGAAGACTCAAGAGGGACTACAAGGGAAGGGTCGAGAGACTCATCGGGAAACAACTCAATAGAGGAATCAGTAAAGAATGAAGGAGTGGATGGAAAAGATAAGTGAAATGAAAAGAAAGAGAAAGAGAGAGAGAGAGGAGAACATTTTGTGTTCTCAAAAGATGACATGATGAGAAATACGGAGTCTCTTGGGGTATGGATCACAACACCAATAGCCTTTGTGTTCAATTCCATAACCCAAGAAACAACAGAGACTAGCCCGAGGTTCCAATTTGGTGCGCTCATAGGGTTGGAGTAAGATAAAGCAGGTGCAACCAAACACCCAAAGAAAGCTATAATTAGGAGACACGCTATAAAGCCGTTCATATGGTGACTGGTTGTTGGTAATCGGAGAAGTAAGGAAATTTATGGTATAAAAGGCGGTGAGGGCCAACTCACCCCAAAATCGTTCAGGACAAGAAGAGGAAATGAGAAGGGCCCGAACAGTGTCGAGAATATGTCTATGTTTGCATTTGACAAGACCATTTTGTTGAGATGTGCCAGGACAATAATGGTGAGGAAGGGTACCATTTTGACGAAGGGTGTTTAGAAAACTACTATCTTTATATTCCATTGCATTGTTAGTGCGAAAGATTTTGATAGAGCGGGAAAATTGAGTTTGGATCATACGAGCAAAATCCAAGTAGTTGGGGTAACTCTAAGCATTTTTTCATGAGATATAGCTAAGTAAAACGAAAGTAATCGTCAATGAAAATGACAAAATATGTGGATCCCCCCATTGTGGGATAAAAAGCAAGTCCCCAAACATCGGAGTGAACTAAATCAAATGGAGCAACGAAAACAAAAATACTTTTATTGAAAGATAAAGCAAGTTGTTTTGCAAGTTGACAAGACATACAGTCAATATGATCAAGTGTAATTAAGCCTAACAACCCACTAGATGCTAAAGTTTGTAAACGCTCAAAAGAGAGATGACATAAACAAGAGTGCCAAAGCTTGGTATGAGAAATAGTGGAGGCAGAAGCAGTGGATAAAAGGGGAGAAGTGAGCTGAGTAAGGATGCGGAGATGAATGAGCTCGAACAAACGCCCAACCTTACGACCGATCCCAATGGTCTTCCCTATCTACGGACCCTACACATAACAACCAGAAGGGAAAAAAGTAACAGTAAGTTCAAGATCACATAATTAACCCATAGAGATGAGATTTAATGCAAGTTTGAGGATGAGATAGGAATGAGGGAGAAAGACATGGGGGTAGAGACCTCTCCAATGCAACTAACAGAGATATACGAGCCATCTGCAGTACGAATAGGAGGAATATGAGAACCAGATGAGTGGGGAGAGAAAATACTAGAGTCTGAAGTCAAATGAGTACAGCAAGTAGAATCAAAATACCAAGACGACTTACCAAAGGTGGCGGACATAGCGATGGAGGGTGAAGAACCAAGAACCTGTTTAAGGATTGCTTCAAGATCAGTAATAGAGAATGAGGGAGAAGCAGGTGTGAAGAAGGTGTCAGCAGTAGCAGACCCAAATTTGGACTGGTTACCAGATTTTCCCTTTTGCTAGTGGTTGTGTGCTTGTCGATTAGGATTTTTGAAACAGTCGTCTTGATAATGTCTAGGTCCTAACTTGTGACAGAACTTGCATAGTCGTGAAAGACAGTCCAATAAGAAATGTCTTGAGGAGTGACAGTACTTACAGATCTTCTGGGTAGATTGACTGCATTTGCGTTGGGGAGGCCGGAAGGTGGCAAGAACCGTGTCTGTAGAGGAGCGCTTGAGGAGGCCAATATGAGTTTCTTCAGAAAAAAGTTCAAAAATGGCTTACTCAAGCGTGAGAAGAGGATGTTGGTGAAGTAAAGATACTCGAACAGGTTCAAAGTGATCATTGAGAGCCATCAAAAAATGGATCAGTCGTTGGTGATCATGATAAATAGCAAATTGCTTAGTATCATGATAACAACGCCATAGAGGTTCGGAAGGTGTCAATTGATACCAAAGCTTGTACATTTGAGAAAGAAAGTCATTAATAGACAGTCTAGATTCTTGGCGCGTACAATGAAGTGTAGCGATAAGCTGATATTAGTGAGCGAGGTCAATTGTGGTGTAGCGGGCGGCTAAAAAGTCCCAAATTGATTTGGCTGTGGTAAAACGTCCAAATTGAAGACTGATGCAGGCGATGGTAGTATTACAAAACCACGTGATTATCCGGTGATTCTTGTTATCCCAATCTTCAAGCTTTTCCTGAAATTTTTCCTTAGATTCGACCTTGCCTTGTTGAGGCTCAGTGATATGTCTAGTGAGATAGCGCCATAACTTGCGTCCTCGTAAAAAACTAGACATTGCTTGAGACCAGGGAATGTAGTTTGAGCCGTCAAGAGTAATGTTGATTGGATGGGAAACATCAATACGTTTCATAGTGTAGAACCTATGAGAAAATGATGGGGGAAAAAAATATACTGAAAATGTGAACTGAATAAAATGCTGGAAACAGGGCAGGTTATATGGAGCTGGTTCTGTTTTTTTTTTTTAAAATGGGCTGGATCAGGTTTGGGGCTGGGCCATCTTAGCTTAAGGAGATTGATCTAGTACAGAGATTGGCGTCAAAGACTGAAGGCTAAGAGCAACTCCAAAGGGAGTTGCCATTTTGAGGTGCCAAAAACCTTATTTGCAACCTTGAATAGTGTTATGGCACTCCTGAATTATAAATTTGCTCCAATAGTAGGTGTCAAAATGGGGTGTCATTTTAATATTTTTTATTAAAAAATATAATTAAATTTAACAGTTATATTTTAACGGGTATAGTTTTCATAACGGTTTAATTTAAATTAATTTTTTAAATTAAATTACAAAAATTAATTTAATTTAAAAAATCAATTTAAATTCTAACAATTAACTAAATTAAAAAAATTATTTAATTATAAAAATTAGTTAAATAAATAAAATCATCCTAAATTTATAAAATAATTTTTAGAGTGATTTTCTGGAGGTAACTTTTCTCATCACAAACACTCCCTGTATTTATAAAATTCTTTGTTGAAACAGAACCGTTGGAACCGTAAAAATAGAAATGGTTCCAACCGTAAAATGGCACATCTCCATTTTCTCTCTCCAAAGTTTGTAAAAATAGCACCCCAGAATGTTGGGTGCCATTTTGTAACTGCCCCATTGGAGTAGAAATTTTTAAGTTTAGAGTGTCATTTTAACGGTTATGAGTTTGGCACTCCGGATGACACTCTGTTTTCGAGTTGCTATAAGGGATTGGGGTGGGGCCTTGAGATGGGTTGAAATTGGTGGGTTGCAGGACCTATGGGCGTATGGTGGATTGAAATGAAAATGTTATGGGGTTAGGCTGTTTTGATAAAAAAAAAATTCAGTTGGTCTCGGCTCAGACGACTGGCATGGAAGCTGGCTGTAATACCTGTGTTCTAGGAAATGTTAGGGAATTGAAAACCCCTTCACAGCGGTGATCGAAGGGAAGAGTTGGGGCACACGGCGACAGAGGAAGCATTGGGGTTTCTCACAGCAGAGTGCAATGACGACAGATTTGATGATCTAATGACCTAGAGAAGCAGCAATCGAGGAGCGACGGTAACTGTGAACCAGCAACGACGAAGATCGTTTGCGATGACGGTGGAAGGCAGCAATGTGACGACTCAAAATGGAGATTCCCAAATCTGCGATGTCTTGTGAGTGTGACGGTGAAGGATACTATGAGCGAAGACTCTTCGATGATGGAAGCAATGGCCTTGGTGTGGTCAGTCCAGTGCGATGAACAACAGTATGATAATGATCCAATTGTTGTTGTTGTGATGTGTTTGTGTTAAGCTCTTGGACGATCTCCGATCAGATCAAAACAATAAACTTGAGTGGATAGTGGAGGCCACTAACAAGATGGTTATGATACTATGTTGATATAGATGAGAGAATCGAATGAATTGAAATATATATATATATATATATATATATCTTGAGTACGTAATATTATAAGGAAAGACTCATTTATATATAGGAACTGAGCGAATATACAAGGTAAGAGATTATATGCAAGGAAAGAAATGAAAAAGAGAACATGATATGCTAGAATAATACTAGAATCTCTAACCCTACTTATAGATCGTAATATATATATGTATAATACATATACCTAACAGATTCAAAGTAGCGTGCAATCAAAACATTAATGCGTTTGTTTCTATATTCTTCTAAGATTACCTATTTTCTATATTAGAACTTAGTTTAAATTTGTTATTTTAATAATTTTTTAATTTATTTATTGTTAACTTCTCTTAGGAGATCTGCCTCTTCACATATCATTGTAAGACATTTTTTTTCTTCATATATTTGAGCTTAACTTAAATTTTTTTATTTAAATTTCTACAAACTCTTTCTCTTTTTTTGTCTCTTGTAAAAACTTAAAAATTATTTATTAAAAAAAATTAAATAATATCATTGGACCACTATTACTTGGACAACATATTTCATTATTAATAATATGAAATTTAGTTCTAAGAATATTTCTCTTTTTCTTAGTAAATTTTATATTTTTTTGAATATTAACAAAACTCATCTACTAATTATAAAAATATCATTGACACATTATTTAATAAACTAAACCGTTATACCAGGTGTTTTTTTTCACTTTTTTTAACGTTTTGTACTTCGTAAGGTGGGCCATTTCAATGATATTGCATGAATCCCAAAGAGAGCGACAAGTGGAGCAAAGATCGTTTGTAAGGGAATGTTCTTTTGAACTCGTAGGTTCGATTCTCATAATCTATATCTCTAGGCTAGTTCCCAGACAGAGCTAGTAGTTCGAGTGTTTAATGATCTTATAAGACTTGGAGTAGAAAAATAGAGATTAGTTAAATTCACTGTTTGGATATCTCTTTTTTGGGCAAAAAAAATTGATATTCCATGATCGCTATGATCACGTCACAGATATCAGACATGCAATTTTAACTTGCGAATGCAAGGATTTTTGTTTAAAAGCTTCTCCGTCATAAAGTGCAACAATAGGCAAAACAAATTTCATTGTCTGGGACAAATTATCAATTACCTCTCTATTCAGAGGAAAGTGGGATTTGATGTCATATATTTAGTACAATTATTTATGTTGTGTGTTTGGTGAAATGAATGAGAGAAAACAGGTCAATGGAAAGTGATTTCCATAATATTTTTCCAATTTTCCTCTCATTCAAATAGTATAAAGAAAACAAATGAAATGTAAGATGAAGAAAAATAAAAAATGTTACCGCTTCTTTGAATGGAATGATGTGGAAAGAGAAGAAAAATTCACTTTCTCTCATTTGAATTTTTATGATAGGAAAAAATGAGAAGATTAGGAGAAATAATTTGAGTGATTAGATTTGTTAATTTCTAACATCTCTTCAAAAGTAAAAAATTTTGAAGAGAAAAAAAAGGCAGTTTAATGATTTTTTTTAAAATATTAAAAATGCTTTTAAATGTATGAGTAAAAAATTAGGACAATTGTTAAATAAAAAAATTAGCTTATATTTCCTTTTCTTCTTATTTTTACTCACTATTAAGAAATAATAATTTTCTTTTCTTTTTATCTTCTGAAATTCAAATAAAGTGGAGGTAAATACTTCCTTTTTTATTTTTTTATTTCTTCTATTTTAATTTTTTTTTCTCTCTAAAACTTCCAAACAAGCTCCAAAATTTTTTGCCTTTATTTCTTACTTTTGTTTCCTACCCTCTCACCATGTGGGATGCACCGGTGGAATAAGAGTGAAAGATTAGAATTATTGTAAAAAATAAACATCGCTTTTTTATTTTCTATGGTAAAAAATATATAGTTTCACATAATCTTTTCCTTTGCTTGACCCATGACTTTTACTTAGTTTTAGAATCTTTATTTCATGTCATTAGACTATTAATCATTGGCAAATGATATTTAGATTTGATACGTTGAATCAAAGTAATGTATTTTTATTTGAAAAAGAATAAAAATATAAATTAATTAATTTTTATTTCCAATGGTAAGAAATAAATTAAAGTAGCAATTTAATTAAATTTCAAAAGGATATTAATATGAAGAATCAAGCTCAATAATCAACTTTGATAGTTTCTTAGCAGGTTTGAAAAAGACTTCTTTTTCTAAAACATCATTTATTGTATGTGTGTCTGCGTACATATATGTTTGTGTGCATATATTGAATAGAAGTCTAATTTTATCAATAAGGCCCCATAAAGACTCTAAAAAAAATTAATTCTATTAAAAGAGCTTTATTCCATAATTTTTTTTGTATTTCGTAATTTATATTTTATAAATTCTATTAGAATTACTCAATTATTGGATTATAAAAGAACTCTATTATTAGAATTTTATTAAACATATATACATCTTCTATTTAAACACTACTATAATTTTATATTACAAATATATCTATATATATATATATGAAACAAAGCATTAAAAATATTTATATATATTATATATTTAATAGAGTTTTATTATATATATTTTTATTAAATAAATTTTTATGTTTTTATTAATTTTTTTCTTGGCCTTTCACTGCCACAATCTCCTCACGCTACCGAGTTTCGCCATTTACAACTTTCACCGCCATCAACAACCAGCAAGTACAACTACCATATGTGTTTAAGAGACGTAGAAAGAGAGGGAGCGGTTGAGATGAGATCGTAAAAAATGGAATTAGGGTTCCAATTATTACTCAACTCATCCATTACTCATTTAAAACTCATTTTCAACTCATTTTTTACTCATATAAAGGCTTAGTTTTCTCACCCAACTCATATTTAGCCCATATTTTAAATGAATCACTCAAAACTTATTAACTATTGATCGGGTTAGGGCAGGTTCATGGGTTTGAGTACATTTTGCCACCCTATCGATACTTGTGAATTGCAAATATTTAAAATATATTTAATCAAGCAAAAAATATTTTAAAAATGGTAAATTACATTAACTTTTCCTGAAATTTTTGATAACTATAAAGACTTTCTCTGAGATTTCTAAAATAACATTGCACTCTCTTATTTTTATTGACAATCTACAAATATATTTCCTCTAAACTAATTATTTTCAAAATGATAAAAGTACCATTTTTTGCATCTAATTTATTTTTTTCAATTTTGACAATTTTTAACTTTTTTCTATTTTCAAATTAATATTAATTAAAATGTTCTTGATCAAAAACAAAAAGTATAAGTTATTTACCTTAAATTTATTTTTATATACAATGAAAATTTCTTTTAAAATAAATAAAATTTGGTCAAAAATTGAAAAATTGATTAAAAAAAAAAACATGAAAATTATATTTTTGTTATTCCAAAAAAAAAAATGGTCGGGAGGGAAGGTATTTGAGCTTAACCCAATACTTGTGAATTGCATATGATTGCAAATATTTAAAATATATTCAATCAAGCAAAAAATACGTTAAAAGAGTTAAATTATATTGACCTCTCCAAAAAATTTTAATAATTATAAAGACATCTCCTAAGATTTTCGAAATGAAATAACTCTCCTATAAACTAATTATTTTCAAAATGACAAAAATATCCTTTTTGCATCTTTTTTTTTCAATTTTGACAATTTTTATTTTTTTTTCTGTTTTCAAATTAATATTAATTAAAATGTTCTTGATCAAAAACAAAAAGTATAAGTTATTTACTTAAATTAATTTTTATATAAAATGAAAATTTATTTTTTTAAAAAAAGAAAAATTTGTCAAAATTGAAAAAATTAAAAAAATTAAAAAATAAACATGAAAATGATATTTTTGTCACTCCAAAAAAAAAAATGGACGGGAGGAAGGTATTTGTAGTTTTTTAATAAAAATAGAAGATGACAGTATTATTTCAAAAATCTCATGAAATGTTTTTGTAATTATCAAAAATTTTAAGGGAGATTACTATAATCTATCAAAAAAATAAAAAAAATTTAGATGGGTAAAATATGGGGAGTTTTATACCCAATGTAAAACCCTTTTACTCAAAGACAACTTCAGTTGAAGAGGGTGTGGAAAAGTCTTATAGCATCCCCAAATTGAAGGGTCTTTGTCCTCTTGTGTGAAAGCAAATTTTCATTTCCCATCAATGAGGGTGAACCCCACTCTCCTAGACTTTTCAAATATGGGTGAGATGGCTCATGCTCATGCCTGATATGTCCTCTTTTCAGGGGCTTGTAACTCTTAATTTAAAAATAATGCTATGTCCTTTACATTGAAAAGTTACAGCACACTGTATCAAGCAAGTTTCAAGGAATGTTGCAAGTCCTTTTGTCCTATTGATATTACTTGTCTCTTTTGCCTTTTAACTTTTTCATACTTGATGTTGCTCTTTTTTATGAGAGAGGTCTCTCGTCCTTCGCTATTTGTCAAGAACTCAAAATCAGAAGGTCACCGGGTAAGTTCCGGTGGTAGCCGCTCTGATGATAAAGTCAGTAAATTAAAAAGACTGTAATTGAAAAGAATAATTGAACATAAATTGAAAGCATATCTTATGGTCTTATTTATAGGTTGCAAATATCCTAAGTTTAGTAGGATTAGGAACCATGAAAATAAGGATTTGAAGATATCCGAAGATAATAGTTGTCATATTGAACTCTATTTCCATATCCTGAGGTCGGTAGAATATGGAAGGCGGTGACCAATTCGAGACCCCTTTTTACAGATACTTTTTTTTGGTTACCACGAGGTTTGTAATGAGCAAATTGGTACCCCATCTGTTCTGGAGGTAGGGTTGAAGGTGGCGCACTGTTATGAACAATATACCACTGAACCCCCCGTGCCTGTTTGATTTGGATAGAAGAATCTTGCTTGATCTGTACCGCAAAGAGCTATGTATATACATGTGTCATGCTCTGAAACCGCTGCAAGGGTTCGGAATCGAAGGCCTTCATCATGCCACTTGTTAATCCCCTATAAAAAGGTGGGAGAGTACACTGACGCCACTCCTTTCATCATTTCTTGCTTTCTGAAAGTCTCGTCATATTTCTTAAAGAAAAACTTCGAGTAAGACTATTTCTGACTTAAGAAGACCAACTCCGATCAAATCTACGGTCAGGTTTGGTTCACACATATCTTCTAATTTCTTGCATCTTCTTCTATTCTTCCCCATTTTCCACCATGTCAACTTCTGATGCTTAATTAAGTACTGGCTATGAAACAGAAGGATCTCTAGAAGTGTACGACCAAACGAATGTGAACCTTATAGATAGTAGCCCATCGAGGAATTTAGAAAATAAGATTATTAGCAACCCGAACCCTAGTTCTGAAATTATGATAGTAGAGGCTTTTTTCGAGCCTAGGAATATCGCAGGGGAAACCTCAGGCAGACCCTAAAGAAGGGATGAGGGAGAAAGCGTCACGACTCATGGAATGATAGATGCTTTGAGGGCTACTTTTGACTTGCCCGCCAATGTATCCTATAGGGTGCCAAGGCCCATGGACCGTCCCTCTAATACCGAGCAAAGTGAGATATGTGTCTACCTTGAGTGATTTGAAATAGGAGTTAGCTTTTCCTTCCACCTTTTAATTAAGAAATTTTTTAGTTGGTTTAATGTCTGCCACGCTAATCTGAATATAAACAGCTGGAGGCATTTACTAGGGTTTATAATTTTAGGACACTTGAATAATGTCGAGGTGGACCCCCTACTGATAAGGAGTAACATGGTCATGAAATTCCTGAAGTCAGAAGATATGTTCTATATGTCCTTCGACAAAGGGTTCAGACCTTTCTCTTCTATACCCACTTCCAACAAGACCTGGAAGAAGTGGTACTTCTTTGTAAAAGGATGATGGGAGTTCGAGGACCTCGGCGCCGAGTTTCAACTTTCCCATGGAAAACTGGGACTAACGGTGAGGTCCCTTTTGTATTTTGTATTTCTATTTTGGGCTTTCTGATTGTGTACTACTTTTCTAATCATGTGCTTTTGTGCAAATAAAAGAGCTTGGAAGAGATCGATTTTCATAGTTGATCTTCAACAAAAGTATAAGAGGCTCCTTTAGACCAACAATCGTTCTCACGACACCATTCTCTACCCCAGTAATCTAATGGAGGTTGGTCTAGTATGGGATCGGTCCGAGAGCTTGAAGAAATCCCTGGTGTCTGGATGGGTCCCAGAGAAGAAGAAAAATAAGGTTGGGAAAAACTCTTCCCATGCCGAGCCTCCTTTCCAAGTGAAGAGAAAGAGGCTAATATCCAACTCTTCTAAAAGGACCGTCTCAGAGGATTTGAGGATTTTCCCTGTTCAAGAGGGCCTGCTTCCCCTAGTGCCTGTAGTTCAGAAGAAGAAAAAAGGGAAGGGCAAGTCTGTTGTTGTTTCCCCAGAGTCTGATGATTCCGGCCTGTTGGTCGTGAAGAATGCTTATGAGGACTCTTGGGCAATAGGCCCGAGTAAGTTCAAAGGGCCAAAGGTGCAGAAGATTGCCAAGTCCATGATAGCATTCCACATGAGGGTGAGTTTTGTAAAATAGTTTGTTGTCTCTTTTTTCTTCTTTTTTTGGCCTTGTAACATATTCTGACCTGTTTGTGCTATTTGTTATTTTTCAGGCTATGCATGGCTTAGCAGTCATCATGGATTCTCTTGAGAATCTCGAGCAGATTGATGCCCTGCAATCCGAGCTCGATGAAACTAGACTCCAGTTGGGAACAACTCAGTCCTCTACAGTAGTAGCCGAGGAAAAGCTAAAGGAAGCCGCCAATTCCTATTCGATTCAGGAGTCCGAGTGGGATGCCCTTGCTTTGGAACTAGAAGACCTCGAAAGAAGTTTGCAGACTTCCAGGTTGCCACCATCCAAAAGGTCCAGGACACTGCTTAAGCTGTCAGAGCCCAAATTGAAATGGATTTGAAGGCTAAAGTCTAGGATCTAGGTGGGGAGCTGATCGAGTATAGGTACCAAACCTTCAGGGCGAAGCTTCATAAGAAGTATCCTGACTTAGATCTGACCGGAGTAGACGATGTTAAAGTCTCCCAAGTTGAGATTGATGCGCAGGATGTTGAGGATGCAGAAAAGAAGGTAGATGTCGAGCTTCTTGAGGTTGCTGCTCTAGAGACTGCTGAACTAGTAACGGAGTAGACTAGGGATGCATTTGTGTGTGTATATATATATATATGTATATGTTTCTATCTTGTAACTTTCCCATATTTTGGGCCAATATATAAAATTTGACTTCTTCTAAAACTTGTGTTTTTCTTGATTTTGAGATAATCTCTTTAATATCCAAGCCATTTGAATTTTCAAAGTACCCATGAGATATTTTAGAAGCCGAAATAACAAGATATTCAAAGCAACCATACTTGTAAAAAATAAGGGTTCTCAGGTGTTTGCATATTGACAAGTCATAATGTACCGACCTTCGATACTTGTAAACAAGCCTTTGCCGAAGATCTTCCACACTTGTAATTAAGACTAGCTTCATTCAGAGTTCTTCAATACTTGTACTTAAAACAAGCTTCGTTCGCAGATCTTTAATACCTGTAATTAAAAAAAGCTTCATTAACAGACCTTCAATACTTGTAATTAAAACAAGTTTCGTTCAGAGATCTATGGGATTAGATCCGTGACACTCATAATGAATGGAAGACCTTGGAAGATCTGTATATTTATTAAAATGGACTAGACCTAAGACTTTTTAGGGATCTGTACATTGATTGAAATAGACCAGACCTTTAGCGCTTGTAATGCTTTTACGGGTCTGTGCATTACTTGAAATGGACCAGACTTATAACACTTGTAATGGATACAAGGTTTTTAAGGGTCTGTGCATTGATTGGAATGGACCAGACCTGTAGTACTTGAAATAGATACAAGGCTTTTAAGGGTCTGCACATTGATTGGAATGGACCAGACCTGTAGCACTTGTAATGGATACAAGGCTTTTAAGGGTCTGTACATTGATTGAAATGGACCAGATCTGTAGCACTTATAGTGGATACAAGATTTTTAGGGGTCTGTGCATTGATTGAAATGGACCAGGCCTGTAGCACTTATAATAGATATAAGGCTTTTAAGGGTCTATACATTGAATAAAAACTCCAAAGTGAATCAAAAGTAGCCTTTTTATTGATAATACTTGCATAAATGTTCAATATTCCAGGGTCTGGGTACAGGCTTCTCAGTCAAATCTTCTAACTAATAAGTCGTAGGTCTGACGATCTTGGTTATCTTGTAAGGTCCTTCCCAATTAGGAGAAAGTTTTCCTATGGTAGGATCTTTAGTGTTTGGAAACACTTTTCTTAGAATGAGGTCTCCAACCTGGAAGTTAATAGGTTTTAACCCCTAGTTGAAACATTTTTCCATTCTCTGTTGGTAGGCTTCGGTCCTAATCTGAGCTTTCTCGCGTCTTTCTTCAAGCAGGTCCAGATTCTCTACGAGCTGTTGGTTATTGGTCCCTTGGTCAAAACAGTCTGTCTTAAGGGTCGGCATGCCAATTTCGACAGGAATAACTACCTCGGTGCCATAGGTGAGTGAGAATGGTGTTTCTGTAGTTGGAGTTCTTCTAGTAGTTCGGTAGGCCCAAAGTACTCCTGGGAGTTCTTCGACCCATCTTCCATTGACTTTCTCCAACCTTCTCTTAATTGCCTCGAGAACAGTGCAGTTGGTGACCTCGGCTTTCCCATTAGCTTAGGGGTGCCTTGAAGAGGAGAAGTGATGACTGATATGCAGGTCTTTACAGAACTTTCCGAACACCTTTCTAGCAAACTACGTCCCATTGTCTGAAATAATGACACGGGGTATACCGAACCTGCATACTATATTTTTTCATGTAAAATTCTTTACTTCCACCTCTGTTATGTGGGTCAGTGGTTCAGCCTCCGCCCATTTAGAAAAATAGTCAATGGCGACTAGTAGGAATCATCTGTTCTAGGGGGCTTTTGGCAAGGGCCCTACAATGTCCATTCCTCATTAAGCGAAAGGCCAAGGACTAGCGATAGGGATGAGTTCATGATAAGGTTAATGTTGGTATGAGGCAAATCGTTGACATTTGTCACACCTCTGGACATATTCCTTAGCCTATTTTAGCATATCAAGCCAACAGTAGCCCTAAGTTAGTGCTCGGTGGCCTATGGTCCTTCCGCTATTATGGTTGCCACAGATCCCTTCATGTATCTCGAATAGGACATAATAGGCCTCTTTTGGAGTTAAGCACCGTAGGAGGGGCTGTGTATAGGAACTTCGGTAAAGTTTGTCTTTAAGAATTAAGTATCGAGTTGCCCTGATTCGAATTCTCCTAGCATGATTTTTGTCCTCTAGAAGCAACCCTTCCTTTAGATACTAGATTATGGGAGTCATCTAATTTTGAGGTTGTTCTGAAATTTGAAGGGATTATATTTCCTCAATGCTTGGCTTAGACTATAAGAGATTTTCACCATTAAGTCCCTTTTCGGCTTGAGATGGGAGGCCATGTTTGCTAAGGCATCGACCTTCGAGTTTTGGCTTTTTTGATCTTCTGAATGGTGAATTTGTAGAAGGACGGATTTAGTGACTCCACTAGCTCTGAATATCTAGTCATTCTGCTATCCTTGGTGAAAAATTCTCCCAGAACTTGACCCACCACAAGTTGATAGTCGGAGAATGCCTTAAGGTTCAGGGCTTCACATTCTAGAGCCAGCTTCATCCCGAGGACAAGTGCTTCATACTCGGCTTCATTGTTAGAGGCTCTGAATCCCAAGCTAACCATTTTTTTGGTTACGATCCCATCGGGAGATTGAAGTATTATGTCTACTCTAGAGCCTTTGTCAGTAGACGAACCGTCAGTGTAAAGTAGCCATACCGAAGTATCTATAGTAGCTTAAGCTTTCGAATATAGTGTTGGAGTGAACTCTGCAACAAAGTCTACTAGTACCTGGCCTTTAATAGCAGTCCGCGATACATAGGATATGTCAGATTCTCCCAATTCTATTGACCATTTGACCAGTCGTCCCAAAACTTCAGATTTGTGTAGGACTGATTTTAAAGGATATGACGTAGGGATTATGATAGGATGGGACTGAAAATATGGTCTGAGCTTCCGAGGGGATATCACCAAGGCTAAGGCTAATTTTTTAATTTCGGAGTATCTTATGTCGATGTTCAGAAGCACCTTACTAATGTAAAAGATAGGCCTTTGAATTCCCTTGTCCTCCCTAACTAAAGCGGAGCTGATGGGATTTTCTGATACAGCTAAGTACAAGAGTAGTTTTTCCCTCAGTACTAGCTTTGAAAGGAGTTCGGGGGAAGCTAAGTATTGCTCGAGTTCTTGAAAAACTTCTTCGCATTCAAGGGTCCATTCTAGGGCCTTACTCCCCCTCAAGGCTCTAAAAAATGAGAGGCACCGATCCGTAGATTTAGAGATAAACCTGTTTAGAGCTGCAATCCTTCCATTCAAGCCTTGGATATCTTTTTTAGTTTTAGGTGACTCTAGTTCGATCAAGGCTTTAATTTGTGACGAATCTGCAGCAATTCCTCTTTAAGAGACTAAAAAACCCAAGAATTTCTCTTTTGTGATCCTGAAGGTACATTTTAAAGGGTTTAGCTTCATCCTATGTTTCCTCAAGATGTCTAATGTTTGGCTTGAGTGCTGGATATGGTCACTTTTCTGAATACTTTTGACTAGTATGTCGTCGATGTAGACTTCCATTATGTCCCCAATTTGGGGGCCAAACATCTTGTTTACAAGCCGCTAAACAACATCACTCTATAACAATAGAGACCTCGTTCTGATATGAATGCCGTTTTCTCCTGGTTTGGAGGATACATTTGAATTTGATTGTATTCAAAGTAAGCATTCATGGAGCTCATAAGTTCGTGACCTGTCGTGGTATCAACAAGTTGATCAATCTTGGGAAGAGGAAAGTTGTCCTTGGGACAAGCTTTATTTTGGTCGGTGTAGTCAACGCATACTCTCTATTTGCCATTCTTCTTTTTTGCGAGAACTGTATTGGCAAGCCACTTTGGGTAGAACATTTTCCTTATCATTATAGCATTTAAAAACCTCTAGACCTCTTCAATGATGATCTTTTGGCATTCAAGGGCAAACATTCTCATTTTTTATCTCACCGGATAATGGTCCGGATCTGTCATTAGCTTGTGAGAGATGAAATTAGGATCTATTCCCCCCATATCTTTTGTTTCCCAAGAAAATACCAATATGTTGTCTTTTAGAAATTCAACAATCTCCTTTTGCTCGGAAGGAGACAGAGCTGAGCCAATTTGTAGATACTTTCCCTCCCCTTCAGTGCTGATGAGTACTTTGATGGGCTCCTCCATTGGTTTAACCATGTTGTCCCTTCCTCTAGGACTTAATGGCTCATTAATTTCATAGGGACACTCCTCTGCCTCATGAAGGTTAGAAGGTGAAGAACTTTCCCTTTCATGAGGATACTGTGATTGCTATTTGAGAGGCCTTTCTTTCAATGCGAGAGCATGACATTCTCGAGTAGTGGGCTGACAACCCTTGATGAAGAAGACTTTTTCATTGTGGATATATTTCAGGCATTGATGGAGGGTTGAAGTAACTGCTCCTATTTGGTAGATCTAGGGTTTTCCAATAATGACATTACAGGGGGATTTAGAATCTAGGACCATGTATTCAAAGATTAGTGTCTTTTGTCCATCTCCTTCTCCTTCTCCTGTCGTGATCAGTAGGTCAATTTTGCCTAATGCGGTATTGAGATTTCCCTCGAATCCTGCCATAACAGGGGTGGTAGTTATGATGTCATTAGGGTTGAGCTTCATGTGTTTGAAGGGTTCGTAGAATAATACGTTGGTGGAGCTTTCAATATCCACGAGAACCCTTTTGATCTCGAAGTTAGCAATTTTAAGTGAGATGACAAGAGCATCGCTGTGGGGATAGTGTATCCTAACGAGGTCCAATTCAAATAACTGGATCTGAGGTCCTGACTTTATCTTTTTCTCAATGGCTGAGATTTGGAGGACATGGGGTTCTGCCCTTGCCTCTCGAACATATCTTTTCCTGGCTCGATTAGACATTCCGGTTGTCCGATTGTCAACATGGAGGACAAAGAGGACTTGATTATTTTTCTGTTGTTGATCATTTCGAATTTCTCTCTGTTCAGGCCTCTGTTCTTGCCTTCTTTGCGACGATCTCTCTTCACGAGGGTTCTGCCTCCCGTCCTAGCGGATAAACTTTCTCAGTCATCCTCTTCTAATAAGATGCTTTATCTCTTGCTTGAGAGCTCTGCACTCGTCGGTTGTGTGCCTATGCTCTTTGTGGAAATCATAGTATTTGTTCTAATTTCTTGTGTCAGGGTTGCTTTTTAGTGGCTCTGGCCACTTTAAGTTTTCACAGGTTTGGATTTATTGGAGTATATGAGTGAGAGAAACATTCAGAGGGGTAAAAGTTCCGTACCTTTCAGAGTTAGGATTATTCTGGGCTTTGGGTGCCGCTCTCTTGTTAGGACTCCTAATCCTCTTTTTATTAGCGTTGGTATCCCTCTTCTTAACTTGCTCATCCTTCTGAGCCTATTTTTTTGCTTTTCGAAAAGACATTTTTATATCTTCAAGATCAATGTACTTCCGTGCTCTATCCATGAGTGTTGTTATGTCGATTGAAGGATTCTTGGTCAAAGAATCTTGGAAACGTCTAGGCCCAAGGCCTGAAGTGAGAGCGGCTACCAGGAAGCTTGGATTGCAGTCGGTTATTTCTGTGAGCTCGGCATTAAAATGAGCTATGTACTCCCGAAGCGACTTTCCCTTTATTTGCTTTATAGTCAGCAAGAATTCTAGCCCTTTTCTTGACTTTTTACTGGTCAGGAATCGGTCAAGAAACAACCTGATGAGCTCATAGAAATTGCTAATCAATTTTTGAGGAGGTTGTGGAACCACTTAAGGGTGGTACCCTTGAGGCTCATCAGGAAAATCCAGCACATAAAGGCATCAATAGCTCTATGGAGAGTCCTTGTATGTTAATAGTGAGATAGGTGGTCCCCTGGGTTCTCAAATTCGTCGTAGAGGGTGAATTTTGGGACAACAAACTTTTTCGGCCGTTCTTCAGTCATTATGGCAGAGGTAAATGGTATAGAGAGCTCTTGAGCAATTTACTTAGTTCGTTTTGCTCTAGAGGGCATGGAATCCTTTGGTTGAGATTGTCTGCTCCTCAGAATCTACTATCTCCTCTACCCTTTAAAGGGCTCTGGGCAGGACTTGTTGTGGGATCGGAATCTGTTGTTGATCTTGTCTTATATCTCTAGATCCTCGACTTAGTGGAGGAATTTGTCTGGTGTTAGTAGGAGGATGCTGCCCTCCCATGACTGGGGGGACTGAAGTCTCAAGAGGTTGGAATTCCTGTAGTGCTGGATTGGCTCTAGATGCCATTAGAGTAGGAATCCTCGTTCTGCTCTAATAGTGGACAGCTAGATGAAACGTGGGCATGCCTCTCCCCACAGCTGTTGATGTTTGAGGACCAGCCCCTATATGAGTGGTACCATGGGGGTGTACCGGTTGCGTGTTATGCAACTCCTCGTTCGGGGATCCTCCGCCCATGGCGGGAAGCTGAGTTCCTCCGTGAACAATATTAGCAGGAAGAGGAGGAGGAGGAGATTGCTTCGCTGGCTCTGGGCCAATGAAGCCAGAGCTTGTGACATGGCAGTAAGTTGTTCTTGCATCTGATCAGATTGTCGTTGAATCCGATCAAGCTGTTGTTGTAAACGATTGAGTGTTTGCCCCCTTCCTCTTCTAGCAGGAGGCTGATTTTGGGGGTTTTGGGAATTCTTTCTAGGACGAAGGCTGGAAGTCGTTGCCTTTTAGAAGAAAAATACAAAGGATTTGTTGTTTTGAAGAAAAGATAGTAAGAACGATTGTCGTTCCCATAGACGACGCCAAACTGATGTTGTTCTTTTTTTTTATCAAAGAAGCCTCCCGTCCTTCGTTATCTGTCAAGAACTCAAAATCAGAGTGTCATCGGGTAGGCTTCGGTGGTAGCCGCTCCGATGATAAAATAAGTAAATTAAAAAGACTATAATTGAAAAGAATAATTGAACATAAATTGAAAGAGTACCTTATGGTCTTATTTATAGGTTGCAAATATCCTAACTTGAGTAAGATTAGGAACCATAAAAGTAGGGATTTGAAGATATCCAAAGATAATAGTTGGCATATTGAACTTTGTTTCATTATCCTGAGGTCGATAGAATATGGAAGGCGGTGACTAGTTCGGGACCCTTTCTTGCAAATACTTTATTTTCCTTACCACGAGGTTTGTAATGAGCATATCGGTACCCCATCTGTTCTGGAGGCAGGGTTGGAGGTGGCACACTATTATGAATAATATATCACTGAACCCCCCGTGCTTGTTTGATCTGAATAGAAGAATTTTGCTTGATCTGTATCTCAAAGAGCTATGTATATACATGTGTCATGCTCTGAATATACTTATCACTTTATGGTATATCAATACTCATATTTACAATATTTCTATGATTTTTAGATAATAATTAATTTTTTTATTTCTTTGTTAAATTATATACTTTTATAGTGTCTGTTATGTCGGTCAAATATCAAGTAGCGTAAATGACATATAAGTAAATGTCTGGTTTATAAATTTATATAAGAAGGAAAAATTAATTTGAAACATGATATTGATAAGGCAACTCTAATTCTCTAATTTATTTAATTCTTGGCATTCATGTGGATGAATAAAACATTCAATCCAACTTTTAAATTCTAAAAGATTAATTTTAAATAAATGTATTTATTTGTAGATCAGATATAAATGAACCTTTTCTTTAATACATATAGTAATGATGGGATATGAATAACATATTCTTCTAATTTAAAATTAATTATTTTTATCGTTTAGAGTTTAAGTTTTTTTTATGTTGATCGTTGAAAGTTAGAGTTTAAAAAATGAGTTTGATTATCATAAAAATGAAAACTTTATTTGATACACATAAATTAGCTCATGATATTTTCTGATTGATTTACTAAAAAAATAACTATTTTTATATCCCACAATAACATTATTTATTCTTAATTTTTTCAATCAATCTGACTGTTGAATTATGTACATACATTATGAGTATGAAATAATTTTCAGTTCAATGGTTTAATTGTCAAAAAGTGAATTATAAAAAATAAATAAATAAATAAAAGAGGGAGAAGAAAAGTGCTTGGGAATCTGTCTTGCTAAATCCGTACATTATTGATGATAGATACGTGCACAAAAGACTCTGAGGGACATCATCCTCAATAACCCCTTTGCATAAGAAAGGCGCCACCTATTTTTTATATTCACGTTTTCCATTTTTCTAATGAATATTCTTTTTACGTTTACCCTATTCTACATGAGGGTAGGGTCGTTGATTATAATTGACTATGGTGCAATAGGTTGAATTCGAATTGATTTCAAGTTTTAAAATTATCAATTCAAATCTGATTTGAACTTAACTTTGAATAAAAAAATTACAACCTAAACCTGGTCTGAATTAAAATTCGTGAGGATCGCGTTCAACCTGATTCCGATTCCAACCAAACCCGATTATTAATTTCCTTTTTTAAAATTTTATTCATGATTTTTTTAATAAATTATTATTTTTTTTCTTATTTTGATTATATATTAAAAGTTTTAATAATTTCTCTCAATTTCTCCTTCTAAAAGAAGCCAAAAATCGTTACAGTAATTCCTTCAACATAATTTAACTTTGAAAGAATGTTAAAAATCAACAAGTTTTTGAAATTATAAAATGTAAAAAGTAATTCTTGTAAGAAAATCCTATAAATCTAATGGTAAATAATTAAAGTATCAACTCAAACCCAACCCTAATTTAAATCGGGTTTAAATTCTTTTGCCCAAATCCAATCCAAAATATAAAAGATGAAGCCCGAGTCCTAAAAAATTTGGGCCAGACTCGAATTGGTCTACCCAAGTTACACTTCTACAAATGACATCGGCGGACTTGTGACAAGGTGCGAGGGTTGTTCTAATTTTAGGATTTTATGAGATTCGTTCTATTTTTAAAATTATAAAAATTCTGACACGATTGTAATGAACTCATTGAATTTACTTATCGTGGTTGCTGGGTTTTAATTGATTCAATAATATTATATTTTTAAAATTTGTATCTCAAAATTTTTTTTTCGAAAGACAATAACATTGATGTGTTACAATGTCATATATCACATTAATTATATAATTTATATTATTACTAATAATATAGTATCACATCAATTTTAAAAAAAATATTTAAAATATAAATTTGAGAAATGTATCATTATTGTCGTTAATTTCCTTCTGTTGTTATGTGAAATCATAAATTTTAACAAATGATGTCATGAGAATCAGTCGAATCTAACTCTAAGGGATTGGTCAAGCGACAAAGACTTGAGAATTAAAATTTAAAGTTTTGAGTTCGAGTTTTTCTTAGAGTTACTGAAAGTTTGTCCGGTCGTTAACTTTAAAATTTTAAGATTAATCAAGGTACACACAAATTGATCCGGACACCCGATTATCAAAAAAAAAAATCAGCTGAATCTATTTTCGACTTGATGAATGACAGAGATTCTTATTTGTGGACTTGACGAATCACCCGGTTAAAATCCTTGTTTGAATTGGAGTAGGGCTTGTCTTATTAATTAGAGAAATGGTTGCTTTCGTGTTCTTTAAACCTTCTAACAACCTGAATTTTCAAGATCAATAAGCATGGTTTGCGGCCATGTCCAGAAGCAAATTTTTGTGAAATTCATTTTTGATGAGTCATGTCATTTTTGAGAGTTTGCATATATTTTTTTTTAAATTTACTACATTCTCTCATAGCATCTCTTACCCATCACCTTTAAATTAATCTTCATTTTGGTATCTTTTTCAAATTTAAAGATGATAGGTTCACATTTTCACTCTAATTATACCAATCTTCAAATCACTATTCATTATTCAAATCTCATTTTCTATAATATTATTTATATCTAAAATATAATTATTTAACATATATTTATCAAAACTTCAATTATTTATCACTTTTTTTGGGATTAAAACTCCATGATATATTCAAGAAATTACAAATTAAAATATCTGAGAATTGTGAAAAAATTAATTTCAAAATTAATAATTAAGAAATTTATTGATAAATTAGTTTTAAATTTTAAATATTTATTTAAATAATATAAAATAATTAATTATTATTGGAGTATTGTAAAAATAATTAATGGATGAATATTGCATGAACAGCGGATGAATAATAATTTAAAAAATGAATAATGATTGTTCAAATTTAAAAGTCAAAATTGAAAACACTATTCATGACTTCAAATATGATCCCAATTTGAAGATGTCTCATAGACTCATTTTTACTTCCCCACCTCCAAATTTGAAGATTTGAAGGTGGGTTGGATATGGTAAGATAGCAAATTTGCTATCTTCAACAATTGTACTTATTTATTAAAATAATATGGACAGCAAGTTTGTTTATTGCAAAATTCAAAGCAAAAACTTTCTAATAAAGGATAAAATATTGTAGGCCCCACAATTATTATAAATAAAAATAAATAAAATATTAAAATTTACTATTTCTGTTGGAGTACCAAATTTTAAAAATAACAAATATGTGTATGAGATAGTAGAGAAGACATTTGCTACATTTTCTTTACTTCATCACTTGGTAAAGCCTAAATGATTTGTTACAAAATTTTGTCAAAAATGAAACATTTTAATTTACTTAAATTTTGATTGAAATTTATTATTAAATTCATTTTCATGTTGATCCCACTTGTGCAAAATATTGAGAGGAATAAATTGTAGATAAATGTAATATTTAATATTATTTTTGTATAAATTCAAACTTGAATCTAATATTTTTAGCATGACACCAAGTAATAATTTTCTGGAATGTAAGGACGCACACTTTTTTTACAAAACACAATATTTTGATTGACCTTTCTGTAAATTTGAGGGCACATACGCCTATGAGAGAGAGAGAGAGCGAGTTTTGTCATAGAATTGGCCTTTCCAGTGGCACTCAGCCGTCCACATGACGTGGCGACCAATAGGAGTGATATAGAGTTACTCTACATCTTTAAATACTGATTTTTAAATGTTAATGTAAAGTTCGAATTAAATGATAAAATATTATATGTAATATTAAGGGATAAATGTACACATCTTGAGATTAAATTCCACCTTCATTGAAACTATGTGATTTGACAAAGGTAAAGAAAATGTTTTAAAACCATTTCTTACTTGTGGAAAGAGAGGGGCAGAGACATGATGTTAACAGTTATAGTACAAATAAATTGGTATGATATGATGATTGAACAATTGGTATGATATGATGATTGAACAAGAGTAACAAAGAAAAAAACATAAATCTTATATTTTTTTTCTTTTCAAGGGAGAGAGAATCCCTCATTCACTAAATACTTAAATAGCTTCTCAACTTAACTGAATGTGGACCTGATTGCATTTATATTATGAATGCTCATTTTCATAGTCAGGTAATTCTTTAAGTTTTAACTATCAACAATCAGTGCAGAAGAGATTCGAATTCAAAACATTTGAATCTTATCTTCAATATTTTTACCGCTAAGTCACACCTCCAAATAATACTTTAATAATAGAATAATATTAAGGACACCGGAATATCAAACCTTACAAATAAGTTTATTTGACTAACAATGTATTTTTATCCCATCTTACACGTTTTGAAATCACTTTTTCTTCTTTTTGTTTTCTAATTAAGACATTAATTTTAATAAGTAGGAAGAAAAAAAGTATATATCATATTTAGCTTAGAAATGAGGGAGAGGAAAGGAAAGTGAGAGAAATTGATAAAAGGTTATCGTTTAAGCTCCTCAAATTTTCACGTTTGTCTTTTGCCCAAAAATAAGAGAGCTACAGGAGTGTCTCAGTATTTTATCTAAATATTATTTACAAAAATATTATACTTTCAAATTTTGTATCTTTAATTTTTATTTTAAATAATGTGACTGTGCATTATTATATTACATTAATTGCATAATTTTAAGTATTATCAATAATACAATGTCAAGTTGAACAAAATTTTCATCTTAGCATTGCTGTATTCTTTAAGAGGTAAGGACTTAGAACCCGTTTGTTTCGACTTAACAAAGTCAGCTTATTGTATTTGAGTGAGAAATTAAATACTTAATTCAAAACTAACCGTTTGAGTGAATTAAGTTGGAATAAGCCTGTTATAACATGAAATTTTTTTTTTTTTATTATTATTATTTATTCTTGCAAATATTAATTATTGTTATTATTATTATTATTATTATTATTATTATTATTATTATGATGATAATGTGAGTATGTGTATATATATATATATATGTGTATATATATATAATTTAAATTTTTGTGTGTATATGTGTGTACATATGAGTGTGTATTTAAATATGTATATATATATATATATATGTAGAAAAGCTGAGGTGTGTGTGTGTACCCGGTGGTGTGTGTGTGTGTGTGAGTTTGAGTGTGATACACTCAAACAAGCATGGGTTGGGGTTGTGTGTGTGAGTGGAGTTCAGAGAGTGGGAGGTGCAGATATTGGCAGAGGGTAGTTGGTCTTGGGGGTGAGAGAGAGAGAGAGAGATATAGAGAGAGAAAGTGAAGAGAAAAAGAGAGTAGTCTCGATGGGAAAGAAGAGAAGGAAAGAAACAGAAAGTGAGAGAGGGAAATAGAGTTCTGAGAGAGAGAGTTGAGGCTTGGTTGGGCTCGGAGCAAGAAGGTGGAAGAGGGCACGGCTAGAGAGAGAAACGGCCGAAAAATTGGTAAGTGGGTTGCTTCTGTTTCAATTTTTTTTTGAGCATTTCAATTGATTTAAATTGTAGAACCTTGTAGAGCATAATGTAAGGATTAAAACGCAACAAAAATGATAGAAAACGGTTGAAAAATGAGGGAGAAAAGGGGATGTGCAGGTCACGGCCATGGAGGGAAAATCTGGGTTTTTCGTTGTGATTGGAAGCTTCAAAACAGTATTAAAAGGCTCCAAAAATGTTTTAGAATAATTTCGGATTGAAAGGGGCTTCGAAAACACCAAGAAAATCAAGTTTAAAAACTTGATTTTCTGAAATTCCGGTCACCGGCGCCGGAGAAGGTGACCGGAGCTTCGCCGGAAAAACGGGGGAAGAAGGGGGGGGTCTGTCCGGGTCGGGTCGGGTCGGTTCGGGTCCGGTTCGGGTCGGGCGTGGACCGCCCCTGCCACGTGTCAGCCCATTGTTTTAAATTAAAAACCTAGTTTGGCCCGTTTGGTTGCAAGGATAAGGAATTAAGAAATTGGAATTAAATTAAAACCGGGATATCCTATCCCTGTTCTAGGATTAGCCCCTGTTTGGTTAACCTGATTTAGAATAACAAATTAAACTAGTTTCAATTTGAACCTTTTGGAATTTGAACCTTTTAGAATTTGAACCTTAACCCTGAACTTTCGAAAATTACAAATTGACCCCCCAACTGTTAGAAATTACACTTTGACCCACCTGATTAAATTATTAATAAAATATTAATTAAATTAATTAATTAATTAATTAATTTAATTAATTTAATTAATTAAATATTCAAAAACATCCCGGAGTCCAAATGGGACAAGTCATTAGTGTATTTTGACTATCTCGACCATTCCGAGACCAATGGTGAGGTCCGTTTTACGAGACGGGGTCCCGAAAAATAAAAGACCCATAGTAACCCTTAAAATTACCAAAATGCCCCTAACTTGAAACACTGTCAGACAAACTCCGAATTAGGTAAACAAATAGTGAAATTTTATTATCTCGAACATTCCGGACTCAACCGTGGAGTCCGATTTGTGAAAAGAGGTCACAAAATGTAAGGACACGTGTAAAGTGCAAAATGATTGTTTTGCCCTTTTGAACCCCGATGTCCGAATTGAGTTCTACGAGAACCTAGACTTATTTCCTTAAACGTTCTAGAACCAATGGTAGAGTCTAATTTAGCAGAATAGAAACTTATGAATTAAAGACATAAAATTTGATGAATAGCATAAATTCAAATAACAATAGACTGAGTTGTAATTTCTACTTTTAGGGACACTGACAGGACAGGAGGGAGCGATCTGATCTTCTGCATTTTCATCCGCCGGTTCAGTTACATATAGTGCACGATCTTCTAGGGTTGATACCAACCCATCAGGTATGGTGTTTTGCTAGTGTTAGAAATGAAGTTAAGTTAAGAACATTTGTGAATGACTGGAATGCTGTATGTGTTTATCTGTAATATGTTTACCTGTTTATTTGGAATTGGTGGTTCACATGCTTACATGTTACTTGTACTTTATGAATGTTTAGTGAATGATGAATGTGACTCACGACATGTGTATATGTTGATTTTACGAGATATGCTTGCATGTGGAATCAGCTGGTGATTTATGTAATATTGTCTCGAGCATGCTATATTGTGGAAACCATGTATCATTGAGATTGCATTGGCATATTGGCATATGATGAATCCTTTGAGAACATGGCGTGGGTAAGCACGTGGTGCTTTGCATTATGAGGGTGTAGATCCTGTGGTGAAAAACCTAAAATTGGCCATTGCATTGGTACTTCGAGCCATCGGGGAGTACCCGTAAATGAGACATGGGTGTGGCATAGAGTTGTGCATGGGTGTGTCATGCATACCATTCATATATATACTACTGTGATGTTTGAATGTCATTTAGAAATAAATGTACACTTTGCACATGCCACGCCTTAGCTTTATTTTTGGCATTAGCATTTCATCATACCAGCAGTTGTGCTGACCCATTCGTGGGCAACATTTTCAGATGAGGATCCTCCAGCCACTAGAGACTCGGTGATGCCCTGATAGGGTGAAGCCTGTGATGTATTTGTGATTCGTGAAACTTGTATTTTGTTATGTAAGGGCTTAAGCCCGAATGACTGATGAACAATGTATTCGATGTTATTTGATGTATGGATGGTGATGGACGCATGTTTAGTGAATTTAATTACTTTTGTCCTTTTATTTATTTTACTTTCTGTCTCGTCAGTCGCGCCTCGGATTCGGTCAGAATTCGGGGCGTGACAAAGCCTATTTAGTGGAGCTTACATATTTTTAAGTTGTTCCTTGATGCTTAATTGATTAACTTAATAGAAAATAATGTAATATTACCCAATTATTCTTTTTTATTTTTTATTTTTTTATAACACTTAATCATTTTTTTGTCATTTTTATCATTTAACATTTAATAATCACTTTTTAATAATTTTTACTAAAGCTCAAATACTTATTTTTATCAGTTACTAAATTTTAATAATTACTTAATTTCAACAATTACTTAATTATAACAATACTTTTAGGATAAATTACACTGACTTTTTCTGAGGTTTCTTACAAGAGTAATGTTTTATGACACAACATTGAGTTCCACACCCATGACACTCACATTGGCCCCACACTCATGTGAGTAGTTGTGTTAGTTGTGTTGCAAAAATGTTGTGCCACAAAACATTACTCTTATGACAATTACATTGAGCTTTTTTGATGTTTTTGAAATTATACCTACTATTTTACCTAACAACTTACAAATTTTCTATTCCAACCAAATTTTATGTTCAAAATTGTTTATTTCATGTTGTTTATTTTTATTTTTATTTTCTTATCTTTGATCAATTTTTCAATTTCTTTTTCCATTTTCAAATAAATTATTGATTAAAATTTTAAATTTATTTTTATATAAAATAAAAATAAATTATTTATCTTAAATTTAAAATAAAAAAATATAAAAAATTAATCAAAATCAAAAAATTAAAATACAAAGGGACAGTATATTCATAAGAAATTTCAAAAAAAATTACTACAATTATTAAAAATTTCATGAGCACTCGGTATAATTTAATAGTTGAACCGAACGGCACAGGGTAATCATTATTCTTTTCTTTTTCACTTCTCTCTCTTCTTTTTAATGTCCCTCGCGGTAATTCCATCCCTGCCTTGGCAAAATCGTCGTCTCCTACACGATTCAAGAATGATTTTTCAGGATGACCAAAAAAAAAAAAAGGTTTCCAAATAGCAATTCCCTTATTGCTAAGTAAAGCAGGAAAGCAGTCCCCCTCTTTCCAGGGATGACAATTTGTAGCGTTCCGTCGACGTCCCGTCCCGCTTTGTTCCTAATGAGACGGCTATGGAGTGCTCATAAACGGGATCCGAACAGGGTCAGGGTATGACTTTTAAAATTCTGTCGGGTTCAGGAAAGTTCGGGGATGGTTACCCGGCTCTGATCCCGTCCCGTTTATATATAAAGTTTTTTTATTTATTTTTATATAAATTATAGTTACTAATAAATAACACTATATATTGACAGAATCATATCTTTTCAAAATTATGGATTGCATAAAAACAGAGATTTCTTATTTTTAGGCATCTGTTAAAATAGAATATTTTTCTTATTTGTAAATTTCCATACTTAGTTTTATTGTACACCTATATCTTTTGTAAAGCAGAATACAGAATCATACTCATAGAATTATTCAAACACGTCTCCCTTGTTTCTTAACATGGTATCAGAGCAAAAAAAGGTCTTGCAAAGCCATGGTTGAATCATCCAACCCAACCCTCCCTTCTCCTTATCTTCTTCATCCTTCAGATTCACCAAGCTTAACCCTTGTCAATGGACTTCTCACCGATGACAACTACCCCCAATGGCAAAGAGCCATGACATGATCCCTCAATGCCAAAAACAAACTTGGTTTTGTTGATGGTGCCCTCAAACCCCCTGAATCTACCAAACCCGAATACACCCAATGGAACCAAACAAAGGATATGATTCTTACCTAGATCCTCAATTCTATTAGCCGCTCTTTTGCCAATTCTCTTGAATATCATACCGACCCATGTGATGTTTGGGTTGATCTTTCCTCCCGATTTTCTCATGGCAATAATGTCCGAATTTACCAACTCAAATGGGCCATTTCTTCCTTACAACAAACCACCAATTCAGTCCATGATTACTACAACCACATAAAACAAATTTGGGATGAACTTGGTCACCTCTAACAGAGCACTGACCTCAACACTTTACAGCAGCAAGCCGATAATGAAAAGGTGTTCCAGTTCCTCCTCAGCCTCAACGATTCCTTCGCCTCCCGCCCCACTCAAATCTTGGCCATGGATCCACTTCCACCCATCAGCAAAGTATTCTCCATTTTGTTTCAGGAAGAGCAACAAAGGATGCTCAACATTCGACCATCTTCATCGGAAACCATGGCCATGGCAGTCCGACCTAGTGGATGCCCAAAACTTCCGTTCAAGTGCACGGCTTGCGGAAAAGAAGGACACACCTGAGATCGCTGTTGGACCCTTGTGGGTTATCCTCCTGGTCGTAACCCGAGATCTAAGAACCAGCCCTCTATTCTCGGTCAGCCCCCATCAAGCATCAACCAGATCGTTGTGGCTCCGTCGTCCTCGAGTCCGGTACCAGGCTTGTCACTAAAGTTATACCAGAAGCTCCTTAGCTTGCTCGCGCCATCCCCATCTCCAATCGAGCCCTCCTCAGTCAACTTCATTAGTAACCTCTTCTACCCTCAACTTGATTTTCCTTTCAATCTGCGCCTCCATTGAGTGGTAGACAGTGGCGCAAGCCACCATATTTGCCACCACAAGGAAGCTTTCACCGATCTACAAACCCTCGCAACTCCCCATTCCATTCGGCTTCCCACGGGTCAGGATATCCTAGCCGAGGGTCTCGGCACTTGTATTCTCTCCTCATCTCTTACCTTAATTTATTTTGTTCCTCTTTTAACCTTTAATTTATTATCTGTTTCCCAAATTGCCCTTCAAAATTCTTGCATTATTACTTTTTCTTCTAATAATTGCTTTTTTCAGGACCCACATTCGATGAAGCTGATTGGAGCGGATGAACTATGCAATAGGCTTTACGTGTACTGTCTTGACCCCCCTATGGTTTTTACTGCAATCCACTACTAATAAGACTCTATGGCATCAACGTCTAGGTCATCCCTCCAGTTTTACTATTCCTAATGTTTTAGACTCCCCTTGTATTCTTTTTGATTGTGATGTTTGTGCTCGTTCTAAGCATACAAGATTACCATTTCCAAGTTTTGCTAATAAAAGTGTTTCTGCTTTTAATCAGATTTTTGGTGATATTTAGGGTGGATATTATACTTCTTCCTTTTGTGGAGCCCATTATTTTCTTACAATAGTGGATGATTTTTCTCGCACTACTTAGATATATTTAATGTGTTTTAAATCTGAAGCTTAAACTCATTTAACTCATTTTTTTGCTCTTGTCAAAAATCAGTTTAACACCACTGTTAAAATCATTAGAACTGATAATGGCCAAGAATTTCTCTCTCATCCATTTCAAACATATCTCCTTGACGATGGCATTATTCATGAATGTACCAATGTTGACACTCCTTAACAAAATGGCATTGCGGAGCATAAACACCGGCACCTTCTTAATGTTGCCTACAGTCTACGTTTTCAAGCACACTTACCCCTTCCTTTTTGGGGTGATTGTGTTCTCACCGCTGTATACCTCATCAATCGCACTCCCAGTCGTACTCTCCAAAATAAATCACCCTTTAAGGTTCTTTTCAACAAAACACCCAACTATGATCACCTCCGTGTGTTTGGGTGCCTCTATTATGCACAAACTCTTCATGCTCACCGTGGTAAACTTTTCCTCCGTGCCACTAAATGTGTCTTTCTCGGGTACCCTGACACCCACAAAGCATACAAACTCTACAATCTTGATACACGATCCATTTTCTATTCTCGTGACGTCACCTTCCATGAACAAAAATTCCCTTTTCAGGATATTCCAAGACACCCCATCCTCTTCCTTCTCCATCTCTAATTATTCCTCGTCCCATCCCTGAACACGTTTTACCTCCTTCCAAAACAACTTTTAACCCTCCTAAAACCCCACCTTCCCCACCTCACCTCGTCTCTCGTCCTCGTTGCACCACACTACACGACCTGCTTATCTCCAAGACTACATATGCCCCACCTTACATACAGCGCCCATGACGTCTTCACCTTGCTACTAATGGCTTCAAGTACTGCTCATCCCTTATCTGCCTTTCTTTCATAATCTCGATTTTCTCCCTCACATATTACTTATTTAAATGTTCTCACCTCTTGTATTGAACCTTCATGCTATTCTGATGCTATCCGACACCCTCATTGGCGCGAGGCAATGTTCCACTGAGCTCTGAGCCTTAGAAGATAACTCCTACTTGGACTCTTGAGCAACTTCCCCCTAGGTAAGAAACCCATTGGATGTAATTGGGTTTTCAAAACCAAATTCAAAGCCAATGGATCCATTGAGAGGTACAAAGCCCGATTGGTTGCCAAGGGCTATACTCAAGTTGAAGGTCTTAACTATCATGAGACTTTTGCTCCGGTTGCCAAAATGACCATTGTCCACTGCTTATCAGCAATCGCTGCAACAAACAATTGGGTCATTCATTAGCTCAATGTCAACAATGCCTTTTTGCACGGCGATCTTGATGAAGAAGTTTACATGACCCCACCACCTGGCTATTGCACTCAGGGGGAGACCCGTGTTTGTTGACTCAGAAAGTCCCTCTATGGTCTCAAGCAAGCCTCTTGCAACTGGTTTTTCAAACTAACTACTGTGCTTTCTTAATGCAGGTTTTTCGCCAATCTCAGGCCAATCACTCATTATTCACTCTTGTCACTCACACCAGCATCACTATTTGTTCTTGTATATGTTGACAGACATCTTAGTTGCAGGTAATGCTCTACCCCAAATTCAGTTTTTCAAGAACCTTTTCTCCACTCACTTCAAAACCAAGGATCTTGGCTCTCTAAAGTTCTTTCTTGGCCTTGAAGTTGCACGTTCTTCTGCATAGGCATTTTCCTGAATCAGCGAAAATATGCTCTAGATATACTTTCTGATAGTGGTCAACTTGGTGCCCGGATCGCCTCCTTTATGATGGAACAACATTTGAAGCTTTCCAATGAAGATGGATCTTTACTTCCTGATCCTAGCATTTATCGTCGTCTGGTTGGTCGTCTCATTTATTTGACCATCACTCAACTGACATTGTTTATGCCGTCAACATTCTCAGTCAGTTCATGCATGCTCCTCGTGTTCCTCATATGACTGTTGCCACGGCGTGTTCTCCATTACATCAAAGGGAGTCCCGGCCAAGGCATTTTTTTTCTCTTCCTCCAACACCACGCAAGTTACAGCTTATATTGATTCTGATTAGGCTAGCTGTCCCACCACACGCCTGTTCCACCACAAGTTACTTCATCCAACTCGATACCAGTCCGATCTCGTGGCGTACAAAAAAATAGACTACCGTTGCCCGTTCTTTCGCTGAAGCTGAATACCACGCCATGGCTGTCACCACCTGTGAGTTCACTTGGCTAAAGCAACTTCTCACTGATCTTGGCATCCCTCATCCCAAGCCTTTCAACATCTACTATGACAATCAGTCTGCACTTCATATTGCCCACAATCCAGTGTTCCATGAACGTACTAAACACATTGAGATGGATTGCCACATCATTCGTGATAAAGTTCACTCCGGTCTCCTCAAAGCAGTTCACACTTTTTCACATGAGCAAATTACAGATATTTCACCAAAGCTTTAGGCCAGGAACTTTTCCATCATTTCTCACGCAAGTTGGGCATTACGGATCTCCATGCGCCAACTTGAGGGGGAGTATTGACAAAATCATATCTTCCCAAAATTATGGATTGCATAAAATCCAGGATTTCTTATTTTTAGGCATCTGTTATAATAAAATATTTTCCTTATTTGTAAATTTTCATATTTAGTTTCATTGTACACCTATATATTTTGTAAAGCATAATACAGAATCATACATTATTCAAACACGTCTCCCTTGTTTTTTAATACTATATAAAATTAGTTTTAAGATTTTTTATATCACACTCATATATATATATATTTTGTATTAATTATTTTGGCAAAAAAAATTAATTTTTTTATCAAAATAAAAATTTTAATTTACATAAAATATATATATATCGGGATTGGGTGCGAGACGAGGTAAAGTCGAGAAATATAAATGAGATTGGGATTAATTTCTAAACGAGACAGGACAAAATTAGAGACGAAAAATATAAACAAGTTAGAATTAAAAAATAATTATCCTATTCTAAACCCGTTCCGTTACCATTTCTACCCCCTCTCTCTCCCTTTCAAAAAAAAAAAAAAAAAAAATCAGAAAAAGAAAAAAAAGAACCCGAAAGCTCTTCCATGAAATTACGAACACGAAAACGAATAAAAGTCGGGTCTGCATCAGCTTCGCGTCACAAGTGACAACATTACTATGACTGGTAACTTCTCTTTCGCACTATCCCTTATCATTTGGGTAGCTTTCAATTTTCTTGTTTGAGTCACTGAAATCACTTTTTTCACTCGCTAACTGTACAACTGCTGTTTGCTTCTCTGCTTCCCCACAATAGACACTGACCATGTCTACTTGTTTCTTAAGTGCGTTTTCATTCAATTTACACGCGTGTGTACGGCGTTTCCTGTAGGTTTGAGCTGTTTGGTTACTGTGTTTTTTGTTTTCTCAGAAATTGAAAATTACAGCAAGTGTTTTGGGCCTCAAAGAACAGATATACTGGTATGCTTCCGTCGGTTATGTACAGTGCCTATGAGAAAAATCTTCAATGGCAATTCATGTTTAGGTTTTAAAGATTTCAATTCAACCTAGTCATTGGATAAAAGTGTAGAAGAGAAATAGTTTTTTTTTTTTTTTTGGATTTTACTTTGGTGGGTTTGTATGTTATTTTTGTTGCTGTGATATTGTTATTTATGTTATGGAGTCTTGGAGTTATGTTTCTGAGGGGAAGGGTTTTGTATCCAATGGCCATGATGCTATTATGTCTCCCTATGCGATTGTGAACGGTAAAAATGGGTTAATGGGTTGGGAATTGAACACCCCATGTAGTTATGGAAGTAATATGGTTGTCTCAAGTCAAGAGGCCACTGAGAATCAGAGATTTGTGGAATTGGGTTTCCCTGAAATGACGAAAAAATCACTGCCCATTGACTCAATAGGGAATGTTTCGAGTAGTAAAAGTAGTGGTCGAAGAATGGTCGATCCAATTTCAGCTATTCCAAATGCATTTTCTGGAGAGGATGAGTCCAGTTCAAAGCTATCAAGCTCGGTTGTGGAATCTAACAGTCGTGATTTGTCGCTCATTGATTTAAAGCTGGGAAGGTTTGCTGATCATAGAGATGCAAGCTATCTTAATTCCACCAAGACAACCCCCAATTTGTCTTCCGCTGAGTCATCTATGCCGGCAAAGAGAGTGCGAGCATCAGGGTTGAGTTCTCAGACTCCCTTTTGCCAAGTTCATGGTTGTAAGAAAGATCTGAGCGCCTCTAAAGACTACCACAAGAGGCATAAAGTTTGTGAGATCCACTCAAAGACTGCGAAAGTTATTGTGAATGGCATTGAACAAAGGTTTTGTCAGCAATGTAGCAGGTCAGTTTTGTTCCCTTAGTCATTCACTTTCATACAACATTTAATTGGAGTGATGCAATAGGAAAAGAAAAAGAAAATTGCAACATCCAATGCAAACGCAACTTTGTAGTAACATTTGCCAATTTTGTTCATATTCCACATCTTGGAATCCAAAAGCGCACAAGTACCCTGAAATTTCCCGCTGTAAATCTGACATTTACTGAGCAAACTAACACAATTTACAGTAGCTATTTGTAAGTTGATTTTAATCTCTTAATTTCCTAATTTCTACAATGAGTAGCTGTTTGAATTTCTTGAAATCAGATCTGTGGTTTCCAAAAAAATTCAACTCTACATTTGAAATACAAACCGTCAGTGTTTCTATTTTGTACTTCGTTGCAATTTTACTGTTGCCCTCAAGCATGACTTATATATAGCATAGTTATCATTGCTATACATTTATACTAGCTTTTGACCATACAGGTTCCATTTGCTGGCTGAATTTGATGATGGTAAGCGCAGCTGTCGTAAACGTCTTGCAGGTCACAATGAACGTCGCAGGAAACCTCGTGTGGGATTTCACTCTAGTAGAGCTGGGAGGTCATTTCAATCGTATAATGGTATTAATGCACCTTCTCTTTAATTTGGAGTGCTCCATGAACTGTTAAGCCTTCCCCCACCCCCTTGATCTCTCTTTCTCTACCCATTTGAAACCCAAACTATCTCGTTCATGTGTTAAACCTGACTTCTCTTACAGCCTTAGTAATTTTGGCTTTATCTTGATATGATACCACTAGACATGTTGGAACATGATAACTAACCTTGCTAAAAGCATCTGGGGCATCATCTTCATATCATTTTTTTTGAGAAATAAGTGTCGATGGTCAATATTCTCTTTCCGTGTGGCACAAGAGAGGTAATGGCCCATGTGACCCTGGTAGGCCACATGTGGTGGTTCAGACTGTTGGGGCTCTCTGGTGTCATGGCAATAAGCCCTGATTGTATAATCAAAAGGGTCACATAGTAGTCTGGGGATGGTTTGTCACCTGGAAAAGGTGCTGGAAGTGGCCCTAATGCAATACTCCTGCTTGAAACAGGAAGGTAAGGTCTAATGAACCATTATTTGGTTCAGGTGCCGATTGATTGATGACTACCTCCATTATGGATATGAGATTCTCGAACGAAGCTTGATCCGAAAGTTGGAGCGAGAGTAAGCGTAGACAGCCCCTTGTGGGACCGAGGATTGGGGGATATGTCCTAAAAACCAACCAAGAAAAGAGGGAACCATGTCAATAGACACATGGGATTATGTGATGGGCCCGTTGGCATGCAAAATAATTTATATTCCAAAGGATACCTTTTGGACATAGGTAAAGGTGCGAGTTTAGGCCACATGTTTATTTCTGCAGGCTCAAGACCCCATGTAAATAGGCATGAAGCCCATAACGAAGAACAAGACACAAGAATGTGTCAACAAAACAGAGCAACATCACAGACACACATACACCCATTTTGTCCCATTTGGGACTTGAACTCTCAAATTCCTCTTTTTTGGTAGTTGAAGGAGATACCACTTGAGCTAATGCTTGATGGTAACATTATGGACATCGATTCGAGAGCCTAGACACTTGGGATTGGGTCTTCTTTCCCATTGTAGCGTAAAAAATGCTCCTCATCAACAAGTACTCAATATTTTGACGACTCCATGAGGGAGATAGCTTTACTAGAAATGGTACGTCCAATGCCGGACACTCAAAAAGATGAGGAGCATTCTTCCTCCAAGGCTAGTCAAGTGGGACAAATGAGGTTGACTCCCAAAGATCTGTCCTTGGGAATGGCAGCGGTGGTTGGTGCATTAGTTGCTTTGCAGGAATCCTACATCAGATATTGAGGGTCATGCATGATATGCACAATCAAGTTATGACAACGGCTCACAAGGAGTCAGTGCCCAACAACTTTCGTCCGAAGCAACCAAGCTCTCTATCCCTTTAATGGAACCCACAATGGTGGATGTGCAAGGAATCCCTAACAATGGCAGTACTCTCGAAGACCCAAAGGCTTTGATAATTAATCATTCTTTCATATCAAGCTTTTATCATCCTTGCACAAGTAGACACAATGCTGCAATGTAGAAGGTCAAACACAGGAGTCGGGTTTGATTTTTTACCTTCACATCCTCTGAAACTTGCTTTATTTCCGTACCAG
The DNA here is from genome assembly GCA_008638375.1 of Nyssa sinensis. Classification (NCBI taxonomy): domain Eukaryota; kingdom Viridiplantae; phylum Streptophyta; class Magnoliopsida; order Cornales; family Nyssaceae; genus Nyssa; species Nyssa sinensis. The sequence continues at coordinate 13,515,150 of CM018036.1, read as the reverse complement.
TAGATTACAAACCCTCGACCTTTGTCTTGTTTGATGGTAAGATGGGGAACTCCAAGGAGCATGCCAACCGATTTGTCGATGCTCTGGCGTAGTTTGGAAATAATTACAACTTGAGCCTACAAGGATTCTCCAAGTTGATGACTAGGTGAGTCTATTAGGGATGATAATGAGGCGAGTTTGGGATAGGAAGGCTCCTTCCCATCCCCACCCTATATAAAGGAGCCTTCCCCCGTCCTTGCCCCATTCCATTAGTGATGTACCCCACCCCACCGCGTTCCCTAACCCTGCCCTCGCTTGTCCTCGATCCTTCCCCTTTTAATGAATAATTTTATTAATTTTTCAAAAATTATATTCCCTCCGTTCCATATTAAGAGTGCTTTTTTGAAAACTAATTTTTTTAAGGGAATATGTATTTAATGCTTCCACACTAGACTCACTAGAGTAGATAGTATAATTTTACAATACAAACCTTCTTTCACATTAGCTATTACAACACATCAAATTAATAAAAAGGGTAATTTAGAAACTTCACAATAATTTATGCATTGACGTTTCAAACCGGACTTTCATTTTGGGACATGAAAAAAAGGGAATAAGGGAATCTTAAATTGGGATAGAGGGAGGAACTATTCAACAAATATTATTCCAAATACCAATCTATATGTATGTATTAGGCCTAGTAAAATGGGCGGGTTGGGCGGGTTTTGGGCCAGTTGAAAACGGGTTGGGTCAAAACGGGTTGAATCCATATTTGACCCGTAATTAAACGGGTCATATACGGGTCGGGTCAACCCGAATCCAACCTGTTATTTTTTTTCACTCTAATAGAAGAAACATTATTTTTAAATAATCACAATAATTGTTTTACTTTGGATCTCTTAAAAATTCAACAAAACACCATTGCTAAAAGAAAGTCAAGAATACAATTAGAAAATTGATGGGTTGGTTCAGTTTCAGTTTAAAATTCGAGTACACCGAACCAACTCGAGAATCAAACTCTCACTATTTTTTTTTTAAAAAATTAATATGTATATATATGTGAGTATTATATATATTATACTGTATATATATATACACACATATATACAGTATACTGTGTACTATATATATATTGTAAATATATATATTTACATACTGTATTATATATATACAGTATGCTATGTGTACTATATATATACTATATTTTGTATGTGTATATATATGTATATATGTGTGTATATATATATATATGTACTATATAACAGTATTATGTATATATGCATTGTATATATTATATATATATATATGCACTGTATACATATATTTAAATATAGATATATGTACTATATACATATATATAATATACTATATATATGCCATGTATAATTACATGAAATCACTCATTAATATTTTTAAATAGTTAAGAGTTTTATCAATTTTTAGAGTGAGAGAGTGAATTTTGAGTTTTACAATTACCAATTTGCTTATGAAGTACTCATTAGTTGTCATGACTATATATTGTATATGTTTTATTATTTTGTTTTTTTTTCCAAATGGAGATATATATATATATTCTTTTATATATATATGTATTCTTATATATATATATAAATGGAGATATATATATATATATATATATTCTTATCCTATTTTGTTATTTTCATTTTCAACCCATCAAACACCCATATTCAACCCGTATTGACCCGCTAAATTGACGGATTCCTTATTACCCAACTCATTTATGACCTAACTAAATGAGTTATCTATATCCATTAATTAGAGGGCGGGTTAGGGCAGATTGATGGATTTGGATAACATTTGCCACCTCTAGTATGTATATATACAAATAATATACACTTTATATGTACATGTATGGCATGTATACATATATTTAGATCTATATATATATGGGGTATTTAAAGACATATGTGAATATTAAAGGGTATTTATGGAATTCAAATATAATTGGGGATAGGGCGGGGTACCAAAAACCATCCTCGCCCTGAAACCCTTCCCTATCCCCACCCCGTTTATTTTCTCCCCAACCCAGTCCCTTTAGGGGCAGGGCCATTTTTCCATCCCTAGAGCCTACACAAGGTATATGCTCGCATACCATTTAGTGCCATAAAGATGTGGGATGAGATGGTGGTCTAGTTTCGTGCCATGTTCTTTAATGTGGAAGAGAGGGTCATGGCCCTAACCCTTGCTAAGATTGTGCAAACGTTCAGTGAGGACCTCAAATCAACTACGATGATGCTATACACCACTTGGACCCATAAAAAGGTGTGGGATAAGATGGTGGTGCCAGCTCCATGCCAAGTTTAATGCAGAAGAGAGGGTCACACCCTTGACCTTTACAAAGATTAGCAAAGGTTTGGTGAGGACCTCAATCAACTATATTTGATGCTTCAAAGAGTAGGCAATGGAGTGCTATTTTCATTGGTGCAAAAGAGGCTTAGTAATATGTTTGTGTGGAAGGTATGCATAACATTAATAAGATCTACCTCATCAATGTTAGCATCACTGCCCTTCTCCAAGCTCTATGAACGAGCACAAAAGACGATTGAAATAATTGGAAGGTTATTCTGGATTATAGACACGTGGAGATATGCAAACAAGACTCTAATTGCCTATAATTGCTAAACTTGATGAAAAACATAAGAGAGGAAGGGAAAAAATAGTCACCATCGTTCCCATGTTGGAGACAGAAGTAATTAAGGTACCTGATGCCTGGGTAGCTTGATGGGGTAGTACTCCTTCTCCCTGCCATGTCCTTGCTGACTGAAGGAGAAAAGGCTAAGCCTAATGTAGTTAAAGGTGAAAGGCGGCTTTAAGGTAATAAGGTCTTGCATTGCCACAAAAGCGAAGGTGACAAAAAAGCGCTAGTTTGAATGAAGTAAGATGCTAACTTGTAAATATAATTAAAATGTATATTATACATTAAAGGCTCGTTTGTTTTAAGTTAAAAAAATATTTTATGTAATAATATTTATGTAACACTAAAAATTTTAATATGATGTAATTAAATTTTAAGGAATGAGACGATTTTAAACATTTTCCTTCCTTTTTGCTACTTTTATATTGGTTAATATAGTCTAGATAAAAATACCTTTAATCCTAAAGTAATAAGACAAAATACTTGAGTACATTTAAGTAAAATAAGTTTTAGATAGTGAGGCTCTCGCCTCAATGCCTTTTGCCTTAGTCAAGGTGATCACCTCATTAAAATTGCCTCGGTTAGAGTGTGTCGGGGCGTGAAGCCCTCATCTTCGCCTTATCGCCTAGGTGAGCGTCTGGTCTCCTTTGACTGGCTAAGCCTAACAACTGTGGTTTCCATCGTTTTAGCTAACAATTTATCAACAACTGTTGGGCCTATTTAAGATTTTTCATAAAAAAAGTTATGCGATGGAAACCTAGAGCTGACTATGTTTGGATCAGCTTTTCAAATGCACTTAATGCGTTTTGAGTCCTCAATCGCATTTGATTGATTTTGAGGCTGTTTGGGATAAATTCCAAATCGCACTTATTGACCATAGCTTCTCCATTAAGTGCAATTTGGGTTAAGCTGGTAAGCCTAGCTTTCTTCCATTAAGTTGGTCAAGTCCATTATGAATGCCCTTATTCGATAACTGTTAGTTAAGCACTTTTTAACAGTTCACCCAAACACTCAACTACTTAACTCAAACTTCACTTTTACACCGCTCAAACAAACGAGCACGTGATCGTCAATCCATTCTAGAGTATGGTACCACAACCAAGATCATGATGACATCTTATTATGATGAGATTGAGGAGCTTGCCTCATATGGAGAGGCTCTTGCCAACATAGCCCAAGTCCCAAATGACCCCACATATCACTTCTTTGCGTCTAGACTCGGCGTTCCAATAAAATTTGTCAATTCTTCAACGTGTTGGGTTTTTCTCCAAACGCTAGGTCTAAAGCCACTAACGTAATAATTTATATCGCTTGCAAGCATCAACACAAGTGCCTTGCCATAGGAGATGGCTTAACCAGGAAGCGCCAGGGGAAGTACATAATGTCATCACTTTTTCCAACTCCAATTTAAAAGGCCCCCACTAATCATCTCAAACCTCAGTATGTGACAGCTTTGGTAACGGAGTGGAAGTCAAGCATACACTGATTGATGGTGGCTCTTTGGTCAATCTTATGCCCTTGAACACATTCCAAGCTACTAGAATCCCTAGCAGATGACTTGTTCAGCAGCCTGTTGCCATAATTTGATTTGGAGAAATCTCACAATGGTCGTTGGGGAACATCCCTTTCTATAAGTGGATTTGGAGAAAACTAACAAAGGTTGTTGGGTCGCATCACTATGGACTTCACTATTAAAGACCTTCGAAACCCTACCACAATCTCATGCCTTTTTGTTCTTCTCTCTCACTCTCTCTCTCTCTCTCTCTCTCTCTCTCTCTTTTCTTTTTTTCTTTTTTTTTTGGGGGGGGGGGGGGGTGGGTGTTGTCATTGTAAAGCTCTTACTTTCTTCATCGTGATACTCTTCATAATTCTTTTATATATGCATACAAGTAAAAGATATAAATTTTTAAATAGACATCTATAATCATGTTCCCCCTGATTAAATTTTGAGGATGCCATCTTTTGTTTTTTAATAATAGTATCCACATTGCAATTTGAGAACCATTTCTCGTGTTCATTAATATTTGCTGCATTAAGTTGAGACTCGAAAGCTCTTACCTCATGAGGTTGGATGAGATCGGAAGAGGCTTGGGTAATATCTCCAAGGTCCCAGGTTCAACTCCCACTCCAACGGTCACTTACCTATCAAAAAAATAAAGTAGGTTGTGAGCTCATGCCAACAAATGATTGGATCTGAACAATAAGTGATCTATATTTATCTCTAGTTTTATTTATGATCAATTTTCCTCTCTCTATCTCCCTCTCTCTTTGTGGGATATGCTTGCTTCAAGTCTGAATATCCTTGCATGCCTCTCTGAGGAGATGAAACCCCATGGAGGACTAATATTCTCTGCTTGAACATGTATTGTCCAATATCTATGTTATCAGAATGGAGTCCAACTCACTGTAAATATGAAAGAAACTGACCATTCTTGATGTATATTACATCCCCAATAAAATCTAATCAAACTCTAAAATATTGGACTCGCAGGCTCATCCATTGGGCCATAGAATTCTTGATATTAGTGTCAAATGTATTAATTTCCTTCCCTATCAAGCAAAAAATTTGGATAAGCTGCTCCAACCCTTAATTTGTTTCATATCCTCTAAAACATAACGAGCTGTGTTGATTAGAAAAAGTTCTGAAGCAGAAATGAGTCAACTGACATGCAAGCATGATCCCCCCCAACAAAGTTTGTATAACAATTAATCATAGCAGGAGAAAGAAAAAGTCTGGTTGTTTTGAGGTGACCAAAAAGTTGAATTATTTTTCTGTGACTCAATGAGATATCTTAGAACCATATGATATAACAGCCAATATCATTCTCTATAGTTCCCCATATTGGTTTTAAGCTTTTGATGCGTTGAGTATCATTTTAGGTCATACTTCCCCATTTCAAATACCCAAACACACATGTACATTGATAAGCTCCCCGAGTTTGTGAAATTTCTCAGACTTTCCCATTTTCTAACAATCAAACATGGGCTGGTTTTATTACATATTATCCGAAAATATACTGTAGACCCCCTAGTGTTGCATCCAATATCAAAATTGTTTGTAAACTAGGAGACCGCAGATTCTCTTTTTTCACTAATATGCATTGCCTTTGCCCCATCGTTTATATTCTTAAATTTTCTGGCTTGGTTACAGTATTTTTGCAATTACTTGCTTAAATTCAAATTATTTTCTAGAAAGAAAAATCATTTCAAAATCTTCATCTTTGTCCTATGGATGTGTTCTTGGAACCATATTTTTTTACTGTTTAACATTATGCAAGTTTTGCAGGTAGCAGGTTTCAGGGGTCTGCATTGACAACATCATCTTTTATTTGCCGAGATATACTTCCGAGCAGCCTTATGCATCCGCAGAAATACGAGACAAATGACTGGTGCAGGCGTGTAAAACTTGAAGATGGGGCTGACTATAGTCCTCAAGCAGCGACTCCCATTAGAAATGGACATTTGCAACCAAAATCCGATTTGCAGTATGGTTTTGAAAAACAGTCTCCTTTCCAGGACAATGGAGTTAATGCTGCAACAGGAAGCGAATTCAACAAGAATGGTAACCGATACCCTTATGTTCTCGCTGGTTCAAATTCTGCCCCACGTTGTCTTTTCCAGAACACCTCGCTAGGAAGTGAAGGCTTTACTCTTTTTGAATCAGGCGTCAACTGTTCAAGGGCTATCAGAGATATCGGACTCTGGTTGTGCTCTCTCTCTTCTGTCATCTCAGTCACTTAATTCTTCAAGCCATTCGTCTGGAGTTCCTATGGATCACCGCCTGATCATACCAGCTAACCATGCTCATTACAGTGTAAGTCAAGTCTCTGAAAAGTTCTTGAGAGTGAGCTCTCAGTCTTCAACCAGTGGCATGCCAAATAAGTTTCATTTGTTCAGGATGAGTTCTGCAGAGGAGAATCACTTAGGGCCCATACTGATTTCTGATGATAGTCATGCTGTCAATTTTGGAATTGCCAATGGCATTTTCCAAGGGTCAGAATACATGAATGCTGAGGACCGTCTTTCTAGTGAAGATGGTCCCACTATTGATTTACTTCAGTTGTCATCACATGCTTCAGCGAATGGAGCATCAAAGGCAATCCATTCAGGTGAAGCAGGAAAATGATACTTTCTGCGGCCTCAGAATCACTTAAGTGGTCTAGGGACAAGGTACATAACTATGCATTTGGAGAGATTTTGTTTTCCATCTGTTTCTATATTTTGATTGGCGACATTAATTATGAGTATCCTTTTTGGAAAAATAGAAGTGTGCATCTCTGTTATTTACTTTCACAATATTATATGCTGAAACTTGGATTAAAATGTAAGGTTCTCTGAGCCTGCTATATTGAGCTTATTGACACTAAACTCATTCTTTTGGCCAGATGATAAAGTTTAGCTTAGGTTACACGAACACTTCAAATTGAATAATCCATTGCGTTGGGCATGACTTGATGGATATTGGGCATTTGTTGGACAATACACAGCGTGTATATGGATATGGGATATGTACCTAATGCACATTGTTTGTCCCATGCCCATTAAAAGTGTATGAGAAAGGAAGAGGGGAACAGAATTCCCGCATTAGGGAAAATTTCCTCAGTATACTGTACTTAATATGTTCTTCTGTTTCATGATTATATCAAAAGAAATAAAGTTCCCATGCGTAGCAAATAATGTTGTATAGAAAATTCCTTTCACTCGAAGGTAATAGATAATTTGAAAACCTTGATAATTGTATCATGTCCTTGTGTCCGAGAATTTGGGGATTGGACAACAAATATGACACTACCATGCACCTGGAGGGGCACCACAGGGTCGGAATTGGAAGGCACCATTAAAGATAAAAAGAATAGTAATGGTTTAAACAGAACAAGTTTTCTTAAAAGGAATCAATGTGAACCCATTGCTCATAGGAAGCTACTAGGTTCCTGCTGGTTGCATCACTGTATTCTTATTTTTATGCAAGAGGTGGGGACCTTATTTACTTTTGTGAATCAATTGTATACTGCTGTGAATATATGGCTGTAATTTTACATAAAAATATATTGCTATAGGTAATTATTTGTTGGTTTCTCTTCTAGCAATGGTTATTTTATGAGGTTCTGCATTTTTATTTGATCTTTGACATGGATAGAAAGAGATTTAGGAATTTTTTTTTTTTTGCAAGTGTTGTACATGTTATTTATTTTGACACCATTTGGTTAGGCATATTGGATGTTATTTCCTTTCTTTTGAAGCAAAAGAGTTGAAAAGAAAATTAAATATTCATGTTCTATGATACATTTTGAAAGAAGGAAATAATGCTTCGGAGCAGATAAAAAAAATTCTGCTTCTTTATCACTATAGTAAATTTTATCAACACACCATCATTATGATCACCACAAATGACTGCATATCCAGTAGATTTACTGTTAATGACACCCTGCCACAACTGAATTTACTATCCCCTTTACCATATCCGTAGCCACTTTGTCATACTTCTATGGGTAATTGGGTATACTACCACAAACACTACGCTACGTTTGGTATGCAGGAATGGAGTCTAGAATGGAATGGTCATTCTTGATCTCATTCCATTACTATGTTTGGTAAGAGTAAAGAATGTTGGAATAGCCATTCCTTCAATAATACTTCGATGGGTATACTACCATAAACAGTTTTTTTTCTTTGGTTGAAATTCTTAACTAATTTATAAGTTCATTTATATTACTAAATTTAGATGCTTATCAAACATATTATCAATCAATATTAACCTATGAAGCACAGACACTCTATTTTAGCTCACGTGTCCGTGTCGGACACATGTCGGATACCGACACTCTCGGATACTTTCCGGACACCTGTCGGATTGTTGAATCATGGATGTTGATGATTAAATGAATAAGTTCTTTTATTTTTATTTAATGACTTTGTTATTTTAATATATTTATAATATTTTTGTGATTTGTGTATTTTTATACCAATTTTAATTGTAATAACATTAGGTTTTTATTATATGGTCACATAAAAATATAAAAAATTTATATATATTTAACGTGTCCCTAACGTGTTCGTGACTTACTTTTTTGAGAAATAACGTATCTTTTTGTCCGTGTCATGTCATATCCGTGTCCTGTATCCATATCCGTGCTTCTTAGATATTAACTTTTTATACTTTAATACTTTAATTTTTAAATTTATCATCGAACATTCAATGAAAATTTTGCCACTCTTGACCAAAATTTCTGACTTAACCCCTGCTTCCTGTAATACTCCTTTTCCTTTATTTATTTATTAATTTTTTCATTTTTTTATAAAAAAATTGAGACATCAAGGTCTTATGAAGACCTATCCCATTTTCATCTCTCTATAAATTCCTTTCCTCTATCTCACTAAACACATCAGGATTGGTTATTCCATCGTTCATTGGAGTGATAGTTCTTTAATCTATCACTAGCCCTGACCTCTTTTTAAGTTATGATCTCTGGCTTTGATGAGATTTTCTCTACTTTCTACTGCTTTGTAAAACTTTACATCTCACAAATTTCTTAACTCCTTACCCTTGGTGGAAGAGAAGTATTCCTTTTTTTTTCCAAGATGTTACTTGGTTTCAACTTTGAAGCTTGATTTTCTTAAGAGGGCCATTTCTTTGTTCTGCATAATTTTGTTTTCCCTTTTATGCATTCACTTCTTGTAAAATATTTTATTAACAGAATTCTCTTAGATTAAAATAACTCAGCCTGATTACAATAGGATGGGAGTTTTATAATAAGTAATAACATTTGAAATTTTGATAGACTACTGGGGCATTGTTCCATTTAGTAATTGTCTATTTGAATTGATAGCTATACCCAAAATCAAACCCCAATCCTAACTCAAGTCTTAAACCATGATTAAGTTTTCACTTACCTATCCTAGTCTGCTTAGGTTTAAGCAAGACCCTTTTTCTCTCCATAGATTTAATTGAGATCTACTTGGGTTTAACTTTATGAAGTTTATAGGTCCCCCATTTGGTATTTTGAAAGAAAAATAAAATACATTTTTCCACTTTAACTTTTAAACTTTGAGGACAAATATTGAAAGTATTCAACTAAAAAAAAGGCAATTCAATTATAAAATATGTATACGCCGAGAGGCGCTTGCTGCCCGCCATGATCCCAAGGACAGCATCTTCGCGAGCATATCAATAGCCCTGGCTTTGGCTGGCCCCCCAATTCGCATCGTCCAAGCCCCAGGCGGACCGGCTTGTTACCATTCCACATCCGACCGGGGCGCATCGCTGGCCCCCATCTGCTTCCCTCTCAACAATTTCAAGCACTCTTTGAATCTCTTTTCGAAGTCCTTTTCATCTTTCCCTCGTGGTACTTGTTTGCTATCGGTCTCTCACTCGTATTTAGCCTTAGACAGAATATAATAATAGGTAATGTTGCAATTCAATTACTATATACTAGGCAATGTTGTAATTCAGTTACAACTTCGTTTTCTAATACTAGGTAACACCAATTGTAATTGGTGTAGATCAAGATCTTCTACTAGAAAGTAATCTTCGACAAACCTTTTGAGGCATCATCTTGTTGTAGTTATTGGTTTGTAATGAATAAAGATTTTTTTGTTATGCTTGTGTTGAATTTCTTTTCGAGTAGAAAGAGATTGAATTCTCATTGTTTTAGATAGATTGCCAAATTTGAATGTAATTTGTAATACATTACTGGATGTAATTGAATAGAAAATTTGAATTATAAAATTTTTAGTCACGTTTGATTGTGTTTTTTTTAATGAGATTTTGATTGGTTAGAAGATAAGAAGTTTAATTTCATTGTCAAATAAAAGATAGTGAAATTTCACTATTTTCAATTGATGGTGGGATTTCACAATATATTTTTGGTGGATGTAATGCATAAAAGTTGCATAAATATATATATATATAGAGCTATAAATCATAATCCCAAACCAGAAAAAACTGAAGTAGCCACAACTCTAGAATTGCATACCAATGCCTTATTTGTAAGCATCTCTACAACTTCGAGATTGTATTTACTGGCCATGACGTTATCTCTTATTTGTTTTATTAGGACCAATTAGAATGTTGCGTTGACACAACAAAAATCGATTTAGTCTACGGCAAAATAAAATTTGAGGGCCCTAAACGGTACGCTCTTTGAGGAATATGAAGTACACACATATATACATACATACATGTATATATACACACTAAATCAATTTATCAACTTGTTTCGACCTAGGATATTGGTCTTACTTCATTGCCAAGAAACAAAAGGAATTAATTTAAGGGTAACAACAAACGTTAGAATTTGTGTATTTTGTTAAAAGAGGAAAAAAGGAAATAAAATTTGAAAAGTGAAAATCAACACGCGTAGTCTTTCCCTCCCATCCTCCCTCGCTAGTCTTTGAGATGATAGTGATGTTCGAAATCTAGATTCAAGAGTTCTTGACCTTACAAACGTGGTTTAAAATCAAATTTCTATTTGTCCATTTATAGGAAGGTGAAAGACTTTAAATAACAACGCCTTAATAAAATGATCGTTTTTCCTAAAATTTCGCCAAACTGACCCAAGGAGAATTATTTGGGTTGGCTATCTAAAAATTCGATAGTTCGGCCTTCAAATAATGTATATTATTTAGCTATGTTGTTGTTAGGGTTTTTAAGCCTGAAATTTAGTTTGGGTGAAACATAAGATAAGGTTTGCTCGACGCAAATTGGGGCTGAAGTTTGGATCTTCTCTTTGTCTAATGTGAACCCAAAAAAACAAAAGTAAGGGTGCTCTAATATTTGTTCACTTCTTGTAATACTCATTTTCCATTTTTGTTGTGAAAAAAATTAAGGCATTAACGTCTTATGAAGGCCTCTCCCATTTAAATTACACCACTATTTCATCTCTCTAAAAATTTCACATAAAGATTGGTTATTCGATCTTTCATTGGACTTATAGATCTTCAACCTAACAATAGCCCTAACCTCTGGCTTTCATAGGATTTTCTCTACTTCAATTGCTTTGTAAAACTTTACGTCTCTAAAGAAATCTTACAAAATACTTAACCATTACCTTTCGTGGAAGATGAGATGTAAAGACCCGGGATTGTATGATTAATAAAATGAAAAATATGGAAAGTAATGTAATTTAGAAAAGGCATAAATAAATAATGCATGAGTAAATCATGTAATGTATGTACATAACTTAAGGATAAATTAGGACTTGATTAAATAAGATAAGTATCTTTAAGTCAAGTAAAAAGACCGAAAGAGTCATGTGATTAAAAAGAAAAGAGAAACAAAAGGACGTAAAAGTGTAATTTTACTACATGGCATCTTTTTAGTCTTATAAGACCACACCCTAAACACACACTACAAACAAACACACAACCCGTAAAAGAGAGAATAGGGAAGAAGAGAGAAAGAGGAAAGTTTGGAGAAAAAGCTTAGGGTTTGGAGAATCTCCCTCAATCATCAAGGAATTAGACTACTTCTGGAACATTAAGAAAGCACAAAGCTCTCTACATCCTACCATCAAGTTTGAAGTTGGGGATTTTGAAGAATCTATCCCCAAATCAAAAGAGGCAAGTTAGGGTTTTCATCAAAGCTTGAAGAAACTGAAGGTAGGAATTTCTAAACCTTGGCATAAAATGTGCGTATAGATAGTTTAATCATGCTATCATTTTATCTTATGCCATGAAAACACTTGTTCATATAATTTGGGTCATATGTTGCTTGTGAGTTAAAAATCTAATTATTTGATATTTGTTTCTTTTAAAGTGGCTTGCTTTCATCTTATCTTTCTATCAATACTACTCCCGGTTGATTACGAAATGAATTGTGTGGTGGATTGACAATGTGGGTGTTACATGTTATATACATGAAATTGTATCTTGCACTATAAGTGTTTGTAGAAATTCCTCTATGATTATATAAGTTGGAGAATGGTGCTTATTCACGATTGTATGAAAGATTAATTATATTGATGAATTTAGTATGAATTGTGGATGCAAATGTTGATGATATAATTTTGGAATGGGGAGAATGGAAGACTTGAGAATTGAAAAGACTTGAATGAACATGTAACCCAATTGATTGGCTTATGCATTCTTTCAATTATGTGACACCTTTCCTATTGATGATCATTTGTGGTAATACATGAAGGAATATATACATAATTGTTGATTCATTTATATTATCATGAATTCATGCTTGGGTGATCACTTGGATGTCATTACACTACACGCGCACAAGCATACACGGAGCATCACACCTTTTTACCTTTGTTTAGATTTTTCTACTGGGATTGTTGTATTAACCCCTAATAGACACAGGAACTAGCAAGGAGCCAACCTGTAAGTTGATGGATTATGGTTCTACAACTTTGGAAGACTTCTTTTGGACATTTTTGGACCCATCCCTAAATGTGAATTAGTTTTAAGATTTCATTCTTTTGGGAAATTGTTTGTATCTAATGTTTTTTGTAAAGTATTATAAATCTTGTAAATTAGTAAGTCTAGAAATGGGAAGAAATGATGAAATTAATTAGCATATCCTTGAATCTTAGGGAATTTGAATGTTTGGTGCATTAAATGTTTTCATAATACTTCTTGATTTATAACTAGATCAAGTTGGATGTATACTTTGGAATGGATAATGAAATGAATGTAAAATGAAAGAGAAAAGAATGTTTAAGGCATGAGAAAATTGGTGGAAATGAAATTGTAAACCATCGAAACCTTATATCTTTTACTTGAAGACCTTTGATATTTCAAGTGCTTGAAATTGAATTCTTGATTGTCTTTTGAAGGATGAAGATGATATTGATTGTGTGAATTACATTGAGATAATGAAGTGAATATAGATGAATAAGAAATATAATGTTTATTACTATAAAAGAACAGGTAGAATAAAAAAAAGGGATCAAAATATGTCAAGTTTTTAAAACAGGCCAAAGTAGGAGATCAGGCCTGATCGGCACAGGGAGCTGGAAAACCCCCCTTCTCAGCGTGCCGATTGGCACTCGGAGTGGGGCCTAACCACCTTTCCTCCTGTTTTGTCAGTTTGGCTTTCGAATCGACTTTTCGCTATCTAATTTGCTTTTAATGGATTATTTAACTTAAGTAAAGGTAAATGAACATGTTTTACAATTAATTATCTCATCTTAGAGTGGCTCGGAAATAGGGTCACTCACCTCAATCCTGGGCCTCTTCGGTTTCGAGGCGTGACACTGAGAAGTACTGCCACTTTTTTAAAATTTTACTTGGTTTCAAGCTTGATTTTCATTGGAGGACCATTTTCTTTTAAAAGAAAAAGTTAATTATGTGGTTACCTGAAGGCTTGTGTTATGAACAATTACCAATGTCTTAGATTTTGTCATCAATATAGAAGTCAACGAATAAGTTTACAGTGCTAAGAAATTTATAAAGAAATAGAAAGAGAGAGAATTATATTATATATTACAAAGTTACGTAACAACTCACATAATATATTTATAATATTTTTTTGAGTGGTCTTCTAACACTAAGTTGTTTAGAGTGCTAAGAAATTTATAGAGAAATAGAACGAGAGAATTATATTGATATGTTACAAAGTTATGTAACAACTCGCATAATATATTTATAATATTTTTTGGAGTGGTCTTCTAACACCAAGTTGGAATACGACTCTCATAAAGTTGAATCTCATTATATCTTATCTCTCTAACTAACTTATTAACCTAAATGGATACACCACGAATTATGAGTTTGAGATAAACCCAACCGAAAATATAACGTCTTTGTTATTAATCTACATAAATTTCTTGATATAACTGAAATTGATAAGTCCATTGATATTGTGACACGTGGCAGTGAGTAATAGTAAAGGACACCACCAATGGAATAGGTGGATATTTAAATGATGTTAAACGTCAGATGTGAATCTTTCAGAGCTAAAATCTTTGATTAGGACAAATTTTGGGAAAATTGTTTCCTTTATTCAGATTTGGAAGAAGTAACTCCTCCCCTTAGAAATGTTGATATTTAGGTGTCCTGTAAATACCAAGCTTAGGTCAGAAAGGGTATATCATAGCTTTAGGTCAGCAACTTTGGATGAAGTCTCATCTCCTTATCCTCACTGATCCCCAGTCTATCAAGGAAGTTGGGCTTGGAAAAACTCTAATCATTATCCCTTGTGATATTGATTCCCAATGCAGTATGTTTCAGATCTCTGATACTTGTGAATATGAAAGCGGACTCCTATATGGAAACTACCACCTCAAGCTTATCAATATAATATGAAAAATTCCAAGTTTCACTAAATCAAAGATTCCATTCTTTATGGCAATTAATCCATTATAAAGAGAGGGAAAGGTATGCACAAAACCTAAATTCAATTTATGCAAGACTTCTTTTTTCTTTCGTCTTCTTGGATTCTTTCTGACTTAACCGTTGAAACAACCATCACCGGTGCTCCACTTGTGACCAAGCTCATTTTGTTTGTGATCTTATAAGAATTTCCAGAAAAGGCCCAGATCTTGTCCAGTAGTTTTTTGATAACATCAGTTTAGCATCATCTAATGATTCTCAGAACCTTTAACGTATCTTGGCACCAGGAGTTTTTGATTGTGCTTGTGAACTTTTATCAAAGTCTTGAGAAAAAATGATGAAGAAGTCTATTGCACAGTTCGATGGGCCTCTTCATATGTAGATCGTCATATTCAAACCTCTTTTGACTCCTAAACTACAAGTCCAATCCTTGTGAAATTTTATAGGCATGTTTCCAATCCCTTTATAATAACTCAAAAAATTCCATGAATAACTCAAGTCATGAGTAAAACAAGACATATATAGGTCAAATTCTGCAAACTTAAGCGCAAAACTAATACAACTCTCTCTCATTTTAAAACCTTTTAACCCACAAGTCTCATGATTTAATTCCAAAAATCAATTCTCGAAATCACAACAAAAATTGACTAAGATAGCTAATTACAACGTGTAGATTCTAAATATGCAGTCTGTTTTTTCAAATTATGTCTCTAAAAATTGGTCATTTTATCTATGTTCTCAATCTACCTGTGTGACCCATGAAGCCCACACCAATCCGATTAATTGCTATATTTACATTTTACGTCCATAATGTCGTGTACTTTACCAAATCATTAATTTCATTTTTTTATTTTAAGATATTTTTAATTTAATTAATTATTTGGTCCTTATTATGCTAAGAGAAATTACCAAAATGCCCTTTGAGATTTTTTTGAGACTTTACAAAATATGTTTTAATAGCTCCTTGTGAATGTGCCACTATCTCCATTTTGTCTGTCTAGATCGGTAGGTTGAATAATCCTCTGGATAATCTTCTTCTTCATGAGTCTTTTAAGGCTGACCTATAGTTTCGTGCTCCTTTTCAATCTACAATTTATGTCAGTGTTTTAACTTGTTGAGTAAGAAGTTCAGTTTGCTGATTAGTGGGGTTAACCTCCGGTGTAGGTGACGGCATTGGGTGACTACATTGATTACTGGTATGGGAATGATGTGCAGGTGCAGGTTGAGGTTGAGGTCGGTTTCTTCAAAGACGACGATTATTTTGGCTTTAGACCGATTTAATTAGTAAAATTCATTAAAATAAATTTTTGTTATGAAAAGTTTAGTTCAGATAACCAAATAAAAACGAGTATTTTATAATAATTTTTATAAAAATCCAATTTTATATTGATCAATTTTTAGACAACTTTATACTAACGATTTTTTGAAATACAAATAAACATTATTTTTTTATTAAATTATTCAAATATTAAGTAATCATTTAATAATTATTTAAGTAACAGTAACAATCAAAATCAGTTTAAAAAATCTAAATCAAACATAACCCGAGGGTATGATTATTGATTCAACAGAGTCAAATGGTTGGCCTTGTCCCATATAAAAGTTTATTGGGATAGGCAGATTGGGCTAGTGTACCGATTGGATCATTTCTTTGCTTCTTTATTTCTAGAGTTTGTCAAGCTTGAAGGAAAACAAAAACAAAATAAAAAAAAAAATAATTCCAGACATGAAAAGAAAGTCCACACTCTCTCATCTCCTTTTTCTTTTCTATTGGAGGGGTATGATTTCAAATCCTCATTTGCTTACAGATTTATTAAGCTACATTATAAATAAAAAATAACTAAAGTTCCATTATTTTTCACAATAAAAAAACATTAATTTACAAACAAAAAAGAATGTGAAGTACATTAGCCGGTGCTGCCTGAGAGGTCTCCAGAAAGTGCACTTCCATATGATGCTGACCCAGTTTGTGAAAGTGATCCGGTTCCTCGAGCTTTTTGTAACTGGCGTAATCGAAAAACGTCTCTGGGTAATGGTTGGCTTTGGACAGTTGCAGTCTCATCGTCGTCTTGCCCTACAAATCATAATAAAAGCTTATCAATGATCGATCTAGTGTCCCCATGGTAATAATAAGTTACGGTTGTCCCAGTTTAATAGAATTGATCCCTTGGAGTCGACACAGTATCAACTTTACAGTAATTCTATAAGTATGTTAGGGTAAAAATTAGCCAATACTTTCAGTGGAGACAATCCACACTTAGAGAATATGCCCAAATATGTGGAAGTGTACAACATGATAACATGCCAAAAGGGGTAAGGAGGTTTCGACATACTCTCTATATCTTTCCTTTTCCCAGGCATTCTGTCTCTTGTTGGTTTGAAAGACGAAGAGCTTGGAATGGGATGAGACTTGCTTGATCCAGAAAGATCACTGGTACTTGGAGCAGGGCCAGCTTGCACCTGCACGGAGGGAGCTCCAGATTTCCCAGTTGGTATGTTGCTTTGCAAACATATTGACAATACAAAATCAATATCTGGTGATGGACCTAGCATTATCAGCAACAAACCATCAATGATTAGCAATTCCTTAGCATTTCCACTTGATGATAATACGTGATTAGTGAATAGCATCATTACTATAGCAAACCCAGTATGACTTGACTGAAGTAATCATGCAAAGAATACTTGAAGTTCAAATTATGCAGAGCAATCGTGACAAGGGGAGAAGATTTTTGAAAAGATTGTTTCAGGAATCAATGTTTGTGGGAGTTTGATACTACATTTTGTATTTTAAATATGTCTAACAGTTAGAAATAATGGCACTAATGACCTTCGAACAAATAATAACGCAAAAATTTTAAAGGGTTTTGGACTGGTACAAGATAAGATTCTATCTACTGAGAAATGAGTTGTTTTAACCACACATCAAATACACTTTACAATGTGTTACAAGAAACAAAAAAGTTTTCTTTTGGTCTCTTCTGCAACTTTTAAGTTTAAAGTCATTGCATGTAGTGGGACTATGGTTGTGCGAGGGGCCTCAGACCACGCGCCCCGCCGGGGGGGGGGGGGGGGGAGGGGGGGGAGAGGGGTTCCCAATACCTGTTCATTATAGGAATGAAAGCACTGACTGGTCTTATGAGAAACCACACTGCAACAGAGGGTCACTAATTGAATAAGTCATTTAATGTTTGCTGATGATGTTCTTTTACTGGCAGCAGCAGAAAATAGTCTCTGGTAATTCTTAGGAAAGTTCTGGTTGAATTTGAGCAAATGACAGCTTAAAGCCAAATATGGGGAAGTGCATTGCTTATTTTGCTGGAGTAACCAGAATTTACAAGGAGAAATCAATTGGAATTTCTGAAGGTGAACTCCCAGTTACCTACTTGGGAGCACCTCTCATTAGTCATTACTACAAGGTTGAAAGCAGCAGTTGATTGTAAGAGGTTAACTGAGAGAATAAAATCTAGAGTGCAACACTGGACAACAAGAGTCCTCACATATGCGGGCAGATTACAGCTAGTGCTAGCAGTCCTCAGTAGTATTCAATTATATTGGTGCTCAATTTTTATTTTGCCCAAGGCTGTCATAAAAGACGTGGATAGAATTCTAAGGAACTTCTTATCAAAAGGAACCAGTCTAAAACAAGGAGGGTCTAAGGTGAAGTGGAAAGATGTGTCTCCCTAGAGAAGGTAGTCTAGGTATAAAAAATATCTTTGAATGGAATAGAGCCCTAATGCCAAAACACTCACGGGCATTTTTCTCTCTAAAAGACTCACTATGGGTTAAGTGGATCCACAGCTGTTCTATCAAAAAGAAATGTATTTGGACAATGGCAATTCCCCAATATAGTAGCTGGACATTGAGTAAAATTATACAGCTAAGACAAGCAGCTAAGGGATCAATGGGAAAGGAGGTAGGGAATGGAAAGATGACCTTCATTTGGCATGATAAATGACATCCTAAGGGCATCCTAGCAGAGGTATATACAGAAGATTAATAGAAAGAAGTAATGTTCCAATTAATGCTCTGGTGTCTTCTATAACCAGACATAATGAATGGAGGTGGCATAATAATTCTGTTCTGGTTCAAGACTTAAGAAAAGCTACTCCAACAATATTTGTACCTAATTAAGCAATAGAAGATAAAGATAAATGGTTATTACTAAGGATGGTGACTATTCTGCTAAAACTGCTTGGGATCATCTAAGAGAGCATAAACCAAAAGAAGAATGGAGCATGGCAGTTTGGTTCAATAGGGCACAGCTAAGTGTCACGGACTTAATATTTTAAGCACCCGTGCGGCACTTAGCTACTCACAACTCGGCTTGTAGTGCTAAGTCAGCCTACCCAGCTAGCACACTTAGGCTTGTGGCTAGAGAAGAGAATGACTAGAGAACAAGAAGGCTTGGGAGAAGAAAGCTTGTATTGCTCAAGTAAGAGATACACTTGCTTGATTGGTGGACAAATGAAGTGCCACCCCTTTATATAGGCCCTTGGCCTTACAATCAATGGCTAGGATTAATCTGATCTAATGGCTACTATTGAGTATCCAGAATGTTCCTCAAAGGACTATTCTAGAACTCTACAAATATCTAAGTATCTAGAATACTCTATACAAGTCTACAAGAATCTATAAAAGTCTAGGAATCTCTACACACTCCCAGAATGTTCTAGAGAATCCTAGTAAGCAGGCCATGCAGGCGAGAGTGATCATCCAGTAAGCGCTTGTGTGGCATCTGTGTGGCGTCTGCGTGGCGTAGCCTTTGTCCCTTTTGGCAGGGCTGTGACCTAAGGCAAGCTTTCATTCTGTGGCTTAATTATAAGCAGGGACTCACAATAAGAAACAAGTTGAAAGACTATGGATTGATTGGTGATGATATTGTGTTTATTGCAACAATGGGAAAGAAACTAGAGAGCATCTCTTCTTCGAATGTGAGGTAACTGTAGAAATTTGGAACGAAGCAATTAGAACTTGTGCAGCTGGAAGCATTGCCCAGACTTGGGAGCAGATTACAAGATGGGCAGTTAACTTAGCAAAAGATCAATGTTATACTAATTCAGTTCTTCTTCTTACATTCTCAACTGTTGTTTATAAAGTTTGGATCGAGAGAAATGATAGAATTTTCAAAAACCAGAGAAAATGGTTACACCAGATGAAAGTTGAAATCAACAGAGCTATTAGAGATATTGTTTCAACCTGGAGCAGCATTCCAAATACAAAGGCTAACTGCAAGCTGAGCTTGAGTATTGGAGCAGCAAATGCAATCTTTAAAAAGTGAATCAAAAGGAGAATGATTGGTTGGGTTTAGAAAAGTCTTGATTTAGTAGAAGGAATTCAGATGGTCTGAAGTTTGTTTTTATCTGTTTCCCCTAGCAGATTTTAGTTTGGCAGCTATTGGGTTTATGGTAGTGGTTATTGTTTGTTAGGCAAAAGGTCTATTTCCTTTTTGCTTAGTTGTTCTGTTGAGGGTTGTATTGTGGCTCTGCCTCTTGTTTGGGGGTGTCCCTCCACTTTTTGGTATAATAAAATCAAATTACCAAAAATAAAAAAGTAGTGGGATCATGGCATATCATCATAAAATTCTGTTATTTATGCGTCAAACGAAAAAAACTAAAGAAGGATTAAATCCCTATTTCTCCAAATGAAAAACCATGAGGAAATGTCCATATCTGACTAAACAACCACCATTAGATTTTTCCATAAATTATTATGAAAAGCAGGATGAAGATTGAGCATCTAGATTCAGACAAACTTCTACACATTTTCGTCGGAATATGAGAACATAAATTGTTGTGTGCACATTTCATTTTTTCCTTCGAAAGCCAGGCTGAAAATTCATGCATAACACACAAAATTAGAAATTTAACATAAGCAGGACAAATAATTCTTGTCCAATGTGAATAGTTCTCAAAGTCTGGTGCTTGACAACCTACTTTGAAATAAAATTCACACTTGAAGTATTTATTGAATAGAGAAACATAAAAATGGGTTTTGTTCTTGGACCAAAGCATTAAATGAAAATCTTCAAAAATCCACACCTTTTTTTCTAATAAGAAAAATAATATTTTAAAAAGGTGCCAGAGGGGGCCCATCTCATGTACACACAATATATATTATATACTAACCTAAAATATATAATACCCTATAAAGAACCTGAAAGATTTAGTTGCTCTACAAAGTCCAAGAAACTCTCAGTTCAACTTCTCTGCCACCCAGCAAAAAATAATTTCCACAATTCTTTAATGTATGTGACAGTTTCTCCACCCCTTCCAAAACCACAGTCCCTCTCCCCTCAAATACAACATAAGCACTGAGAAGCCACACTCCTGTTGAGGAAAGATAAGTTTTGATAATGTTTAATTATGTTGAAGTTGGCCAAAATACATGTTGAATATATTGCATGTGCTAATGTTGGGCCTTGGAGAATTTGTGTCAAGTGCAGGAACATTTTTAAGGCAAAAACAGTACCTCTGCACAACCGGCCTTGGAACCAGATGACCTGTTAGGGTTCCTGATGGTATCAAAGGCCATTCTAGTAGCCATGAAACTTGGGAGCAGACTTGGAACTGGATGATTGGTTACCTCAAACAGGTCGACCGCTTCACTATATCAGACGACTGGTCTAGAGCTTGAAGGATTCAAAGGGAAACTCCAGTAGTTGTGGCAAAGCAGCCTTGGGATGTGGTGTCGCAGAACCGAACGACCGCTTTGTATAGTTGAAGGAATCCAAGCTCAAATCTAGTAGCAGTGACCAACCGGCCTTGGGACTGGTTGCAAAACCGGACAACCGGTTGGCTCAATTAAAGCAACCCAAGGGAAACTCTAGTAGTAGTGACAACCGCTCTTGGGACCGGACGTCCAGGTTCTTGGTCTAAACTAGACAAATTCAAACCTTCATTTTTGCATATTCATTATGGGCTCTATATATACAAGTCAAGGGATCTTTTTGGAGGTTTGAAGGAATCATTTTAAAGGCTACAAGAGTCAACTCAACTCTCTAAAAAGCTCCAACCTTCATCTTCTTTGTCTAGAGGCTTGGTTCAAATCTTTGTATTTATTAGCCTCCTTGTGAGAGTTAAGAGTGGTTCAACTATTTCTACTTTGTATTTATTGCTAGCACCAACTCATTTTTAAGCATTCATTGTTGTATCTACACTTCTTAGAGTGCTCTCTCTTCTTGTATTTATACCATCTTGAACTGACTCCGGATCAACCGGTTGATTGTATAGAGGTGGAGAAGAGATTGTGAAGAGTTGAAGATTGTAAAAGGTGAAGCTATCACCAAATCAATAGCCATAGTAAATTCCAGGTAATTGGATCAAGGGAGAATCATCTAAGAGTGGATGTAAGCTATTGTCAAAAGCCAAACCACCATAAATTTTGTGTCAATTGATTTGGTCATCCTCTCATTGCTCTTTCTCTCTCAAGAAATTTCAAAGGACCTCAAGAATTAAGGGTACAACCTTTTCACCCCCCTCTAGGTTTCCCTTTCAACTCCATGTCCACCTTTTGCATCTACTAACTCTACCACCTCTCCAGCTATCGAGAACCTTTGCAACTGTTTCGGGAACACCATAACCCCAACAAAACAAACACTAAAGATCATCATCCTCTCCTTACACATGCAACATCAATTAGGAATCATTTTTCTCCTTCAAACTAATTATCCATTGGAGGTACCTTTCCACTGGATGCACACAAAATCCCACTGTAGAAAAACTTTTATTCACGAAACACCTTTTCAAGAAAATAAGCTCCACAATGTCAAAAAACACATCATAAAATGATTTAAATGCAAACATCTCCAATTTTAAAGTTCTCCACCTCATTTCATCTTCCTTTCATCCACTCTATGCAAACGATTTACCATTCTGATTACCCCATCATTCTCCCGATCATGTACTAACCTCTGGAGACTGACTGGCAGCCAAACCATCCAATCCCTGCAGCACAGTTATCAAACCTTGCTCAGGTATTAACCAGGTAGGGGATTGGGTCAATGATCAATTAATGCAGGTTAATTCTATACTTCGACTCCACTATTCATGCATATTTTCAAGTATCTATTTATATCTATATTATGGATATACATATATATATAAATATATTTATGTTTTTTCTTTCAACTAGGATGGTACATAACAACTTGGGGCCTACTTGTAATTGTGTACATCAATATATTACTTATGAAGTAGACCTATGGCCTAATGGCTAGTTTCCTACATTTGACATTGTAGGTCAAGAGTTCAACTTCCACTCTCTTAAGCATTTTTAAGAATTTTAATGACAACAAAACTTGGCCGATCTTCTAAAAAATGCTCGGGTTGAATGAGAAAGTCAAACCCGTTTGGGTCCAACAGGTCCTGGCATGGTCATATCCTCCAATTACATACCTGGATCGGTCAAGCCTCCAGGTCATCAAGCCACTGGTTTAACTCTTTGGCCGGGCCAAGGTTTGATAACAAAGCCCCAACGTATCTAAGCGAGTCCACAACTACCTTCATCCTAAACCACTGTATCCCATGTAAATCTGGAAAAGCATTTCTCAAATAGAAAGCGAAATGTTTAATAAAGTCAGATAATTGACTAGAGGCGACTCTATGGTCGAACATTGGTGTGTCATTTAAACATCCATAGTCAAACATGCTGACAGGAAAAAAGAAAGATATTTCAGAAGTACTTCACATTGCAATATCTTCAAACATGGATGTTTTCTAGAAGGTAGGTAGTATATTGTTTCATCCTAATAAGTACAAACACTTTCTAAGAAGGTGTTGTGTCCGTGTTGGATATGTATTGGACACCAACACTTCATAGACACTCCTAGATATACTTTTGTCAATTTGTGGATGTATCTATTATTTTAAATAATTTCATTATTTCGAACACTTACCTAACACATGTGAGCTAAGAAGCACGGACACTCTATTTTAGCTCACGTGTCCGTGTCGGACACCGACACTCTCGGACACTTCCCGGACACGTGTCCGGACACTTCCCGGACACGTGTCCAGACACTTGAATCATGTATGTTGATGATTAAATAAAAAAAAAAAATTTATTTTTATTTAATGGCTTTATTATTTTAATATCTTAATAATATTTTTTAAATTTATGTGTTTTTATGCTAAGTTTAATTGAAATAACATTAAGTTTTTTATTATATGGTCATATAAAAAATATAAAAATTTATAGATATTCAACGTGTCCCTAACGTGTCCGTGTCCTACTTTTTTGAGAAATAACGTGTCTAGGTGTCCGTGTCGTGTCGTATCCATGTCCCATGTCCGTATCCGTGCTTCTTAGCATGTGAGACACTCTTGAATACATGGCTTATGTAGCATAAATACATCTTAGTAGGACTGTAGGAGTCCTGTTGCGTCCTCCTACCTTTTCTTTTGCAAAGATATGCAAAAATAAAAAAAATAACAAGAGAGTAGTGTAATGATATTTGTTGAGCTTCATTTTTTACATCATGCAATCTTAGTAAAGAATTTTGAAAATTCATCAAATTTAAATATACATATATATATATATATAGACACACACACACACATATATATATATATGAAGATAATCCAACGCCGATTTTTGAGTATAGGTAAACTTTCAATCCCCCAACAAGACTTTTGCAAGAAGTTTTTTCTCCTCAGGCGGTGACTCGAATGTTCGACCTTGAGACTCACGAGACTTCCCGCGAAGCCCCAACCACTTCGTCTACTACTTTTAATTGAATTTATGTAGTGTATTATATAAATATACATAAAAGAATTTATATCTATATATCGCCATATTTTCACCATCTCTATGTCCTATATTTTTAGGATCTGTTGTGTACTTGTGTCGTATTGTGCTAGTGTTGTGTACGAATTGATGCTACTTAAGTTTCTCCCATCAGATTATTTGTCCCATGTCTGTATCAATAAAGATAGCTTTGGTGCTCAAAGAAACACAGAAAATGGAAGCAAGAAAGATCCTAGAAATGTCCCATAATCTGAAAAAACAAAAGTTATTGATCTGCTTGAATCAGGGCATCTAAGTTGTATGTTCATACTGAGAATTCAATAAACAGTGGAAAGCAAATACACACTACAACCTTTTAACTTTGAGGGGAAAAAATTAAAAATTTCACAACTGGAACTGAAGTTTGAGAGACTACCCTCTACAGCTGGCAAATTTGCAATAAATGCCACCAATGCAGGTGGAGTTGCTTTCAAAAATTCATTAGGCGCATTGGAAGTTCCACTACCAATTGACACAACACTTGAAGTAGACAAGGTGGTTGGAATAGCAGGAAGTCCAGGTGCAGTTGGGCCTGAAAAAAACACAGTACAGTCAAATAAGGACAGGGCTTTGAAAGAAAGGGGAAACAACTAAAAAATCCTATATTACGGTGATAAAAATGTATATCCATGAGCAAGAAATTAAATGATCTGAAATTCCTGCAATGAAATATTCCAGACCCTATCAACTTTCTTGGTGAAACCTGCCTGGAAAAGAAAGTGCTTATGGAACCTATCTTTTCAAATCTAGTTATGTTCCAGACTTCCAGTCAAGACCTCTCTTTTCAGTGGTTTATTTTTTATGCTCAGCTCATACTGAACCAATAAATCAATAATCATTCAAGTAAGACCAACTCATTTCTTCTGCTTGGATATATTCAACTGAGAGCATCTCCGTGTTTTAAATTTGATTATAGGGAAGAAGTCCATCCAGCTGTATCAAACCCTAAATTCATGTTAACTTCAACTTGTTAGGGTTTTGTTCTTTTGATGTCCGCGTGCATGGAAAAAGTTCAGAATCACATATATTGTGAATTCAGAATCAAATTTTATGGACTCAAAATCCAAGTTATCCTTTAATCCAAAGAAATGGTGATATCAGATGTCAAAGCTCTAAATCTCTAATTTAAACCCTTTTTTAATTAAAAAAAGAAAAAACAACAGATCTTAGATAATTCTCTTATAATTTTCTGAAATAATAATTTTACAGTATGTTTAATAAGTTAATGAACTTTAAAATATTTACATGAATTCCATAGGATCCCAAAAAATTCTAAGAATTAATTCCACTTTTGATGCAAGCAAACTGCACACCGGAGTCAAACTTTAGATGACAAATGACACACATGAGGTAAGCATGGGTGGCGGGATTTTTCAAAAAAAGTAAGATACAGACACGATGGGGAACATAGCTGAATAATATATATTCATATATAATCATATAATCCAATCCTGAAGCGAGAGATTTGCAACCTCAAGCACCCCAACATTGGGAAAAAAAAATCAACCCTTCCCTAACAATCCCAAAAAAAGCCTTTAAGTGTCAATGTCCCCAACGATTCCCCACTCCCCAACATGTCGCAATGTATCTAAAATTTAAGAAAAAATAAAAATAAATTAGATAATCATTTTAACATGTCAAACACGTGTCCAAGCGTGTTTGTGTCCCAAACATGTCCACAGCTAACACTTTTGCCTCGGAGAGGTGTCTATGCTGCATTAAACATGAGATGGTCATGTACAGATGCCAGATAAATTACAAAAATACATCATACCATGTTTTTGCCTCGGGTCGTAAATCACCATCCTTGAAGTATCTGGATAAATAACTTTTGCAGAGGGATTTGAATTTATTTCTAGTGCTGAAGATCCATTATCTGTACCAAAAAGAGTAGAATGTACCCAATGACAACCAAGAAGCAAGTATACTATTCGACTATTAAAAAAAAAAAACAGATAACTGTTCTGCAGAGAGACATGATATAGTACCTACAAATCCAGCGCCAATTGTCTGAGCAGGCTTCTCAACTTTTTTATTTATGTTTTTAGAAAGCCACTGAAAAATCAAAAGAAAAAAAAAAAGATAAGGCATTGGAATGCAGAGCATATAAACAAAGGTGTGATATAAGATTTTGAAAAAAAACATCATAGCTGGCAAGGACATACAGCTTAATCTCCCAGTCTTTCAATTTTGCATGCAGATCCCGACGTGGATGTATAAATGTCTAAGAGCATATAAACAAAGGTGTGATATAAGAATTTTTTTTTGTTTTTAAAATCATAGATGGCAAGGACATGCATCTTAATCTCCCAGTCTTTCAATTTTGCATGCAGATCCCAAGGTAGATGTCTATATGTCTAAGAGAAAAAAATAAAATATATATAAACTAAATAAAATTCCTATGCTCCTCAAAAACATATGATTACATGGACTCAAGTGTGAGCATATTTAGAACCTCTAGGCGATAGGAACTCAGCCAAATCTACTTTATAGTGACACTTCACATAAATTGAAGTCCCATTTTATATAGAAATCACCAACAATACATTAACAAATAGTGTCTCATCCAAACTACAATGGTTTCACAACATGACCAATCCAATAGCTCACTATCAGGTAATAATTCCACACCATCATCCACAAAAAATGCCACTCTTGATGGAACCAGAGCAATCCATACCTTTTGAGTTGCAAAAACAATGGCCCACTATTGACGAAGACCTCATAGTAAGATTCCACAAAGAAAAGCCAATTTGCATTGTTTCTTCACACATCCACACCATCCCCAATTTCGTTCATCTTCAATGAACTTTTTCTCTCAAACCCCCTTCCCATCACATCCCCAATTGTTGGCTATTTTTCCATTAGTAGGCTTATCTTTGTAATCTCAAGTTCTCAATGTTTTAAGCACTTATAAATATCATGAGATAGAGAGAAACCCTAAAGCTCTCTCTCTCTTGGTTCTTGCTTCTTTCCACTCCTCCTTACATCTTTATCACACAAAACTACTTGGTCTCAGAGCTTTATAGTCAGAAAAACAAAGAAAACACAGAAATTTCTGGTCAGATGCTGACATCAGCCCTGTATAGATGAAGTCAGCATCCTCTCACACATTAAATACCACAACAAGAATTCTCCCTCTGCTGGTTCTACTGGTAAAATTTCCCAGTGATTAGAGTTCATTTGAGGGGCTTGTCCTCCCTGTTTTTTTGAATGACTTTTTGGGTTTCTTGTCCTGATTATTGGTACAAGGAGACTCAGTTGTCTGCATCTAGATTTTTTATTTTTATTTTTCGCTGTTGCTATGTTTTGATGACCTGATGAGATTCTGGTCAGTAAAAGTTACAGTTTCAATTGTAATTCTGCCCATTTTAGCAGTAATTTAAGATTGGCCAATCATCCTTTCGAGTCTCCTCTTGTTGCTTGAGTACTCTGACGAGTACATTTTTGGTCTTTTTTTTTGGGGAGTGTGTAGCAAGACTTGGAGTCATGTCAGTGGATGATCATGTTGTAAAACCATGCAAGAAAACGAAATAAAAAAGTGCAAAGTCAATGAACAGCAATCACATAAGTAGACAGGATATGTAGTTTGGCAATAATGCCTATATCCAGGAGCAACGCAAATCAAAGAAATTCCACTAATGAATGATGAAGATTACAAAGGGAGTCAAAACCCTTATCACAAAAGTAATAGACAAACTCCTGCTACTTTCTCTCATACATATTTTATTAAAAAAACATACATTATATATGAGCCTCAAGCCCAAAAATTACAAACTGGGCATCAAGTGCCACGCAACAGGCTCTGTGAGGGGTGGGTGCACGCATGCTCTGTTGAAAAGTACAAAAAAGTCCTCCATTCTTCAGGTCAGCCTTGTCCTCCGCTCCATGGACCAAGGCTCGGAAAAAATCCCAATACAGATTGAATGATTTTATTCAGGTCTGGCACAAGTTGAATTGGGAACACAGGACAATCAACAAATCATGGATTTGAGAACACTACAACACTACAAGGAGAGTGGGTTGGAACAGGTTACGGCCCTAAATGGCAATCCTACTCTTCAAAGTACCACAATGGAGCTAGATGAAGTAACTACCTTGTGTAGTCACAATCAACACTCTCGTGTGCCAAGAATAAAGGAAAAAAAAAGGCTATTTCTATGGGAAATACAAGGAATCAGATAAGAATGAACATGGGCAATTGGACTTTATGCAAACAAAGATCAATAATGGGTACATCTTTCTTAAGGTAGCAAAAGTGATATGGAATGCTACACTTTAGACTATTGAAGGTGAAGAATGCCACACAACTTTTAAGTTGAAGAGAAAAATACCCGAGACTAAGCAAGCAGACATGACCTTACCCTAGGTACTTAGCCACTTTACAAATACAAATTCTATGGGAAGAATTGGATTGTTATTAAAGTTTTCAAACTGATTGTGCTAGTGATACTCACAAATTAAGGAATAGGTCAAGCAAGAACATGTCTTTTATCTGTGCAGGACTAGATCTTGAATTTAACTGGGCGCCTTCCCAGAGTTTAGGAATGGAATTACTTCCTTCCCTTAATGAGACATATTCTTTCATTCAAGGAAAATATTCAGTTGGATTTTTTATGGGGTGGTATGAGGGGAGAAATTCAAATATTGTTTAGTGACTTGGAAGAGAAAGTACCATCCATTACAATCTGGGTGGCTTGGAATGAGATCTTTTTGAGAGTTCAATCAAGCATTGTTAGGCCAATGGCTTCGGCGGCAAGCAATGGAATCAGATTGCATGTGGAAGAGGGTGGTCTAAGGGAAATTCAGGTATAATTTGAGGGGATGGACTTCTATGGAGGTTTCTTGTTCACTCTTGAAGAGAATTAGAAAATGGTGGAGGGAGTTCTCTAAATTCCTGGACTTCATGGTGGGGAATGGCCACAGGGTGAGATTTTGGCATAACGTTTCATGGAGATGTTCCCTTAAAATTTAGTTTCCAGACCTTTTCCTAAATGCTGTGATAGAGTCTCTCTTGTTGTGGATTAGGTTAGTCTCTCAAAGAGCAAGGTGGTGTGGGAACCCTGGTTTTATAGAGCCTTTTAGGATAAGAAATGGAGTAATTCAAGGAAAAAAGCAACAAAACCTGCAATTGGAAGCTCCTGAAATGTATTGGCAATAACTTGTAAGGTACATTGCAAAATGCCTCAAAAGTCATATTGCAATTGCAGTGGAGTCTTGTCCGAGGCAAATGCAGCAGAATAGAAAACAAATTTATCCTGTGGGTTGTCAATCAACAACCAAGAGAAAGAGAATAGCAAAGTGCAACTATTTCAAAACGAACCAATAGGTTTATTAAGAAAGTAACAAAAGGGAGTTGTTTTCCAAAGAGCCATTACATGCCTTTACACAGAATTCTGTTAACGTAATACTAATACAAATAGTATTCTAAAATAATAATATGAATATTAGAGAAGTCCTAGTTACTTGAGAAATAAAAAACATACAATTATTCCTAAAAATAACAAGTTTTCAAAATCCAAATCTAGTTATTGACTTTCAATGCGGACGATGATCCAATAAAATGCACAAGGGCTCCTGATAGTGCTATTGCATCGGCCTCCCCAATATCGAAAAAAATGGTGAATCACACTGGCCTCTCTTGAGGTAAGGCATAAATAGACACGCTTCCCCTCTGTTTTAAAACATTACATTGACCTTCCCTTGACTTGTTAACCAATTGACACCATTAATGAAAAGCACGATTTTACCATTTTACCCCCAAATTAAATAACAATTTTTGTATTTTCTTTGTCTTGGTCTTCAACTTCAATGTCCAAATCTAACAATGGAGCCAAGATCTAATGTCGCTGCAAGTGAGAGGAGAGCTTCATTGACCGTTTCGACTATTAAAGAACAACTCATCTACTGAACTCATTAATCCATTTCCTACCGAAATAGCACGAGGTGTTGCAATTTCCCCAACAAGAAAGGGTTTTTCCATTTCTTGAGTTCACGCTTCCCCTGTATTTTCAAAAATACCTCCCGTGACTCATTGACAATTAACACCATTAATGAAAAGAAAGATTTTACTACTTTACCCTAAAGTAAATAACAATATTCGCATTTTCTTCATCTTCAACATCAAGATCTAACAATGGAGCCAAGATCTAATGCCTTTGCAAATGATAGGAGAGCTTAATCAACTGGTCAGACCGTTCAAGAAGAACTCATAGACCGAACACATCAATCCATTCCCCACAGAAATAGCATGAAGTGTTGCAACTGCCCAACAAGAAAAGGATTTTTTTTCTGTTTTTCAGTTTTGATGAGAAAACAGAACAATTCAGACCTCCACCATTATTTTTCACTGTTGTTAGGGCCATTCCCTTCCCTGAATGTAAGACATATATCATATCTGGTTCAAGACGCCACTAAAATATAGTATATCAGCAGTGATGTTGCTGCATGCCAGTTGCCTCTCTTTTTTAACCAAA
The DNA here is from genome assembly GCA_008638375.1 of Nyssa sinensis. Classification (NCBI taxonomy): domain Eukaryota; kingdom Viridiplantae; phylum Streptophyta; class Magnoliopsida; order Cornales; family Nyssaceae; genus Nyssa; species Nyssa sinensis. The sequence goes on along the minus strand of CM018036.1, from coordinate 13,483,971 downwards.
ACCCCAATACTCTTTCTACACCACGATAGCCGATTTCAACGTCCACTTATTCGTTACTATTGTTCTTTCAAACCAATTAATACTAGAATTCATTTTGTTGATCGGTTGTCTATGAACTTATTCGCGAACCCTCATCCACAACATCATCTTCATACAAATCGAAGAAGAAGGCTCGTTATAAAATCTCCCCCGAAGGAGTGCATAGGCATAAGACAGAGATGGGCTCGAAGCAAGGCAATGTCACATGTTAAATCACCAACTCATCTAAAAACTTAAGCTGTTAGAGAAGGTGTAATTTTATTATTATATTCTCTAACACGCCCCTTCACGTGTGGTCAGTTTGAGCCTACATGTGTCAATTCTTATTTTCAGGGTGACGGTGAAATTTGAACTCATGACATTTTGCCTGCTTTGATACCATGTTAAATCACCAACCCATCTAAAAGTTTAAGCTGTTAGAGACGGTGTAATTTTATTATTATTTTCTCTAACATCACCCAAGCCCTTCGTCTTCATAATGATGCTTGGAGTAAAAAGTGTAATATCCTAGATCTTATTACTTTCATTATACTCTATTTCTATATGTGAATCCACTTCAAAGAATGATAAAGCGTGGATTAGAGTATGCCTTAAGCATGATTATGCTGATTCAAAATGATGAATTTACTAGTATGGAATAGTAAGGCAATAAATAAAAATTTTAGTAGGAGAAATTAAGAACAAAACGATATTTCTAGTAGCCTTTTAAAATGATTCTTGAGCTAAAATGTGATTAATTAGGTTAATCCTTATTCTAATGTTAAGCATAATTAGCTAAGTCAAACTAGTTTGTGATAGGTTATTGGAAGGTTCTTAAAATTGTTATACCTAAACTAATTATGTTTAATTAGTAACCTTAATACATGATTAGTGAATTAACTAATTAGGTTAATTAGGGTGTTTAAGTGAGGTAGACTTGTACTAATTCTAAGTTATAACCTAAACCTTATAATTATCCAAATTAATTTTGATTAAAAAAAGGTAAGAAAGACAATTGTTCACATGGGCAAGGGACCCACAATTTGGAATATCTAGCTCACCATTGTTGACTATTCTTGAGGAGTTTGTGTGAAGATTTGTCTATATATATGTGTCTATACATATATGTATTTATTATACATATGATATATATATATATATGAATATACATAAAAGGGACAAAAATCTAATTAATAAGAGAGAGGACATATAGAACTAATAAGAGCAAGACACTTCAAATATGTGGGAATTCACAAAGTGACATCTAGCCCACATATAGGTACATGTTTGTATCTATTATGCCTTACAAAATAAATTGTAGAGACAAGCAAGAAACTCTCTCAAATGTGCCGGACAGAATAATAGAGCAAGGAAGAAAGTACAGAAAACAAGAGAACAAGAAGGAGAAAGAAAGAAGCTTAACGAGGAATAACCTAGAGGTTGAATTCTTGAACTATCAAAATATGAATTCTGGTCCTAATCTCTTGTTTTTTCATTTAATCGGAAAAGAAACATTTAAAAATGACTAAAAACTCAAATTCAATTAAGAATTGAATGAAATTCTAAACTAGTCTTGAAGTCCTAAGAAGTTTTGCATGGAATAGTAATTACATGGATACAAGAGCAACATATATGATGTAGAAGGATGCATCATGATTAATGAGTGTTGATTAAACTAATTGGTTAATGATTAATGGTGTTAAAACAACCCTAGCACTACTTAGGTTATAATTAGCATGATTAGATTATCAAAGGAACTCTAAATGTGAGAAATGATAATCAAAAATGTTGCTGGAAATTAAAGGAAAACACCTTAATTAAAGTTAAATAATTAGTCTAAACGATGATTCAAGATGCTAGATATAAGTGTTGAAACAACCAACACTTGGAAGTTAAAAATGAGCTTATATGCAAAAATAAATGGGATGGTGCAGCTGTTGTCCCAATTGTTTAAAAACCTTATATTTGATGTAAATGAATTCTAACAAGAGTCAAAGGAAGCTCTAATGGAATTAGAATATAAGGGATTTTATCAGAATCCCAGATTGTGTTGTTTGAACTATAATAGGACAAGCGTAACTAAATAATGTTACATTGTACTCAAATATGGTTCTAATAAGAAATATATATATATATATATATATGTAGGGTTCCTTAGGAGAGAGAGAATCATGGAGTGCTTTAAGAACACAAGATGAGTAATCCGGTTCCCTGAAATGGTATATTGAATGCGATATTGTCAAACATATTATTCTGTGTTTTAACAAGCAAAGCATTATATTATATTCTCAATTGATGAAATTGAAGTACATTTTACAAGTATGTTTGATAAATAGATTTGCAAATCCATAGATAATCACATGATTTAGAATGTGTTTCTGTAGATGCCATTACACGAGCCCCTTTTATTATGTCCTTACTGGAGGACCAAGAGCCGGTAAGCCCGTAAGTAGGCCAAAGATCCCTTCAGTGTCATTATAAGTGACTGTCAGTATATATGACATTCCATTCAAAATCCGAGTCGACGCGAGTTCTTCTGTTCCGACTGTTGTAATGGACATGGTAAATGATATATGATATCTGTTATGAGCTTTATTGGGCTGCTTATTGTTATTCAAATGTTTAAATAACAATTCCGTTTCGGAAAATGCATTTGAAATGTTTCAGTAATACTTGATATCCATGGTTTTATTTAAAGTTGCTTTTGCTATAAAAGCCTATGACATGGCATTGGTATTATTCATTGAGCACCCCATTTCCAACCAATTTTTTAGGTAATGAATCTTAAGATGGGGAGAGAACTTAAGGAAGAAGAGTTCGTAAAATTGTAAAGCGAGACTTACAAATATCTCTTTTGAGCCTATGTAGGCTTTTGTATATATACAATGGCCATTTTATGTGTGGGCTAGTTGTAGATGTAAATAAATTATAATAAATTTTGCAAGTGTAAGTTTGATATTAAACTTAGATTTGCTCTGATCGAATGTGGTTGGTATGAGTTTGATGTGAAAGTATCAGGTTAAAAATCTTACGCTTCCGCTATATTAATAAATAATCCATTATACAGCCCATTCAATTTTGTATGAGGCCTCGGTGGCCGGTCATGGACCATAACTCCATCCTACGTGAGGTGTGGGTCGTGACAGAATGGTATCAGAGCAATAGGTTATGAAACCTTAAGATTGGGGTTACCCTAGGTAGCAAAGTTTAGAATTATAGAAATTGACATGAAGATGTTATCGATTCAATGTGTATTACATATAAAGGTATATATAAAATTATATGTTAGAATATGCATATAAGAAATGATGTCTAATTTGACGTGAATGTTTGAACTTTTTTATGCTTAAACTTGTTTATTATATGTTTAGCCAAAGATGGTGAAGAGAGAGAGTAAAGCTGGGAACTTACCAAAAATGAGTAAAGTTAGGCCTTCACGTGCTACTTTAGAGGAAAAGGTAGAAAAACTTGAAATAAACCATTGAGGGTTTAGCTCAACTAGTGCAACAAAATAACCACCAGCAGAATAATCAGAACCCTCAGCCTGAACCCCTAGTGGTGCAACTAGGAAATGTTACTTTTGAGCGGTTTAAGAAGTTCAAACCACTTGTATTTGAGAATACTGCAGACCCAACGGTTGCTGAGTCGTGGGTGTTAGAAATGGAAAGGATTTTTAAACTATTTCTTTGTACAGAAGAAGAAAAAGTGAACTTTGCTATGTTCAAGCTCAGAGGTGAAGCTTATAAATGGTGGCTTACAACTGAAGAAGAGGAACAACACATGGGCTGGAGAAGATTTTTAGAGGTATTATACGATGGATATTTTCCCAGGTCAATCAAGGAACAAAAGGTTAAAGACTTCATGAATCTGACACAAGGAGGTATGACTGTGGCACAGTATGCGGCTAAATTTAAAGAACTGTCTAGATTTGTACTGTTCATGGTACGCACAGAATTTAGGAAAGCTAAGAAATTTGAGGATGGCTTGCGGTGGGGTATTAAGAACAAGTTGAGTCCATTTGAGTTACAAACTTATATAGAGGTTATGCACAAGGCACTCATAATAGAAAATAGTGGTGAAGAGTTTCAAAAGTCCCATGATAATCAAAGGAAGAGACAAGGCAAAATACAAGAGCATTGAGTGTAGGTTCTACTCAAGGATCAAAATATCGTTTCGATGTATAATTTCGGTCTGTCCGGAAACGGAAACGTTTCGGAAACATAATGGAAACGGAGAAAAAATTGGAAAGATGTGGAAACATAACTTAAAATTTATTTATTTATACAAATAAGCTTATTTATTGAATATTTGTGCATGTTTTAAGGCATATACATCATAATTCCATCCAATATCACGTTTTCTTTTCTTTTCTGGTGGTCCTAAATCCACATTCTTACCTTTAGATGAACATATCTACAATAAAAAAATTAATAATTTTATGATTAAAAAATATTATCAAATTATTAATACTATCTAAAAATAATATAATAGGAACAAATAAACATATAAATTTTTATTTCTAATTATTAAATTAGATAATTAAAATAAATATATAAATTATATTTTTCAAGAAAATAAATAGTAATAAATAACATGCATTTTTAATACTAATATTAAAAAAATAATATTTGTTTATCAAATAAATATTAATAATAAATGATATAATTTAATATATTATTTGTATGCAAATAACTAAGCATGTATGTAATAAATAAAATTTTAATACATAATTTGATACATACTTAATTTTTATTTTATTAATTTAAATTAATATTAATTATAAAAAATTTAAATAACTAAGCATATATGATATATTATGTTAACTAGTCTAATACTAATATATATATATATATATATATATACATAGATTATATCTAATTAATTATATATCTTTAATATATTATATTAATTAATTTAATTTAATAATATTAGGTATAAAAATATAATATTAAATATAAAAACATAATAACAATAGTAATCAATTTAATTAACTATTATATATTTAATCTAATATATAATTAATACATAATATATATATATATATATATATTAAGTCTTAAGTTAAGAGAATCAGAAGGGAAACAGAGATAGAATCTGACGGAGAGGGAGAGGGAGAGGGATCGAGCCGGTCGGGGAGGGAGACGAGAGTGACAGAGAGTCGCAGTCGCGACTTTGGTGACTTTGCTCGGCGTCGGAATCTGAAGAACTGAAGATCGAGAGAGTAGATCTGAAGAAGAAGAACTGAGGAAGAAAAATGGTTGGCTGTGGCTGGTTCACGTGAGAGTTGCAGACTCACAGTGGCTAGCAACAATCAGGTTACCTCCTCTTTTCTCCTCTCTTCTTTCACTTTTCAGATATTTTAGTTAGAATCTTTTCTTTTTCCTACTTTTTCCTGGCTTCGCGCTTCTCTGTCTTCTCTGTTTTCTACTTCGCGTACATAGCGCACATGGTTTCGAATCAAGGCTGTCGATTCGTTCAAAACAATGTCGTTTCGTACGAAACAAACCGAAACCAAAGTGTTTCGATCGAAACACTAGAATATCGTGATTCCTACGCGGTTTCGTTTCGGTTCCCGGCGAAACCAAAACATTTCGGTCGAAACTTCCGAAACGACACGATATTTTGTTCCTTGGTTCTACTTCTAAGAAGAGTAGAGGAAATCAAGGGAGTGACAACTATCCAGTTTGTCCTAGTTGCCAAAAATTTCATCATGTTCCTTGTCGTCGAGCTAGTGATGGTTGTTATAGATCTGGACAACCAGGTCATTTTCTTAAGGATTCTACTATACAATGCAGAAGTATTGGTAGTTCTGCACCGAGTACTTCTACATCTGTTCAGAAACCTGTACTACCTACACCAAAATTTGAGGGGGAAAGGAAGGATCAAAGAAGACAGGGTAGAGTATTGGGCTTAGTTCCGTGGAGATACACGTCTCTGATACTGTAGTGTCAAGTACTCTCTCCATTTGTACTTGTCCTGTCCATATTCTTATTGATTTCGGATCCACTCATTCTTCTGTATCATACGACTTTGCTACAAAGTTGCATAAATCTCCAGAGCCTTTAGATTACATATTATCTGTATCTATTCCTTCGGGAAATTCCATGATTGGTACTGTAGTCTATAAGGCTTGTGATGTCTTAGTGGGTAATATTATATTGTTTGTCGATTTGATACTCTTAGACATTCATAATTTCGATGTCATCTTGGGGATGGATTGGTTATCTTCTAATTACGCTCCTATTGATTGTTTAGCAAAGAGAGTTTCATTCCAAATCCCAAGTCAAACTGAGTTTTCTTTTGAAGGGGTTGGGGTAGTTTCTCCTCCATAAGTTATTTCTTCTATGCAGGCTCGTCGCTTGCTTAGAAAGTGGTGTCAAGGTTATCTTTGTAGTGTCCTTGAAATTCAATCTAAAGATCTTGTTTTAGATGAAATTCCTATAGTAAAAGATTTCCCTGATGTCTTTCCTAATGAATTACCTAATTCCTTAGTAAAGCAGGATATTGAGTTCTCTATTGACTTAATTCCTGGAACTAAACCCATTTCCAAAACTCCATATAGAATGGCTCCAATTGAGTTGAAGGAATTGAAACTCCAATTACAAGAACCGTTAGACAAAGAGTTTATTCAACCTAGTATCTCTCTTTGGGATGCTCCAGTGTTATTTGTAAAGAGGAAAGATGGTTCTATGAGAGTGTGTATTGACTACCGAGAGTTGGATAAAGTGACTATCAAGAACAGGTATCCGCTGTCCACGGATAGATGATCTTTTTGATCAATTACAAGGTGCCGAAATATTTTCCAAGATTGATTTGCAATCTAAGTATCATCAGTTAAAAGTTAAGACCGAAGATATAGAGAAAACGGCATTTCGAACAAGGTATGGTCATTATGAGTTTCTACTAATGCCATTTGGAGTGACTAATGCACCTGCAGCTTTTATGGATCTAATGAACAGAGTACTCAAGCCATACTTAGACAATTTTGTCATTGTGTTCATTGATGATATTCTAGTATATTCCAAGAGCTCAACAGAACATGAACAACATTTGAAGATGGTGTTGCAAACACTGAGAGAAAAGAAACTGTATGCAAAGTTAAAGAAGTGTGAGTTTTGGTTGTCTAGCATTACATTTTTGGGGCATGTTATTACGAAAGAAGGTATTTCAGTTGATCCACAAAAGATTGAGGTTGTAGTGAATTGGCCAAGACCAACAAATGTTCCAGAGGTGCATAGTTTCATGGGATTAGCCAGGTTACTATAGGAGGTTTGTCAAAGATTTCTCCAAACTTGCTATACCATTGACTCAATTAACTCAAAAGAATGTGCCTTTCGAGTGGACGGTGGAAAGAGAAAGGAGTTTCCAAGATTTAAAAGATAAATTGGTGACAGCTCCAATTTTAACCATTCCATCAGAAACAAGTGGTATTGTGATCTATAGCGATGCTTTCCACAAAGGTCTTGGATGTGTTTTAAGGCAGAATGATAAGGTAATTGTTTATGCTTCGCGACAACTAAGGCCATATGAAAGGAATTATCCTACGCATGACTTCGAGTTAGCAGTAGTGATCTTTGCCTTAAAGATTTGGCGACATTATCTCTATGGTGCAATATGTGAAATCTTCACTGATCACAAGAGTTTGAAATACTTAGTCACATAGAAAGAATTGAATACGAGGCAGAGAAGATGGTTGGAACTTATGAAGGACTATGACTTAAGCATTCAACTATCATCCAGGCAAAGCTAATGTTGTAGCCGATGCATTAAGTAGAAAATCATCAAGTAATCTTGCTTATCTGATCGCCACACATAAGAGATTGTTGAAAGAATTAGACAAGATGGAGATAGAAGTAATACCACGCAATTCGGGAAGTATGCTCGCAAGCCTTACAGTTCAGCCTACTATAGTAGAAGAAATAAAGATAGCTCAACAAGAAGATGAATCATTAAAGAAAATTTGTGAAGAAGTAAGGAAAGGTCAGAAAGCAGAATTTGCTCTTCGTGATGATATTTTGAAGTTTAGAGATCGATTATGTATTCCTGATTCTTCTGAATTAAAGAAGAAGATTCTAGAAGAAGCTCACAATTCTAGGTTTTGCAGGTACCACAAAGATGTATCATGATTTACGGGTACTTTATTGGTGGCCAGGTATGAAAAGAAACATTGCTGAATTTGTCTCTCATTTCTTAAGTTGTCACCAAGTGAAGACTAAACATCAAAGGCCAGCAGGATTGCTTCAGCCTCTCCCTATTCCTGAATGGAAGTGGGAGCATATCACAATGGATTTCGTTGTAGGATTGCCAAAATCCTCAAGAGGTAATGATGCTATTTGGGTTATTGTTGATACATTAACGAAGTCCGCACATTTTCTTGCCGTCAAGATCTCTCAACCATTGGATAAGCTTGCAATGTTATATATCAAAGAGATTATCAGGCTTCATGGTACTCCAATTTTTATTGTTTCTGATAGAGATTCCAGATTTGTGTCTAAATTTTGGCGAAGTTTACAGAAGGCGATGAGGACAGAACTGAAATCTAGTACAACATTTCATCCTAAAATCAATGGTCAATCTGAAAGAGTAATTCAGATTTTGGAAGATATGCTTCGAGCTTGTGTTTTAGACTTCAAAGGCAACTGGGAAGATCATTTACCTTTAGTTGAATTCTCTTATAACAGAAGTTTCCTAGTCAAGTATTGGAATGCCTCCTTATGAAGCATTATATGGAAGAAAGTGTAGATCTCCTGTTTGTTGGACTGAGGTAGGGGAAAGAATTTTTAGGCCCTGAGATTGTGCAATTAACCACTGATAAGGTCAAATTGATACAACAGAGACTACAGACTACTAAGAGTCGCCAAAAGAGCTATGCTGATGTCAGAAGAAGAGATTTGGAATTTGATGTTGGAGATCGTGTGTTCTTAAAAGTGTCTCCTTCTAAAGGAGTACTGCAGTTTGGAAATAAAGGGAAGTTGAGCCCTCGATTTATAGGACCTTTTGAAATCTTGAAAAAAGTTAGCCCAGTGGCATATTGCCTTGCTCTTCCATCGGAATTGGCTAACATACATAATGTTTTTCATATCTCTATGCTGAGAAAGTACATCCCTGACCCTAGTCATGTGATAGAATGTCAGCCATTAGAAGTGCAAGAAGACTTAAGCTATATTGAAAAACCAATTTGCATCTTAAATCGTCAAGAACGAGTTTTGAGGGACAAGATTATCCCGTTAGTAAAAGTTTTATAGCATAATCATTTGGTGGAGGAAGCCACTTGGGAACGAGAGAAAGAAATTCGAGCAAAATATCCTCATTTCTTCGAGAGATAAGGTATGACAAGTTTGGACGACCAAACTTTTTAAAAGTAGGGGATGATGTAATATCCTAGATCTTATTACTTTTATTATACTACATTTCTATATGTGAATCCACTTCAAAGAATGATAAAGTGTAGATTAGAGTATGCCCTAAGCATGATTATGTGATTCAAAATGATAAGTTTACTAGTATGGATAGTAAGGCAATAAATAAAAATCTTAGTAGGAGAAATCAGGAACAAAACGATATTTCTAGTAGACTTTTAAAATGATTCTTGAGCTAAAACATGATTAATTAGGTTAATCCTTGTTCTAAGGTTAAGCATAATTAGAGCATACTTAGCTAACTTAAACTAGTTTATGATAGGTTATTGGAAGGTTCTTAAAATTGTTATATCTAAACTAATTATGTTTAATTAGTAACCTTAATACATGATTAGTGAATTAAGTTAATCCTAATTAGGTTAATTAGGGTGTTTAAGTGAAGTAGACTTGTACAAATCCTAAGTTATAACCTAAACCTTATAATTATCCAAATTAATTTTGATTAAAGAAAAGTAAGAAAGACAATTGTTCACATGGGCAAGAGACCCACAATTTGGAATATCTAGCTCACTATTGTTGACTGTTCTTGAGGAGCTTGTGCAAAAATTTGTTTATATATATGTGTCTATATATATATGTATGTATTATACGTATTATATACATATATATACATAAAAAGGACAAAAATCGTATTAGTAAGAGAAAGGAAATATAGAGCTAATAAGAGCAAGACACTTTAAATATGTGGGAATTCACAAAGTGACACCTAACCCACACATAGATACATGTTTGTATCTATTATGCCTTACAAAATAAATTGTAGAGACAAGCAAGAAACTCTCTAAAATGTGCTGAACAGAATAATAGAGTAGGGAAGAAAGTACAGAAAACAAAAGCACAAGAAGAAGAAAGACAGAAGCTTAAGGAGGACTAACCTATAGGTTGAATTATTGAACTATTAAAGTATGAATTCTGGTCCTAATCTCTTATTATTTCATTTAATCAGAAAAGAAACATTTAAAAATGACTAAGAACTTAAATTCAATTAAGAATTGAATGAAATTCTAAACTAATCTTGGAAATCCTAACAAGTTTTGCATGGAATAGTAATTACATGGATACAAAAAAAACATATACGATGTAGAAGGATGCATCATGATTAATGAGTGTTGATTAAACTAATTGGTTAATGATTAATGGTGCTAAAACAACCCTAGCACTACCTAGGCTATAATTAGCATGATTAGATTATCAAAGCAACTCTAAATATGATAAAGGGTAAGGAAAAATGTTTCTGGAAATTAAAGGAAAACATCTTAATTAAAGTTAAATGATTAGTCTAAATGATGATTCAAGAAGCTAGATATAAGTGTTGAAACAACCAACACTTGGAAGTTAAAAATGAAGCTTATATGCAGACTAAATGGGGATGGTGCAGCTGCTGTCCCAATTGTTTAAAAACCTTATATTTGATGTAAATAAATTCTAACAAGAGTCAAAGGAAGCTCTAATGGAATTAGAATATAAGAGATTTTATCAGAATCCCAGATTGTGTTGTTTGAATTATAATGGGACACGCATAACTAAATAATGTTACATTGCACTCAAATATGGTTCTAATATAAAATATATGTATATAGGGTTTCTTAGGAGAGAGAGAGAATCAATGAGTGCTGTAAGAACACAAGGTGAGTAATCCGGTTCCTTGAAATAGTGAATTGAATGCGATATTGTCAAAATATTATTTTGTGTTTTAACAAGCAAAGCATTATGCTATATTCTCAATTGATGATATTGAAGTACATTTTACAAGTATGTTTGATAAATAGATTTCCAAATCCATGGATAATCACATGATTTAGAATATGTTTCTGTAGATGCTATTATACGAGGCCCTTTTGTTATGTCCTTACCTGGGAACCAAGAGCCAGTAGGCCCTTAAGTAGGCCAAAGATCTCTTCAGTGTCACTATAAGTGACTGTCATTATATATGACATTCTGTTCAGATTTCGAGTCGACGCCGGTTCTTCTGTTCCGACTATTGTAATGGGCACGCTAAATAATATTTGATATCTGTTATGAGCTTTATTGGGCTGCTTATTACGATTCAAATGTTTAAATAGCAATTCCGTTTCTAAATATGCATTTGAAATGTTTTAATAATGCTTGACATCCATGATTTTATTTAAAGTTGTTTTTGCTATAAAAACCCATGACATGCCATTGGTATTATTCATTGAGCTTTGTTAGCTCACCCCATTTCCCAACCAAGATTTTAGGTAATGAAGCTTAAGATAGGGAGGGAACTTAAGGAAGAAGAGTTCGTAAAATTGTATAGCGAGACTTGCAAAGCCTATGTAGGCTTTTGTATATATACAATGGCCATTTTATGTGTTGGCTAGTTATAGATTTAAATAACTTATAATAAATTTTGTAAGTGTGAGTTTGATTTTAAACTTAGATTTGCTCTGATCGAATGTGGTTGGTATGAGTTTGATGTGAATCTAACAGGTTAAAAATCTTACACTTCCACTATATTAATAAATTATCCATTATACAGTCTATTCGATTCTGTATAAGACCTCAGTGGCCGATCATGGGTGTGGATCGTGACAATAAGATTCCACACCCTCCACCATTACAATGTATTGTTGTAGTTGTGCTATACTTCGAGTAGTGGTAATTCTTTAGTTGATAAAGAATAATTGAAAAATGTTTGTAATTTGGGTTTGGTTGGTACCTTGGTGGTGTTTCAATCAATGGAGGTTTGTTGATGCACGTGCGCTTGTGTCTATAAATAGGTACACAGATATATACATGCATACTACATTCATATATATATATATATATATATATATATATATAAAGAGAGAGAGAGAGAGAGAGAGAGCGAAATTGAATATTTTTTAATATTTATTGTGTGGTTAAATTGTCTTTTTTGAAAAAATTTTAAGATGATGTCAGTTACTTCAGTCATTGACATTGATTGATCGTAAGGGTGATTTATTACCGAAACATCAACTTTCAGGGGAGGTCAATGTAATTTTTGAAAATACAAGATAGGTGTGTATTTATGCCTATAGATCAGGGAAAGTTAGTGTAATTTACACTTTAAAAAAATGTCCTCAGGTTGACATAAACTTTCCACAATCCAAAGGATGCCCAATCAATCCTAGCCTTCATTTCTTCCTTAGTAGCTTCAAAAGGATTATGAACATGGAAACTCTAAATACAATTTGGAGAGTAAAAAGTTAATAAAATTAAAAGCAAAGTTTCATAGTTGAAAAATATCTTTCCATGGCCAAAACATTATCTAAAAGCATCTTCTTGTTTTGCAATGAATCTATGGTGTAGCACACAACTTGGATTGCTCATTTTTCTGTGCACTCAAACAAGTAATCACGCAAGAGACATCACTTTTTGGACATTCTATCTTTATATGAACAAAATCAACATAATTCTCGCACAAATATTGCAAGTTTCCTCCTCATTCAAAATATTCAAACTTCTCGAGTCCTGTTTTGATAATTTTGCCATAAAAAATCCAAGACCCAAAGAAAAATTCATTGGTAATGAAATGAGATTAAATTTCAAATTTCCCGTTACAAAAATTAAAAAGAAACAAGTTAACCCCAATGATATCCAATATGAAACCTCTTGGACCATTAAAGCATTCTCCAATGTATCATCAACATAAATATAAAAAACTGCAAAATAAAAAATGTTGTATCAGGAATCTAGGTCAAATTAGAACTAAGGGATTTTAGACATCATGAAGGCAATGTCACCGTTCACTGTTCCATGCCAAGAGATCACAGAGATCCTGTAAAACACATGCTTTGGGTATGCTTAGACTTTAAAGCTTCAAGAAAATGGTTTCTAATGTGAGTACCTTAGGCTAGAGGAAAATCTTCTAGTGATTGTTGGTTGGATTTGAAAAAGAAATTCAAGAGGGCTCTTGTCGACATGTTCATCTTCCAAGACAATTTAGATTTGGCTGTCTCTAAGAATATGCTGTGTCCTTCTCTTGGATAGAGAAGTAGTTATGGAGATGGACCTTTCAACTAAGAGAGAAGCAATTTTTCTCAAATCTATTTGATGACAAATCTCTCTTCCTTTGAGAAAGCGGATTAGGGATTAAGCTGGGATGAAATTGCATTAGCTTTTTCGTTGCAGCTAGGTAGCTTTTGTGACTTTGATGGTCACCTCATTTTTTTTCTTTTTGATAGCTTCCTTTCCGGGTTCAACTAAGACATCACTTCTCATAAAAGAAAGCCAATATACTCAAGAGTTATCCTACTATAGTGGGGTGCAAGGAGGGTGGATTGGAGACAGATCCAACATTTTCCATTACTTATGCAAAATGGCTGGCTCACATACTCCAACCGGCTTAGACTGGACAACCCAAGTTTCTACTACTGCACATAGAAACGGCTAATAAAACATCATATCTCATCATTAAGAAAATAAACAGCAGCACGGAATAACACAAATTTTAAAAAAAGAAATTGAATTATGGAGAACCATCTTGATAAAATGATCAATCTAGCGATTGTCTGCTCAGTGGGTCTCCAAACATGAGGTATAAATGCACTACTCACCTTCAATCTAGTGATTTTTTGCTCTGTAGGTCTACATAAGGACATCATATTATTTGTATTACCTAATTCAACAGTGAGATTTATAGGAAGTATAGTATCAAATGGACACTGTCGTTGGAGGTTAATCTTTCTTCACCACATTTCATAAATGAAGCAAATATGAAAATTTTCATAATTTGATTACTCAAATGGCATAACAATGTATAATGCAGGACAACTTTCATGGATGAAAAAGTACATGTCAAAATTTTTGCCAAGGAACACAAAAAACTTCACTAATACATGGCTGGCTATTTAATAAATCTTTATTCATACCGGATACACGTAGCAGAATCAACTATAGTGCAATACATGAATACAAAGAAGATATGAAAGGAATGATGGCATTCTACGTCAAAATCTCAAACTAGGAAGAAACCATTAAATGAATGAAGATACCTCTTGTCGGGCCAAATGATCCAAATCCTTAGAAGAGCAAGGCCAAAGATCCATGAAACTATAACGTGACACCACATCTTGTAGTGAACTCTCTAAAGCTGATGCTCCCTCCTCACCAGTTCTAGAAAGAGCTTCTTTCCTTCTTTGCTCAACCTGTATCAGGACAACAGTTGCTAAGGCTTAGACCTCATAAGAAAAATAAATATATATTATGCAATAAGAATAATTACGAGTCATACAAGAAAATATTTAAAATAATAATCCTGTTTCCCTCCTATACTTGTTAGGGACATGCAAATGTGACCAACACCCCTCCCCAACAAAAAAAAAAAAAAAAAACGGTTAGGCAGCTGTGCGGGTAGAAATCCAAATAGTCAATTAATTCATCCTATAATTGCTCTACCATGGTTCAAGTTCACAAACTCTCAAATGGCGTGTATGCTTCACAATAATTGAGTTGCTGAAGTAGTTAAATGTTGCTCAAGAAGCCACCTAAATATCCTCTAGTCGCTTTTAAGGAACTCTTCTGGCTTTGAGCACGAATTGCTTGTAAAGACTATCACAACTATTATCATGCTCAAGTATCACCAAGTGTTTGCCTGAGTGGAATCTCCTCCACCTCCTAGAGAGGAGATTTAGGGTTAGAATCCTAAGTGGAACGAGAGGGGGGGGGGGGGGGGGTATGTCTTACACTCTTACTTCTCAAAATACTATATCAACTGTAAAGAACTGTGTCATTTTAAATTGCAAATTCAAACATTACTCCTTGCGATGGCTGAAGTAAAAGGCATGTGGGGACTCCAATACAGTTGATCATCAAATGCTGAGTGTGACCAAGCAAACCAAGCCAGAGTGATGGCACAAAAACTTTATATGCTGAGGATATACAAACTCAATCTTCAAAACAGAGTAAGATACATGGATAGTGATCTTCTTCCCTGCTGACCAATATTTAGTAAAATTCCAAGACAGAGATCTATCTACAAAAATTTCTGCCAATAAGAAGATATGACCGGGACAACGCTTTAATTATTATCCCCCTATAACTGCATTGCCAAAAGGGCCCAAAGCAATTTGATTATAATTCAATTAGTGATGATCATAATTAGAAAGTTCATCAACTCAACAACGATATACTGAAATACCATGTTGCGTGAAATATGGATTCAAGCACCAAACTGGCTAAAATGATGCCCCATATTAACCAAAAAGCAGTGCCCAACAAACAGTGAAACTAGACATAATCAGCATTTTATAATCCTCTCATTAAGCAGTGTATGGCTAAATCAGAGATTGAAAATACAGATTCCCTAAAAAAAGCCCTGGAAAGGATAAAATTAACTAATAATGGTATTTATATGTGAAATAAATAAGAATAACACTTCTCAGAGATGTATAAATGACAAAGAATAGATTATGAAAACAAATACTTCAATGCTCATGCTAATATTAGCAATTCTATTAACAAGAAGTGTCAAACAGCTGCATAAAAAGAAAATGCTTGAGCAACTTCTAAAATTTAGATGCGTATAACTGAATCGAATCCTGTGCAGATATACATGCAAACAACACATACAATAAAACACCAATAGACAATAAGTCCAAATTTTAAAAAATACAGAACAGACATGGCAATATATATACATATATATATATGCACGTATGCATGTACAAAAATAGATGACGTTAGGATAGTTAAAATATAAGATCCTCGGTTGTTTTTGTAAATAAGAGTTAAAGAGTAAAAACCAGTAAATACTTTTGAAACTGGGAGGATGCAAGGAAGCCAATACTTGTATACAAGGTATCCAAAATAAAGGGATTGCTTATCAAAGTATCAATTATACTTTCAGGTTAAAGAGGGTTCCAAATCCTTGTTTCCCTCACATGGCACTTGGTGGAGAGAGAGAGAGAGAGAGAGAGAGAGAGAGGGAGGTTTTTCAAACTCTCCTGCCATTTCCAAAGAAGCAGGTGCAGGGTTCAAATCCCGGTTGTGACGCGGATATATCCTATTTATTAACTTAGCATTGCACGGTGCAAACGATTGGGATAAGACATAAATTCAAAAGAAGAAGTGAAGATACACCAAAATATAGCACTACCTTCAACATGCTAGCAAGATCTCCGTATGTTTGCTCAAACTCGGTGAATTTTTTCCAAACCTACAGAAGGACAATAAAACATCAATGAGCAATAATGGGAATTAGAAATAAACAAGGATAAGACAATTATCAGAAAGCAAGGACAGATAGAAAGAATCTAGAATAATAGTCAAAACAATTTCCTAAGTTTTACCCAAGGCTAGTTGTAAAGAACACCCTGACTTCAAAATCCAGGGAATATATAACTATAAGACACATTACACTCTTGTAATCGCAAAACAACATTTAGAATAAATTTTTTATTTATTTTTCAATCTTTGACATTTAACACACAGAATTTTAAATAATTGTTTGACGTTTTATATGCTAAAAGGATACATTAGCATATGTACGAAAGGATTTAAAGACAAGGGCCTGCGATGCATATCCTTCACTTCCATCAAATGAAAGAATCTGCATTTGTCACAGAGTTTCGGGTTGTCCAGAGAAATTTTAGACTTGAATCCCAGAAAAAAATTTCAGCCTCGTCATATCTTGGGTTGTCCAGAGAAATTTTAAAAAATTAACCATTTAAAAAGAAGTTCAATCCATTGAGTTTGTTCTATGTAATTATGCAAGGACATGAAGCGAAATTTTCTTATTTATTCTAGCCCTTTATATTTTTTTTGTGCCACTATTATAGTTTTCTGTTTAGAATAACACAAAAATGTGATATTTATGTCATATTACTTACCTCACTAAAGAACAAATATATTCACCGCTGTGCTATTTTGGTAGGGTTCCCATAACCAATGGATAAATACTGTGTCCAACCAACAGGAAAAAAAGAAAAAGAAAAATCACAAATAAAATGAGGTCCGCAATTTAAAAAAAGGGAAAAAAATTTAGAACAAACACTGAACATCTTAGAACCATTTTTTTTTATTACAAAAGCATTATTGGCGCACCACAAAAATCCTTTTGCACTCCAACCTTTTGTCAACTGACAAGACTGCCATTCCCATTTAAATCCTCTTTTGGCTGTCTATAATTTGGGTCCAGGTTTTGTGTATGTAACTGGAAGAATGAAGAGAAAGAAAGCTTCTATTGAGTAATCCAAAGATTTTAGGCAAAACTTCACTAAAACAACCACGTGATTTTTGTTTCAATCTTAGAATTACAGTGGGAGACCTTAGGATTGCCCTTCTTATGCAAAAGCCTGTTTGAGAACTGTTAACTTTTTTTCAAATTCTATACAAAGCAAAGCGCAATAGACGATGTGATGGGGATGAGCATACAAGGAGATGCACAGATAACTCCATTGCTTGAACATGGCAATTCTTTTTTGTCATAGTTCCAAATCTCTGATGCTTAGATTTAATCGTCGAAGGCTTATGAATCCTTGGATACCTTGTATAGTTATATTGCAAAGACTAGGGGAGGGAGGAGAGAGAGAGAGAGAGAGAGAGAGAGAGAGAGAGAGAGAGACGCCTTCGAGTAGACAAATTTAAATTTAAACCTGTTTGGTTGTATCAACCAAAATCAATCCAACTTCAATTTCCATGTCACCAGGATAGCAGACAACGGGCATGCCCGACAGTGCAAATATGTTTGCATAAAGTCACTCTATAGATAGAGATCTGATTCAGCCGGCAAACAGATGGAGGCTACCATGTGAGATTCTGAACATCACTCTGTGCTTGAAGAGTTCCTTCACATCATGCAAAAGAGGCTTTAATACTAGATTGACTGTGGAAGGATAATTTAGGAACGCCATTAGGACTACCATATTTATTATTATATCCTTCTATACCAGACTAGTTACATGGTAAAGGAAAGAGAAGGCTACACACACACACACAGAGAGGAGAGATTAGAAATAGGTCACAACATTGCCATGTTAGCTACTTGTGGTTGTGGGCGCCTAGTCAAATATACCACCACGTCAAATATAACTAGAACCTCATTAGCAAGGCAAATTTTGGCTGGATATTGCTGATGTGAGAGTCCTCGTTGTCATGTGTTCCCTAGTCTTTTCATTATTGCATTTGATTGTCATGCTATGGTGGTGGATTGCACGAGCTTCTTTAAAGATGGGGCGCATCTTGTTTCATAGACCTCTTCAGGATTGGGAGGTGGGTTATGACCAAAGGATAGGGGAGGAGGACAATTCATGGAGATGGATTGGTTCAAAAGAGAGAGAAGGCCCCTTATAAAGCTTAAGCTCATAGAGAGAATGTGTTTGGCCTAAAACGTTCCTCAATAATGAGTTGTGATCGTGTGCGGACATGCCAGAGCTGGATGGGCTCACCTATAACACCAAACATTTGATCCTTGATTTTTGTGAACGTGTGTGTATGGACGATCAAGCGTAAGGAAGTAAGAAATCTCCCTTCCTTGTAAGCTCTCATTGCCTCGAAGAAAGAGGACTTCTGAAGTAGGGCAACTAGCAAGATGAACAAAGAAATATTATGCATTAAGTACGTGAAAATACCTTACTGGAGCAAGTAATGGATACAAATATAGTTACAAGGTTGTGTAATGGTAGTGGTGAGTATAGAGAGTGAAAAGAAAAAGGTAGTAAAACAAGGCTACTGATACTCCTAAGATAGGCTACACTAGGATAGGTTAAACTAAGATAAGTGCTATGCTGAGCTAGGCTTTGATTGTTGAATGACGTGAGATCTCTTCTTCATCTTTACTTTTGTTATTTATAAGCCTTTGTAAGTGGTGGTTTGCCCTTCATCCTGCGTATCTGCCAACATTCTCCACTTTAAATGTCATGCCTTGGTGGATGTCCACATCTGCTTGCACGTCTCCCATGATTACCACATACCCCACGTTTTGTGGAGGTGCTCTCAATCTAGTTCTTCATATTGCTACCATTTGTCCCACATCTCCATCTTCTAAACGTGTTAATTATAGATTGATAATGACTTAGCCTCAGTTGACACATCCCACGTTCCAGAATTATTTGGACACATGGCCATTGCCTTGACTTTCTAGTCGCTCAAGGCCATCAACTTGATGGCTTGAACGTCTATTCTTCCATGCCCCTTGGTCATCCACTCCAGTTGAGTAGTCTCTTCCCATAAGAGTGCCTAGCATCTATCATCTAAGTCGTTACTTAATCAACCCCATAACCTAGGGATTAACCCCCCCTGTTTGCCCACAACATCATGTGCAAGCCATTGATCCAACGGGCTCGCTCCAATACTTAAGCAAATCATTAGGTCTTGAGCCTAATGCCACTTTAATTACGTGGCATCCAACCAGCGTTTAAGCATCAGTTAGAGTGTAAACATGATGTAACTTAAGTCTTTAATACTCTAAAACACCCCTTCACGTGTGGCAAAACTATTCACTATGAGTGGGCCAATAGGTGCATCAATTATAATTATCAGGGTGGTGGTGAGGTTTGAACGCAGTACCTTTACTTGCTCTGATACCAAGTTGAAAAGAGCTGGAAAAATACAGAGAAGAAAAGAGGGAAAAAAAAAAAGTTGCTAGACAAACGGAGGAGAGATCATTAGGGTTCCCTTCAACATATTCTTTTATTTATAATACATCCATAAAAAAAGACATAAATACCCTTAAAAAACAAAAGTACTTAAAGACATATTCCAACAATCTTTTCAGGTACGATCTTTTAATAGGAAGCTTCAAAGAGGATGTAGATTAGAATTTAGGTTTACCATAAAAAGCTACTTGGCATACAAAAGCTCCTCCAAAGGCAACTTTTTTCGAGTGGAAGACAGATCTCAGAAAGATTTTGATAGTGAACAAGTTACTGAAGATGAGAATGATTATTGCTAACTAGTGTTGTATGTGAAAGCGGAATAAAAAGTGTGTGGGGCATTTTCTTCTTCATCGTCCGGTGGCTAGGGAGTTGTGAGTTCTTTTGTTAGTGTTATTTGGGGTTGCTTGAATAATGCCTAACACAGTAGAGGATGTACTTTCTAGTTGGTGAGGTTAGAGAGTGCAAAGGAGGACAAAGAAAGTGCAGCAACCAATGCCCTTTTGGATTGCAGGGAGCTCTTCTTTTATTTTAGATTACTTTGTAAAGTTTCTAGGTGATATGGAAGTATAGTCTTGTATAAATTTTTGTGAATTGATGGATTAGTGACAGAAAGACTCATAGAGAGGATGTTTTCAGGGCTGCAAGTCATACATAGAGACCAATTTGTGGTGGTCAATGGCAATGTTTAGACACAAAGGTGGAGAGCTACCATGGCAAGGTAGTGGTGAAGGTAAGAATAATTTAGATCAATTAGTGATAATGGTTGGAATACTATTTTGGCTGTCAGTTTGATTTCAAAACTGAGATGTTGGAACAATGGTTAATGGTGTCTTTGGTGGTGGTGTTAGACAGGTATTTGAGGTTGTGTCCATGGTTCCAGGTCATGGAGAACATATAATATTTCATTATGGAACGCGGGAAGGATTGCTGTCAATGGTTGCTGGTGAAATTGCAGAAAGAGGATTCAGAGTTAAATAAACTATTACCCTCTCCAAGAAAATGGTTTTCAGGTGTATAAAGTTGAACAATGAATAAAGGCATAAGAGGATATTTTATAATGTCGTTAAAGCCACTGCTAGGGTCATAACCTTTGGAACTTTTAGGGGCATTTAGATAAATCTTAAAGTTGAAGAGAATTAATGAAAGAGGCCTCCTCAGTTCAGGGGAAGAAAGTGTAATAATAATATAATAATAACAATAACAATAGATAATCAATTTAAAAAATAACATGCAATACACAGTACCTCAACAGATTCCTCAGGTGGGAGCGAACTCAATGCCCGTTCAAATAAAGCTCGAATATTTCGATCGTCATTCAAACGAGACAAGAAATCTGCATATCTGCAAGATCAGGTTAGGACATGACGATTGATTTTTGAGAGGCCATATAGCATATCACATCATATACATAAACAAGGAATTTGTAAGTTCCATAGTTGCTTATGAGTACACTGGTCAAATAACATTTAGAGTATCCTCGAAGTCACACACCAACATCAATGCCAGCATTAAAGATCATTATGACTAGATAAGTTCATCTGAGAGTGCCATCACGGTTCCGCAACAGCATAATATTTCAATTTAATACAAATTTTCTGTAACCAACACCACACACTTTAATACGTTATACATATAATTTCTAAATTAGGTAAGAAGTGACTCACTCAAGAATGTACCCAGGCTCATGCATAAATCGTTTCAACCCTGCTTCAAAAACATTGTGTGCCATCTGCATGGATGTACAACAATAATTAAGAAAATCTCCACGCACAAAAAAAGTCCTCAACAATATTAATATCACTGTCAAAAAGTGGCTATTTGATGTTAACTTATTTACAGTAGCTAAATATGTTTGCAGTACTTTAAAAGACAAAGGAAACCAATCTTGGCATAGCCAACAAAGAGTGGTGATGGTTTGTGTGTGTCTGTGTGTGTGTGTTTTTTTGGGGGGCGGTAGTGGGGAAGAAGGAAGAGAAAAGTGACATAACACCTACGTATCCCTTCACACTGAAAGATATCAAAGTTAGATAGCTGCAACAAATTCATTCAATATCAATTATCAAAATATGAAGAGTAGACTTGGCCTCTTTCTTCTTAAGGCAATTTGTAAAGCATATTATTTAGGAAAAAATACTAAAAAGTCCCTAAAATAAATTTTTCAATCCAAAAAGTGCATGATATGTTTTTAGTATCTAAAAAATTCAAAATAGAAACTTTTAATACAAAAAAGTCAAATTGTTACCTTTCATCCAACACCATTAAAAAATATTATTTATTAGACTAAAATAGCCTTCAAAATACATTTTAGAAAAAAAAATACTAAAAAATATGTAAAATAACTTTTTCAATCCAAAAAAAATCATAACATTTTATGAAGTGAATTTTTTTTAGGCCTTCTAGATAAATAAAAAATGCTATATATTTTTTTTGGATTGAATAATTTATTTTATGAACAATTTAGTATTTTTTAAAATATATCTTGAAGGTTATTTTTCTCTAATCAATATTATTTTTCAACGGTGTTAAGATGGAAGTTTATAGTTGGACTCTTTTTATAATAAAAGTTTATTTTTTGGGTTTTTTAGATATAAAAATCTATCATGGATTTTTTGGTTTGAAAATTTTATTTTAGGGGCTTTTTAGTATTTTTCCCTTATCTATCTATCTACCATATGAAGCATCCTACTAAGGTTCTCATGCTGTGTAAAAAGTAAGACTGAAATTAGAATCACCAATGACCTTTGGATCCTTGTCAAGACAAAAAGCCATCATGGCGTAAGCAACATAAATGTGATAAGTGCAGTTTGGAGATTTGCGTGCATCTACAAAGTACTTGCGAGCTGCTTCAACTCCTTCGGTTCTTCTTAGAAAGCGAATAAACTGCAGCAACAGACACTATAAACACTTTCAAATCATTCAAAGTACAAACAAGACAAGTTGTTCTAGAAAAGTAAAAGTTCACTAACAAGTTATGAATTGGCTTCTTGTCAAATTTCTCCTCCAATCAAACAACATTACAAAATAATTACACGTCTATAAATAAAAGTAATAATTACATATGCACTAAATGTGGATAGATATGAAACACAGTTACACAGCGCATCTGATTAAATAAGGAACATAAAATAAGAAAACAAGTGAGGGAAGATAGAAGACCCGCCCGGGGGGGGGGGGGGGGGGGGGGGGGGGGTGGTGGTGTAAACAGAGTATTTTATCAGCTGTCAAGCAAACAATATTAGAGGAAAGGAAGGCAATTGACTGGGGAAAAGGGCTAATACGTCTTTTTGTTATGTGAGAGTTCAAGTTATGAAAACCAAATTCCTAAAATAAGCAAGAGGTTTGTTTTTACTTCGAGAAAGTATCAAAAATCACAATTTGTCATGAACACACCAACTTTTGTGAAAAGCAAGACTTTCAATTACCATCTAACTAGATAGGAATTTATATTCCCATCAAGCATTACACTGTAAGAGTTGTTGATATATTTGGATTCTATTTTTTACAAAAAACTCGAAATCATGTGGATAGTTTTTTTTTTAGTTGTAACAACCTTTGGCCAGAAAATGGTTCACAATCTGAATATTTTGGCTTGCAAAGGGTACACGATGCCCAAAAATAAAATTGATTTAATAAAATGGATCAGCCAGACAAGGGGATATGGTACTTCTTTAGATTTCAAGTACATCCAAACAACATATTAACTCTTGAGAATATGAACTTCTGAAAAGTTGAAACTATAAAGAGTTTTCCAGGATCAAAACCCTTAACAAATCTGGACCCTCAAAGATGTTTTAGTTTACTTATAGGTTTTCTAGCAAAAGAGTAGAGCATTTTGGGAATAGACAGGCTAGATTAGAGATATTTTCAAGATTGCCGAAGCTAGGGTAATTGAATCTTATGGTGATATATATTTATGCTTGTGCAACTTCATAAGCTAATGGAAAGCACTATTTTGAAGTTCATAACTAAAAAGCCTTGCCAAATGACACGGCCCGCACACAAATAAATAGACCCCACCTAGTTGGGCAAGTTTCTAGAAGCTTCTAGAGAATTATACACAGCTTTAGATAAAAGGGAACCTAGATTAGTCTAGAAAATTCTTAAATATTCATGTACATACTTGTATCTAGAATGTTCCATTTGAGGAGGTGGGAGTGTTCCATTTGAGGAGGTGAGAAGTTTCTAGAGAAATATCTAGAACTCTCCAACCACCTATAAATTGGGGGAGGCCTCATTTGGCCAAACCATCCAAGCAAGTGTAGCATCCAAGAGTTGCAAAGCTTACTTTGTGCAATACAAGTCCACTTTCCTTAAGTGTTCAAGAGTGTTTCCTTATTTCCTATCTTGGTGGCGTGCTTCAGGCTTACTTAAGGGTTCACGAGTAAGGCGTGAAGCTTGAGTGCCGCACGGGTTGTGGGTTGAAACATTAAGCCCGTGACAGTTGGTATCAGAGCCAAGGTTACAAGGTGTGTGACTAAGGCAACGTCAGAGATGGCTACCACCTCGAATGTCACTGATCCTGTGGAGACTACTCTTAAGGAAAAGGAGGATCCTCGCATCACTGGTAGGAGGGGCAGGTCCAAGTCGAAGGACGTGGCGGCTTCCATGGAGGCCCGGCTTGAGAGGATGGAACAGGCCGTGGCTGATATTGGCATACAGCTAGAGGATGAGATCCCAAGTAGTGCTACTCTAGAGGCCACGGTGGAGGACCTTAGAGGCGAAGCACTGGGAGCCTTGAACTCCATGGCTGACACACTTCGACAAGAGTTCCAGCGCCAACTTGACCAAGTGTTTGCGGAGCTGGCCTCGTTCCGTGAGGAGATAAAGGAAATGAAGGGAGATTGGGCCTTATGCAAAGAGGCAGTGGTCAATCGGGCTCATGTGGTTCGTGAGGCGCCAAAGGTGGATGCTCCAAAGCCCAAGGCCTATGACGGAAAATAGGATGCGAAGGAGTTGGATACGTTCCTATGGAACATCGAGAGGTACCTCCGACACTTGCGTGTGGAGGATGATGCTAGCAAGATCTCAACAGCTTCCTTGTTCCTAAGTGACAATGCTCTCTTGTGGTGGCGACGGCGAAGCACTGAAATAGAGCAAGGTACGTTCACCCTTGAGACTTGGAATGATTTTAAGCAAGATATTAAGTTGCACTTCTACCCCGAGAATGCTCGGTTTGAGGCCAAAGAACGCCTTCGATGGCTTAAACACAAGGGTACTATTCGGGAATATGTGTCGGAACTCACTAATCTCTTGTTTGAAATCCCGGATATCACCGAGGAAGATAAGTTTGTCTACTTTATGAGTGGCCTCCAACCCTGGGCTAAGCAAGAGCTGCAGCGTCGTAGTGTGCAGACCTTGTCTTCAGCTATAGCAGCTGCGGAGTCACTTATAGAGTTTAAAAAGAATGATAACAAAGCTAAGGGGCAGAAGAGCAACTATGGGAAAGGTGGGGGAGACAAGGAAGCCAAGGGGAAGTCCGACTTGGGGAAGTCGCCCTCTGGGAAGGACAAGAAAAGTGACAAGGGTAAGGATCAGTCCAAGCCCAACAAGGCGTGCTACTTTTGTGATGGACCCCATTTCATTAGGGATTGTCCCAAGAGGAAGGCCCTTAATGCCCTAGCTTCTCAGCAAGAAAAGGAAGATGATGCGGGAAAGGAGACAAGGGTGAGCTCACTCCAGATGCTAAATGCTGTGAAGACTAAGGCTGAGGCATCTAAGGCCCCGACCAAGGGACTTATGTATGTAGACACAGTGGTGAATGGGAACAAGTCTCGTGCCTTGGTCAACACAGGGGCAACACATAATTTTGTTGCGACAGATGAAGCTAAGAGACTAGGCCTCAAGATCACCAAGGAAGGCGGGTGGCTTAAAGCAGTCAACTCGGCCGCTAAACCGATCGATGGTGTGGTTCGTGGGGTAAAATTGTGTATCAGCTCATGGAGTGGAGTGGCAGATTTCTCAGTCATTCCCATGGATGATTACCCCATGGTGCTTGGCATGGACTTCATGGACAAGGTCAAGGCTTTCCCAGTTCCCTCCTCCAATGTCATGTGTATCGCTGAAGAAGGGACAACTTGCATGGTTCCAGTAACGAGGCAAGCCAAGATCGAGTCCAAGGTACTGTCGGCAATGCAATTCTCTAAGGGCTTGAAGAAAGGGGAGTCTACCTACCTTGCGGCTTTGAAGACGGATGACTCCCCCCAAGGTGCTTCAGAGGAGATGCCCAAGGAGATAGAGTGGGTGTTGGCCGAGTATAAGGATGTAATGCCTAAGGAGTTGCCCAAAAGACTACCACCTAAAAGGGAGGTGGATCATCAGATAGAGTTGGAGCCTGGGGCTAAGCCCCCTGCCAAGGCGCCATACCGCATGGCCCCACCGGAGTTAGAGGAGTTAAAGAAGCAATTGAAGGATTTACTTGACGCAGACTTCATTCAACCGTCAAAGGCACCCTATGGAGCTCCAGTGCTATTCCAAAGGAAGCATGATGGGTCTTTGCGTTTATGCATTGATTATCGGGCACTCAACAAGGTGACTGTGAAGAACAAATACCCCATCCCACTAATAGCCGACTTGTTCGACCAACTTGGAGGAGCGAGGTACTTCACCAAACTCAACCTTCGCTCAGGGTATTATCAGGTGCGGATTGCTAAAGGGGATGAGCCCAAGACTACCTGTGTGACAAGGTACGGATCTTACGAGTTCCTTGTTATGCCCTTTGGTCTCACTAATGCGCCTGCTACTTTCTGTACCTTGATGAACAAAATCTTCCATCCATACTTAGACAAATTTGTAGTGGTATACTTGGATGACATTGTGGTATATAGCAAGACGCTGGAGGAGCATGTTCAGCACCTTAGAATTGTCTTCCAGATACTGCGGGAGAACGAGTTGTATGTGAAGAAGGAAAAATGCTCCTTCGCCCAAGAGGAAGTTAGCTTCTTGGGACACCGGATTAAGGATGGAAGACTTACGATGGATGGGGCCAAAGTTAGGGCTATACAAGAATGGGATCCGCCTACTAAAGTGTCGGAGTTGCGATCTTTCTTGGGGCTCGTCAACTACTATAGGCGGTTCATTGAGGGGTATTCTTCTAAGGCTGCACCCCTCACGGATCTCTTGAAGAAGGGCAAGACATGGGAGTGGTCTGCCCGATGCCAGAATGCCTTTGAGGGACTGAAGAAGGCAATTATGGAGGAGCCAGTGTTGAGCTTACCAGATCTTAGCAAGCCATTTGAGCTTCACACTGATGCATCGAACTTTTCTATTGGGGGAGTTCTTATGCAGGAAGGGCACCCTATAGCTTATGAGAGTCGGAAGCTTAACGACACGGAGAGGCGCTATACGGTACAAGAAAAGGAGATGTCTGCAATCATCCATTGCCTACGGGTTTGGCGACACTACTTAATTGGCTCCAAGTTTGTAGTAAAGAGAGATAATGTGGCCACTAGCTACTTTCAGTCACAGAAGAAGCTTTCTCCAAAGCAAGCTAGGTGGCAGGACTTCTTGGCGGAGTTTGACTACGAGTTGGAGTACAAACCCGGCAAGGCTACCTTAGTGGCGGATGCTCTAAGTAGAAAGGCTGAGTTCGCAGCTATGACACGCCCGCAAAGCCCTCTTTTGGATCGGATTCGAGAAGGTTTGCAGCATGACCCTATGGCCAAGAGCATTATAGAGCTTACAAAGGAGGGCAAGACACGGCGATTTTGGCTAGAAGGGGACCTTCTCTACACAAAAGGGAACCGGATCTATGTGCCCAAGTGGGGAAGCTTGCGGAAGAAAATCTTAAAGGAGTGTCATGACTCCAAATGGGCAGGACATCCGGGGACTCATCGAACATTGGCTTTAGTTGGAGACACCTACTACTGGCCACAGCTGAGGGATGACGTAAAGACATGTGCAGACTTGTCTTGTTTGCCAACAA
Organism: Nyssa sinensis; assembly: GCA_008638375.1. Lineage (NCBI taxonomy): Eukaryota > Viridiplantae > Streptophyta > Magnoliopsida > Cornales > Nyssaceae > Nyssa > Nyssa sinensis. The sequence continues at coordinate 13,456,033 of CM018036.1, read as the reverse complement.
GCCAAGGTGGAGCAGCAGCATCCTGGAGGATTGTTGGAGCCGCTTCCCATTCCAGAGAGACCTTGGGAGAGTGTCTCACTAGATTTCATTGTGGCACTACCCAAGTCAGAAGGGTGCGGGTCAATTATTGTGGTGGTTGACAGGTTCACCAAGTATGCAACTTTCATACCCGCCCCAACGAACTGCACGGCAGAAGAAGCAGCCCGGTTATTCTTCAAGAATGTGGTTAAGTATTGGGGAGTTCCGCGGTCTATAGTGAGCGATAGAGACAAACGCTTCACCGGCGGTTTTGGACGGAGCTCTTCAAAATGTTGGGATCGGAGCTGAACTTCTCTACAAGCTTTCACCCCCAAACGGATGGCCAGACAGAACGGGTGAATGCCTTGTTAGAGATATATTTGAGGCACTATGTGAGTGCCAACCAAAGGGATTGGGCAAAGTTGTTGGATGTAGCCCAGTTCTCTTATAACTTACAGCGCTCAGAGTCAACAGGGCATAGTCCTTTTGAGCTAGCCACAGGGCAGCAACCCTTGACACCTAGCACAGTCACGACAGGCTATACGGGGAGTAGTCCAGCAGCTTACAAAGCAGTCAAGGGCTGGCAAGACCAAAGAGAGTTGGCCCGCACTTATCTAGAGAAGGCAGCAAAGAAAATGAAAAAGTGGGCTGACCAAAAGCGAAGGCCGGTGGAGTTCCAAACAGGAGACCTTGTCTTGCTCAAGCTACTACCCTCACAACACAAGAAGTTTCGAGGACATCATAAGGCGTTGTTGAGGCGATACGAGGGACCCTTCCCGGCGCTAAGGAAAGTGGGCAAGGCATCTTATCATTTGGAATTGCCGTCGAACCTTAAGATTCACCCTGTCTTCCATGTAAGTAACTTGAAGCCATACCATGAAGACAAGGAGGAACCAAGTAGAGGAGAGTCAAAAAGAGCCCCGCCCATCGTCGCTACCTCATTTGATAAGGAAGTCGATTGCATACTCGCTGACAAGGAGGTGCGCAGGAGTGGGATTCCAAGGTACACGGAGTACTTTGTGAAGTGGAAAGACTTGCCAGAGTCTGAAGCAAGTTGGGAGTCAAAAGAATCCTTGTGGCAGTTCAAGGATCACATTCAACGCTTCAGAGACGAAGGCGCGACGAGGACGTCACCAAGATAGGTGGGGGAGAATGACACGGCCCGCACACAAATAAATAGACCCCACCTAGTTGGGCAAGTTTCTAGAAGCTTCTAGAGAATTATACACAGCTTTAGATAAAAGGGAACCTAGATTAGTTTAGAGAATTCTTAAATATTCATGTACATACTTGTATCTAGAATGTTCCATTTGAGGAGGTGGGAATGTTCCATTTGAGGAGGTGAGAAGTTTCTAGAGAAATATCTAGAACTCTCCAACCACCTATAAATTGGGGGAGGCCTCATTTGGCCAAACCATCCAAGCAAGTGTAGCATCCAAGAGTTGCAAAGCTTACTTTGTGCAATACAAGTCCACTTTCCTTAAGTGTTCAAGAGTGTTTCCTTATTTCCTATCTTGGTGGCGTGCTTAAGGCTTACTTAAGGGTTCACGAGTAAGGCGTGAAGCTTGAGTGCCGCACGGGTTGTGGGTTGAAACATTAAGCCCGTGACACAAAGCTAGGGTAATGGAATATTATGGTGATATATATATATATATATATATATTTATGCTTGTGCAACTTCATAAGGTAATGGTAAACACTATTTCAAAGTTCATGTCCTAGCTAAAAGGCCGCTATCTAGTGTTGGTCTTCCCTGTGCAAGGGTGCTCGGAGGGCTGGACTTGACACAGTGGCTGCTATCAAAATTAAACTCAAATTCTCACACTTGTCACCCCAAGATTCCATTGCACCAAGCAATGGCCCCTAAACATACACATGCAAACAGCTATACATATAAATATGCCAACACACACACGCCTCAGACAGGCTTTGGTCCTTAACAGTAATTTATATATGGTATCCTCGAGTGCCCAATTACTGTCATGCTCTAGGTTTCATCCACAGAATGATTTCACAAATAAGCTTTCATGAGACCATTAAAAGGCTATTTCTTGGTCTTTAACTCCCTGGATTTATATATGAAAGATAAACATCTCCAGTTTTCCAACACCTCTAAGGATTATAGTATATGCATTGAAAATAACAAACCCACTACGAAATCAAAAGACCATACTTGTATATGTGATAGTGCCGTTGCGTTGACACCATCCCCTAAAAGATTTTCATATATTTTCTTTGCAGGCTGCAAAAAAACCAAACCACATTGGAAAAACAAATAGCCAGGAAAACCAAATGAAGGAAAAGAAAATAATATGTCACATTTGTTATACCTGAATTGCTCCACGGGATTCCTCCAGCTCTGCATAAGCATACCTCAGCAGTTCTGAATCTAACCATTTTAATAAAAAAAATTAAGTAAATAAAAAAAAGGAAATGTCAGAAAGGGGAAAACACAAGCTACTTTGGGCCATCAGAGAAGCAAACAAGTGTGCCAATAACTGCCCTAGATCAATATCAAATTAACAAATAAAGATTAAAAATAGTTTCTGTAAAACAAACATTAAATTATTGAAACTGCTGATGACTGAAAGACAAAACGGAGAATGATAAATACCAGGAAGAGCCTTCAAAGCTCGCTGAAACACCTTTATTGCAGAATCTATTGAACCACTTTTCGCATGCCACGTTGCATAGTCGTACCATATATCAGGATAATGATATAAATACATAAGGCACTGGATAAGGGGACAAAATAGCAAGCAGCTTTCAGATATAAAAGATGTAACATATAAGGAACTTTGCACCCAAACTTAAACAAAATAGGCTGCCCATCTGATAATGGGAAAGCCACAAACTTAATGCAAGATAAGCTACCAGTTAACAATAATTTGTAACCAAAAGGTACAAAATCAATAATTTAATAGATAGAAACAAATCACCACTTTAAGAAAACAACATGAATTGCAAGAGAAACATTAACATTAATAAAAGCAATAGAGAATTGTCCATCTGAAATGTTTCCAGTAATCATAATTTCAGGTATTTGGTGCAGCTGCCATGGCATCTAGCAAGAGGTAATGCTTCCAGGAAATTGAAGAATATACAAATGTGCACACACATGGTGCAGGTATGTTGAAACTTGAAAGAATAATTTCAAGATGCATTTGGTGCAGCTACCACAGCATCTAGCAATAGTAAGTGCTTCCAGGAGATGATATTGAAAAAAAGTTCTCCATTTGGAATGCACATGCCCGAATAGATAGAGAGATAGATATATATAGGGAGGGAATGAGAGGACAGGGGGGAGGTAGTGTTGGTAGATTGCCTATGTTGAAGCAGTTTTGAACTGAAACAGACCTCGGTGATAATAAGCCTATTTAGTAGCTGAACACTGAAAAATCCCTCGAATTACTAAAATATAGTCTCTTGATAACCATGCGCTTCAATTTTATTTTATTTTAGGATTGAAATATCACTCAATAATTAAGCATACAAAGTGAACTATATAATTTGACTTCTTCACATATCATGAGTTACTCACCTGCTTTTTCTCAAAGTTGCATATTTTCTCCACTGCCACAGCACATTTCCTAATTCCCCAGACTATCTTTGGGTGTGTGCACCCTGTCACATTATTGCCTACCAGGCTTAGAAGCAAGGTACAGACAATTCCTTAGGTTGTGTTGCAGTCATGGTGTGACCCCAAGGTCGCGTCATGGTTGTTAAAATCCCAATCTGGATCTATGATCATGTTATCCAAAAATACCAAATCAATCCGGATCGTACTTAAAATTCTTGAAGGGTAAAATCCCTATGAAATCCTTATAGGATATTAGGATCACAAAGATTGTAGGATCCCGAGTAAACTCCCAATTCTACTGATACTACAATGGAGTCTTGTAATGTTATTCTTGTAAGATTTATAAGTTATGGACTGGGAGCCAAATAATATTATAGAACAAGTACCAAGACCCGTGTACTTAGTCAGTGGGTGGTACCTATTAGGGTGAAGGATCTGCCGCTTCAATGAGGAGGAGTTTGGGTCCCAAAAGAAGGTCGCCTGGTTTGGAATGCAGCGCCTCTCTGTCTTTTTTGGTGTTTATGGAAGGAAAGGAACAACAGAGTTTTTGAGGGAGTGGAAAGTTCGAATAGATCAGTAAAGGATTCTTTTTTAGGTTACTTTACTTTTGGGTTGAAGGGAACCTTCCCGTGTACTTAGATTCTTTTGTAGATTTTCTTGGGTCCCTTCAACTATAGTAGCCTTTTCATTTTTTGTTTCCTAGCTTTCTTTCTTTGTTCATTGGGTTCGCCCCCCTCAGGCACCTTTTATTGAATTTCTTTCCTTACTTATCAAAAAAAAAAAAAAACAAGTACCAAGACCCACTTTATATACAAGCCAAAAGCCAAAAAAGCTAACTTCACCTGTGCAACTCATACATCAATGAATGATGACAAAGAAATGGAAAACTTTGACTTTGAGTGAATCCTTTAATTTGCTTCAGACTAGTTAAGTGTTTAGGTTGTAACTTTAGTCATTTAACTCCTTATTTTGACTAGTAGAGGCCCGATATTGCTATTTGGTCAAAAGTTCACTCTAAGAATATTGTGCCAGGCCAGTCAACTTCTCTCTCTATAAAAATCAGTAAGCTTGCTTTAAAACAATTGATTTCTAATCCAAATATAACCTAATGTTAGCTTTGTGCCAGTCAACTTCTGTCTCTCTCTCTAAAACTTGGTAAACTTGCTTTAAAAAAATTGATTTCTTATCCAAATATGTCCTAATGCTAACTTGCTTTAAAACAATTGATTTCTTATCCAAATATATCCAAATGTTAACCTCCCCCCCCCCCCCCCAAACAAATGTCATAGGTTCTTTCTACAGAGCCTTTCATGACTTCTTCTAATGTAAATTTCATATTTTCATGCAATGAATGATCAAATATAAATGCTGAATTATGAAATTTTATTTTTGCTTTACATATAATATTTTAATGTGATGTAACAATTAGTTCCAGGGTTTCATATTGCGGCTGTTACATAACAGTAGCACCAACTCACAATCTCATTACACCCCACGATATTGGCGAGATAGAATTTCACATGCGTCATGGCCGTTACGGGTCCGTAATGAGCCGTTACAACACACATTGTCCTAGACATGCACATTTATCCTGATATTTTAGAATTATTTTAAATTTGTTTCAGAAATTCCAGATCTGAGAAGGGAGAAGAGAAATGGGTGAAGAAAGAGAAAGGAAAAAGAGATTAAGAGAAAGATAGGAGTACAAAAACGACGCCGCTGTTACATCTTGCGATTTGCATGATCATCGATAAATCTAGGGTTCTTCTTTAATGGCTGCCTCACTGCATTGTTTTTCTTCCTCTCTTCTCTTTCAGTATGTCCATCTTCTCTCATCGTCCTCTCAATCTTTTGTTTGAGACTTGAATCTTCTAGAGAGGCCGAGAGACATCTGGCACATCTTGTTTACTCGAGCCATGCTATGTTTATCTTTTCAAACTAAACTAATAACGTGTCCTAGCCTGTAGGAGTGGGAAGTCCCACTCCCACCACAGGTCTGGTCTTCTTTTCCTTTTTTCTTTATTTTTATTTCATTAATATTTATTAGTTCTTTTAAATCTTTTAATATTTATTTAAGTTGTATTTACTTTTTTTAACTTTTATCATTAAAAATGCTTAAGACATAAATAAAAAGGACATTGGAGAATCTACAAACGAACTAAATGCCTTTATTCCTGATCATGTATCTGTGAAGAAGAAGTTGCAAAAGATCCAGCATGACTTCCGATTTTTTCTTCTTCTTTTTCTGGGGGGTTGGACGCGCAAGGAAGAGAGGAAGATCCATTTGGTGAGGTGGGAAAAGGTGTACAGGCCTACAGTGGAGGGGGTTTCAGGGCTAAAAGATCTTAAGGTATTCAATCAAGCACTGTTAAGCAAGTGGATGTGTAGATTTGCAGTGGAAGATTGGACATTATTGAGGGAGGTGATTGCTATCAAGTATGGATGTGAGGATGGGGGCTGGTTCTCATGTGATGCCTTGGATGTGTATAGGCATGGAGTTTGGAAAGCTATCATAAAAGGGAAGGAAGCATTCACTCAGCATATTTGTTTTGATGTGGGGAAGGTGAAGAGAGTTTAATTTTGGAGGGATACTTGGGTAGAAGACAAAGCATTAAAAGATAAGTTTCCTAATTTATTCAGTATTGCCTTGGATAGGGATGAAGCGAAGGCGGATTGTGTGGAAGTGGTAGGGAGGAAAAAGGTTTGGAGTCTGCGCTATAGAAGAAATTTCTTTGATTGGGAATCAAGGGAGGTCGAAGCTAGCTACTCAAGTATCGAGGACCAGACTAGCTAAAGATACTGCACTTGTGCTTACACCTAAGCATACATAATACAAAAATGTGTGACACTAGAGAAGTGCTCACATGCCCAACAACCCTAGTGCCAAGCACCATAGACCCAAAGCCCAAGAGCACGACGCCACTCCACAATCAGGCCATTCATGCCACAAAATCCTGTAATGGATGCCAAACCGAAAGCCAACACCCACTTCAGGAAAACTAAGTATAGCATACCAATAGCCCACTCGAACAAAAACACTTGCTCCACATCCCACATAGCATGTGGCATACAACAAGAGACATGGAGGCTTCAAGCCTATAGAGCATGCAGTAAGTGCCCTAATCCATCGACCTAGGTGGACAGAAACACTCCCAACATTTAGATTCAAGAGTTAAAGAGTAAAATTAGGCACAATTCACAGATTTACTTTGTGAAACTGTGGATCCTAAAGTCCTGCTTAATTCAAGATTCGAAGAACGAAATTGGGCACGATTCACAGATTTACTTTTGGGAAACTGTGGATCCTGAAGTTCTTTTATTTTGGCAAATGGAGGATTGCCACATGTAGCAGCTATGGTCAGCTAGACAAGGGATCTCATCCAGCGGCAGAACCAAGCTATGCTTGGTACAAAGCCCTTGAAATGTAAGCCCTGAGGCTCATAAACCCATGACGTAAACAGTAAGTCATTATCAATAAGCCACTTTACCATGTTATATTTGTTGTTGTATTTACTTAATATCTTACAGTTTATTAATCCCATTTAAATTTCTAATACATTTACTCAGACGCTCTAGAAGCACCCAGTGTTTGGTATTTTGAACTTCGGCAATCTCACACTCACACCCATTTCCGCTCTTGTTCCACAGTTTAGGCACTTAGGGCATGCACAATGCAACGTCTAGCAACACTCTCCAAGGATCAAGATGGCACCATAGAGACTAGACACCGAAGTGGAAGTCTAGAGCCTATTAAGTATGGCAAGGTGGCAGAGTCAACATCATGACTGACCCTAAATAGCATTCACAGGAGAAAACATCACCTTTGTCTGACAAGTGATAGCAATGAATTGACCCTCATAATCCAAGCTTCTTGAGGTGTCACAACTCACAAGCATTGGCCATCAAGCAAACTTTTCACATTGACATCTTGCCATGTCTACAGCTCTATCCCTGTTTTGATAAATTGGATATCCCTACATGCGTGTGTGATTTTAAATCCACATGTTGTGCCATGTCAACAAAAATTTCCACCTTAAACAATCATTGATCAAATTCTAAATGTTCAGTCAATCTTTTGGGTACATAAACAACAGGAAACAATAGTGGAATGTAGAATAAGTATGACATTGTTCCAAGTAAAAATCAACACAAAGCACTTAAACAAATATATCTTTAAATACCTGCTCATATGTGAATGCAATTCGCTTGTTGGAAGAAACGGTGTCTATCCTCTGAGGATTTCCTCTGAAAGACAAGTAAATATCACAGACTAAGGTCCAAATAATCTCCAAGGAACTTCAGAAATACAAATCAACTTTCGACTTGTTGCAATGAACAAAAATGTAGATAAAATGCTAGGCTTTTAAGTAAAAAAAAAAAAAAACTTTGAAAAAAAAAACACATGATAGTAATACAGAGATGAAACAAGTGAGATGGTTTCCCCATATGCATCGAAACGAAATAACATTGATGAATCCAAAAGATATTCATTTTGGACACCCAAACCTTGAATGAAGAAATATAATTCTTCTAATCATAAGCTCAAAAAGGGTCTTCTGGGTCCTACAACCACACTGAGACCCTTTGAAGAATAATGAGATTGGCCATGAGATTGGATCTTCCTCAGCCCCACTTGCTTTAGAGAAACCACATAAGATTTCTCTTGGGTGGGTATGAATTCCTTGAGCAAAAAAAAAAAAGGTACCAAAAGTTCCAATTTCTCGTTGAATTAAGTTGTCTGTGGTATTTATCAATGAGGTAGAAACAATAATTGTCCCACAGTAGCAATTTCAAAAGTTTTTCCCCCTAAAAAATGTAAAACATCTATGTTTGTTAGAAGAAAAAGAATCAAGAAATATATATAAAGAGAGATGAAATTTCAAAAAACAGTCGTTTCAACCAGTTGGAATAGTAAACCATCAAACTGAATAGTTGACCAGTCCATGCTGTAAACCATCAAACTGAATAGTCGACCAGTCCATGCTAGATAATGAAAGCAATATACGCTATCACATAGAAAATAAGCAGGCCTGAAATGCAAAGAATTAAACCTACAACATCTTAAATATGATCAGTAAACTCTTTTCTTATTTTCTTTTATAGGTGATCAGTAAACTCTAACAAGTGGTCTAGCTATTTCTCTCAATTATAATTTGAAACTTTAAAATATAGAATTTCGTTGCAATCTGCCCAGAGTCTGGGTAGTAGAGGTAGGAGATGTTCAATTACTCTTTCTTAAAACCAGCATTATAAAAAATCAAAGAGTCGGGCATGAAAAGGATGAGAGTTCTCCATTTTTGGTAATTCAATAGAAGTCCTATGGTCGACAAAGTAGACATGACCCAATAATTAAAACGGGTCAAATGTCAGTCCAATTCAAATAGATACGCTTCATGGTCTCAACAGAAACTTATAAACCAATAATACCAACCAAATTGACCAAAACATATCAAAACTATACCACAGTATACAGAAACTATACCCTCATGTTCCTTCAATAAGAACTACATCCACATATTTCCCCAAAAATCCACTCAAAAAAATTCTATTAACAAGGAAGAAATCCCTGTAATCCCAAATAAAATAAAATAAAATAAAAAAGGAGGAAGCTAAAGATACTGTGCTTTATTGCCTAAATAGGGGACTCCACCTGTTCTAACAATATTCTATTCCTTTCCTTCCACATGATTTACCAAAGGCATAGAGGAGCCACATGCCATATTTTCCTAAATTTCTGCTCAACACTCCACAACCTCTCTAACTAGCAAGAACATGCTCTATCAAACTAGGTGTGACCAATTCACCTTGAAAAGACCTGACAGTCTATATGCATCCCTGGAAACAGAACAAAGCATTATAACAACAACAAATGATTGAAAATCTCTTATCCTCTGTCACACATGCAGCACAGATACACTATTTTTTTTTTGATAAGTCATACAGCACAGATACACTATAATATGTCTTCATCAAAGTCCAAGGCAATATGGAACCAAAATGTGGAGAAATTCCAAAAGTAGTTGGCCATATGGAAGAGATAGCATCTATCCAAAGGAGGCAAACTCACTTTCATTAAAAGTACGTTAGGTTCTTTCCCGAGCACCAAAAAAAAAGTACGTTAGGAAGCTTTCCAACTTATCTATGTCTCTTCTCCCTATCCCAGCATGAATGGAGAAGCAAATGGATAAAATGTAAATGGACTTCTTGTGGGGGAAGAATGAAGAAGAAAAAGGAACTTGATTAGTTAATTGGTATAGAGTGAGATACCCAATTAGGGGTGGAGGTTTGGAAGTTAAGAATTTGAAGGTCCTGGTCTTCAAAAGAGTGTGGGAAATGGTTATGGCGTTTCGTGGACGAACCAAATGCTAGATGGTAGTTAGTTGTTGAAGCTAGATTTGGTTGTGAGGAAGAAAAAAGGTGCTCAAAAGAGGTAGAGGGTCCCTATGGTGTGGAATATTTCTTCTAGTTTACCACCCTTTTGTGGTAGGGAATGGGAGGAATACCAAGTTTTGGAGGGATAAATGGAGTGGGCATTTCATTTTGGAGCAAAGATTTCACAATCTTTATAGTGTTTTATGCACTTCTTTACAATTATGTAAGAGGCATATCAATATGAAAGTATATAGTTGTAATCTAGAGGGTATTATTATCAGAACGTGTATCGGAAAATACATGTACTTTTTTTAAAAGTACACTTACAAATATATATATATATATATATAAATACGCATGTATATTTAATGTTTAAAATGATATAAATAACATTTCAATTTAATTGTCATAAAAAAAAAAAAAAAAAGATAAATAACTTTTCATTATTTATCCAACAATTAAAAATCAAAGTGGTACCAAGCATAATTCTCACGTTTTTCAAATATATTGTATCATGTTTTATATATATATATATATATATATATATAGTGTATAAAATGATAAAAATAAGATTTCAACTCATTTATATAAAAATCAACTTAAATTCTGTAAAATACAAGAATCAAGATTTATAAGTACTAAGAGTTTCAAACCAAAATTTAATAATCCAAGTTTCCAATATAGTTCATCAATATCAAAATTTAAAAACAAAATCCAAAATTATTCTTTTTACAATCCATCCCATTCTCATCTTAATATCCAATTTCAATAGCATCGATGTCATCATCATCATTAGATTCCAACAATTTTTCACTTCCATTTTCTTTTTCAACTTCTTGTATATGCTCACTCCTTATCCTCATCCTCATCCTCATCCTCATCTTCTCAAAATACATATTTTCCTTCCTTTTTGCTCGAGTAAAAATCTCTAAGTGTTATGAAGAGGTAATATAAAATCAAAAAAAAAAAAAACAAAAAACGTTTTCATGTATATGACAAAACAAAAAAAAAAAAAAAGAGGTTGAAACGAAGCCGTTTAGTCCTATTGCACGTATCACATGTATTATGCGTATCGAAACATATCGTAAGATACATATCGCGTATCATTCGATACGGTACAAAAAGATACAACTATTAAATATGTATCATTTTATATCTACTATCGAAACGTATCGTAAAATATTTTATCGCGTATCGTAAGATACTAAAAGCTATGCGGGTATGGTACAAAAAAATTGATCCGATGATTCGATAATTCTTTTAGTTAAGTGGACCAAATAGGGATTAAATAAATCTAATCCGTTAATAATCCAATCCGATTAAATATAGCATATATAAATTATAACATAATATTTTCTATATATACTATATATTAATATTATCATGAGATCAAGTCCGATCCAATAGTTAACAAATCCGGATTTGAATTAAGAACTTGTAGATCCATCAGAAAGTCCGATCCAATCCGTCAATTTTCTTAACAAATAGAATTCAAATCACCTCTAATCCGATCCATTTACAACCTAGATGGCGGTTAGTCATTGAATCTAGATTTGGTTATGGGGGGGAAAAATGGTGCTCAAAAGAGGTGGAGGGTCCCTATGGTGTGGGTCTTTGGAAAACCATAAGAAATGGTGTGGAATATTTCTTCAAGTTTACTAACCTTGTAGGGAATGGGAGGAATATTAAGTTTTGAAGGGATAAATGGTGCAGGGATTTCATTTTACAGTAAATATTTCCAAATCAATTTCAAATTTCCTAATCTCTATAGTGTTTTATGCACTTATTTAACAATTATGTAAGACACATATCAATATGAAAGTACATAATTCAAATCTAGAAGATATTATTATTAAATCTATTAGATTAATACAAGTATTATTATCAATATTACCACAGAAATGCCCATTGCCCTGATAAACATTTAAATTATTTGAGTTATTGCCAAAAATACAATTGTTGAGGAGAGAAACACTTTCAATATGTAAAAAATTATAAGTAGGGATTGTTATTGCACTAGAACTAACAAATGTCATCATTCTTCATAAAACTTGAGCCTACACACAATAAAAGTTTCTCTTGATCAACCAAATTGACCACTTATATGTGAAGTCATTACAACATAGGCCCAACCTTTGACAATTAGTTTAGAAGTCTATTAAATTGGCATCATGTCTTCTATAATATTATGACTAGTGAGTTCACAAAAATTTCTTGTATATAAGACTTAAATAAATAACAAAACTTCAAGTATTTATTAAGAAAAAAGCACCAAAGCTTAGAATCTAAAAAGTACGGATACAGACACGGAACACGGATACGACATAACATGAACAGGCAAACACGTCATTTCTCAAAAAAGTAGGGCACAAACACGTTAGAGACACGTTGAAGAATATATACAAATTTTTTATATAATCATATAATATAAACCTAACATTATTTCAATTAAAATTGGCATAAAAATACACAAAACACAAAAATATTATTAAGATATTAAAATGACAAAGTCATTAAATAAAAATTCAATAACTTCTTTATTTAATCATTAACATCCATGATTTAAGTTCCAAAACAAATTTATTAATTATTACATAGAACATATATATATATATATATAACCACAAAAAAAAAAAACTAAGGAGAAGAAGATAATTGAAAAATAAGAAAAAATCCTTTAAAAAGGAAGGAAAAAAATTTTAAAAAAAATGTGTCCAAAATTCATTAAAAAAAGAAAAAGAAAATTGGACTCTTTTTTTGTGTGTCCGACACGAATCCGGGAAGTGTCTGTGAGTATCGATGTCCAACACGGACACAAACATGAACACGTGAGAAAAAATAGAGTCTTCAGGTTTCATAGCTTAAAATTGTCACATCACTTAAGCACATCGTATGTCACCTTCAAATTGAACTTTTTACTGTTGAGTTATAATTATTATAATTATAAGATATTATTTACTCTAAATGAATTTAACTTTTAATGTCAAATATATTTTTTGATAATTTTTCAGTTAGCGCGCTCATGGCTTTCACTTTTTTGTTGCCTCGCTTTTTGGGCAATGTGGGGACCTTAGCACCTAAAGGTCGCCTTTAACTACATTGGAATAATTGATCTCTTATCATAGTTAGTGTTATATAAATTAAACATTTCTTATGCTAATGTACTAAAAATTATTAGGAGCACTTGTCAAAGCTTTTGTGTTCTAAATGCTTGTTTTAATTTTTCTATATTTTTAGGAAATTTAGGCTTGTTTATTGTGTATTTTTAAGAATCCTTGAAATACACAAATATTAGTTGGTATTACTTTTCTGATTTTATAAAATTGTATGATAGGATTCTAGTCTTGAAGACCCTGAGCTTCCCATCGACTCATAATGGGATGCAAATTGTAACAACCTCGGTATGCCTCAAGTATATTCAAAACCTGTTAAACTTTTACAATAAAAATTGTTTTATCATGCCATTTAAAAGGAGACTGGAGTATTGCTTCTTACTTTTCAAAGGCTAATAACCTTTTCCATGCCATCCATTGCACTTCTTCCTGTAGGAGGAAAAACTAAACTTAATTTTCCAATAACATATAAAATTTAAAGGAAAAAAAGGCTTCCATGTAATGAGAAGTTGGCAAAATTCGAAAAAAGTGGTTCAACATATGTGCCTCCTTTTTCAAATCTTAAACCCAAACCACAAAGCAGACAACTGACTCCTATATGACAGCCTCCAGGAATCAAAATTTCCTTCTGTTTGCAAAACAGCTGAAATGTTTCCATTTCTCAATGAACTGAAATAAAACATGAGTGAAAAATCAAAATTCACATGTTTCCACAAAAATAAAGTTGTTTCCATCAAGACAAAAAGAAAATGTTTGAGACATCAAATTTCTTTCTTCATGCCAGCAATAATTCAACAAATTGGTGAAAAGGTAGTATCCATGTTTTTCTCAAATAGAAGAGATCAAAAAATTAAAACCCAAAATACAATAAGATTTGTTTTTTAATCAGTAAATATATGGATATGTAAATGGCGCCCAACCCATTTACAAAAAAATGGATTGGCTACAAAATTAAATCCTAAATTCCCCCAAAAAATTAATATAGCTATCTAGATACATAGGCCTAGCCTCTTTACACCAAAAAAAAAACAAGCAATTCAAGGACATGATCTTTCAAGCACCATGGAGTTGATTCTACCCCATCAAAAATCCTTCTATTCCTCTCCCTCCAAATAATGCAAAGCGGAGTCATATTCCATGCTATCTTGAATTTCTTCCTTACTCCTTTTACCTGTCATTCCAAAAAACGATCCTTTACCGTAGTGGGCATTACGCAACTCAAGCCAAATAAGTTGAAACACATGCTCCATACTTCCCCTGCCCAAGTACAATGGATGAAGATGTGATTCACCGACTACTCCTTCACTTTTATAAAGACAACACCAACTAGGAAGATGATAACCTCTCTTGTGCAAGTTGTCCATACTCAATATAGCCTCCCATGCCACCACCCACGCAAAAAAAGCCACTTTGCTAGGCAATCCCGCTTTCCAAATAGACTTCCATGGAAATCTCCCCTCCTTCCCAATCCAATCTCTTATAGTAAGAACAAACTGGGAATTTCTTATCACTACTTGCTGCCCAAATTAGGTTATAATCTCCACGTCTCCCTCCCTTGTGTAAATTGATTGTCTCCATGAAGCTTAACACCTTCTCCAAATTGATTGTCTCCATGAAGCTTAATACCTTCTCCAACTCCCAATCAAAAAAATTTCTCCTAAAGCAAGGTGTCCACACCGCAACACCACCTTTTGCATCCATAGTCCTTTACTCACACTTCTTTGTTAGAGACAATATGAAATAAGGAAGGGAAGTTGTCTTTCAACTTTGACTCCCCACACCAAACATCACCCCAAAACTTCAATCCTTGTTCCATGTCCCACCTCAAAACGAATATGTTTAGAAAAGTCCTCAATACCCTTAAAGATCACCTTCCACTCGCCACAACCATAGGCTTCTATAATCTCCCTAGAGAACCATCCCCCTTCCTCACTCCCATATTTTGCAACGATAACCTTGTGATGATCCGAAAAAACCTGCTGGAGAGCCGTTAAAAAAGACTGAAAAAAGAGACTGGAGACATGCACACCTGAAGACATGCACGCCCATATCCATCCCCTCCATCGATGCTTGAATCCCATTATCTTCAACAAAAACTTAATGAAGTCCCAACAGACATGGTCATAAGCCTTCTCAATATTCAATTTACACACCATACATGTTTCCATCCTCTTTCTTTTACAATCAATGCACTCATTTGCTACCAAAACTGCATCCAGAATTTGCCGGCTACCAACAAATGCATTTTGGCTCTTAGAAATTATTTTATCCATCACCTCTAGCAACCGCAAGGATAGAACCTTCGCAATGAGCTTGTACATACTTCCTACCAAACTAATGGGTCTGAAATCTCTAATATCTTCTGCACCCTCCTTGGGAACTTAAGCTACGAATAACGTATTTAGAGATTTCTCAAAAGAGCCATCACTATGCAACTCCCCAAACACCGCCATCACGTCATTTTTAATGACCTCCCAGCAATGGCTATAGAAGGCCATTGTGAAACCGTCCGGACCGAGGGCCTTGTCACTATCACAAGATTTCAAGGCCCACCAAATTGCGTCCTCGAACGGCCTCTCCAAAAAAATAGCCCGCTTTTCACCAATTGAGTCAAACTCTAAGTGCTCCAAGTTTGGTCTCCTCTTGTTCATCTCCTTGTACAAACTCATGTAGAATTCAGTAACACCAGTTCTTATGTGCTCCACCCTTTTCAGTACTATGTCATTGATCCAGGATTGTGCCAATATTATTTTTTCTTCTGCGCACTTGCTACTCTATGGAAGAATTTAGTGTTTCGGTCTCCTTTCAACCATAATACTATGGATTTATGGCGCCATGATATCTCCTCCGCCTTCAACACTTCTCCCAACTCCCCCTTCAAGCCATCCCGTTTGATTTTGTACTCCTCTGATAACGCACCATTTTGTTCCTCAGTGTCCAGCTGATGAATGTCACGGAGGATGCTAATCTTTCCTCATCTGAATGTTGCCAAACTTCTCCACATTCCATCTTTTCAAGTCCTCTTTCAAAAGCTTCATTTTCCTTGCCATCACATAGCTTGGCTGTCCAGTGCCATTGTAACCTACCCACCAATTAGCTACCTGTTCCTTGAATCCCAGAACACCCAACCACATGTTTTCAAATCTGAAAGGGCTCTTGCCCCACTTCACAATCCAACATCAAGGGCTCATGATCTGAAATAGGCTTGGGAAAACAAGTTTGTGAAATATTAGGGAACCTACTTTCCCACTCCATAGACACTAGAAATCTGTCCAGCCTAGACATAGCCGGACAATTTCTACCACTGGTCCATGAATATCGCCCCCCCTTCCAATGGTAAATCAATCAGCTGTTTGCTATTGATGAAATCTAAAAATTGTTTCATGCTTCTTGTCGGCCTCCCTCCACCTTTTCTTTCTGGAGGATATCTTACTACATTAAAATCCCCTCCCAAAACCCAGAGATCAGTCCTCCACCCATCCATAACACAAAGCTCATCCCAGAATTGTTCTGTCCACCTCTGAATTGGGGTCGTAGATTCCTGTGAACGTACACTAATATCTGCCTCCCATGCTGAACTTATATGAAACTGAAAACCACCCTTCCTTCTTATCAGTGATAGATAACTGCCTTGCATCCCACAAAACCAGAATACCCCCAGCAGTTCCCATCGCATTCAAACTCCTCCATTCAACCCATCTGGATCCCCATCATCAACTGCTGCCATCTTGGTTTCGTGCATACACACCAAGGTAGGTTTCCAACTCCTTATTACTCCTTTTAACACCATCCTTTTGTTGGGGTCATTGATACCCCTAACATTCCAGGAAAAAAGTTTCAGTGACATGGAGAATCAGTGATGGAAAGCACCTTCCGCCTCTCCCCCTTTTCAGCTTCTCCCTTCCTCCTGTCATAGTTGACTGAACAGAACAGCTTCTTGAGCTCTCTCTTCAATCTTCTAATTGATGTCTCTCCAGCCTCTTCATTCTCCTTACCTTTTCCTTTTCCTTTTCCATTTCCAGCAATTGCCTTTGTTTGTATCTCATAACTATCGCATCAATCTCCTGCGCCCTAGGGGCTCTCTCACCCCTCCGATCTGCCCGTATATCCACTCTGAGACCTTCACTTTTTTAGTTTCCTTCATCCATTCCACATAATCTTGTTTGTTGTCTGGAGCTATTCCTGATAAAGGCACACACTCCACAGGTTCCTCTTCTATACAAACCAATTCTCACCCCTCAGTCAACATATCACTGCATCCTTCTGCCCTTGACCACAGCTCACTGTCTGTCAATGGCTGCATCGGAACTGTTTCTCCCTTTTGCAAAGACTCCTCGATTTCCTCCTCCGGCACATTCCAATCATCGTCCCTCTTACTGTTCTCTGACCTGTGTCTCAGACACAATTGTGCCCTCTGTGTCGCTGATTTCCTTGCTTGCCGACGACACACAGCAATCACCACATCTCTGCCATCTGGGTGGGGTAGCAGCGTCGTTTTTACCACCTGCTGCGCTGGTCAACTCCCTTTCGCTGGATCTCTTACCCCCCCCCCCTATTTTAACTGCTCCATCCCTCTGACTTCAATCTCTGCAGATTTGTCACCTCTTTCTTCTCCTCCACACCGTTAATATTGGTCTTCAACTCCTTCCGCTAGCGCCTGGGCCTCCATTCGGACCCCAAAGACTGGGCCTTTTCCTTGTTCTTCCCCCCATCAACTTATTTACTATTATAGGTTGTTGCTATATGCTGGGACTGATTAAGGTGCTGGCCCCTTTCCTCCTCTTAGTTTTTATTCCACCCTGTTCTGGCCCAAACAAAATCAGACCCATTTCGTGATCTTTCCCCCATTCTTATTTTACTGTTTCCTGCCCATTTATATTGGGCCCTTCACTTTTGATTCTCCCGGCCCCCTCTTCCTTCAACCACGTGAGTGCTTTTAAAATTTGAAACCCCGGCCTTATAGCGATCCTTCCCCTTATCCTCCAGCTGCCATTCATGGATTGGACCGCGAGATTTCCCCGCCAGGGCCTCACCTACCCCCACTTGCGCTAGTTGCGCAATAATTCTATAAATTGGTAAAAGGTAGTACCCTTTTTTTCTCAAATAGAAGAGATTAAAAAATTAAAACCCAAAAATACAAGATATATCCACTTTTTTTTACCAAGAAACATTAGATAGGGAGGAGTGGTAGTAGAAATTAGAAGGTAAGAGAATAGTTTATTGTAATAATTATTCACTAATTATAATAGCTTAATTTTCTTTTCTTTTTTTGATTGGTTTATTTTCTATTTATTTTACTTAAATTGTTATTTTGCATGTAACTGTGTCAAATTATCTACTTTGTATTTATTACTAAGTACATACCTATTACATTATAATATTATTCAGTTACAACAATTCAATATAATTATAAAAATTATAATAATTTGATATTATATGAAAAAAGATTACATCTAATCTTTTATACTTGCTTTCTTCTAATAAAGAATTTTTTTGGTACTAATTATTAATTCACATTTACGTTACTTCTTCATTCCACCCAAACATCCTTTTGTGTAGATGAATGTGCAGGTCTAAAACATTTTCAACTGGTTAGTAATAATAATTATTTTCACACGTTTATATATTTTACTTTATGTTTCTAAGTGTTGCTACGTTTTTTAAAATTTTTTTAAGGTTTCCACCATGTTTCTAAAACATTTCTGTTTCCTAGGTGACTGAAACAACACTCTAAACTGAGATTTTGATCCTTGACAGCCTCAAAACTTCCAGGCCAACAGTGCGCGTACCTAATAAACCCAGTCTACATGTCATTTTTTTTTGCAAATTGCTTTAAACATTGCAAAAATAAAGAGCCAAACCTTGAATATAATAAATGACCAAGAACACACAATTAAGTGACAGAAACAAATTAATCTTATGAACAGTGAGGAAAGTTGCAAGCTATAGCTTGGAGCTGCCTCTTTTTGTACACTGGTTTGCCTCCCTTAGGTGTCTTCTAATGAAATCTTTACTTCTCAAAAATAAATCAAATTGAAAGAGGAAAAACTAACAGAGAAAAGAAATTGCCTTGTAAGAACCAGATGATGGCACAGCAAGCATATTCCAATCAATTTCATCAACATATTTCTTCCGCTCCCGATAGACTGCCCTTGCACTATTATGTTTTGGTTGATATTCAGACAACAAACCTTTTGCCTGCATGCATTATACAACCATCAGAGTACAAGCCTTTACATACGGGTATTCTTTTGGAAAATAACATATGCAAAATTCTTTTCTTCTTTTTCTTTTTTTCTTTTTGATAGGTAAATCACAAACACTTTGTCCTTTAAGGAGACTCGAACCCTCAACCGCCCATATGGGGAGGTGGAGGAGGTATCAACCAAGCTAGAGCTTGTTCGTACATATGCAAGATCCTTATAAAACTAATAAATATATTTATAAAGCATAAATGTGGTAACAATGGAGATTTAACACAAATTGTACTGCAAAGGCCAAAATCTCATAAATATACATATATATCCTACAGAATGCTAAACGTAAGTCTAATTATAGTAACTAGTCCCAAGGGAATGTAAACGCATTAAGGAACCCAATGAAAGACCACAAGCATTTTTTCTGAAATTTTACAAACATAATTGACACTATAGAAACCTAATTTGCAAAACTTTTGAAATGTTGAGATGAACAAAATGACAAGCCACACTGGGCACACTTCTGAAGACTTTTGACTCTTTCTTCTACCTATTCCTCCAAGACATCACTGATCTTGAATCCCAACCCCCCGGCAAAAAAAAAAAAAAAATCGAGGACGAGCCCCTTTGGGAAGTAATTTTGGAGATTAAGTCCAAACTCACAGTATCCCCCCCCCCCCCCCCCCCCCAAAACAAACATTCCAGACTGGCAAGACCAACACTAGGGAAGACAATGGCTTTTACTAAGTGCTGATTACTTCTTGTAGGACTTTCAGAATATCCAAATCAGTCAACAGATGCTGAAGCGTATCAGTGTACTAAACAATCACACAACGGTTGTTACAACAAATACAATTATAAAAATACAATATAATTGTGTTCAGCGTCTGGCCAATAAATACTTGCTACCAATGATGAAAAAAATTATTGTGAAAATCAACATCTTAAAGCTCCCATTGCATTTAAAATTCAGAACCAAATATTACCAGGGCATGACTGACAGAATTTTCAAAATTTTCGTAGTCCTTCCAAAGCTGTTCAACATGATGTGTAGGAGTGACAATAGATTTTTGGTATGCTTTCCTCATGGCAGTCATTCTCTGTGACTCATCTTGTGTTGTTTGAGCCTACACCATCATCTTATAAGAATGCTAAAAGAAAATAGTGAAGACAACCAGAATATAAAGCAGTCAAAAGATTATGTTGTGCATATAAAGGGAGAGCATTCCACAAACCGGCAATGACTTTAAAAAGGTGATGTACTCCATCCATACAGGGCCTGATGCGATGTCTGCTCCTACAAGTACATAACGGCAGAAATAAGCAAAAAGAAAAAATTTCCCCTCATTTACCCACTTGATAAATTATTCTTTCATGTCTATACATACTTGAACAAGTAAATAGAAACCATAAATCCATACCCAGCACAACAAAAGCACTTGCCTGCCTGGTTAATTTTTTCATCTACTGTTAACCTTACAAAGCAATTTTAAGGTCAATGCAAACTGCCCTGCCAATGTACATTGTTGGATTGTAAGATCATATATGAGAGGCGAGAGAATCTGTGAGACCTAGATCTAGAATGGCTAAGACTTCAAATGGCCAAGCAATCAGGTATCATTTCACAAGACTCATTACAAAAATATAATACCAATAAAATAAATGATGTGCATGTTGTTTTCATCATAATTCACACCTTTGCTCCATTCTCAATTAAAATATTTTTTTATAAGTAAAACACATACCCCTTCTGTCCAATTTGGGATGAGAACCCTCGGCCTTCTCGTTGGGAGATGGAAGAAATATCACTCAAGCTAACACTTGGTGGTATTAAAAGATTAGATTTTCTTTTTGTGTGAATTCATTAAGAGAAAGCATAACTTCTAGTCCTTTGATTTAATGCCCATAGAACTGGCCGTAATGTAGAGAATCCATGTCCATGTCTGTGCTATTAGATTCAATTAATGATGTTGCTTACAGGTTTTCCCTTTCTTTTTATCAAATATTTAATGTTAACAAAAGCCAGATGACAACCTTCAAGCTAGAGACGTACATTTTTAGTCCTAAAGATACATTATATGCATTTCACTCTGATATTGTAGTGCATGACAAAATAAGTTCCTATATAATGACTTGTGCTTTGCTAACCACTAAAGAATATACGAATTCTTTACATTGCTCCATAATTTTCTTTAAGACACAATTCTGAGACAAAACCAGGTTACAATACACTAAACAATTGTACAATTTCATAATTTTATGCATTATGATTTCAAGACATCAGATGTATCCATGTTCCTCCATGTTCCATTCAATGTTTTCTCCATATCTTGATATATAATAAAACCTTCATTCTGGTTTAAAATTGAGCATTTAATGGAAATTTCTGATCACCTAAGAAGCACGGATACGGGCACGGGACACCGGATACGATACGATATGACACGACACGGACATGTAGACACGTTATTTCTCAAAAAAGCAAGACACAGACACGTTGAATATATATAAAAAAAATTATATTTTTTATATGATCATATAATAAAACCTAATGTTATTTTAATTAAAAATGGCATAAAAACACAAATTTAAAAAATATTATTAAGATATTAAAATAACAAAATCATTAAATAAAAATTAAAGAACTTCATTTAATTATCAACATCTATGATTCAAGTGTCCTGACACGTGTCCGAGAAGTATCCGAGAGTGTCGGTATCCGACACTGTGTCCGACACAGACACGTGAACCAAAATAGAGTGTCCGTACTTCATAGCTGATCACTAACCCTGAAGGTAATAAGGGAAATGAATGAACAGTTACAATGTTTTCTTTTCATTAAAACTGCTGCAACATAAGTGATGGGCATAAATTTTACCCATAGCCTAAGTAGTCTACATATGATTAACTTTCATAACGATGAGCATCAATACAATGTTATCATGTCATGCCTCATAACATGTTTAATAAGTAAAACTAACAAAACTTTGACTATCATTTTTGCTTTAAGAATTATTTCTAATAACAGCAATATAACAATGACCTTTAATAATCTTGTAGTGATTTTGTTTTCAATGCAATAGCACTACATAATCCTTACTGTAGTAATACGTATGATCATAGTTGTTAGTATCTTACGATATGTGATACGTATCTTACGACATGTTTCGATATAGACATAAAACAATACATATCCTTATAGTTGTATCTTTTTGCACCGTATCTTACAATATGCATTATGTATCTTCAATACATTTCGAAACACACTGATACATGCTGAGCTTGATATGCATTGTTGGCCCATTCTTTAATAGCTTAAGCTTTTGGAGCAACTGGTGATCTAACATGGTATCAGAGCCTTGGTTGTTGTGAGAATCTTGGGTTCAAGTCTCTCCATTTGCATTTATTCTCCATTTGCATTCTCTCCTACTTCGCAATTTGTCTTTGATTTCTTTACCTCTCCACATGCGAGTCTAGGGTCGAACATGAGGGGGAGTGTTGAGAGCTTGATATGCTTTGTTGGTCCATTCTCTAACAGCTTAAGCTTTTGGAGCAACTGGTGATCTAACACGATATAGGGAAGTCAGGCTAAACAGCATCGTTTTAACCTCTTTTTTGTTGTTTTGTTATATACATAAGAAACTTTTTTTATTTGTTTGGTTTTATATTGCCTCTTCGTAACGCCTAGAGATGTTTTTCTCAAACAAAAAAGAAGGAAAGTTTTTTGCAAAGACATGGATGAGGAGTGAGCACACTACAAGAAGTTAAAGAAGAAAAAAAAAGTGAAAATTTGTTGGCATATGATGATGGTAATGATTATATCGATGCCATTGAAATTGGATAAAAAAAAAAAAGAGATAAATATATGATCAATTATAAAAATAAATAATTTTGGATTTTGTCTTAATGAACTATAATGGATGGATTATTTAATTTCAGTTTGAAATTCGTAATATTTATAAATCTTGATTCCTATATTACATGAAATTTAAGTTGTTTTTCTATAAGTTAAAATATAATTTTTATTATTTTATATAGTGTATATATATAACACTATATATAAAATGATACAATATATTTGAAAAATGAGACAACTATGCTTGGTACCACTTTGATTTTTAATTGTTAGATAAATAATAATAGTTTATATATCTAATTTGTATGACAAGTTAATTGAAATATTATTTATATCATTTTAAACATTATATATATTATATATAAATTTTAAAAAAGTACACATATACGATACACAATTCGATACGCATTTTTTGAAAAACAATACAACTTCCAATGCACATTTTGACAATTATTTATATGATCATTTACCAATCAAAGCAAAAGTAATAGTTTTGTGCTTTGAAGTTGTTTTGGGTCTTCAGATCAGTCTAGAGAATTGTGAGTAGATTCATGTTGGGGAAGTGAGGGAGGTGGAGGTCTGGCAGTTAATTTGGGTTGGTTCCCTTCCTACTTGTTTGGGTCTCATATTAGAGTCTTCTTTTAAGGTTAAAATAGTGTGGGAAAGGGTGGAGGAGCAGTTTGGGACGAGATTTACAAGTTGGAAGAGATTTACCTCCCTAAAAGGCATACTTTGACGCTCACTAAATACATACTCTAATCTGCCGACATATTTCATATTCCTCTTTACAATTCCAAACTAATATATGAAGAGGTTGGAGAGACTCCAAAGGGACTTTTTGTGGTGAAGACTAGGGACTTTTGTGGTAGAGTGCTCTCATAGTAAAAGGCGGTTGTTTGGACATTAGAAGGAGGATGGGAATGTTTAACAAATCCTTGTTAGGAAAGTGGTTGTGGAGGTTGCAATCAACTAATCAAGAGCAATGGCTTGTGAATAAGAATGATTGTGGAAAGTTCCGGAGCTTAGTAAGGTTGGGTTTCAGAAAAGGTAAGAGGACTTATGGGGTAGTTTATGTACGGGCGTGGCTAATAGGACCAGGTCCACCTTAAGGCCATTAAGGCGGTCACCTAAGGCCCCGCCAAAAAATAAAGCCCAAAATTTTTGAACTCAGTAAATGTTGTAAATATTAATTGCAAAGATGAAGATGATGATTGGTGGTGGATATGAGAAGAATGGACTCTACTAACTTTTAGTCATCTTGTCAGTCGACTCCTTCTGCTCTACATTCCATTGTTTCCCTTATCAGTGGCATCGTCTCCTTGGACACCCAACTTCCTGCAAATCTTCGTCACTTAGTTCCTAATTTTTCTTATTTTTCTAGTTTTAATTGTGATACATATGAACTCAGTAAGCATCGTAGAGTTTCGTTTCCTCTACGTGTTGACCCCCCTTATTTCCAATCTTTTGCACTAATTCATTCTGATATTTGGAGACCATCTAAGACCACTAGTTTATGTAGTTCTCGATATTTTGTTACTTTTATTGATGATCATTCTCGTTTGACATGGGTGTATGTGCTTAAAAATCATTCTCAATTATTTAATGTTTTTCAATCCTTTTATGCTGAAATTTCTAATCAATCCAATCCCAAATTCTTAGCTTTTCGAACTGATAATACTCAAGAGTATAAAGTCAGTCATTTTAAACAGTTTCTCGAGTCTAAAGGCATTATACACCAAACATGTTGTGTCACCACCCCCCCCCCCCCCAAAAAAAAAAAAAAGAAAAAAAATGGGATTTTCGAAAGAAAGAACGGTCCCTTCCTTGCTATAGCTCATGTCCTTATGATCCAAATGCATGTTCCCAAGTGTTTTGGGGGGGATGTTGTCCTTACAACTACGTATCTTTGAAATAGGATGTCTTCTCGCACTCTACAGGAAAAATCATCTTTTAATATCATGTTTCTTGATAAAAACACCTTTTCTCCCTTTTCCCCAAAGTTTTTGGATGTGTTTAATTTGTGCATAGCTTGCAACCTGGTCGTGACAAACTTGACCCTCGTGCTCATAAATGCATATTTCTTGGTTACTCTCGCACACAGAAAGGTTACAGGCGCTACAATCCTGTCTTACATAAGCATTTTGTCAGTGCTTATGTCACTTTCTTTGAGACTATTCCATATTATTCTCCAAAAGGAAGTCAGTTACAGGCACCATTATTTCCTAACCTTGTTTTACCTACTCAAGGTACTACTCGCCCTCCTATTTCTCAAGTGTATGTTCACTGTCACCAAGCTGCAGCTCCAGTCACTCTTCCTGCTGGACCTTCTCTCTCACATCCTCAACCTACCTCACCGCCTACCGATCCATATCATTCTTTTGACTCTGATCTTGATCTACCCATTGTAGTCCGTAAAGGTACATGTACTTAAACTGCTCATCTTATCTCTAACTTTGTCTCTTATGATCATTTATCATCTTCCTTTCAAGCTTTCTCTCTGTCCCTGTCATCTCTCGTTCTTAAATCCTATAGAGAAGCTCTTCCCATCCTCATTGCCGGACAGCAATGAAGAGGAAATGCATGCTTTGGAATTAAAGTGTACTTGGGCTCTTGTTCCTAAACCTGTTGGTGCTAAAATTATTAGCTGTCATTGGGTCTTCACGATCAAGCAGAATCCTGATGGTACTATTGATCAGTTGATGGCTCGCCTTGTGGCCAAAGGTTTTACTCAAACCTATGGCATTGATTATACCGAGACTTTCTCTCCTGTTGCCAAATTGAATTATGTTCGGGTTATCATATCTCTTGCTGCGAAATCTCGATTGGCCTCTTCATCAACTCGATATCAAAAATGCCTTCCTACATGGTGATTACACAGAAACTTTCTCTCCTATTGCCAAATTGAATTATGTTCGGGTTATCATATCTCTTGTTGCGAACCTCAATTGGCCTCTTCATCAGCTCAATGTCAAAAATGCCT
The DNA here is from genome assembly GCA_008638375.1 of Nyssa sinensis. Lineage (NCBI taxonomy): Eukaryota > Viridiplantae > Streptophyta > Magnoliopsida > Cornales > Nyssaceae > Nyssa > Nyssa sinensis. The sequence continues at coordinate 13,429,917 of CM018036.1, read as the reverse complement.
TCCTACATGGTGATTCTGTTGAAACTGTGTATATGGCTCAACCACCTGGTTTTGAGTCTAAGGGGGAGTATGTTTGTCATCTTCATAAGTCTATTTATGGACTCAAACAGTCTCCCCGAGCTTGGTTTGATAAATTCAGTAAGGCAATAGTTACTCATGGTATGACTCGGAACCAAGCTGATCACTCAGTATTCTTTAAGAAGACGCAAAGAGGTATCATGATTCTAGTTGTCTACGTAAATGATATTGTGATAACCAACAGTGATAAGGCAAGTATCCAAACATTGATTCGCCATCTTAGTTCCATCTTTCTCACCAAAGATCTTAGAAAGCTCTGTTATTTCCTTGGTATTGAGGTTGCAAGATCAAAAGCAAGGATCAGTTGATCTCAGAGGAAGTACACTCTTGATATTTTGAAAGATACAGGTTACAGGTTATCTTGGCTCCAAAACTGTAGCTACGCCCATGGAGACCAATCTAAAGTTGATGTCAGATGAGGGTGATTTGGTTGAGGATCCAAAGATGTATCAAAGACTCGTGGGTAAGCTCATTTACCTAACCATTACTCGACCTAACACCTCCTATGCAATTAGTGTTACGAGTCAGATTATGACTAGTCTTCGAGGTCCCCATATAGATGCAGTTACTCATATCTTGAAGTATCTTAAGAATGCCCCAAGACGTGATCTTCTTTATCGATCATCTAGACATCTTCGGATTCAGGGATATACTGATGTTGATTGGGTAGGATCACTTTCAGATCGCAAATCTACCACTGGTTATTGTACTTTCTTAGGGGTAGTCTCGTGACTTGGAAAAGCAAGAAGCAATCGGTTGTGGCACGTTTCTAGTGCTAAGGCAAACTATCGAGTAATGGCAAATACTACTGGTGAGCTGACTTGGTTAAAAACACTTCTGCAAGAATTTGATGTTCTAGTACATGGTACAACACCTCTCCATTATGACAATCAAGAGGCGATTCATATTGCCAACAATCCGGTATTTCACGAATGGACCAAGCATATTGAAGTTGATTGTCATTTCATTCGATCTAAAGTAAAGTCCAAGAAAATCACCACTCCGTTTGTTTCTTCTGGTAGTTAACTTGTCGATATCTTCACCAAAACTTTACCAAAGACTGTCATCGACTTTATTTATAGCAAGCTGAAAGTTATAGATATGTACTCTCCAGCTTGAAGGGGAGTGTTGTAAATATTAATTGTAAATATTGACCGAATCTGTAGCTTAATTTAGGCATTAGATTGAGCTTAATTTGTAGCTCAATTTAGGCATTAGATTGATTAATTGATTGATTGTAGGAACTAATTTAGGATAGTTTCCTTATTTACTTGCAAGTTGTGACTATAAATCTTGACCTCCTAGAGAGAAGAATACATCTTTGTCATTCTCTAAAATACCTTCGACAGTAAATATCATTCAAGAGGGAAGGTTTAAAAAAACATTGAATCTATATAAAACATTGTGTTTTTTTACAAATAATAGAAGACAATGATCAAAAATATATTATCTTTTAAGTTCCCTTTCTCTTATACTACTTCTCATATTTAAACTCTTTAAATATTGCTTAGAAAGAAAAGGCCCCATTATATTAAATTTTAAATAAGATATTTAAAATAGTATAAAAATCTAATTAATATTTTTTTATCATTAAAAATCTAGTTAATATTTATTTATATTAGTATATCTAGATCACCGACCAAAAAAATAAAAATCTATATCTATATCTATACTATATATAAAAGTACTGATGTTTTCACAAAAACTGTTTTACAATTTTATTGTTCTAATAAAAATACCCTTTATCATTAATCATTAATTCATTAATTTATATAAAAGTTCAGATGCTTTCACAAAAACTATTTCACAATTTTATTGTACTGACAAAAATACCCTTTATCATTAATTTATTTCCCCAATTGCTTATTTGTTTCCAATTCCATTTACATTTTTTTTATTTCAAAAATATCCTTCTAATATTCTTGACTTCATAAATTACAAGTAAAAAGTAACATGACAAACTATACATCCCATGCCATTAGGACATCATATTTTATTAGAAATCTTTCTTAAATCCTAACTTCATAATTTACATAGAAAAACAATGATAAGCCATACTTCCTACTTGGGAATCTTTGTAATTGTATTTTTTTTTTCCTTTTCGGATTCTAATAATGAGTCACTGTGTATTTATTTATTTTGTACAATTATTTTTCTTTTCCTTTTCTTTTCAGATTTTTAATAATGAGTTGTCATTTATTTATTTATTTTATACTATAATTTTTCTTTTAGAATTGTAGAACAATTTAAATTTTTTGAAAACATATTTTCGGATTCAAAATAATGAGTCTCCATTTATTTATTTATTTATTTATCTATTTTGTACAATTTTTCATCTATTAGGATTCTAATACCATTTGGCTTTCTTAGAGGTTGACAACATTATTTTTCTTTTAGGATTCTAATACCATTTAACTTTCATTGACAACTTTAGTATTATAAATATATGCATGTGTGTGTTTGTACATATGTTAATGGATCGGATCATTTAATGGATCGGATTGGGATAATCCATATCCGGTCCATTTAAGTAAACATCTTATTGGATCGGATCAGATTCGGATTAAATTTTATCTCACCATATCTGGTATAATTGGATCGTATTTTGGATCAGATCGGATTGTACAATTATACAAATTACGTAAGTACATATTAAAAATACTCCAAGCCAACAAAGCCACATAATCACAAGAATTTAAGGACCAATATGGATGTCTTTTTTGCCATTCAACTCATAGAATCTTCTGATGATAAAGTTTCAACTGATCTAGTTAGAGCTACCTCCTACTCTAGTTTCATAATACAACATATACCATAGGAAATCTTCCCAACTATGCTTAGTAAAATCATCCCTCACTAATTCAAATAAATAAAGACTCCGCGTTGAGCTCCAATGCAAGCAACTATGACTGCACGTTCGCCCATCTCATATGCAGTAGTTATCATATTGGTTACTGCTCATTGTACATGTCCTTTACAAAATCAATAAATCTAAGATGCCCATTTTTAAACCCATTATTAGAAAATGAAAAGCTAAATGACCTTTATTTCTCAACAATTTGCAGAACAAAACATCTAATGGAACAACATCATGTCATTCTTTCTCGCCCTCTTTCAATTCCTTCCATTTTAAATAAATATCCAGAACCACGTAACTTCCTTTTTTTTTATTTTTTTTTTCGCAGGGGTGGGGGGGGGGGGGGGGGGGGGTGTTGTTTCTAAAGAATACATCTATAATCTCATTGCATACAAAAAACAAAGAAAATTTTCTATAAAGAAAGTCGAGCCCCCCCTGTGATACCCCAACCCATCTATTTTAAAATTATCATTGCTGAAAGTAGTCTAGAAATTAGGTGTTACAATCTTGTATTAGTTGTGTAGGCAAGCTCAGTTGGGAATCAAATTTTGTTTATTGAATTGCAAAATATAGAAAAATGATTGGGTACAAACATGCATGAATAGCATGATATGTATGAGGTAGAATATGTACACATGTATGATATCATACATACACACACACACACACACACACACACATATCTAAGTTAGATATGTATATAAGTGTATACATAATTCAAGATATTAAAAAAAAAAAAAAAAACTAGGGGAAGCTTCCAGAAGTCAAAGCTTTCACAAGGAAGTGACACCTCATGCTTGAGCATGAGGTGGCTGTCTAGGGTTTAAAGAAGGGATGACTCATCCCAACATGTGGCAACCATGCATCAAAAGCTTCTCAAGGAAGCCCTAATTTCACCACTATACAAGAGGAAGATTCTCACATTTCCAAGTTCTTTTGACAATCAAAACAGAAGAGAGACAGAGAAAAACTCTTAACACAGTGAGTGATAGAGAAAGAAACAGTAGAGAAAGGAAGAGAAATTGAAGAGAGAGCAGAAGGGTAACTTTCAAAGATAAACCAAAACAAGGTATGTAATTCATTTCTTTTTATCCAATTCTTTACTTCAGTTGATTTTATGAGTTTCCAACCTAGAAAATGGAAGACAAAAGTAAGTAAGAGAAACCCAAGACTGTAAAGAACCCGCCATGACCGAACCACTAAGGTGATGGCAGTTGTAAAAACAAATGAAATAGTCTCAATGGACCTTAGGGACACTTGAGAGCATGGAAAAACATGAATAATGGAAGAAAAACCAACCATTTCGGTAAAGAAATCAGGCCAAATGACCTAGTTGCAAGTCATGGCCGGAAAGTTGGGAATGTGATTTCCAGTATGAATCAATGAGATTTAAAGGACCAAATAAGATCCAAATGCAATTAGGAAGTGTATATGATGATTTAGGATGAAAAAGGAGTAAAATAAGCCAAGAAAAATGAAGGAGATAAACCAAGTTTTTCCAGAAACTGGTGGACCGAGTCAGGCCGAGTGGACTCGGCCGGTTCACGAGTTGAGATAAGTAATATTCTGCTGATTTGGTTTTGAATTAAAGTCCAATTTGGACTGTTTGGCTACAGGAACAATAAATTAGAATTGGGACAGGGATAGGGATATCCTTGTCCCAATTATCCTGGAGAAATTGGAATAAGCTTGTTTGGCAACAGGAATAAGAAATTAACTTTCTAAAATTGCATAGTGACCCCTGTACTTTCTGTTAATACTAAAACGACCCCAAATAAATTTAAAAAATTATGTTTTGCCCTTGAATTTTTATAAAAATATATTTTTGACTTTCAATACTTGTAAATTGACCCCTGAATTTTACCAAAATTATGAAACACCCCCAAAGTTTTCAAAATACCCTTCTTTAATAGAAAAATTCTTTCAAAAACATCCCTATGCATAAAATGAGCAAGTTAAAGGCTATTTAGGATCCGGAAGAGGCTAACTTAGGATTTTTTGACGTTCTGAACTCAATAGTGAGGTCTGTATTAGCAAATTAGACTCCGAAAAATGAGATACATAAATTGTAAAAAAATAGAAAAGGGATCTACCCTAAGGTTTTGAAGGCTTCTGAACCCATAAATAAAGTTTGTTTAAGCTAGAAACATCATGAAATTAGTACTTTAAGTGAGTTATGCTTAAATCAAGTATTAAATGAAAGTCTGATTCGTGTTATACGAATAATTGGAAAGGATAAGACTAAGGATTTCAAGTGAGTAACCTTGTTCCTTGGATTGGTGTCTTTTTTAATTCAAATGTTTTGTTATACTAATGCTTTAATAAATACCATGTTTTGAGCAATACAAATGTTTCGATAAGTGCTTTGATATGAATTTCCGAGCATAACTATTTTAGAAATCTGTTTTGATATTTGTTTAGAAAACCCATGGATGACTTTGTTTATCAACATCTTTTATACATGCCATCATACGACACCTCAGTTACGTGCTTGATATGTGCTTGATTATTCGTTTTTGATATGTGAAGCCCTACTGGCTTGAAACTGTGTTTAATATTATCCTTTAGATAAACTCTGCTTTAACATGTGTGAACCGCCAGTAGCTTCTGAAATATCATTGCTTTTGAACTAGTCAGATGATTAAAATGTTCTATTTTGATATCCATGGGAAAAAAACAAAAAAAAAAAAAGACTTTACTTTTGCGAAAACCCATGATGTACAGAAGTAATGTTATCTAGAGGAGCGCAATAGCAGATCACCAAGAAGTTTCAATTGGTAGACAAGTACTAGAGCCTTAGAAGCTACAGGAACAACTTTTGCATCATATAGACTTTTCTTAAACCTTTACATCTACTTATCTATGTTTTGCCCAAAATGTACTAGTAATGGAACTAACGATGTACAGAAGTAATGTTATCTAGTGGAACTGCTTAACTATGGACTTTAGTAGCTCTGATAGATGTGGTTGCATTAGTAGTGATATTAATAATTTAACAGGTGATATGTTCCACTTAGTTACAGGATTGCAACTCATTTAGTTCTGCTTTGAGGCCTTGTGGTCGGTGATGTTTCGCATTCCGCATAGGGGTGGGGTGCAGGATGTGACATCACCCATAATCCAAAAATAAATAGTACCCAAAAGAATAGCCTTAAGATTCCAAACCGGGGACTCCACTCCTTCAAAAATTATGTTGTTCCTTTCCTTTTAAATAATCCACCATAAACACAATGAAGCCAATTACCACGCTTGCCTAGCCCTCCTGAGAACCAAATTTCCTCTCCACATTGTCAAAACCTTCAAGATAAGAGTGCAGCATAACCCAATAAAGATCAAAAAGATCAGGCGGCAGCATCCACACTACAGAGTGACTGGGCAGTGAATTAGGAGATGATTCACTATCTCTACTTGCCTTACATAGATAGCACCAATTCACGATAATTTGTCTCCTTCATAGATTGTCCATTGTCAAGATTTTCTCCAAACCCACACACCACCCAAAGAAAGCCACCTTCAAAGGAGCCTTTATTCTCCTAATAGCTTTTCAAGAGAACTCATGTCTTCTTTGCCCCCTTTTTTTTGGATCAGTAAATGTGTATTATATTAACACGGCGCCCAAGAGAGCGAACCCATGTACAAAAAAAGGGGAAGGCTACAAAATTAAAGCCTTAGGTCCCCTAAAATAGTAACAAAACTGTCTGAATACAATGAGTATTCTTCTTTAAGCCAAAAATGAAACATCTTCAAAAAATTATCTTTGAATTTCCAAATCAGCATCTCCACATCATCAAAGACCTTCCTGTTCCTCTCCCACCAAATACACCACAAAAGACAAAAGAGGGGAATCTTCCAAGCTAGCTTCAAATCCCTCCAAATACGACTGCATCTCCATCCAAGCAAAACATCATGGACTTTCTCCGACATCACCCAGCTAATGTCGAAAATTGAGAACACCCTATCCTATGCATCCTTAGCCACTTTACAGTGCACTTGAAGGTGATCCATTGTCTCATCCACCTCCTTGCACATATAACATCTACTTGGAAGATGGTAGTTCTCCTCTTTAAGTTATTCGTCGCAAGGATAGCACCCCACACCGCCAATCAACAAAAAAACACAGCTTTCTTTGGAATCTTGGATTTCCAAATAAGCTGCCATGGAAATGAAATATCTCTTTGACCCACAAAATGGTTGTAAAAAGAATGGACTGTAAATTGCTTGGTACTATTTAGCTTCCATATCATCCGATCTTCCCCTCCTTTGTGAACATTCCAGCAATTAACCACTCTTAATAAGTCTTCCAAATCCGCTAACTCCCAATCAAAAAAAAATTCTTTGAAAACAAGGACTCGACACCCCTTGACCCCCTTCCACCATCATGAAATCCTCCACCAAGGCTTCTTTGTTGGAGGTTATCCTTAAGGGAGACATCGAAGCACCACGAATCCTTCAAAAATCTCACTATTGAATCCCTCCCCACCTCAAAACGGACTGCTTGGCTAAAAATCCCTCCCCCTTTCTAAATAGCCCTCCAAATACTACAATTGTAAGCCTCCGTAGACTCCTTCGCATACCATCCCCAGCCTTCACATCCAAATTTAGTTGGCACTAGCATTATTCCACAATGAATTGTCTTGCTCCGCAAACTGCCAAAACCACTTCCCAAGTAAAGCTTTGTTGAATGTCTTCAAGTCCTTAAATCCCAACCCCGCCTTCCTCCTTGGGCCTCTTGGCCTTATCCCAATTAACTAGATGAATCTTCCTCTCTCCTTACTTCCCATCCCACAAAAAATTGCATTGAATCTTCTCCAACCTTTTTACCACTTTGACCAGCATCGGAAATAAAGACATATAATAGGTGGGAAGATTCTCAAGAGTGCTCTTGATGAGAGTAACCTTCCCCCCTTTAGGCAAGCATTGTTTCTTCCATCTTGCAAGTATCTTCTGAAATCTCTCAAGAACCGCATCCTAAATAGCCTGCTTCCCTTACCCTTTTAAAATTCGATAGTATAATCTAACCCCAAACTCGCTTTTCTTCATCCCTACCCACCTAAGGCAGTCCTCTCCATCCTTCGGGATTGCCTGTCTGTAAAGCATCCCAAATAACTCTACAGACACATCAATCTCCCAATCCTCAATTGCTTGACAAAACCGATGTCCCACATCACACCTCCCCTTTTTCTTCTAAAACAATCAGCAACTAGAGCCTGGCTATTCGAAGCTATTTTGAAGAGATGAGGGAAGTTTCTTGCAAAGGACCAACCTCACTCCAGTCCAAAGCCTAGTCCTACCTCCATTTCCCACCTCCATTTGATGTGTTTAGAAAATTCATCACATCCACTCCTTATACTCTTCTACACCCCTAACCCGTAGTTAGATCTCACTTCTTTAGTGATCCATCCTCCCACCTCTGACCAATACTTTCCTTTGACCACTCTTCTCCAAAGGCTACCATTCTCGATCCAAAAGTTCCAAAGCCACTTCCTCAGAAGAGCTTAGTTAAATTGTCTTAATTATCTTACCCCAATCCCAACAACACACCTTCCAATCTACTAAGTGGTACTTAAATTCGTCCCCTATTACTCCTCATAGAAAATCTCCCAAAAGTTTCTCCAATTTGTTACCAACTGGCTCCGGGTTAGGGAATAAGGACTTTAAAAAAGTAGGCAAGACTCTTCATAAGAGTGAGTTTCTCACCTTTGGATAGATGTTACTTTTTCCAGCTGGCTAATCATCTATCAGATCTCTCCACCACCACATCCCAATGGCTCTAATGATGATCCAAGAGGAAACCCCAAATAAGCAATAGGAAAGAACCATTCCACATCCTAGAATAGCAACCAAACAACATTGTTCTCCACCTCCCCAACTGCCGTCACCTCACTTTTTACATAAATTGATACTCAATCCAAAGACTAAATGGAAGCATTAAAGAATATATAAAAAAAAAAATCTCAACCATGAGGGCTCAGTGTCTCAAAAACACACTTTGTCATCCGCATACAAGAGGTGGAAAATTTCCAAAGTTGATCTCACGAACCTCTCCTACTGGGAATCCATCATCCCCTTCATTAGGCTACTAAAAGCTAATAGGTAGGGAGATAGTAGTCTCCTTTCCAAAGCTGCCACTAGTACAAAAGTTTGTCAGGGTCCTATTAACCAAGATGGAAAACTTGACTCTGGAGATGCAAAATTCAATTCATTTATCTTTACATGTGGCCAAATCTCTTCCTCTCCATCATGTATAAGAGAAAACCCCAATTAATATGATCATAGGGCTTTTATATCCAAATTGCATGCCTCCCCCGAACTTCCATTCTTGATTCTAGAGTCCAAGCATATGTTTGCCACTAACATTGCATTCATAATCCGTCGCCATCTAATAAAAGAATTTTCTACCTCCAAAATTATATCTGCAATCATCTCCAGAGTCTAATTATTATTGTTAGCCCCAAGGGTTTTCAGCCAAGGGTATCTTAGTAATTTTGATGATAACAAGCATTGTTCATAAGGACTAAAGTTTTATCAAGTGACAATGCAAATAGGTCATTTAGGTCAAAGAAAATTGTTGACTAAGAAATGATAAAGTCCACCAAGCATAAGAATTCTACTCAAAGGCACAAGCTTCAAAGTCAAAATCCAATTAAGTGGAATGCTCTCATGATGATCCAAGCAAATGGACACACTCAAGCCCAAGGAATCAAGACAAGTCAAGAGAAAACTTTTTATTTTCCTTATTTTGGATTTTGAGTGATTTAGGATTGATTGATCATTAAGAATGAGCTCTTAATATTTAAAATTATCAACTAGAACCAATCCTAAAATGATTTTTCAAAACAACAAATTGATATACTTCAAAGTTTTGAAAGATCAAAGATTTTGAAAAGGAAACACTGTGAAAAATAAGCAACAAGGCCTATACTGTCAAAACCAGTCGACTAATTCTTATGCTTTATTTTACACTGTCAAAACCAATCGACCAGTTCCAAGAACCAATCAACTGAGTAACCATTTTAAGTACACAGCCTAACTTATTGTCTAAACCAGTTGACCAACTTAAAGAAACAGTCAACCAACTTTCAAAGGCAAAAACAGTGTACAACAAAACCACTCGACTAACTCTAAGAACCAGTCGACTAATTGTTCTTGAGCACATGAACCTTAAACCCATTAGACCTCATCCAGACGACTGATTAGTGAATCCAATCGATTGCTTTCAATCTAACAATCGAAAATTCAAATTTTGAACATATGAAAAAGAGGGGGAACGGCTCTATTTTGAAATCCAACAGGCATATTCACTTGAGGGCTATGAATAGAGGTTCTCTAAAGCATTTATTACCATCTCTTTGCAAGTTTTAACTTCTACATCTTTATTTTTGACTTTAGATCTGACTATTGAAAACCTAGATCTAAAGATTTTACTCATCTTAAATACTCTAAGCTTACACTTGATCAATCTATAGAGAGTGAGCATTTATTGTACCAATATACTCTTGAAGAGAATGCTTGTTGGTAAACAACTTTGTGTCTTCTCATTGAGTGAGATTTGCGGGTAAGTGCTACCCTTATGAGGCAAAAAATAATATTTTGTTAGGCAAAGAGTTAGGAGCTCTTGTTGTAAAAGTTTAACCCCTAACTGCGAAGGAGATCAAGATAGCGGAAAAACTAAAGTGGGGATACTTAAGTCGAAGACGTAGGAAGTTTTCCGAATCTCGTAAAAATTGTTGTGTTTGTTCTCTCTCTCTACTCTTTCACATACTTGTGCATATCTTGCATCCAGTTTTAAAGTTTGTAAAAGTTGTTAATATTTGCAAAATACCCTATTCATCCCCCCCCACCCGGGTAAATATCTAGTAAACAATTATAATCTTTGCAAAAATCATGTATACACCACGCACTAGGCTAATAGGCCAAAAGTCCTTCAACTTTGTGGTATCACCCTTCTTTGGGATGAGGACTATAAACAAGGCATTCATACTCCTCGTGGACTCTCCTAAATCATGAAAAGTTGTGAACATTTCCATTACTCTTTCTTGACCACCACAAACACTATTGAAAGAAAGCGAAGTCATCTTGTCCGGCCCTAAAGCCTTCTCCCCCCTGCAACTCTTCAAAGCCATCACCTCTTCCTCGGAAAATAGCCTCTATCAATCGCTACTATGTACATCAATTTGCTTGAATTCTAGCCTGTATAACCTTGAATTCCATTGACTAGAAATTGAGCACAGCCCCTCGTAGTAGTTTGCAGTGACCTCTCTAATAACCTCTTCCTTCAACAGTTCTTGTCCTACCACTATAACTTTTCCCGTGTATTTGTATCGCCAATAAGTATTTGTATCCCCTGCTTATAGCCAAAGGGCCCTATACTTTTGCCTCCAACTCATCCAATGTTACCACATGGATAATTATAGTATGTGGAATGGAAAGCAATACGCCACATATTCTAAATGTGGTCGGATAAGGGGTAGGCCTATATATATGACATAGGTAGAATATGATGAAATAGGTCTAATTATAAAAGTATTTTCTTCTTTTCACCCAAAAATGAGTAATGAGAATTAGCAACATTGAAATGCATAATTTATAGATATGAAAATTTATTATATTGAAATGAAACATCTAAGAGCTTTGAACTAAGCATACATATTTATGTTGATCTCTTGATTTGCATTGATTATTTCCTATCATTTTTCTCTTAACTGGAAAATTAAGAAGCAATTTTCCAATTCGCTAAATTTAGTTTTCTAGAACAAAAGTGTTCCCTATTTTGGAATGCATCCAAACGAGTGTCACTAGGTAACTATGAACTCACCTCTTCCAGTATTGCAATTCTTCTCACTCTGCCTTGCAATCTTCCCTATGAGACCTTTCCATGTCAGACAAGCCACTTTCACCTTCCTTGAGCCTCTGCTTTCTGCCACCCAAGGTTACCAAAAGACTGTTTGTTCCACTACTTTAAATCTGCTTTCAACATGCTCAACTTTTTGAGAATTCTATAACTCGGGGGATCTGACAACTCTATAGCTCCCCCACCCATCCCGACACCAGCTCCTTGAAGCCTTTCTCTTGCAACCACATATTCTCAAAAAGAGGAAGGATTTTCCTCTGCCATATCCCAACACTGTCCAAAAGAAAATCTGAAGCAAGCCTAGGCAATGCTATTTGGCTCACTCCCAGAAATTTCTCCTCCCAGCTCCCTAACATTAAGAATCAATATATCCTGGAAAGTGTATGAATTTGCCTAATGTTAGACCATCTGTACTGAGCTCCAACAAGAGGCAAACCCATAAGAGCATAGGAATCAATGAAACCTATAACCTTGGACAACCTTGTGCTAGAAGATATCTCATTGGGAAACCGCACAGTGTCGAGTCCCCACCAACACACCAAGGATCTCCTCAATTCCTCCAAACTCCAACTCCTCCCAAAGCAATCCCCTAACATTAACCTCAACTGGGAATAGACTCCTGAAAATATCCATTTCAAATTGTTATCCACTAAGTTGAAGCAGCAAGACAACAAAAAGGTCCCAATTCTTACATTCACCTCAGTCACCACTCTATTATCCTAAATCCACAATGCTCATTATGCTAATGGCATCAAGACTCACCCAATCAACATATCTACCACTCCATAAACTCCTCACCTCTTTATCAGTGATATTCAACTCCTCAATCTCCGGAAGACAAACTACAGCAGCTCTCACTCCTTCAAGGCTGATTTAACCTCAGATCTTTGGTCCAGGTCATTCAAACACCGGACACTTCATAACACTATTCTAATCTTCCTGGCTTCAGTTTTAAAACATTCACCTTCCTTCTTCTTGAACTCCTGCTCCCCTCCACAGCTCCACCCCACCATCCCTTTCATAATTAACCTCAAAAATCAAGTTTTTTGGTTCCTTCTCCCCCTTCCAGTTGGTCCCCTTCTTTCTTCCTTTTGTAGTCTCCTAACTCTGGTTAATCAATTCAAATAATCTAACGGTATCACAAGTTCTGCCTTTTTGAGTCAACCCAAGCTCCTTACTCAGCCCCTCAATGTTAGCCATTGCCCATCCTGAGACTTCCTTTCTAAACGAATGCCCCTTCCTATTATCTATTGCCCACACATTCCTCTCTTTAGGAGGTAGCATATTTAACAGAATATAGTCCCCAGGCACCAGCGAGCTTGTTTCTGAACCTGCCACTACGGAACTGAATTCTGAATGCCTCTGATTTTCTCAAAACCACTCTTCTCTCTGCCCCCAATCTGCATCACCTTCTTCGAACTGGTCAATATTAGACCCTGCAACCAACTGCATATAAGATCCTGCAGCCAACTACATCCCCCAAGTATCCATACTTGCATTAGTCCTCTCTGAGTCTTTAGGTACCTCCTATTTTTTCCTTGCCTGCTCCTTGTTACCTGCACTATCTCAGACTGCCCCCAGCATCTGCACCCACAAATCCATCCATATATGTCTGGGACTAGAGCTTTGGAAATCTGGATTCTCACCCCCCTCTCCCATCAACAACTCCGTGGAAACCCCACCCCCTACCATGCTTTGTCTCTTCCTCCATTGGCCCTCGCTAATCAATATCGAAGCTGGGAATGGAGATCGAGCCCCGAGGATCAGAATTAACTCCCTACCTGAAACTCCTTTCACCTGTTTCTAGTTTGGAATCCCTGTCCTCCCTTTTTGAACTGCACATTGAATCTAGGTCTGAGTCTCCATCATCCTTACTACCGTTTTCTGGGTTTATGCCACTCCCTTCCCTGTTGTGCACCCCCTTGTCTCGGCATCCCACTGTTTGGAACATCACTAGAGCGGGTCGACTCCCCTACCCTCTCTCACTTCTTCTGTAGACGAATAAGGAAAATGTTTGTTGTTCCATCCTTTAAAGTTGCCTCTAGGCCATTGCTAGGCCCAGCACTTTGGTCCACCATCCATTTCTCCTCCTCAACCCACTTGAACTTCCTACATTGCGAGCTGGGCTTCACGTCATAGATTTTTTGTCACGTTCCCTTTGGTCAGCCCATTGCTCCCTTTAATATTTGGGTTGCCTGAGTTTCCGTAGGCAGGCCCAAGAACCTGGGCCTACTCTATATTTGAGAAAGCCTCCTTGTCCATGGACTGATCCAGCCCAAACCTTTCTTCCCAACTCCCAGACTTGTCTTCTTCTATGTCTAGCCCTTATGGATGAGGCTCACCGAGTCCATCCATCTCTTATGGCAGGTCCCAACCCAACACACCAACCCTGGACTGCCCAAGACTCCCGACCCGGTCACATGCTCCCCCATCCCTTTGTTTAAATTTTGAACAGCTGTATGTCTCTGCGCAGAGACATTCATATCCCCGCCACGTGTACCTCCTCAATCCTTCCAGCCCTATCTGCCATCACATGCTCCTGGCAGGCTGGCACGTATATCTCCCATCGTCTTCCTCCTCTCCTTCCAGTGAATCCGTAGTATTCCAGCAAGATGTAAATTCCTTTATTTGGAACCATTCCTTGATTCTCCTCTCCAACCCCTCCCAGTGGGATATGACACCACTTCCAACATCTATTCCTCGGTGAGAGCCAGCTCAAAGTACAAATTTTCATCAAAGATGTAGATTTTATCTGGAACACAGCCCCCCAGCTCTGACTACCAACAACACCTTCAAAACGACTATTTTGATATCTGCCTCAACATCTTCTAAACCCCCACACTTCAATGTCGATGGCCTCAAACAATGCACAACTCCATAAATGGAGAGTAAGCCCACAAATCACACCCACTTCTCCCTCTTTGTCATGATAACAAAGCACCCCACTTTGAAGGACCATGTGTACAATAAAAGTGACGCCTCCCCCCACCGTCGTTGCCCATCCATCAACACTCAAATAGGTTCTGACTTCTGAGTGCAATGGTAGCCTGAACAGCAATAGCAAATCTGGCAGCTCTGAGACTCTAATTTTTGCTTCCCATCTTTGGTCTACCACTGCCCTTATTGGCCAATCCCTAATGGCAACAATTGGACCTACCTCTCGATTAAAGCTTCCCACCAAACAAGTTTGAAGGTAGTCCCTTCTTTTCGCAACACTATCACAGGAGATCACAGAGCTCAAGCCCTTCTTCAACTTCTGCACCTTAGCTATGGTGGTAATGGGGAACTCCAGTGCTGCAGCTACTTCCTGATATGTATCCATTGATCTGGTTGTGAGTTACTTCCTTGATGTTCAAATAAAACTCTTCATTGCTGAGATTCCACCGTCATGAGGTCCTTCAACCTTCTATCGTGTCCCCATTGGTGATATCCCCACCATCATCTCATCGTCAATATGGTTTCAGATTTGAAGGATCGAAGCATATGATATACTATATCTCTTCAACACTGTATCCCGTGAAAGCCAAAGACTTAAAACTAGTAGTTTGTATAATATCTTACCAAGGCACTAGAAATTAAACAGTCAATATCTACCGAGATTTAAAACAGAAAACAAATCAAAGGAGCACGTTTTTTGGGCAGATTTTAACCTTTCGAGTAATCATCACAATTTCAATTTGATAATAATAAGAATAATAAGAATAAGTTACAATCAAACAACACCAAAGCGACAATCATTCAAGAAGGCATAAGAAGGAACACAGACCAACATAGTTGAGCATGAAATCAAAAGCTTTCCTAGTCTCTTCCTGCCCCTCTACCCCCTTCTTATCATTGACTTTCCTGATGAAACGGATGTAGCACCGCCTACAAAAAGCGGATGGTTGCAATACAAAGAAATAAATTCCAATTAGCAAAAGTGATTAACATATACATGGATATTATGGTGTAAAAGAGGCACTGTATCGTGAATTTGTGATAAGAATGAAGCACATCGAAATCCCGCCAAAAGTGGAACTTCTAAAATTATTTTCAAATTTCCAAACTATTTCAAAGATACAATGCATATTCTATTCAATTTTATATACGGTAATTTACATTAAGAAGCACCAAGGGGATGTGTACATCTTAAATTTATATTTACATTAAGACACTCTCAACAAAAGTATTTTAAACTGATCAAATTGTTTCAAACAATTGAAGGGTCTAAACTAGTTCATTCCATTCCAATAATTAAATTGTTCAAACCAAATATTGGAATGCAATTATTATCTCATTCCAGGATATTTAGCCAAACAAATAAATGGAATAAGCATTCCTATTTCATTCCATTCCTGAACTCATTCCAAAGTCCATTCCAGCGTACCCTAACTTCCAAGCTTCAATCAACGCTAACCCCTTTCTCTATCCTCCAGCCTTTGATTTAACACCTAAAACCCATAACACTTGCCATCTTGAAAGTCTGCATGTCTTCTCTAAAATTCCTAAATCAAGCCAATGTTATCACTTTCAATTCCCAAACCCTATAACCTTTATTCCATCTTTTAAGCACCAAAACCTATAAACTTTCCATAACCAGAAATTACCACCAAATCCTCCATAAGCAGCTTTATTCAAGTTTCCCTAAATTGTCCTAAATTAATGTGGTGACCACATTGACTCTTGAAGTCGCATATAAAGCCTAGGCTCATACCTCTTGTGAAATGATGTGGATCAAGTCTCTGTTGCCGGACATGGGATTTACAATCCATAGAGCTGTGAGGATTTTTCTAATGACTGAATCGCCATTTACTTTACTACTAATTCTATCTTTCATAGAGGACACAACATAGAAATTGATTGTGATTTTGCTAGAATATGATGATGAAGAAGTACATTGTCATTATGAATGTCAAGTAATAAATCATGATAGGCATTTAAGCTCCAGCTTGCAAGGGATTGTTGAGAACTAATAAGTCATAGGGGTAATATTGTACTCTCATATGTTTTAAGTAGTGGCATAAAAATAGGAGCTAACCCAATCTAGTGAGTAGGTCTATCACCTGCTTCTCTCACAGCTCTCCATTATTCTTCAATATATCAACATTTAGAACACAAATAGGGAGGAGGGGAAGGAAGAAAAAAAAAAGGAAGACAACGACATACCAAAGAGGAATGTGCAAGCAATTCAATAGACACCGGCTAAATATTTGTTTTGTAGCATCATCATTATTTACAACCATGTGTGCTTCCACATATTGCTTCCAGTATTTTGCCTGAAGACACAGGGAGAGAGATAGCTTCATCACTGTATGCCAAGTTAATAGAAAATGTTGCAAAAGATGGGAGTTATTTTTCTAAAAAAAAGTACAAGGGAATCACTCCTGAAAGGAACAGAATCATTTGAACAAAAAGAGCTATAAAAAAATTTACTGGGAAGAGACAAGCAAAAATAAATACATACAGCTTATGCCTCCTCCACACGAGGTTTAAATATTAAAGAAGTCACATTTGACAATATGCAAGAAGAATAACATGAAATATGTAAAACACATATGATCTCCATCGGAAGAGTTTGAAGGCCCATCTGATAACTAGACAGCAACTAAAGGCATCCTTCACTAATGATACAGCCTGGTCATGGTAATCTCAAAATACTAACAAACACTAGCCAAATAAATTTACTCACAAAACAAATGATAGAACTAGAACTTGGTATCAGTTCTGGAGTTCATTCTATATCTAATGATGCATTATGTAGTCAAAATGTTGTTAGCTAAAGTAGGATAAATTTTATGGGCCTTAGGTTACAGGATTTAGTGTTCCAGCTCCTAGCCCAAAAATCAGTGCTTCAGACTAACAACACTGAAAAACTTGTGGTTCTCTTACACCCCCCCCCCCCCCCCCCCCAAAAAAAAAAAAAAAAAAAAAACTTAATCATGACAGAACCTCAACCCAGGTTAAAAAGAATTGCTTTCTCTTTGTAAACCAGTTAATAATTGTGGACTGACCAAGAATACTAGAGTAATCACTCACATGCACATCGTGATCATCAAGGCAGACATCATAGATTAGTATAAAATTCCAACTAACTAAACCGTATTCTGGTAAAACAAGAATAAATTTATTCCCAAGTATTTCTTCTTCAAGACTACCTTCCGGCACGTTCAAAGGCATGTGTTTGCCTTCTTTAGTCCCCATAGGAGCACCAACCTGTTCTCTATACATAAGACAATCAAGTCTTCAGTCTAACTACTAAAACTGCAGTTTGATTTTCTCCAACTTTTTCTATCTTCTTTGATGGAAAGTTAGAAACTATCTTCAGCCATGATACCAACTGAAGCAGTTAGGAGTGTGAGGTGATGAAAACATACTTCAATCTGTACCGAAGTCTACGATTCTTATAGGGAAACAAAGGAAAACCTCTTGCAAGGTTGCTGAAATAAAACAAACCTAATGTTCTCAAATGAACATATTAGCCATAGGCAAATTGTACCATTGATTACCCTTTGCCCTTCTATTGCTAGACTCTTTTTTACAAACACCCCCTATTCTTCAAAGCGTGACAGCAATACCCCTAATGGTGCTAGGCAAAGTGTAAATGTTACACATTCCATTTTGAAAAGACAACTCGTGTGGGATGTGCTAAAAGAACATTGTTTGGCTAAACTGAGTAAGTGTCTTACCATTTTTAATGCCCAAGTGAACATTTTTAATTTCCTGTTTTTTTTTTTTTTTTTATCGGTATTAAGAAAGTTATAAACATAAGGGGCCAAGGAAGGCAAACCCAAAATACAAAAGGCAAGGATCGGCACAAAAACTAAAGTCTTAAATCCCTCAAAAAACCTATAAGCTTTTCCAAGTACAATGGGTATTCCTCATTAAGCCAAAAGAAAAAAGTCTTCAAGAAAGCAACCTTGAATATAAGGAACTGCATACATATCATCCCCATTTTGCAAAACCACTTTCTTTCCCTCCAGCCATTCACCATGACCTGCCACCATCAACCACAACCCATGACCACCACAATCACCACCAACCAGAATCAAAACTACCTATCAACATGCAAACCACCATGACTATTGCAACCATCACTGATCTGCCAACCTATCACAATCCTATCACTAAACCACCACCAAACCTCCATCAAAAACCCATCAACAGACCACCACCTAACCTCCATTAAATAACCCACCACTAAATCATGACTAAACCCCATCACTAACCAGTAACCACAAGTATGCCACCACTGCCCCTCAATATTCACGTGCCATCACCATGGACTTCCCCAAAAATTATTGAGAGAACAAAATTTGCAGCAGCACCTGGGCCTATTACATCGAGATGGTGCAACAATGAACTGGTATAGTAAGAATTGGGATTCAAAGTGCACGCTACCTTTCATTGCAACAGATCGTTTACTGCTGCTTCTTCTTTTTTATAAGTAATATATGTTTACTGCATCCAAAGGTATATTAATTTTTCTACTACAATCTAATTTTCTAATGGTCAGTTTGATATATCAAACATTAGTTCAAGATTTAAATATTTAATTGCTGAGTTGACTTGTATTTTTTGTTGATAAGTTAATTTGTATTTTTCGCCTATTAGAGTCAAAGTTGTCTCTTATATCATGATCAGCAAGCAATCTCACACAAGAAAGCAATGAATCTGTCAACAAATTCTTCTTCAGAAGAAGCCAAATAGACTTGCCTTTGAAGGATTCTAAACTTGAGTTTTGAGAGATCTAGTAAAAAGCAGGAAAAAAATGTTCCTAGTGTAAAAGCATGGTGTTATGATCTTTTCAATTTTCTTTCATATGATTATGATGAGAAAGTGATGAATCATGAACCTATGGAAATCACCAGGAAAATGGGTTATCATTTGGAGCCTTGTTCTCTGTAAAAAAATTTGGAGAAAAATAACTCAAAGCAAAAGTGGTGGATATCACTTTGTTCAGCACAATTGAAATTATCATCTTCTACTCCCATCCCTCTCTCTAATCATCACTCAGCCTCTACAACCCAAAGCCACCACAATATGTGAAGCAAAAGCAACCATATTCGCCATTGATTTCAACCATCACCCCCAGCTCAACGCACCCACATCAACATGAAATTGACACTGAGCTGCTTTTCATAACCATTGAAGATTCAAACCCAATAGAGTTGTTGATATAGTAGAGACAAATGTAGCAGGGGAATGCATCCTACTGAGAAAGAATATCATTAATTGATGGCATCATTGATCTTTATTCTTCTATTAAGTTGGCAAGCTGGTTAAGCAAATTAGTAGATAAAAACAGTGCTCCTGCTCCTGGAAACACTTTACCCAGCTCTGTAGTCAATGAAGAATGTATTCAAGGTCCAAGCCCTTCAAACCACCAACTTATTCATTTGCACTTAGTTCGGAACTTATCAAAAATCACCACACCAAACACCTCATAAAGTATATTGGTAACTAAATTAATGATATGAAAGCATCCAAGGTTCAAACTATAGTATAACCTATGAAGTAACATATCACTAGGCGTCTACCATGAGTGGTATCTCCTGTCACCTGTAAGGGGATAGGGTTCAAGTTATAGCTCAAATATGATTGTGTATCCGGTGTACTTACAAAAGAAATAGAAAAGAATAATAAGCTATAAACTAATCCATCAAATTATTATTATTATTGTTATAAGCTATAAACTTCAATAGCTCCCCCCATTGTCCTTTCCTATTAGATCTATACATATGAATTCTGTGACAAATTCACCAATTGTGTATCTTTAATTCCTCTTTTCAAATATACTGGCACATATTTAAGAGATCAAAACATAAGGGAAAACTCTGTTCGCATAAATTAAGATTAATGATGGGCCTTTTGTGGGGGTTAAATAGTGACAGGTCATGTTGGATACATAAAACAGTGCCCAGCCTATGTATTAAAATGTCAATTTGAATTCGAAGCCTCCAACCATTCAAAATTAAAAATATCTTAAAACATAAGAAAATATATTAAAATATGAAAAGCAATCAGGTTCGTCGGACCCAAGGGTGCTTCTTGAAACCAATTTTTTTGGGATTTCTATGATTGAATTAGACCAGTATAGGAACATAAACAACAGCCCACACTAAGGCAAATTTAAATTTAAAATATATATATATATATATATGTGATGTGGGCAGTATTCAATTATTGAACTAGACCAGCATAGCAACATAAAGAACAGCCACAACAAGGCAATTGGAAAAACAAAACGGTGTGGGCAAAGGCAAATATTGAAGGATGATAAAGGAGCTCACCGCAGTAGGAAATGTGGCTAGAAGTTGCTCGTATATTGGCACTGCTTCTGAAATCGGCAAATGCTAAACAAACCAAATTATATATACAATAATGAGCTATAAATCATTATCCCATACCGGAAAAAAAAAAAAAATTTGAAGTAACCACAACATTGGAATAGCATACCAATGCCTCATTAGCAAGTATCTCAGCAGCTTCAAGATTGTATTTATCGGCCATGACGTTTGTTTTAGCCTGAAAAATTAGAATGATGCGTAGAGACCCAACAAAAATCAGTTTAGTCCAAGGCGCTAAGACCGTACGCTCTTTGAGGAATATGAAGTATATACATATATATACAGACATACATGTATATAGACATACACACACTAATGCAGTGAATCAATTTAGGCGTAACAGCATATGTCAGAATTTAAGTTTGTGTGTATATTGTTAAAAGGGGGGAAAGAAAGGAAAGAAAATAAGAGGGAAAGTTGCTTACCAGCTAGAGAGAGATCTGTGGTCGTATGCAATTCTGCTCCGCACGGAATAAGTGAAAAATTGACGGGCGCGGTCTCTCTCTTCCTCCCTCGCCGTTCTTTGAGACCCCAGTGATGCTAAAAATCAAGATTCAAGAGTTTTTATTTACCAAAAAAAAGCAAGATTGAAGAGTTTTTGACATTACGAACGAGGCTTTAAATCAAATTCCAATGTTGTCCGTCTATAGAAAGGTAGAAGACTTGAAATGAGAACTCCTCAATTGTTAATCCTCTTCCCCTACTCTTATAAACCCTTCCTTTATTTGGACTTAAGAGTCCTGCACTTTTTTTGATGAAAGATTTGATTTTGGTTAGTAAGTTTGGCGACAAAAAAGAAAAACGAAAAACCGATTTTTCGTTTATTTTTTCTTACTAAAATAAAATTTTAAAAAAACAAATCTTTCACATTACCTGTTTTTCCCTTTATCAAGGCCAGACACAAATTCAAGAAGGAAGGGCAGTGTAACAAAGATTGCTGGTAAAATTTTTGTTTTTTGAGTTCGTAAGTTTAGTTTTATTGTTTATATTTATTTAGATTAATCAGTGATTAAAATTTGTAATTCAAACATTTAACAATCTTACAAAAAAAAAATGATTTTATGTAGATAAAAAGAAATTAATCAGACTCAACTATTTAAATACCTCATTTGCTTGATAGAAAAAAAAAAAAAAACACAAATTCTTGTTCATCCCAAGGCCCAATGACTTTGTAAAAAGAGTAAGTTTTATAAAATTTATTTTTTTGTCAAATAAATAGTATCTCAATTTTACTAAAATAACTTAAAAATTTATGAATCATAAGTATGATAAATTGAATTTAAAATTATAAAATTTACCGTGTATTTTTCAAGCCAACTTATTCATTGCTCGAGCTTAGTAGGTTTTAACAAGGGAAGTGGATTTTTAGCAAGATTGTGCATTTCTTTACATGGGTTCTTTTCGGAAGACCTTTTTATTTTATAGTCTAATATTTCTATTTCAGCAAGAAACCGTCAAAGTAGCTCTAGTATAGTGGTGAGTATTCTCCCATCTCACGCTGGTGACCCGAGTTCCATACTACGGCAATGACGCTAAAAATTGAGAGATATAAGACTACATATTTAATGCTAGCATTTGTTTTTCATATAAAAATCGACAATGAATAATACTATCGTTTCTTCTTAGATGACCGGAAAAACTATCATTTTATTAGGTCTATTAATATTATGAGAGAGAGAGAGAGAGAGAGAGGGGAAAAAAAAATTATGTGTTTCTCATGAAAAATATATATTTACATGGTGAAGCCTTTTATTTATTTGCAGATAATATTAGATTTTTAATTTTATTTTCAATAAATCTAAAAAGTAATATATTTAATATGACTAAGAAAAATTATAAGTTGATGAATATTTTGACAATTTACGCTTAATATAATATGGAAAAAGAAAAAAAAATGATTACAGTTCGACTAATGAGTATCGCTAACAATTCATTACATGCAGTCAATAGTTGACGATATGTCAAATAATGAACGATTGATAGTACATTAACTGAGTTACCAATCATTATACTATGTACTAAGTAGTACATAGTGAAATAATTTTGTGTCAAAATGTAAATTAATTTTTTTCTTCTCAGTTTACTTACGTATACTTTCACCAAATTATTAAAAATTGACTCTACCAGCTCAAGGTTAAAACCCTATTCGCACTCTCCATTTTACTAAGGGACTCTGTTTTACTGATTTGTTTTCTTTAAAAAGAAATTAGAAAAATGCTTTTAGTTGAAAACTGAAAATAGAATGACAAATTTTTTTGTGTGCATATAAGGATAATTGAGCAATTTTAATATTAAAATTGAGAGCCACTGATCATGAATGAACTATTATAGAATGTGGTAACTAAATGTCCGCCAATGATCTTTTAGCACCGAGTTTTACGTATCAAATAATGTGGTATTAAATAATTTATATTTTAAATTATTTTTTTAATCAATATCCTATTGTTACATTATTTGATATGTAAGTTTTTATATAATTTTTTTTACCAATAACCAATTGTTATATTATTTGAGATGTAAATTTTAGTATAATAATTTGAGACATTTTTCGTTACTCAACTCAATTAAGTTTTTGTCACATGTAAGGTAGGTTAGTCACACTAAAAAAAAAAAAAAAAAAGTGGTGATGCTGCAAGCTATTTGACTCGTCTAGGAACCTGCTCTCCGATGGTAACAAGCCTGAAAAAGAGAGGGGTCAAAGTGCCACCGAGGAGGGCTCCAGGTGGTAGCCTCTCTGATGGTTAAGTTAGTTTAGAGTATAAGAAATGATCTTTCTGATAATGATTTACCAAGTGATCCCTCCTTACGTACCTCATGGGTCTATATTTATATGCTGATTGTTTGTCAAGGGTGGGTAGGAGTTGGTGATCCCAGGGCATGGTTTCACTGTCGCCTGACGGCAGTAATTATGACTGTCCTCACCCACTCTTCTGCCATCATCTGCTTTCATGTTTTTCAGTTCTACCTGCTCCTTTGACTTGTACTCGTTATCATTTGTCCCACCGCTACGAGATCGGTAAAAATGTATGACGACGGATGGTTCGGTAGCCTCGATGTGATGAGATCGGTATGCAGATAGTCGATGCCGAGGATGTCGGTAGACCACACCATGTCGGTATGGCTAGTATATCTTTCAACCTGCACAGTATAACTCAGACACGTGTCAGGTTCCTATTTGAGGAATATATTTTAGGCGTATTAGCTACTCCCCCCCGAGCCTTAGTTCTGAAGAGGCTTCTAGAGCTCAGGCTAGGGTTCCAGATAAGTCATGTGCTCAGTAGTTAATGCGTCATTTCGTATCTCGAAGGGGTCACGCGTTCAATATTAATGCGTTTTTTCGTATCCCGAGAAGTCACGCGCTTTACTATTTATTCGTATCTTTTAATGCACCGGGAGGACAACAGCCGTATTTTGGCGTATTTAATATGTGTGCCGCCGTTTCAATAATCGATGCTACTCATTATGTAGACGTCAGTTCGGCTTCTCGAGACATTAAATGGGATCTTCATCATTTCTTATAAATAGTGGGATGGTCATTCAATTTTTCGTTTACAACTTTAGATTGCTCTCAAATATTCTCAGAGTGCT
This sequence comes from Nyssa sinensis, assembly GCA_008638375.1. Taxonomy (NCBI): domain Eukaryota; kingdom Viridiplantae; phylum Streptophyta; class Magnoliopsida; order Cornales; family Nyssaceae; genus Nyssa; species Nyssa sinensis. The sequence continues at coordinate 13,405,217 of CM018036.1, read as the reverse complement.
TCTCAAGCGTCTTCCGGTGATTTAGGAGCGATTTCCGGACCACTGTTATTCAGTCCTCTTTCCTGCCTACTAGTAACTTTCTAGTCCCTCTATCTTTTATTTTATGCTTCTCTTTTTTCTTCCCCCACATTTTCATCTTCCTTGTCTAGGGCAATGTCTAATTTAGACGATGTAGAGGTTAGGGCAGAGTCAGAAATGGTGGGTGATCCCTCTTCTGCTTCACCTTCTCCTTCTTCTTCTGGGCTTGTTCGAGGGTCTAGTGATAGGGAGGCCAGTTCATCTGGCCAGGCGCAGAGGGAGGAGGGAGCGAGTGCCATGACTAAGGAGGTGCTTAAGGCTATTAGAAAATAGTATAGGTTCCCAGAAAACTGTAACCTTGTAGGGTCCCTAAGCCTTCAGATTGCCCCTCCGATATTAAGAGAGGAGAGATTTGTGCCTATCTCGAATGGTTCGACATAGGTGTTCGTTTTCCATTCCATCATCTCTTAATAGAGTTTTTTTACATATTTTGATATATGTCCTACCGATCTTAACGTAAATAGCTAAAGGCAGCTTTTGGCCTTTATAGTTTTAGGTCGTCTGAATGGGTTTCAGGTAGACATGGACCTCATTCGTAGTCAAATGGATATAAGTACCTCAGTTCGGAGGGACTTTATTACACATGTTTCGATCAGAGGTTCAGACCTCTGACCTCGGTGCCCTCTTCCAACAGAACCTAGAAGAAGTGATACTTCTTCGTAAGAGCAGGTTGGGAGCGTGAAGATTTTGAGGGCCATTTAAGCCTCTTTCCTTGGCACATTGGTCTGAAAGGTGAGTATTCAAACCTGTGTAACCTGTTCTTTGACTTGTTTCCTCTGTTTTGGTTGTCTAACTCCAGTTTCATTTCATATTTCTTTTGTAGATAAAAAGAAGTGAAGGAGGCCATCTTTTAGCGATGAGCTTGTTGAGAGGTATCGCCGCCTCCTACAACCCACCATCCGCCCTCACTATAAGATCCTCTCACCTCAGAATCTCATGCTGGCGGAGGTGACAAAGGAAGAAGTTCTGGCGTACAAGAAGAACGTGTTAACAGGCTTTGTCCCGAGTTCAAAGACAAAGACGAAAGCTCCATCTTCCTCAACTGCAGCTCCTCCTGCCAAGAAGAAGATGAGGATTATTTCTAGAGCCAATCGTGAGGCTCGCCAAGCTCGGTCTTCTGAGACCACCAAACGCTCCCAGGCTCAGGCCTCGGAGGCTGCCGCCGCCTTCCGACCTGAAGAGTCAAGGCCTACCGAGGTTACAGAGACCCCGGGCGTGCAGGCGTCGAGCCCCCCACCTCCGAGCACCTTTCCAGAGGGATCGAGTTCGATCCCTCTTAATCCAGCTAATGCAGCCTCGATCCCTCTTAATCCAGCTAATGCAGCCTCAGGGTCTGACGCCATAAAGTCTGCATTGAAGGCAGCCCTTCCTCCAGGCTTCCAAGGCAAGAACTCGAGGCAAATTATTGCTGACCTCATGTTGGGTCATACAAGGGTAATATCTCTGTGACCATAGCTTCTTTTCATCTTTTTTACTTGTTTCGATTTTTCTAACTTCCTGCCTTATTGTACGTAGGGTCTTCGAGCAATGGGCGTCCTCATGGATCGTTTTCACCAATCCGAGGAGGCTACTGACCTACAGGCCTAGTTAAAGATGGCTCAAACTGAATTCGGTGTTGCTCGGTCCAGTCTCAAGTCAGTTGAATTCGAGCTCAACGCTGCCCAATCCAGACTGAAGGAGGCTAGTTCCGAGTTGGGGAACACACGCGCTGACCTCGAGGCGTCCCGATCTGACGTGAAAGCCTTGGAGACCAAATGTGGGGCTTTAAACGATCAGTATTTGGAGGCGAAGCGTGGGGTGGAGACCTTGTTAACACAGAGAAACAAGCCTCGCCAAGATTTAGACGCTTTAACGAAGAAACTTAAGGAGACTGAGGCGTCTGAAGCCTAAAAAATTGAGGAGACCCAAGCTGAGGCCAAGGCGGCAACCAAGGCAGGGTTGATGGGTCTGGCCACTTCAATTGGGAGGGAGCTCGTAGACTCTGGCTACATGCTCTGTAGGAAAAAGATCCAGAAATTGTATCCAGACCTGGATATCTCCTAGTCTGGACGACATAGAGGTTGATGAGACGGTGCCAAACTCTCCTGCTCAACAAGACTAGGAAGGCTTCAGTCGAGGATGCCGTTCCTCTCGCATCCGTTCCCCCTACCGACCCCAAATAAATCCTTTATATTTATTTTGCATTTTTAATTATTGTAAACTTTAGCCCATTTGGGCCTTATTTAATGAAGGAGTATTTATCATTATACCGATCTATAGTGTTCTCAATCACGTTTGTCCTTGAATCAAATCTGAATGAATCGTTCTTTGGGTGACGACTATTTAATCAAGACTTTTTGCTAAACTTTGCACTTCATAATTAATAAAGCAGCAAATTTTTAAGCTTGACTAATGATAAGGGTTCGGTGGCTAAGCACTTGATCGAAAACATGTTAAACTGAAAGTTTTATAGTGGAATCGTGGGTCCAGAGGTGACTTCCTTGAGATAAAATAAACAAGTTTTTAGTAAACATTCTGACCTGATGACTGGTGAATCTTCAGAAAATTCTTCGGCTCCCGAGGTCCGTAACTTGGGACCAGGTCTGGAGACCCGTGCGCCGAAGCCTTGCCTACAGCATTCTTGCTCGTGGGGGCTTTTTATATGGACCAGGTCTGAAGACCTGTGCATTTAGACCTTGCCTACAGCGTTCTTACTCGTAGGGGCCTTTTATGGGGACTAGGTCTAGAGACTTGTGCATTTAGACCTTGCCTACAGCGCTCTTGCTCGTAGGGGCCTTTTTATAGGAACCAGGTCTGGAAACCTTCGCATTTAGACCTTGCCTACAGCACTCTTGCTCGTAGGGGCCTTTTTAAATGGACCAGGTCTAAAGACCTGTGCATTTAGACCTTGCCTACAGCGTTCTTGCTCGTAGGGGCCTTTTTTTTAATATACTTGGGAAACATATTCGCAACGATGAGAAGTTTTATTGATAGTACTTTCTTAGATGCTCAATATTCCAGGGCCTTGGCACTGGTTTCCCAGACATATCTTCTAACCAATAAGTCATAGACCTGATGATCTTAACGACTTTGTAAGGCCTTTCCCAGTTCGAGGATAGCTTTCCCATGGTGAGATCTTTAGTATTAGGAAAGATTCTTCTTAGAACCAGATCACCAAACTCCAGGGTCACGGGATTCACTTTCTGATTGAAACATTTGACGACCTTCCATCGAAATTCCTCAACCCTTATCCCAGCTTGCTCTTTTTCTCCCTCTAACAGGTCAAGATTTTCAGCCTGTTGGGTGTTGTTGGCGGCGGGCCCACAATATCCATCCCCCATTGCGCAAAAGGCCATGGGCTTGTGATGGGGGTGAGTTCGTGATGCGGCCGGTGTTGGTATGATGCGAAGCATTGACATTTATCACACTTTCTTACGTACTCTTTAGCGTGTTCGAGCATGCGAGGCCAGTAATAGCCATGAGTCAGATCTCGTTGTGAGATCGTTCTACCTCCGTTGTGGTTTCCACATATCCCTTCATGGATTTCAGCTAGGACATATTCTGATTCTTCGGGAGATAAGTACCTTATGAGCGGTTGGGTATAGGACCTGCGGTAGAGTTTTTCGTTTAGGATGAGGTACCGGGCTGACCTGATCTGTATTCTCCAAGCGTGGTTATTTTCCTCCGGAAGCTTCCCTTCTTATAAGTACCAGAAAATAGGGATTCTCCAATCCTGAGGTTGTTCTGCACAGCAGATGGGATGGATCTTCTGGATGCTTGGTGCTGCCTGGCAAGAGATGCTGACTTCGGAATCTTCATTAGGTTCCTAGTGGGAAGCCATGTTCAGCCAAGGCATCGGCTTGGGTGTTCTGACTTCTTTTAATTTTATGGATAGTGAGTTTGGAGAATGATTTCTCCAAGGAGCTTACCACCTCCGCATATCTGATCATCCGGTCATCTTTAGCTGTGAATTCGCCAAGTACTTGACCCACTACTAGTTGTGAGTCGGAGAATGCTTCAAGGTTGCGGGCATTGCAATCTAATCCTAGCCTCATCCCGAGGATTAACGCTTCATATTCAGCTTCATTGTTAGAAGCTTTAAAGTTTAGGGTGATCGTCTTTTCTATTGTCACACCATCTGGAGATCGGAGCACGATACCTACTCCGGAACCCTTGTCGGTGGAGGAACCATCAACATGCAGCTGGCATACCATCGCATCCGTGTTTGCTAGGAGGTTACCTTCCAGAGATGGAGTGAATTCCGCGACGAAGTCCTCCAGGGCTTGGGCTTTAATGGCTGTCCTGAGCGTGTAAGATATATCAAATTCTCGCAACTCCACAGACCACTTTACCAGGCGTCTGGAAGTGTCAGGTTTGTGCAAGACCGCTTTCAGAGGGATAGCAGGTCGGGACCACAATCGTGTAGGCTTGGAAATAAGGCCGGAGCTTTCGAGGGGGACACTATCAAGGCGAATGCCAATTTTTCCACCTTAGGATACCTTTTTCTGATCCAAGGAGCGCTATGCTGATGTAGAATACAGGCTTCTGACATCCTTGTTCTTCTCTGATAAGCGCAGGGCTTACTGCGTTTTCAGATACGGCGAGGTACAGGAAGAGCTTTTCCCCCTTGCACGGGCTTGGATAAGAGTTCTAGTGATGCCATGTATTGCTTCAGTTCTGAAAAAGCTCTGTCGCATTCTGAGGTCTATTCAAGGGCCTTACTCCCCCTCAGAGCTTTGAAGAAAGGGAGGCAACGATCGGTGGATCTAGAGATGAACTTGTTCAAGGCCGCAATTCTTCCGTTCAATGCCTGGATCTCCTTTTTGGACCTCAAAGGCTCCAATTCTACTAAAGCTTTGATTTGCAAGAGGCCTGCCTCTATTCCTCTTTGCGAAATCAAGAAACTGAGAAACTTGCCCTAACTGACCCCAAAGGTGCATTTTAAAGGATTCAACTTCATTTTGTGCTTTTTAAGTATGTTGAAAGTCTGCTTCAAATGCTCAACGTGCTCGCTCCTCTTCCGAATTTTGACTAACATGTTATCTATGTAGACTTCCATAATGCTACCGAGCAAAGGCCCGAACATCTTGTTTACCAACCGTTGGTATATGGCTCCAGCGTTTTTCAGTCCGAAGGGCATCACCCTATAACAATAAAGACCTCGCTCTGAGATGAATGATGTCTTTTCCTGGTCCAGGGGATGCATTTGGATCTGATTATATTTGAAATATGCATCCATGAAGCTCATCAACTCATGACCTACCGTGGTGTCGACCAATTGGTCGATTCTAGGTAGCGAGAAGCTATCTTTGGGACACGCCTTGTTAAGGTCGATATAGTCAACGCAGACCTGCCATTTGCCGTTCTTCTTTTTTACGATGACGGTGTTGGCAAGCCACTCCAGATAGAACACTTCTCTTATCATGTTGGCATCTGGCATCCTCTGGACCTCCTTGTTGATTACCTTGTGCCTTTCTGGGGCAAAGGTCATTCGCTTCTGTCTGACCGGGGGGTAAACCAGGTCGGTCATCAATTTGTGGCAGATGAGAGAGGGGTCTATTCCCTCCATATCTTTGGTTTCCCATGCGAAGACTGATAAGTTATCTTTCAGGAACTTAGTCATCTCAACCTGTTTTGACTGGGGCTGGTCAGCGCCGAGCTTGTAAGTAACACCTCTCTCCTTTCGGTGCTCACCAATACCCTGATGGGTTCCTGGATCGGCGTTGCTATGCTGCCTCTTCCCCCTAGGGCTCAATGGTTCGTCGACTTCGGTGGGGCTCTCGGTGCTCCTCCCCCGACCGAAGGCATGCCGAGGTCTTTGTAATTGCTATTTTGACTTGTTCTCTTTTAATGCCATAACGTGGCACTCCCAGGATATTGACTGGACACCTTTGACTGTGTAGACTTTCTCCTTATGAACATATTTGAGACACTGATGAAGGGTGGAAGTGACCGCCCTCATCTGATAAAGCCACGGCCTTCCGATGATAATGTTGTACGGAGATCTAGAATCTATGACCATATACTCAGATATAAGGGTCTTCTGACCGTCCCCCTCTCTAATAGTGGTTGGCAAGTCAATTCCTCCAATTGGTGAACTCAGATTGCCGTCAAATCCCACCATCACGGCCGTGGTGGTCTTTAGGTCGGCTGAGTCAAGCTTTAACTGCCTAAAAGGTTCATAAAATAGGTTGTTCGTAGAACATCCTGTGTCCACCAAAACTCTTCTGATGTCAAAGTTTGACACCTTCAGCGAGATGACGAGGGTGTCACTATGGGGATAGTGCACGCCGAGAAGGTCCTGATCCGAAAACTGGATACTTGGCAGGGGTTTTTGTCTCTTTTCAATTGTTAAGATCTGGTGAGGGTATGGCTCCACCTTTGCCTCTCTGACATACCGCTTCTTCACTCGGTTGGACATCCCAGTTATCAAGTTGTCAGCATGGAGGACAAGAATGACCTAATTGTTCTGGCGGGGTTGCTCGTCGCGGGCTTCCCCCTGTTCGGCACCCTAACCTTGCCTCTGTGGCTGGGGCCTCTGCTCTTGTCTGGGTTGGGGCCTCTGGTTTCGTGGATTCCGCCCTCCATCGAGCTAAACAAACTCTCCGAGGCGTCCCCTCCGGATCAACTATTCGATTTCTTGTTGGAGGTGTTTGTATGTCTCAGTAATGTGTCCGTGATCCTTATGAAAATCACAGTACTTACTTCGATCTCGGAAATCTGGATGACTGTGCAGAGGTTCTCGGCGTCTTAGGTTTTCACTCATCCTGACCTGATGGTAGACTTGAGTGAGGGAGGTATTCAGAGGTGTAAGTGCTTCGGAAGTTCTGGTATTGAAGTTATTATGGGACCTAGGTGCCATCCTCATCTCGGGGCTCTTTGGCCTTTTCTGGGAGCTGTTCGGTGCACACTTTTGTGTAATTTCCGCTTTCTGAGTTTGCTCCTTGGCCTTGCGGAAGGATGCCCTTGTATCCTCTAAATTTATGTACCTCCGTGCTATGTCCATAAGCGACGCCATGTCGGTAGGAGGATTCTTTGTCAGAGAATCATGGAATCGGCCAGGTCCTAGTCCGGCGTGGAGGGCTGCTGCTAAGAAGCCCGGAGTGCAGTCCGTTATTTCTGTGAGTTCGGCATTAAATCTTGCAATGTACTGCCTTAGTGATTCCTCCTTCTGTTGCTTGATCGAGAGGAGGAATTCGGGCCCCTTTCTCAGTCTTCTGCTAGTCAAGAACCGATCGAGGAATCTCCAACTTAGCTCATAGAAGTTCGGGACCGATTCTTGAGAGAGGCTATGGAACCACCTCAAAGCTGCACCCTTAAGGCTCGTCACGAAAGTGCGGCATAGGAATGCGTCGGTTGCTCCGTGGAGAGCCATAGTGTGCTGATAGTGGGAGAGGTGGTCTCCCGAATCCTCTGACCCGTCGTAAGGCGTGAACTTTGGGATGATGAACTTCCTTGGGCGCTCCTCCGCCAGTATTGCTGAGGTGAATAGAGTAGTGAATCTGCCAAGCAGCCTTACTATCTCGTCCTGCCTGGGGGGAATGTTGCCCTCTCTTACTAAAGCCGTCGGTTCGACCGAATCTGCCACCTCTTCTACCCTTGATGGTACCCTAGATGGGGCTAAGTTGTGTTATGCTGACATGATAGCCTCGGGCCCCACATGCAGGGGGAGCTCTTGGCTGGGAACGGCAGTGATCAGACTGCCTCTGAAGTGGGACTGACGCTTGTTGCGGCTGGAAGACCGGTTGCGCATGGTCGGCCCCTAAGTTTACGGGGCTCAAGATTCTTGTTCCTGCATGATAATGAGCAGTTGGATGAAAATTTGGCATCCCCCCTCCATGGCCATTTGATAGGTGGGGGTTGTTTCTCGCATAACCATCGGCTTATGGGCACGATGGTTGAGTGATGGGATCCTTGCCTCCCCTATGCTCTTCCCTTGGGGTTAGCACGGGCCGCAGTTCCTCCCTCAGGGACATTCGGGGGATGATAGTTGAGGCGATCCGGCGAGTCTCTGCGTCAAAGACGCCTAGGACCTGAGAAATGGCTGATAGCTGTGCTTGCATCTGATCGAGTTACCGCTGTTGTAGCTACTGCGCAAGATTAGGGGTTTCCCCATCCTGTTCTCCAATTGGCGGGTGACTTCGAGAGATTTGTCTTGGACGGAGAGTAGGAGCCATAATGGAGTCGTTTCAAAAGGAATGGAAAGGAAAGGAAAGAACGATTGTCGTTCCCACAGACAGGCGCCAAGTTGATGCTTGCAGCTATTTGACTCATCTGGAACCTGCTCTCCGATGGTAACAAGCCTGAAAAAGAGAGGGGTCAAAGTGCCACCGGGGAGGGCTCCGGTGGTAGCCTCTCCGATGGTTAAGTTAGTTTAGAGTATAAGAACTGGTCTTTTTGATAATGATTCACCAAGTGATCCCTTCTTATGTACCTCATAGGTCTATATTTATATACTGATTGTTTGTCAGGGTGGGTAGGAGTTGGTGATCCCAGGGCATGGGTTCACTGTTGCCTGACGGCGGTAATTATGACTGTCCTCACCCACTCTTCTACCACCATCTGCTTTCATGTTTTTCAGTGCTACCTGTTCCTTTGACTTGTACTAGTTATCATTTGTCCCGCCGCTACGAGATCGATAGAGATGTATGACGACGGATGGTTCAGTAGCCCGATGTGATGAGATCGATGTGCAGGTAGTCGATGCCGAGGATATCGATAGACCACACCATATCGGTATAGGCTAGTATATCTTTCAACATGCACAGTATAACTCAGACACGTGTCAGGTTCCTATTTGAGGATATATTTTAGGTGTATCAAGTGGTAGAAGTTCAACTTGATATTTAGCGTTGCCAATGAAAAATGTTCAAGATACTAATCAAGCAAATCACCAATTTTCTTAGTTTAAGGGGAAATGACCTCTTTGAACATAGATAGGTAGATTTTGATTTCTTATACGAGCACCTGCACAAGTATTGGCATCCAACTTAAAACTCTCAAAAAAAAAAAAATGAAATGAAATAAAATAAAATAAGACAAAAATATAGTGCTTGTATATATATATATATATATATATATTATGGTTTATGCCATAAACTTTGTGTATCATTATCTCTAAAACTCCAACTATATTTACACACCCAAAAAGGGCCACTACTCATCGGTGGAGTTGCATGGGGTGATGGGACTATGAGGCTGTGTCCTCTTCAAAATTTTGAACATTATGATTATTTTTTCCTCCTATTTTTATATATATATATATATATAAACTGAAAATTAAGAATTGCCTTGAAACTTTTCGTATTCTTATTAGAAATCTCCTAAAATTCTTATTTTATTTTATTCTCTAATGTCAATGATGTAGATTTGCGACTATTCAAAAATTCGTGGAGCAAGTTATAAAGCGATAAGAAGCGAACACAACAAAGCAAAAATGATTGATATTAAGTTTTCGTTTTTCAATTTTTGGGGAGGTTAAATGCCTTCCCCCTTTATAATCGTGCACTCCAATTCGTTGCGTATGAATAAAGATGCACGAATAAAGATGCACAGAGTATAAAAATACTTTAATTTACTTTTTTTAACAATATTTATTTCCAAAATAAATAAAAACATCCTCTTATTTGATTACATGTTATAATTACGATTTGTCATTAATATAATATACTTATATGATATTGTTTCAGTATTTGCATATATGATAAATTAATATACTAACACATATTTGAATAGAAAAAAATAATATATATATATATATATATTCTGATTTGGTGTGGCTATTGCACTCTCACACTCCAAATCATTATGTAAGCTGGTAAATTCAAATTTCGAAGTGATACAAGTGCATTACAGCTGTCAGCCAGGGCCAATCTTGACAAAATGACAATGTGTGGCCTTATTCCACTTTATAAAGTCTTCAACAAAATGACAAATGTGTGGCCTTATTCCACTTTATAAAGTCCTCAACCAAATATCTCAATTTGATTCTTTTTGGGAATCTTCTCACTTTATATTGACCTGTTTTTAGGTCACAAATCGGTTCTTGGCCTACTCAGGCCTACTCAGTCTAAATTCAAATGCCAAGTCACTCAAAAAGAGAAACAAAAGAAACCTAGCACACCCAACCAAACTTGTCAATGATTTTCCAAAACCATCATCTAAATCATCAGCAAATAAAATGCAAAAATAATAATCAGATCTAATTCAATAGAATGCATAAGATTTTATTGTTCTACACTCATAAGATAGCAAAGAAAATTGTAACCTCCAACCTGCAAAATAAATACTCCAAGCTTCTACTGAAAGCTGAGATGATGAAGACAGATAGCGGTACACGCCTAGATCTATCAAAGAGAAAGAATAGCTAGAAATGAAACTTTCTATTTTCCAGCACCATTGGGTAGTTCAGCAGAAGCTCCTCCGGATGGATTGAGTTCATCCCAAGCTTCAATCCATGTGACCATGGCATCGGCTAGCTTAAGGAAGTACTCATCCACTTTCCCAAGCTTTGCCCTAACTTGCTTGGAAAGTTCAATGTAGCATTTCTGAACACTGGTGCACTCCTTTGGAAGTGTAGCAGATTGGAAGAATGGGATCAGCTCCTCTTGCCAGTAGATGCCCTTGTATTCCTTCTTAAGGTTCACAAATGGGTTGCTCGCCTTGCTGTGCCAGATATAGGGGAGACCCGTCTTGATTCCCAATCCCAAGTGGTCGCATATCACCTACATTGCGAAATAAATCAAAATCCATGAGCAGTTCTTCTTCTTGATTGGAGAAAGCATAAATAATTGATTGTTAATGCAGATTTAAAGCATGGCAAAAATGCTCAGGATGATGATTGAAACAAGAAGAAACAGCAAGGCAATAATTCTAAATTATAGATACCTTAGTACACCAACCAGCCCACATGTCATCATAGCGTCCAATAGGCTGGCCATCACCCATGAGTCCAAAGTACATTGCAGGGCCGATCAATTCACGGTTAAATCCCAGATTCATACCACACATGGGGAAGAGGGTTCCCTTTGGAATTGTCATAACTGCATCTACATACCTGACAAAGATGGCATAGGATTAATAATTCTCTTAAAAAATGCATAAAGGAAATTCTAGTGCAGCAATGATATTTGTACCTAGTGTTTCTCTCGCGAGGTTTGACAAGCTGGGTGGGTGCATCATAATCTGGGATGTTAAGCCAGAGGCCATGAGAAACTGCGGTAGGGGCACCCTCACGGAGACTGAATGGGTATCCACGTACAAAATCTGCCCCATCACGGTATGGATCATACAGGGTGTTGAAGAAAAAATGGTGTTGATGGGCTCAGCAGATTCTTTATATGCTGCTCAAGTGCATTAATTTCTTTGCCAGATGGATCTTTAGCCACCTTTAAATCAATAAAGCATTCACAACATTAGAACCACTTAAAAATAGGCCCCCCCACCACACACACTTCAAAGCAGCAGACAACTATTCAAATTTAAAATGGCAAAGCCAAGTAAAGTGCATTTGTAATTTGATTGCAACCATTAACAAGGAAAATTCATGCGGGAACATAAATAAAGCACACATCTCCTGATATAAATATACAATGCATCCTCAAAAGACCGAAAATGTTTGTACATGAGAAAACCAACAAAATATCTAAATGCAAGATGGATCTTGTTAAGATTTGGAGCTAATGCACCGAGGAAAAAAGAAAAGAAAAAAGCAACGCAAAACTACTAGATCTCATGTGTAATTCATTATGAAAGAGACCATAGATCTTCCAATGGGGTTCATACAATACACCATGTATGTGAAGCATTAAACAATCTATGAGCATTTGCTATACAAACAAACATATCCAGGATGAATCAACCAACATTTAAAAAATACTATTCGGTTCAGGGAATGATAAAACAAATGGATGGGATAGAAGTTATTAACTAAATCTAAAAATGTTGACATGGGTTTTCAGTACCAACATTCTAAGATTTATTAGTTAAGTACCATACAGATCTACTGTCTATGCAAATGATGAAATTAAAATGATGGGTTGTTGGAAAATCACACGTCTTTTCTTTTTCCCTTTCTTGTTAAGTAATAGTCAGAACGATTTTAGGCCACCAAACAGATCAATTTTCAATTTGAAATAAAAAGGCAAAGAGTGACGCAGATCAAACTCATACCATGACCAAAGACAAGTAAACAGCATAGAACATTAAAAAATGTCAAAAACAAAATTCAATAGTAATGAATACAAGTAATGGAAGCAGATCCAAATACTTCGACCCCGTGAAACACCCAAATCACCAGAACAAAATCATTTGAACTGAAAACAAAATACAAAATCAAATCAAATAGAAGTCCCATCTTTCCCACTAAACCTAAACAACCACCAACCAACCCCGCCAAGATTCAAAGTTGGCCCCACAATCCACAATCAAAAACGCAAAAAACCTAAAAATTCACAACCCAGAACACATCGAAATCCAAACTTGCTCATTTAAAACTGAAAACCCAAATCCAAGAAAATTTGCAAAAACAAAATGAAGTAAAAAGAAGAGTCTTACAAAGCAATCGTCGTCAATGGTGAAGATGTACTTCTTTTTGGAGACCATGTAACCGAAGCAACGACAAGCAGAGTCCTTGAATGAAATGCAGGAGGCCTTGGGGCCGAGGATTCGGTTGATGTCGTTGCGATTGTAGAGCTCGTAATCGAAGCCTTCAGGGACCTTGATCGTCTTCGAGGGGTCACCGTCCTGGACGATGATGAGATGGTAGGGTTGAAAGAAGGGCCTCCACATTTCCAAGAAATCCAGGTTTCGAATTGTGGGTATGACGATGTCCAGCTCATCTTTCAGAAGGGGTGTCGGAGCAACCGTAGCCATTGTCGAAAGGGGGAGATCAGATCGAAGATGCAGTTCTCGACAGAGAACAGATGGATTGAGCGAGAGTTGAATTCTGAAAGATGGGCAGGCCTGTGTTTTTATACGACTGGTGGCACGTGCGACCACATGCAGACTATTCCGAGTTTGAGCTATGTTTTTTATTTTATTTTTTTCACCTTTAAGAGTTTTTGACAATTATATAATTTTTTCAAAATTTTACAAAGAAATATTTGATTTATTTTAACTTTTTTTTTACTTAAATAAGTAAAAAGTAAAAGAAATATTTGATTTATTTCAAAAAATCACTTTTTATTTTGAATGTACTTATAAATATATTTATGTACACTTAACATATTTATATACATAATTATATGTTTTCACATGAAATTTATACATGTAAACATCTATATATTTATATGTACGATTATATCTATATATCACCTACATGTGCATATAGAAGAATAATAAGACAAAATTTAAATAACCTGAAATCAAATAAAAAAGATATAAAATTTAATTAAATTGAATTGATTTGATATGTGTCTATATATATATATATATATTTTTTTTCTTTTAAGAAAACAATGTATTATAATATATGAATTATAATCGATCAAAGAATTATTAAATCAACTAATCAATTGAACACTACAAATTAGAATTAGAATTCTCTTAAATATGATCTCTGTAAAGTAATTTAACTCAATTCATAACTAGATGTAAATAATATTTACATAGGAATTGAAATTCGAACTCATAATCTCTTCTTTGTATCTAATCAATTAATATTTATTTTATCTTTAAATATTGAATTTTAAAAGACCTCTATAAATAAAATTAAAATGAATTTTAAAGTAAAAAAAATATTAAAAATAATTACTTTCAAGTATTAAAAATATTTTTAAAATAAAAGTTTAACAGACAGTAGCTAACTTAATTAAACATTGAAGTATTAACTTGAAAAAGTAACCGGTGATTGGATGATCTAGAAAAGAGAGGCTACACTCCAATTACTTATTACTATACTAAATTCTTAAAATTTTATTTTATTAGAATCTTTTTAAGAAAAACTGTTAATCTTAATATTTAATAATTTGTAATAAGTAATTATTTTTTTAAGAAACTAACTTTGTTATATAGTAAATAATTAATAATTTTATTATTTAACAACTGATTTTTTTTGAAAATTATTTTTATGGCATTAGTTATTGGAAAAAAAAATCAAGTATATACCTGTACATTATATAAAATTATTTGTTATATTATTTTATTAATTAAAATTTCTTAAATAATTATTTATTAAAAAGTTAATTGTGCAAAATTATTATTTCCTGGGTTTGTGTGTGTGTGTGTGTGTGTGAGAGAGAGGAGAGAGAGAGAGATGAAATTACATGGGTTTGTAACGGATGTGGTGCAATAATGGATATAAAAAAATAAATAAATGGAGGGGGGTAGGGAGTGCACGTGCGAGACCGGCGTTAGCGGCATGAATGGAGCGGATACGTGTCGGAATGTTCACGGTTTGGATGGAGGTGGAAGGAGAGAGACTCTTCAAAGTCGCCGACTGGCTTTTTTGATCTTTCGACCTATGTGCCATTTGAACTAACGTTTAAAGAAATATTCCTTTGCATCATCATCCATGGGCCCTACCATTTTTGAACTCAACACGTGGCGAACTGTCAATGATGATAGTGTCTTTTGAGCGTAGATTTTGAATCGTCTATCTCGAAAAGAGTCGGACGTGTTGATTAGGCTTGACCAGTCCCCTCGGTGCTTAGATGGTGTTTGGGTGTGGGGGCGGTTGTCCCCTTTTAAAACCATGGTTTCGACCGAATGGGAATTACGAGGTGTTTGATCGAGGTTTTCAAAATTAAGTTTTGTAGTGTCACTTATTAAGGGGATGTTTGTCCAAGTTCAGATTTACTGTCATCAGATTTGCTTCTATCAACGTAATTTTAGATTAAGTTAATTTATTAAATTATTTAAATAAATTTAAACTATTAATTATAAGTTACAATTTTTTGTCAAAATAAAAAACTAAATTAAACTAAAAAAAATAGTTTCAATATCTCCGTTTCTATATCAAATTTAATTTAAATAAATTAAATTTATAATTTCAATTAACTATAGATATATGCCATACACTCAGAAAACACTTTAAGTCATATTATATTTTTTTTGACTATATAAGTCTTATTAAAAGGATGAATATTATAATTATAGATGTTTGTAATTAAGATCCTAAATAATTATCATTTATGAAATTATTTTATTTTATTACTTGATGCAGGATACATCAAAAAATTTAGTTGTTTATATTACATGAATATAAGTAATTAAAGATATTTATTATGTAATTATAATATATATAATTATGTATTCTATATTTTAATATTTTTAATTATATAAATAGAATATAGTAAAAATAAGTTTTTTAAATTATATCATTTATAAAATATTATAAATTACTTAATTTATATTTAACATTATTTTATATTAAATTAGTTGTATAATTTATTAATTCATTAATATTTATTGTTATATTTTAGTTAAAACACATGTATTTAATCACAGAATAACTATTTTTAATATAATTAAAGGACAAATAAGACATTTCGAAGTTAAGAATTACTTTTGAATTTTTTTACCAAACATCCAATTAATCAAATTTAACATGTATTAATCCAAACACTAAACTAACTTTATATTAATCAATTCTCTATTAAACAATTAATTTAGAATCAATTTTTCGTTAAGTTCAGCAATACCAAACGGATACTAAATTTTGGTGACAGAAACAGAATTTTAAAGAAGTTAAAATAATTTAATTTTTGATAATTTTTATTATTTTATTTGTTACTTATACATTATTCAATATATATAATATAAATAAAAATTAAAAATTAACATTTGAAATCACTTTTAATTATTTTTTACTAAACACAATAATCAATTTTTTTTGAATTAATTTTTTAAAATTTGAAACTTTTTCAAACAAACTTTTTTTTTCTTGTTATTGCATTTCTAACTCATTTTCAAATTTTCAAAATTAAAAGTGGCAACAGAAAAATAGAAATCCAACTCACTTTAAGTTGATCTTTAAATTTGAAAATATGAAGATAACTTTTATTTTTTTATCTTTAAATTTGAAAATATGAAGATAACTTTTATTTTTTATCTTTAAATTTGAAAATATGAAGATAACTTTTATTTTTTATCTTTAAATTTGAAATCTTCTATTTTAATTATTAATTATTAATTTTTTGGGAAATGTTATTCCCACTCTTTAATATACATTTGTACTCCATGAAGTACAACTTTAACTATTAAAAAAATAATTTATTTGAAAATCAAATGTATATTTTGGAGTGAGAATAGAAGTATCCATTTTCTATATGGTAGAAAAACAAAATCTATCACACCATTAAATATTTCAATAACAATTAAACTTTTAACATTGCATTGAAAATAAAAAATAAAATTTCAACTTGATCAATAACATAAAGATTTTATGAAAATTGATATTTGTGAATTATTCATTAAAATTACATAAAGAATGTGTTAGATTTAGTAGAATAACATAAAAGAGAGAAGAGAGAGAAGGAAATACTCAAAGTACTACATTATATTAGACAGAATTCACTACTGAAACTAAAAAAGAAAACCCCTTATATAGGAGAGTTACGAGGATGTACATGAAAAGTATAAATAAAAGAAATAAACTATAGAACCCTAATCCTACTAGCATTACACAATAGTATATATATATATATATATATATATGTGGCTAATCCTAACCCTAGTATCACAATCATATATAAGTAATCTTAATATACTTGTAACAGAATGGTCACATGAAGCATAATTATATTTTTTCATAAATGTTCAATTAATGCATTTTGAAGTTCGTAACAAATTTCTTTATTTTTAATTTGCTTATGTTGAACAAGAAAAAAAATCTCGAAGTTAATTTTTTTTTGTGACAAGGACATATCGTCGCCTTTGTCTGTCTTTCGCAATTTCAGAATCGATATCAAAGATAGAATTAATATCTATTGGCGTTTTATCGGAATAATATTGCGAGCAAGTGCACTGATCTCACAATTAATACATATTCAAACTTTGGACACATACAGCAATCTCATACTAGACACATCATTTAAATCATGAAAAACATAATAATGAGATTTAAACACACACTAAATACTTAAATTTGATACATCCAATAACTGAGGCTTGTCCTGCCAACAACTACGAAGGATGCAGGAATTTTTCTATTTTCTTTCTGATGCAGCTAATTTTGGCTCGTCATGGAACTGTCCGACACCGTGTGCCTGAAAAGAAATGATACGTAAAAAGCCACCGGGAAAGGTTCCGATGGTAACCTTCTCCGATGGTTAAATTAGTCTCCTTTTATGTGATCAAAGGTTTGGCTCTTTTATCAGAAAATATTTTAGATGCAGATCCCCTTTTCATACCTTCTTCAGGGGAATTTATAGAATGGAGAAGCGGTGAGTTTGTCTTCTGACAGGCGGTGGGTATTCTGTTCACATTTAACTTTCCAAATTCACGGCTCCCTTTACACGTGTATGTGTAGAACTGGTTATCAAACCTGTATCTCCTTTTGGCAGGTTTAGGGCTCACCGCCTGTCAGGCTATAGCAGGGAAATCATGAGTTTTCTATCATTCTTTTTGTCTCTTCTACATTTCATTATTCCGATGTCGGTATACCGAGATTGACCTCGGTATACCCTTCGCGAGTAGATATGTATATAAATAGACTTACCCTTTTGGTACATGTTTAAATCACTTGATGTAAGTAGAATCCTTTTATGACGTATTAGTTACTCCCCCCTGAAGCCTTAGTTCTGTATCTTGTACAGAACTTTGGTTTTTAGGGTTTTTTATGAGGGCTGACATGTATGGCCGTTTGAACCATTTTACGAGGGGCCTTTTTTTAGTAGCCGTCAGAAATAATTACTACGTGCGTTTTTAATTTTGGGAATTGGAGTAATTGATTAATACAGCCATCTAATTTAATGGTTTCGAGATTTTGAACGGATGTTCGTACCGTTTTGTGTGAAACATTTAATGCTGCATCTGTTTATAAACAGTATGAATTTTTATTTGAAATCCGTTTTGCCTTTCTCACACGGTCGAGTGGTTTTATGAGAGAATAGTTACTACTTCCGGCAAGCTCGAGACTTCCATTGTTCTAGACAACATTTTCTCTTCTTTACCTGGTAATTTTTACTCTCCTTCTCTTCTTTCTCTTCTTTATTTACATCCTTCCCGATTCTTTCTCCTTTTTCCCTTTTTCATTTTATTCTACGTTTTTCCCGATCCCGTTTTCTCTTTTTTTTTTTTTTTATATCCCTTGATCATGTTTGATCCAAATACAGAGGGAGTGAGAATTGAGTGTGCTACCATCGGTGAGGAGGGTCCTTCTCAACCGTCTAATGCTGAATCTTCCCCTTCTTCTAAGAATATTGTAGATTCTAGTGATGGAGAGATTAATATATCCACTAGAGAGGAGGGAGCAAGTGCCGTAACAAAAGGCATGTTAAAATCAATTATGAAAAAATTTAGCTTCCCAAAAAATATAACCTGTAGGGTCCCAAAACCTACAGACCGTCCCTCTGATATAAAAAGGGGGGAAATCTGTGCCTATCTCGAATGGTTCGAGATGGGTATTCGTTTTCCTTTCCACCCTCTTTTCATAAAGTTTTTTACTTGGTACAATATCTGCCCTGCCGAGCTTAATATAAATAGCTGGAGGCAGCTTTTAGCTTTTATAGTTTTAGGTCACTTGAATAAGGTCCACATTGATCTGGATCTTATTCGGAGTCAGATGGAACTAAAGCATCTGACTGCTGAGGGCCTCTATTATGCTTGCTTCGATCAGAGGTTTAGACCTCTGAATTCAGTACCGTCCTCCAACAAAACATGGAAAAAAATGGTATTTCTTTGTTGGAGGAGGTTGGGAGCGATAAGATTATGAAGGTCAGATGAGCCTTTTCCCTCGGCATTCCGGGCCCAAGGGTGAGTATTTTAGAGGATTTATAGGTTGAGAGTTCAGTATTTTTAGATATAACTGAAGTAACTAACGGTTTATATGATACGTTGGTTTGCAGATAGTGGAAAGTGGAAGAAAGCAGAGTTTACTCCAGAAATTGAAGATCGCTACCGACGTCTGCTCAAGCCAGTTCTTCGGCCGCATTACCTGATTCTATCACCAAATAACCTGATGGATGCTGGTCTAACTAAGGAGGAGGCCGCAGCAATCAAGAAGAACATCTTGGCCGCTTGTGTCCCTCCTCCCAGCAAGCCGAAGGTCGGGGACCCTTCTAGTAAATCGAAGGTTGGAGAGCCATCCGTTTCCTCTGAAGCCCCACCGGTCAAGAAGAAGAGAAGATTGATATCGCGGGCCAAACGGGAGGCGCCTCGCCCTACTACCTCCAATCCTACTCCTGAGGAGGTGCCCCAAACTACCGAAGACATGGGTGCCGATGCCAAGCTGGTGAGTGAAACGTGTGGAACTGAAGAGGTTCCTGCCTTTACTGAGGTTCCACGGCCTGCCGAGATGGGAGAGGCTGGGAATAATGTCCCTGGTGGACAATCTGTCAGATCAGATAGGGCTAACATAGCTCCTTTGCATCCTTCCGAGGCTTCGTCGGGTACAGAGGCAATAAAATTGGCCTTAAAAGCGGCCCTCCCTCCTGGGCTTCCAGACCAAAGCACAAGGCGTACCTTGGGTGATCTGATGCTGGGTTATACCAAGGTAAGTGTTTTTATTTTTGTTTTTATTCTGTATTTGCGTGAAATTTAATTCTAATCTCCATCTTTATGTTGATAGGGTTTGCGAGCGGTGGGTATGTTAATGGATCGCGATGATCAACTTCAACATCTTACTGGGCTGAAAGATGAACTACAAATAGCTCAATCCGAGCTGAAGACCACCCAGTCCGAGCTAAAAACCACCCAGTCAGAACTAAAGGCCACGAAGGCAGTACTTTTGACTGCTCAGTCAGACATAAAGATTGCCCAGACGTCTTTGAAGAAGTCGCAGTCTGAGCTCGAGATATCCCGAGCCAAAATTAAGTCATCCGAAGCACAATGTTCAGAGCTCAAAAAAGAGCTTATGTTGGCGAGGAAAGGCACAGAGTCCTTGATATCTCAGAGGACAAAGCTGACTGAGAGCGTAGCTAAGCTGAAAGAAAAGCTTAAGGAGGCCGAGGTATCCGAAATAAAGAAGATTGAAGAGGCTAAGGTTGCTACAAAGGAGGCAACCAAAGCCAGTATGATAGGGCTCCTGACGTCCATGGGAAAGGAGTTGTCAGATGCCGGTTATCAGTCATGTATCAACCGAATTCGAGTTGTGTATCCAGATCTGGATATCTCGAAGTTAGATGGCGTGGAGGTAGCTCAGTCTCAACCGACCTCTCCTGAAGTCCCGATCCAAGATGAAGTGTTAGAGGGTGTAGTACCCTTATCAGTTGTTCCTCCTAAAAATGTTTAATAGATAGGTTGATGTGATTTGCTTCTTTGTTTTGTACTTCGAATTTTTGGCAATGAAAGCAATTACAGTTCTATGTTTTGACTTTCATCATTTCTTTTTTTTTTTTATACCTTTGATACTTGATACCGAGGCAGTATATTTTAACATTTTAAGGATAATAAGACTATTTGATTGTTGTTTGGACATAACTTAAAGATTATAGACCAAGATATCACAAAACATATTTCCCTTTATAATAAGTACTCGGATCTGACCTGGTTTCTGTCGAAGTGGATCAGGTCGGTAAGGTTTTTGTATGCATCACCAAACAAAAACCAATATCATTGCTTGGGGCCATACCTACAGCACTTATGCTTGTAGGGGCTTTGATCAATTCTGAGGTCAGGTCTGTAGACCAGTATCCTCACTTGGAGCCATACCTACAACACTTATGCTTGTAGGGGCTTTGATGAATTTGAGATCAGGTCTGTAGACCAGTCTCTTTTCTTGAAGCCATACCTACAGCACTTATGCTTGTAGGGGCCTTGATGAATTTGAGATCAGGTCTGTAGACCAGTCTCTTTTCTTGGAGCCATACCTACAGCACTTATGCTTGTAGGGGCCTTTTGAGGTAGAACAAGTTGGTAGACCTTTTGTGTTGAGAAGACATATCACCTGAAAGGTAGAAATAATTTTATTGATAATACTGTCTCAGGTGCTCGATGTTCCATGGTCTGGGAATCGGTTTTCCCACCATATCTTCCAACCAGTAGGTTGTAGGCCTGTTAATCTTCACAATTCGGTAAGGTCCTTCCCAGTTTGGGGACAACTTTCCCATTGTAGGTTCCTTGGTATTAGGGAAGATTCTTCGCAGAACCAAATCACCTAAGTCAAAGTTTTTACCTTTCACCTTCTTATTAAAGCTTTTGGCCATCCTTCGTTGACATTCTTCTATTCGGATTGAAGCCTGTTCTCTTTTCCCTTCTAACAAGTCGAGGTTCTCGGTTAACTGAAGATGATTAGTGTCTTGATCGAAAGCTTCCGTTCTCAACATGGGCATACCGATTTCTACAGGAATGACCGCCTCGGTACCATATGTGAGTGAGAATGGTGTGTCCTGAGTGGAGATTCTCCTTGTTGTTCGATAGGCCCAAAGCACACCAGGAAGTTCTTCGACCCATTTTCCTTTTGATCGTTCTAACCTCTTTTTGATACCACTTAATATAGTCCGATTAGTCACCTCGGCCTGTCCGTTTGCCTGTGGATGTCCTGGTGAGGAGAAATGATGGCTGATATGGAGATCGTCACAGAATTTTCTAAATACTCTTCCTGTAAACTGGGTGCCATTGTCTGATATGATAGTTCATGGCACTCCAAACCTGCAAACGATATTTCTCCATGTGAAATTCTTTACATCCACCTCGGTAATGTGAGTCAATGGCTCTACTTCTGCCCATTTGGAGAAATAATCAATTGCAACTAGCAAATATTTCTTGTTTTGCGGGGCCTTTGGCAAAGGTCCCACTATATCCATCCCCCATTGGGCAAAAGGCCAGGGGCTTGCAATGGGCATAAGCTCCTGTTGTGGTAGATGTTGGTATGTAGCGAAACGTTGGCATTTGTCACATCTCTTCACATATTCTCTGGCTTGATTCAGCATACCAGGCCAATAATAACCATGGGTTAATGCTCGATGTGAGATGGTCCTGCCACCATTATGATTGCCGCATATCCCTTCGTGGATCTCGGCTAGCACATATTCCGACTTTTCTGGAGATAGACACCTCAGCAGGGGTTGGGTGTACGACCTGCGATAGAGTTGCTAATTTAGAATTAAGTATCGAGTTGACCTGATTCGTAGTTTTCGGGCTTGATTTCTGTCATCCGATAGCTGTCCTTCTTTCAAATATCTGACGATTGGAGCCCTCCAATCCTGGGATTGTTCCGAGATGCAAACATGCTAAATTTTGTCAATACTGGGGCAATCTCGGGAGGATATAGATACTTCGGAATCCCCTTCCGTACTGAGGTGAGAGGCCATATTTGCTAAGGCATCTGCTCTCGTGTTCTGTCTTCTCTCTATTTTGTGAATACAGAAAGTGACAAATGATTTTTTCAGGGAGTTTACCATGTCTGCATATTTGATCATTCTTTCATCTTTTACTGCGAATTCGCCCAAAACTTGGCCCACAACTAATTGTGAATCAGAGAAGGCCTCAAGGTCACGAGCCTCCTGTTCTATGGCTAGTTGCATGCCAAGGATTAATGCTTCGTATTCAGCTTCATTGTTGGAGGCTCTGAAACCCAAGGTAACTGCCTTTTCCGAGGTGATACCATCAGGAGATCGGAGGACAAGACCAACTCCTGATCCTTTATCAGTAGAAGAACCATCCACATACAGTTGTCATATGGCCGAAGTTGGGTTAGCGTCTATTTTTTGTTTCAGCGCTGGGGTGAATTCGGTAATAAAATCTGCCAAAGCCTGAGCTTTAATGGCCGTCCGAGGTGTATATGTGATGTCGAATTCTCCCAATTCTATGGACCATTTCACAAGCCGACCTGAAGTTTCAAGTTTATGTAATATGGCTTTTAAGGGGTATGAGGTTGGAACTATGATTGAATGAGATTGAAAATAAGGCTTGAGTTTTCTGGCGGATACAATGAGTGCGAAGGCTAGCTTTTCCACCTCGGGATACCTTTTTTCTGATTCAAGAAGTGCTTTACTCACGTAGAATATGGGTTTTTGAATCCCTTCCTCTTCTCTGAGTAACGCAGAGCTTACGGCATTCTCAGATACCGCGAGATATAAGAAAAGCTTCTCTCCTTTTATTGGCGTAGATAACAGCTCTGGAGATACCATATATTGTTTAAGCTCCCTAAAAGCTTCGTCGCATTCAGAGGTCCATTCCAAGACCTTATTCCCCCGTAGAGCTTTGAAGAACGGAAGACAACGGTCCGTGGACCTTGATATGAAGCGATTCAATGCCGCAATCCGACCATTTAATGCCTGTATATCTTTCCTAGACTTTGGAGGTTCAAGTTGGGCCAAAGCTTTTATTTGGGATGGATCAGCTTCAATTCCTCGCTGTGAGACAAGAAAACCCAGAAACTTTCCAAGGCTGACCCCAAAGGTACATTTGGAGGGATTCAACTTCATCTTGTGCATGTTGAGGATCTCAAATGTCTGTTTCAAGTGTTCAACGTGGTCTTTCTTCTGCTGACTCTTGACCAGCATGTCATCGATATATACCTCCATCGTATCACCGAGCAGAGGTGCGAACATTTTATTGACCAAACGTTGATATGTGGCTCCGGCGTTTTTGAGGCCGAAAGGCATCACTTTATAACAGTATAAATCTCGTTCAGAGATGAAGGAGGTTTTTTCTTGGTCGGGAGGATACATTTGAATCTGGTTGTATCCTGAGTATGCATCCATGAAGCTTATCAGTTCATAACCAGCAGTTGCGTCCACAAGTTGATCAATTCTCGGGATAGGGAAGCTGTCTTTAGGGCAGGCTTTGTTAAGGTCGGTATAGTCAATGCATACTCGCCATTTCTCATTTTTCTTTTTAACCAAGACGGTGTTAGCAAGCCATTCTAGGTAAAGCACCTCCCTGATTAGCTTTGCATCCAGTAACCGCTGGATTTCTTCATTAATGATTTTCTGTCTTTCGGGAGCAAACGTCCGCCTTTTTTGCCGTACGGGGTGGCAATCAGGATTTGTTGTAAGCTTGTGGCAAATACATGATGGATCAATACCTTCCATGTCCTTAGTTTCCCATGCAAAAGTTGACAACTGAGTTTTCAGAAACTCGATTATCGCTTTTTGTTCTGGTGGAGGCAAATCAGCTCCCACTTGTAAGTAATGCTCTTCTGCCTCCAGGCCCACCGAAATCTTAAGCGGCTCTTGGATGGGAACTGCCATGCTATCTACACTTCGTGGGCTTAAAGGTTCATCAATCTCGGTAGGACATTCTTTATTTTCACGTTGGTTATAGAGGTCGGAAGTTATGAGCCTCCGAGGTGCCTGTAATTGCTATTGCTGTTTGTTACCTTTGAGTGCAACAACGTGGCATTCCCGAGATAATGATTGGGAACCTCAAATAGTGCAGACTTGATCGTTCTGTACATATTTGAGACACTGGTGAAGGGTGGACGTGACAGCCCCTATTTGATGTAACCACGGTCTTCCCATGATTACGTTATAGGGAGATCGGCAATCCACAATCACATATTCAGATAACACTGTTTTTTGTTCTTCGCCGACCCCAATAGTTGTTGGGAAGTCAATACTGCCCATAGGAGAACTTAGATGTCCATCGAAACCAACCATTACTGCCGAGGTGTCTTTGAGGTCAGACACGTTCAACTTCATCTTCTGGAAAGGCTCATAAAATAAAATATTCGTGGAACTACCTGTGTCCACTAATACTCTAGATATGTCGAAATTAGCGATACGAAGAGTAATGACTAGTGCATCGGTGTGTGGATAATGTACGCCAGCTAGATCCAGCTCAGAAAATTGGATTAGTGGTGAGGGTCTCAACCTTTTCTCCAAATTCATGACCTGAACTGGAATTGGTGCCATTTTTGCTTCTCGCCCATAGCGTTTCCTCGCCCGATTTGAAGTGCCAGAGAGAGAATTAGTGGCATGGAGGACGAGGATAACATGAGTATTGGTTTGTGACGGCTGATTTGCCCCAAGAGTGGACCCCTGATCTTGTCTCGGTGGCTGAGGCTTAGGCTCCTGCCTAGTTTGTTGGGGTTTCGGAATCTGATTATTTGTTCCAGACTCTCGTTGAACGAATTCTTTCAGTCGTCCCCTCCGAATTAGCT
Source organism: Nyssa sinensis (assembly GCA_008638375.1). NCBI lineage: Eukaryota > Viridiplantae > Streptophyta > Magnoliopsida > Cornales > Nyssaceae > Nyssa > Nyssa sinensis. Next base: position 13,379,953 of record CM018036.1, on the reverse strand, counting down.
GCTCGATCTCTTGTTGAAGATGTCGGCATGTTTCCGTAGTATGTCCGTGATCTCGGTGGAATTCACAATACTTACTACGATCTCGGTGGTCCGGATCAGCATATAATGGATCTGGACGCTTGAAATTTTCATGTGTCTTGACCTGATTATAGATCTCAGATATAGAAGCAGTCAAGGGAGGTAATGGCACATTCAGAGGTGCATATGATCTGAAACGTCCCGAGGTTGTCTGATTTTGACCTCGGGATGTTTTCGTCTCAGGACTTCTTTGTCGTTTGCTGGTATTGCCAGCATTATGCGTTTGTGACTTCCCCTCATTTTGTGTTTATTCTTTGGCAAGACGAAGGGATGTTCTGGTGTCTTCCAAGTTACCTCGCCCGCTCCATCAATGATGCCATATCGACAGGAGGATTTTTTGTCAGGGAATTATGAAAACGTCATGGCCAGAGTCTAGCATGTAAGGCGGCCACCAAGAAGGCTGCACCGCAATCAGTGATCTCGGTCAGCTCGGCATTAAAGAGAGTGATATAATCCCTGAGGGATTCTCCCTTCCGTTGTTTTATGGATAAGAGAAATTCCGGTCCCTTTCTGAGCCGCCTGCTGGTTAGAAAGCGATCAAGGAAGCACCTGCTGAGCTCGTAAAAGTTAGGGACTGAATTTGGAGGGAGGTTATGGAACCATCAAAGGGCTGCCCCTTTGAGACTCGTCACAAAAGTGCGGCATAGAAATGCGTCAGTGGCGCCATGAAGGGCCATCGTATGATGATAATTGGAAAGATGATCGCCAGGATCATCTAATCCTTCATACGGGGTGAACTTTGGGACAATGAACTTTCGAGGACGCTCCTCGGCTAATATAGCTGGCGTAAACGGAGTTGTAAATCTTCCGAGAAGCTTTGCTATTTCATCCTGTTGAGGAGGAGGAAGCCCTTCTCGAGCAGGAATTCCTTGTCCCATGGAATCTGCCACCTCTTCTGATCGCAGTGGTACTCTGGATGGGCCAGAATGCTGAAATCCTGGTATACCGACCTCTAATCCAGTGGGTTGGGGATTGTTCTGACTGGGGATAGCATGTTCGGACCGTCTTTGAATGGACGCAGGCGCCGGTTGAGGTGGTGGTCCGGATTGCACCAAGTTAGCTCCGGAATTTGAGGGGCTAACAACATGGCCCCTGCTATAAATAACGTTGTGAGGTTGCACGATGGGTATGCCCCCTGAAACGTCATGCTGAACTGGAGCCATCCCCTGGGGAGAAAAGGGACGAGCACTAGGACCACCCTCCTCATATTGCCTCCTTTGAGGGGGAGATAGTAATGGATATCCGTTTTCAGGAACTCCTGACGGAGGGAGAACCGATGGATTTTGTGTCAACGAGGCCAAGACTTGAGATATGGCAAAGAGCTGAGCCTGCGTTTGATCGGATTGTTTCTGCATCTGAGCTCTAATTTGATCCAATTGTTGCTGCACAGGATCAGAAGTTGCAACTTCTTCATCCTGAGCGAGTGGTTGAGTGGATAGTGGTGCAGAACGACGGTTGGAAGCCATGACTACCAAACACTTTAAATGGAGGAGAAAAGAAGATAGAGAAGAACGCTAAACGTTCCCACAGATGGCGCCAAGCTGATGCAGCTAATTTTGGCTCGTCATGGAACTGTCCGTCACCGTGTGCCTGAAAAGAAATGATACGTAAAAAGCCACCGGGAAAGGGTCCGGTGGTAACCTTCTCCGATGGTTAAATTAGTCTCCTTTTATGTGATCAAAGGTTTGGCTCTTTTATCAGAAAATATTTTAGATGCAGATCCCCTTTTCATACCTTCTTCAGGGGAATTTATAGAATGGAGAAGCGGTGAGTTTGTCTTCTGACAGGCGGTGGGTATTCTGTTCACATTTAACTTTCCAAATTCACGGCTCCCTTTACACGTGTATGTGTAGAACTGGTTATCAAACCTGTATCTCCTTTTGGCAGGTTTAGGGCTCACCGCCTGTCAGGCTATAGCAGGGAAATCATGAGTTTTCCATCATTCTTTTTGTCTCTTCTACATTTCATTATTCCGATGTCGATATACCAAGATTGACCTCGGTATACCCTTCGCGAGTAGATATGTATATAAATAGACTTACCCTTTTGGTACATGTTTAAATCACTTGATGTAAGTAGAATCCTTTTATGACGTATCACTTTTTGATCATATTCATTTGTTTTTGTCGGTTTGAATTTTTTGTTAGTAAGGATTTTTATTGTCGCTATCAATATGTTTTTGTCAAGACAACATTACAGTAAAGATAAAAAAAAGTCATCGCCTATCTAAAACTAACTTTCACTTTTCATCTGTCGTCAGATCAAGAGAAAAAAAGTAAAAAAAAAAAAAGTTCACTTACCATGAAGTAATACTTACAATTACCACGTTTTTTTGGTTCCTATTGTTTAAGAAATATCCTAATTAGAAAGAAAAAAAAATATATCCATTTTAATTTAGAGAAATGTTAAAGTAATTATTAGAGTATGATTAATAAATATGAGAATAATAGAAGTATTATGTTCTAGACATGTATTTAATTTGCTTGAAATGATGGTAATTAATTGATTTCTCTGTAAGTTTTGCATTATTATTTTTAATTGTACTGAGAGTTTTGATTAATTAGAATTATATTTTTTTTAAATAAATATTTTCAATATTTCTAATTAAATATTTCGATTAAGTATGAGAGTAATAGATGATTTATCAATTTATTCTGTTTTAGTGAACACCCCCCCCCAAAAAAAAATCTAGCAAACATCATTGATATGACCAAATAACATCAAGACATGTGAACATGTGTTCACCACCATGGCCACAGACTTGGAGCCGACAAGTCATGAGCTGTTTTTAGGCTTGGATGACATGTTTTCAACTCAGTTTGGTAATCTTACATGAAGTCTCTTTTACCTCTCCTGAGTTGACAACACTGAATAATCAAGTTTGGGACATCTCAAAGCTGTTCCTTGACCCAACAGATTTATTGGTATAATTGTTACTATAAATATGAAGTTCTTGTTATCATTATAGATTATAGAAAGGAAACTAACACTTTGAACTTATCTTAATTGATACAACATCTCATGATTTGATTTTACTGTGAATCTCGTCAAAGTGATCATCATCGGCGTCTCTCTCTGTTAACCTTGTTGCGGTAAAAAAATCTTATAGAAAATTTCAACCGTTGATCACGCCTTATGTATAACTGTTTACCACACCAATAATCAAATTTTTTTTTTTGGTTGCAATCATAATTTTTATTGAAAATGACTTTTGTTCCACGTTTTTGTTAGTTAAACATGTCAAAATGGCTGAAAACAAGTATACGATACAACGTAATTGTCATCACAAATTATAAAAATTCTCAAGCTATTTGATAGATAACTATTCATAAAATCTGAGCATTCCACCACAGGAGCTTGTGACACCCGACAAAACACAACGAAGATGGCCACCGACAGATTCGACATTGCTAAGGCCACAAAAAGGTGGTCCTCTCCTTGCCAACCAAAATAAGTATTTATTTTAAAAATAAAAGAAAAAGCAAACGAGAAACTTAGTGGTCGTTTGGATGAACGGTAGAAACAAGTATATAAAAAAATGGCGTTTTGAAATAGGCATTTTAGAAAAAAATTTATTTATTAACATTTTTCTAAAACGCTCATTTTGGTCTTGAAAATACTCAAACAGAGATTTCGAGAAGTCCAAACAAACACCCATTTGTCCCAAAAGTCCGTTTAAAACATGAAAATGGTGATACAGACAGAGGAACAAACACAGCCTTAGTGTTTCGTTTGGAAGTTTTGGACAGATAAAAAAAATTTTAAATTGAAGAGAAAAAGTAAGAAAAGAAAAGAAAGAATTCATCTTTATCTTCTCTAATAGTTTAAGAGGAAAAAAAAAAAAAAAAAAGAGAAAAGAATGTATAAAATATCATTTGACAGTTATACTTTTTTTTTTCTTCTCTTTATGTTTAAAATTTTTAATTCTTTCATTTATGAATATTTTTGATATTTTAAAAAATTCATTAACTACACTTTCTTTTCTCTCTAAATCTCTCCACTTTTGGAGAGATTGGAGAAGTAAGCTAAAACACGCAAACTCTCTCCTGTTCTCCTCTAATATTTTCTTTTCTCTTCATTAAAAATTTCTAATAAGATATTTAACTATCTCTCCACCGTAATCTTTTTCTTTTTCTCCAATTCTCTCTATCCAAATAAGCTGTAAATGTTCATTTTGTTCTTTTTAAAAAAAAATGAAAAGAGACTGAAAATCACAAGAGAGTTAACAAATATCTATTTTTTATTTTTTAAATAAATAAATTTTTAACTTATTATTTTCTTTTCTCTCTTTTATTTTTCAAATAAGATAAAATGATTGCATTATCATTTTCTTTCTTTTTCTTCATACTTATCCAAACCAAAAAACGAAAAAGAAAAAGAAGAATGGTTATTAGCACTATCATTTCATTTCATATCTTTCTATTTTCTTGTAATTAATATTATTATTTTCTTTCATTTTCTGTAGTGGAGAACCAGACCACAAATTTAAAGAGGTAAATAAAAATTAGAATTTAATGGGATCTCCTGATAAAAATATATAAAAAAATTTAGGGAGTAATTCTTATTTTTTTTAAATCTCTTTAAAAAATAGTCTTAAAAAACTATTTTTTTGTAAAAAGTTGTCTAATTAGACTCCACATGAATCTGTCACTATTTCTCTCTACTAAACCAAGCACATTATTAATTTATGTTATAGTAACAATTGGTGTCCCATATCAAATGTGAACAAAATTTATAATAAACTTACAAAAATAACGCAAAACATTTCTATAAGAAGTGTGTATAGAAAGTACATTAAAATTAACAATTTGAGTAAACTTTTATACACAGAAGACATTTATTAACCTTAACCAATAATTCACGACCATTGAATAACTTCTCATCAACTACAAAACCAGGAGGGGATGGGCCAATGAAATTAATTGTTGCCTATAAGAGGATACATTTCATGAATGAGACATATTGAACTAGGTAGGTTCATTCATATCATTTGTGACTAAGCGTTGATGTTGGGTTGGAGAGCTGGCAATGAAAGAGAAAGGCCTGCCATGTTTCCTTCTGTCTTATACCAATTGGATATAAAAATATTCCTATTCTAATATATAATCATAGCATATTATATTCATATACTTTAAGGCCTTATTTAGACGACCAAATTATAAGACGGAATTGGATAGATATAGTTAGATTCGATAGAATGTAAAATCTTTTGAGATATTGAATATTTCAATTTAATGTTTAAAATTGACCCGGATAAAAGACTAAAATACTGTTATATTCCAATTCCTGTGTTTGAGTGTCTACTGAATATAAGGTTTAGATATAATTATTATTTTTTTATGTGCTGTTTTTCTCAAGATCTTAATTACATACATGCATATAAGTAGTGTATGAATATATATATATATATATATATATATATATATAATTATAATAGTCCATTTATTGATATGAAAATACATTAAAAAATCTGAAACATATAAAAAATTAATTTTGAACAATGAAAAAAATGAAATTTTGGTTTTTTCAACTCAACTCTTCAACGTCTTCGTCTATTTATATTGCATTGTTGTAATTTTTTGGGTCATTCGACTACAAGTCCATAGCAAATATCAAAATTATCATAAGGTCCACACTCAGACATATTAACCTCACAATTCCTTCAATTATTTTGTGACCAAAATACCCTTTGAATATTTTTCTTTCCAAATCAAATTAACTAAATCCGTGCAAAGCACCCAATTATCAAGAAAAAAATTCAAAATTCAAAATTCAAAACTCAAAATTCAAAATTCAAATACTCACAATATATAAATCTATTTTAAATGAAATCTATATATCTGGACTCTAAAAAATTAAGATCTATCTAATAAGATATTGAATATAAAATTTCGAAAGAAAAAATTGATCTAAAAATATAAAATTTCGTCTCAATAAAAGCGTAAAATCTTACACTTTTTCAATTGTATAAAAATTTAAAAAAAAATTCTCAATTGTATTTAGTTTTATTATACTTTTGGCCACATGTTCAAAATTGCTTTCAAAGTGTAGAAATTTCTGGAAAAAAAAAAAAGAGTATTTAAAGCACAGGTGATTAAAAAACACAATAATTATAAAAGTGTAAAATTTTATACTATCACAAAAATATAAATTTTAAAATTTATGAACATTATAAAAGTTTAAGGTCTACGTAAAATTTTAGCATTCCTCAAGGAACTGTAGATTTGTAGAAGTTAAAAAAAATGTAGTCATTTTATCTGACCAAATGAAGATGAAAAAAGCTTAATCAGTAGTGTTAGATTGTCCTACATCGCCCATCTCTAACTCCTCTGTGCTGGTTATAAGGCCTTCTGACTCCTCTCCTTAACGCCATGGTTTTAAAGAGCTGCCTGGGCTGGGCCTTCAATTTCAATATGGTATCAGAGCTAGGCTAGAGATCCAACCTTGAGCTAGATGTATGGGGCCGCTCACCTGGTTTCCCTCCACGAGTAATATGGTCCAAGGGGCGTGTTGGATTGTCCTACATCGCCCATCTCTAGCTCCTCTGTGCTGGCTATAAGGCCTTCTGACCCCTCTCCTTAAAGCCATAGGTTTTAAGGAGTTGCATGGGTTGGGCCTTCATTTCAATATGGATATCAGAGTCAAGCCAGAGATCCAACCTTGAGCTAGATGCATGGGACCGCTCACTTGGCTTTCCTCCGAGGGCAATGTGGTCTAGGGAGGATGTTGGATTGTCCCACATCCCCCCATTCAAGCTCCTCTGTGCTGGTTATAAGGCATTCTGACCCCTCTCCTTAACGCCATGGTTTTAAAGAGCTACTTGGGTTGGGCCTTCAATTTCAATATGATATCAAAGTCAGGCCAGAGATCCAACTTTGAGCTAGATGTACGGGGCCGCTTACCTGGCTTCCCTCCACGGGCAATGTGGTCTAGGGGCGTGTTGGCTTGTCCCACATCGTCCGTCTCTAGCTCTTCTGTACTGGCTATAAGGCCTTCTGACCCTTCTCCTTAATGCCATGGTTTTAAGGAGCTGTATTGGCTAGGCCTTTATTTCAATATGATATCAGAGCTAGGTTTGAGCTTGCCCACAATGGCACACGTAAGCTCCGAGCTTCGGGCCTCTACGGTCCAAGGGGGATATTGGATTGTCCCACATCGCCCCATTCAAGCTCCTCTGTGCTGGCTATAAGGCCTTCTGACCCCTCTCCTTAACGTCATGATTTTAAGGAGCTGCATAGGTTGGACCTTCATTTCAATATGGTATCAGAGTCAGGTCAAAGATCCAACCTTGAGCTAGATGTACAGGGCCGCTCACCTGGCTTCCCTCCGCGGGCACTGTGGTCTAGGGGGCGTATTGGATTGTCCCACATCGCCCGTCTCTAGCTCCTCTGTGCTGGTTATAAGGCCTTTTGACCCTTCTCCTTAACGCCATGGTTTTAAGGAGCTGCCTTAACTGGGCCTTCAATTTCAATAAGTAGCTTCCAAATCTTTATGCATTGCAGCACCAAATAAAAATTAAGGGGTGGTGATCTTAGTGGAGCATGGGGTAATTAATTGATTTTCTTTATATATGAATTAGTTTTCTTCATGCCAACAAAGGTTAATCGTGAGGTTCTGGCATCAATTGGTTTTCTTTTATACATTTATATATATATATATATATAAATTTATAAATAAGGATGAATATTACTGTAATGTAATGGGCTAAAAGGAGAAGAGATTGGTGGTTTAAAATGGTTAGAAACTTCTTAATACATATTGTGGGTTGCTAATAGAAGAACCCAAAGACATTAAAAGCATATATCCTTACCGATCTCTCCACTTTAAATCAGGAAGCGTCGAAAATTTATTCGTAGTATGAAGGGTTGATGACCTGCAAATATGCTCTGAGTGTATATTTTAGAGGTCGGAAATGGCTTGCGATACTTTTGAAGTGAGGTGCGGTGGATGGCTATAGTGGTGGATTGCGGATGAGGGATGCTACCGTGGCTGTTGAGTCACTGAGAAGTGACGGTGGATATAGTAGTTGAGTAGTGATGGTGAAGTCGTCGCTGGTTGTATGGATGGTGCAGAGAAGGCCAATATTTTTTTGACGGTGAAAGGAATACGAAAACATAATAAATGAAGAGGGGTAAATAAGTCATATAGTAAAATTAACTAGATCAACTCATCAAAATAAATTTCAGATTAAAACATAAAATAACCAAGTGCAATTTATACTAAAAAAAGATCTAGCATAGATTTTACAATAATTTAACATCCTACTCAAGGACTTAACATTTATTCTATATAATTTTCTTTTATCTCGCCATTCAAACATGGCCCAAGGTATATTGTGTCTCCCTTTTTCAACACCATTTAGTGCTTTCCTTTATTTATGAGGAGGGTTATGAATGAGTTGAATTTTGGAATTTTATAAGTTTGACTCGTTAAAATAAACGAGTTTTAAATTTTTTTAAAAATTAACTTACTTATTTCTTGAGTTAATATCAAGTGAGGCTTTATTAGAGCCAATCACGAGCCGAATTCGAGTAGTTTATTTTTTTTTTTATATATATATATATATATAGTATTAGACCAGTTATTAGTTTATCGAATCAAACTCGTTTGAATTTAATAAATTAATGAAATTTAAAATATATTCAAATTTAACTAATTTATATCACGAATCAATCTTAAATTCATCTCTGATTAAGCTTATCATGAATCGAGAATAATTTAATTCGTTTAAAAGTCTTATTTATAAAAAAAATATAATAATTACAATCTAATTGAGGTGTGGAAGCAGTGTCTATTATTAATGATTATAGATCTATAAATTACAAGTCCCACAAGTCTTTGAATTGTGAGATTTATAAATGAATCTGATTCCATCATTGCATCAAACAATTTCGATATGCAATATGATAAGAGGACCCTAGATTACAGTCAACAGTCAACATTCTCTTCGATATTTATTTAGGTCTTCTTTTAGATTGTTAATTACACTCAATTCTTTTATAATCAATAGACATGTGAGATAAAAAATTTATTAATTATTAGAATTATTTGTTCTTAAGCTTTCTTATACTTTTATTAATAACAATTATTTCTTATATGTATATAAATTGCAACACAAAAAATACCTTACATGTAATTTTTCAATGACATTTTAATATTTCATAAACAAATACATATAATGTTCAAATTAAGGCATACAAAAATTTCTAATACCATTTGAACTAAAAAAAATATTTCCTACTCTTACTCATGTTTCCCGAGTTGCATACTTTTGATTCCTATCATATAATTATTTTATCTTTCTAATAATTAATATTATAAAGAATTTTAATGAAAAAATATTAATTATTAAGTACTATAATTATTAACTATTCATCTTACAATCAAGTTTTGGTTCCTTAAAAATTTATTAATTATTGTATTAATTTACTTAATATTAATTATAAGAGGATAAATTGTAATTATTATTTGGCAACTTTCATTTTTATTTTCAGATTTTATTACTTGGTTTTGTTTAGTTTAATTTTTTAGAAAAATGTGTTCATGGTCACCAACGGTTGAGTGGAGAAGTGTTTGCAGGTAAGGGTCATTGTGTAAATTTGATTTTATAGGAATTATAAAAGGAGATCATTTTACAAGGATGCACGCCTATGAAGCATAATGAATGAAAATGAAATAGAAATGTTTTTGGATGAACAATGATCCAGTGTGTTACACTTGTCCAACCCTTTTGTCTTTTTGTCAGACCCTAATTTACTAGATTTGGCAGCATGGGCATGGGGAGGCATGCCATGTCTTGGCGACATTCGGCCAAGTGGGCGGCAGTAGGCATGGGGAGGCATGCCATGCCTTAGTTTGCTTGAGAATTGGTAAGAGTTGATGGACTTGAACATTTTGACAAGTTGGTTGCATGCCTTGGGCAATCTTAATCAAGACAGTGCATAGTTGGTTTATGCAGTAGACAGGAGGTGGGTCATGTGGCTTTGCAAGGGATTCATGTTTATTCCTGTCAACCTGGCAAAAGTCACTTTGACATATATAGGGGGGACACTCTCCTGAGCTAAATGCTATGGGCAAGCAAGCCATGTGCATAAAAGGGTCTTGGCACCTTTGGGGCAAGGTTGTTGGCTAGAGCAAAGACATGTGCTATGGGGCATGAGATGGCTCCACCTTCCACCACCACCGAGAATGGCAACAGACGGTAATCTAACTTGGACATGACATAGGCTCAATTTAGCATGCCAATCATATTTAAGACCAAGGCATGAGTGGTTAACAATGATCTAGTGTATTACATTGTCCTAACCTTTTTGTCTTTTTGTCAGACCTTAATTTACTAAATTTGGCAGCATGGGCATGGGGAGGCATGCCATGTCTTGGCGACATTTGGCCAAGTGGGTGGCGTAGGCATAAAGAGGCATGCCATGCCTTAGTTTGCTTGAGAATTGCTAAGAGTTGATGGACTTGGACATTTTGACAAGTTGGTTGCATGCCTTGGGAAACCTTAATCAAGACAGTGCATAGTTGGTGCATGCAGTAGACAAGAGGATGGGTCATATGGCTTTGCAAAGGATCATGTCTATTCTTGTTAACCTAGCAAAAGTCACTTTGACATATATTGGGGGGACACTCTCCTAAGCTGGGTGCTATGTGTTGAATCAAATTGAACTACTGTATTCAAGAATTCTAATTAGAAGAATTATAATAGAAATAAAAGTGCAGAATAACTTAAATTCATGCATATAAAATAAACAATTAAATTAATATGCGTAAATCATAGAAAAATAAGTTTGGAATGAGCTAGCTTGTGAGGCGTGTAATCACTGTCCTAAAGCTGTTGTGCCTCCCTACGTGAAGGTTTCAATGGTTACAGACAGCTCCAAGATACAACCTAGGTTTTGCTCACAGCTAATCTCCTTAGACTTCACGTCCACTGAGAGAAAGATGAACCGTCTAAAATCAAAGTTGCCCACACAAAATAATATGAAAAATACAGAGAGGTTGAATAGATGAGGTTGGATGGAAGAAGTTAAAAGCTCTTGCTGTGTGTTGTGGAAGAATACATAAGCCTTTATTTATAGACATTCTCTGTATCTTCTACCAATAAAATATCCCAAGAAATCTCCACACATGGCAGAAAATCAGCAACAAAGAATATCACAAAATCAGCAACCAAAATAAAAAATCAGAAAGAAGTTAAAACTAATTTTGAAACTTTCAAAGATATAAAAAATATAACAATCCCCCACAAGTTTCAAAATTTATAAAACTAATAAAACACATATATATTATTTACATATATATAAATATAGGAAAGTTTGGGCAACTATTATACTGTGTAATAGGTGTAGGTGTCTTCCAGACTTGAACCTCATTTAGTGTTGACAGTCTCTTTCTGAAGGATCATAGTGAACTAAGTCTTGAACTAGACCCTTTGAGTCAGAGTTCAACAAGTCACACACACAGTACTGATATTAAACATGGTTCGCGGGGTTAGTGCTATTAAAGGCCATGCACTTGATCTCGATTTTCATGAGAGTTTCTAGATAATAGCTCAATTCTCATAGTTGCGGCCTCACGACAACTCTCACTTAGGTGAGTCTTCCAAGGATACATGTGACCTGTACCTCGCAAAAGTGTTCATGCCTTGGGTTCATTCAGGGTAAACCCTTCCTAAATGTCACATAACACAACACACTGCCATAAGGAATGAGCATGAGCATTTTATTAAGCAGGCTCCTTATATAAAGTGATAGATATATAAGTCACGCAATATAAATTGTTACTACCTATTGAACCTCTTTCATGGGATCCCCAATCATAGAGGTTAGGTTACTTTCCTAGGTGACTTCCTTGTGAGCTTAGGCCCATCCCCCTCGACAAATCTAGGACTACACTCCTAGTTAGACCCCTCGGGTCAATTATTGATCAACAAATATTTATTTTGTTTAATTTATCGGGACAATAATTACATGGATCCATCAAGTAAATATGATCCCTTTCTCATATGGGCTCATCATGTAAATATGTCAATTTACTTTAATTGGGCAATATGGACCTATTTAAATGAAATTGGTCCATAATTTTCCTTTACAATTGATTTAAGGACTTATCATATAACTATAGTCCAATAGGCTACATTAAAGTATTTTGGAATCATCAAATAAATTTCGTCTAACATCCAGCTAACAAAATCATTCATACTAGCAGCCAATAGCCTTACAACTAGGAATCACACCTCATGTGACCAGTAACTTGCTACTAGGAATTATATGCTTAATAGTGGTTAGTATGCTTATTAATACGAAGAACCACTCATGTGGCCAGTAGTCCTGCATTTACTAGGAACCACTATTGTAAATTATTTGAGAATATTTTAATAGATATTTTTCCACACTATTTAATGATTCATATCTTAATTTCATTGTGGTCAATAGTCTCTTAACTATAAGGAACCACAAATATATGTTGTAGCCAATAGTCTATTAGCTACTAGGAATTACTTTAATTTAATATAAATATGGCTAGTAATCTTCAATTTATTAGGAACCACTATTTTAAAATTTTTAAAATTTATTTTTAATACACTTTCACTCCCTCATAAAAATTATGTATAGATTTTCTTTTTGTAGTTTTCCAAAACATGTATTACTCAAAAATAATAATCACATCAATTATTTTCCTCCAAATATTTATTCAAAATCATATATTACTTTCAAGTATTTAAATATTTTTCAAGCTATTATTTTAAGATCACATAATATTTAATTTACTTATACATCTTACATTCTTGTTCTTTAGCCACAAGTATTTTAAGTTTCTCTACATAAATTTTAATGTCTATGTATGTTATTTAATTCTATGTTGAACAAAAGAAACTTTACCGAATGATTTTAAATTTATGCCTCTCTTGTCAAAATATTCACATGGTGAATTTTTAAATTGACAAGTTAAGCTTGAAAAGATAAAGATAGTACTCTGGTTGCATACACAGTATTAGACAAGTAAATTATCCCACCCTCATTATTATTATTTTTAAATATATATAAATATATAAATTTTTTAAATAGATATGGCGTTGGGATTGCACCATATAAGCCGTTCATACCTAGTTTACATATGATTATTACTTGTAGAGGAGTGACTAATAGTATAATTATGAAAGTATGAACTAAAGATAATTTCACACCTTTTGTTCTAATTTTCAAACTAATCACGGTGATCATGCTTATATTACACAACATCGATTCTCACCCATTCAATTTTCTTTATATGATTTTTGTTCTTAATAAAACTCAAAAAGAGGGAAGTGCTGAATCATAAAAATTTTGTAACCCTTGTTATGATCTACCCTCATAGAACTTATCTCATATTCAACCATTAAGTTCAACATGCAAGCTCTTATATGTTTAATAATGTTCGTGTATTGATAGATATTTATTGGGGAACACAAAGTGTCTAACTGAGCTAATGACTTAAAAAGCTAAATCCAATTAGTTAATAACAGTAAAACAAATTTCACTTTCCCAAATCCCATTAATTAAGAATATCTCAACAACTCCTACAAAAGAGAAAAAAATATGTATTTGACTTGTAAATATTAACAACTTAATCCCACAATTTAATATTTTATTAGGATTTGCTTACAATTTTTAGAAGTTATTTTGTAGGAGTAAATTATGTATGTAATTCACCGAGTGTTCTCCTAATTATCAGGGATTTTATAAAATAGATACATATTATAATATTTTGGTATCCCACCTCTTATCAAAACTGTTATCATTTTTTATATTATATTATATTATTTTAAATTTTATTTTATATAGCAAAATTAAGTTATTAGATATAATGTGATAAATTTGAATGGTTAACAGAAAGATATATCAAATCGATACATCAAATATAATTATACATGCATGTATATAATTATATATTTTATTTAAATAACGTGGGGCTGCCAATTTCATTTTTTTAATGCTTTGCACAAAACATTCTCACCTCTTATAATCGTGAAGCGTCGTTTCCTATATATATATATATATATATATATATGTAAGGAAAATTTCAAAATTAATATGGGATAACAATAAATATGCAAACACTTCTGACTTGCAAAGTCACTATAATTCGAGGGTTAGGCCTTTTCATATTCCAATGATTTCATAGGGTAATCGTAAATAATATACGATTTATCTAATATTAGCCAATAGTGTTATAATATTCGTTAAGTCTCTGTCTGTGTCTCTGTCTCTCTCTCTAAATATATATATATATATATATATATTTAACTTAAATAATATATGTGTATATATATATATATATTTAAATATATATTTAACTTAAAGAATATATGTGTGTGTATATATATATATATATATATATATATATTTAAATAAAGAATTCTACCCAATTATATATATATATATATATAAGCTTCCAGGATAAGGAATTCTACTTGATTCTAGAATTATATTTGATTATATATATATATATATGTAAGATTTATATGTGTGTAAATAATATATGCACGATTCTATTTGCAAATACTAGGTAAACATGAATAAGTATTTTAATTAATCTGTAATTCTTTTATATGATTACAACAGCTTTAGATTGTTGAATCAAATTGAACTACTGTATTCAAGAATTCTAATTAGAAGAATTATAATGGAAATAAAAGTACAAAATAACTTAAATTCATGCATATAAAATAAACAATTAAATTAACATGCGTAAATGACAGAAAAATAAGTTTGGAATGAGCTAGCTTGTGAGGCGTGTAATCACTTGCCCTAAAGCTGTTGTGCCTCCCTACGTGAAGGTTCCAATGGTCACAAACAGCTCCAAGATCCAACCTAGGTTTTGCTCACAGCTAATCTCCTCAGAGTTCACGTCCACTAAGAGAAAGATGAACCGTCTAAAATTCAAAGTTGCCCACACAAAATAATATGAAAAATACAGAGAGGTTGAATGGATGAGGTTGGATGGAAGAAGTTAAAAGCTCTTGCTGTGTGTTGTGGAAGAATACATAAACCTCTATTTATAGACATTCTCTGTATCTTCCTACCAACAAAATATCCCAAGAAATCTCCACACATGGCAGAAAATCAACAACAAAGAATATCACAAAATCAGCAACCAAAATAAAAAATTAGAAAGAAGTTAAAACTAATTTTGAAACTTTCAAAGATATAAAAAATATAACACTATGGGCAAGCAAGCCATGTGCACAGAAGGGTCTTGGCACCTTTGGGGCAAGGTTGTTGGCTAGAGCAAAGACATGTGCTATGGGGCATGAGGTGGCTCCATCTTCCACCACCACCAAGAATGGCAACAGATGGTAATCTGACTTGGACATGACATAGGCTCAGTTTAGCATGCCAATCATATGAAGACTAAGGCATGAGTGGTCATGGCTTGGCACGGTTTGTGGGCACCATGGAACAATGTTGCTTAGGCATGGCATGGGTGCAACCCAGCATGCAAATGGTTTGGTTGGGCAGAGTTAGCCAAGGCATGGTTCAAGCCTTGGGCACCAGTGGGCTAGTCTGTGTGCACTAAAACTGATTTAGTGGTTTGGCTTAGACTAGGGTTGGCTAAAACAAACATGGCTTGTTGAAGTTCAAATATTGAGGCGACAGTTATAGGTGTCTTAGCTAGGACAACCTGCAAGTTCGTGGGAGATGTCTTGACTTCAGACATGAGAAATTGATTCGATTGTGTTGGTCTATTGGGTTGATGTGGTGCATGACTTATCACATGGTAGTTCATGGGTAACTGCCATGTCTCCTTAGTGGTAGAATTGGTGCAGCAATAGAAGCAAGTTCTGTGATCATGGAGTGCTACGGTCATGGCAGTAGCAGTTGACAGCAACTGCGTAGACATGTGGCATGGTCTAGATCAGTGCAGCAGAACTACCCAACTGCCATGCACAAGTGGCAGTAGATCTAGGACTTCTATAATTGTTGGGCATATGTGGCAGCATAACTGCTCGGGACATATGGCAGTGTCTAGGGCATTGCTGAATGTAACTGTTGTATGTAATGTGCCTATATATATGAGTGCTTGTATGCCATTGTTAGGCAGAGAAAAGCAAAGCGTGAGCAAGAGAGAATCTGTAAGTGAGATTGTGTGCACAGTGCCTAGTGCACCTTGTAAGCCTTGGTGGCTCAGAGTGTCCTTTGTATTGAGAAAGGGTTTTGTGAATAAAAGATTTTGGGAGTTTTCCCTTGTAATTCCATATGCCTTGAGTGTGTGTTTTGAGTGGCTTGTTGCAGGGCAACGATATCACGGGTTAAGCCTCAATTTTTTGCTCTTAAGATAACAACTCCGTGACACTTTCCATGCATTTTCACTGTTGTCAAGTGCTGATGGACAAATATAAAGAAAAAACCCTTGTTGGGAGATTAAAAATGGGGTCGCTATTAGAAAATGTCTAATAAGAGCGGTGCTATTGTAAGTTGTTAAGTTTGAAATTTTACGACATGATTGGTGCATGTACATCACATGAAAGTCTAATGTGCTCGTGTAACGTGCACACAACAACAATCACATTGCAAAATTTTGAATGTCACGATTGATGGTAGCAATTCTCTTTCTAACAAACATAGATTCAACCAAGCGTTGCATTTCAAATTGGCAAGTAAATGATCTTATTTGGGTCAGGAATGATTGGTGTCTATTCAATTCTATTAAGTGAACACATTGTTTTGTATGATAAATAATGGTGGATGAGTTGTTGTGGTTTGACAACACACATTTTCTAAGGTAAATGGAAGAGAAAAGTAGACATTAATTGAATTTGTTTTTTTTTTTTTTGCTTCATTCTTTCTCTTTCATACATTAACACCTGCACATATAGTGATCACTGTCATTTTCCTAATACATTATAATGTTATTGTAGGTTTGGTGATTTAAAATGTACTTGAATTTTGGTTCAAATCCATAGACAAAAGGGAAGTTTGTGAGAATGTAGGTTCGTCATACTCAAATCTACTCTGCTAAAATAAATGCTTCATTTCTTATGTGTATTTCTATTACAATAATGACGTTGTAGCTTGTTAGTTTATCATTCTTTTGTGCAAAGTGTTTGGATTTAACTTTATATTTCTTTCTAGCCCAGTTTCCGTTGGTAAAAAAAAAAAAAAAAATGGTTTTATCATTTTTCTAAGTTCTATGATGTTTGTAAGCAATATGACTATTTTTAGTGATTGGCTATTATTAATGATTCTAGATCTGTAATTTACAAGTCACACACAAATCTTTAAATTGTGAGACTAATTTACCAATGAATCTAATTAATTATACCCTCCAAATGCAATTGTTATAATGTTTTCTTTAATCCCTATATCCACAAACCAAACGAAAGCCTTGTCATGCAAGAGGATATCCTCATCTCCCAGTTATCTATTCCTAAATTTAAAATGTTAATTGAAAATCACTTTTAAGTCCTACATTGATTATAATTTATCTTTGCTTTTTTTTTTATTAGTTATAAAGCCTGTTTATTTGTTGCTTATTTTTTACTTTATCGGAGAAAAACAGGGAATATATCAGAGTAATGAGGATATTTTAACTATTTTTAATTTTTAAATAGAATTGGATTTTAGATAAATTACAACAAACAGGGCAACAATGTGGCAGTTTGGGTTTGAGCCACGCTAGGCCCATGTTAGATGGGCTTGTACTACAAGTCTATGGGCCAAACACGTGCATGGGCTTGTACTACGGGCTTCTGGGCCAAACATGTGCATGGGCTAGTGAACTTAGAACTTAGATATTCTTGGCCACTCTAGCATGATCCAACGTAACTAATAATGTGGGAAAAATGTATGACTAATGGTTAGATGTTCCAAATTAAAGACTTATTGGCAAAATAATTAAAATGTATCTAAACTACTACCAATAATATAATGCCACATCATTTAGAGTATTACTAAAAATATATAACGGTATGGCAATAATAAACAATATATATTAGTGAAATAACTAATGTCATCTAATTGTTATAATATGAAACATACGTGACATGTTGAATTTTATTCTATATGATTTTGGAAATTTTTTCGTATTATCTTATCACTAAAATTTTTTTGTTTGTTTGTTATTGTCTAATTAAATATATATATTTTATTATCAAATTTTCCAAACTGATCATTTATGTGTCATTATCATACTAAATGGGTGCTTATTCAGTGTTGGATGCTATTATAGATTAAATTAAATTATCTTTGAAGGGTAGATCAAGGCCCGGTTGGACATAGATCCTTACATTATGAATAACCAAAAGGCTATAACAAACGTTCTCATGATGCTTATCTGTCTACTCTTACTCCATTTTATACTTTGTTATATTGTTTTTTGAGATAAGTATCCAACAATTATAAGCAAAAATAACTTGTAAATGTCGAAGCTGGCATGTTTTAGTGGCATTATCTCTTCATTTTCAGAAAGAAAAGTGTTAGAAAAATTTTATTATACTTTATCAAAATATTACACACTAAAAATTTATAATAGTTTAAAATAAAATATTATACTTAAAAAATTATTGTAATTAAATTTGATTGTTGTAAATTTAGTTTCAAAACTATACTGTAATATGTATTTGTAAAACTTGTTTTGAAATTAAGACTAAAGTAAAATTAGTTTCATAATAATAGAAAATAGAAATTAATTGCAATAATAAGAATATAGAACTTACCGGATGTAGAAAAATTCTAGAAGTATAACAATGCTAATTGATCAAGGCTAGTGTATTATACTATGTCTTTAAGATAATATAACCCTTGAACAGGTGTTTCGAGTTTTTAATGGCGGTTGTCTCTCAGGATACAATGGTTACGCATAATAGAAGAAGCACTTTAATTTTCTGTGCATAACAAACCAAAACTTTTGTTGAACTCTTTCAATATGCAGACGCAAACTCAGGCTCACAATGTATGAATGATAGCTCGTAAAATTGAATTAATTTTAATGAGAACGGACTCGTTTTATATAGAGGAGCTAGTGACTGTTCGAACAGTCACAGTCTCTAGTAGACTCGTCTCTACATTGAACATGTGCATTTGTTCGTGTTTGAATTAAATAAGGCAAGTGTTTAGTCCAATTTCAAATTTGAAAACGACAGCGTATTAGTCGTTTTACACTGGTAACTAAAATGGCAGCATTTCTGGAAAAAAAAAATTAAATAAATTTTGTTCAAAAAAGATAAATATACAGCAGGTCAAGCCCGAACCAGACCCGGTTCACAGAAATTAATTAAAGTAATAAGAATATAGAACTTACTGGCTGCAGAAAAACTCTAGAAGTACAATAATGCTAATTGATCAAGGTTACTGTATTATACTATGTCTTTAAGATAATATCGCCATTGCATAGGTGTTTCGAGTTTTTAATGCCGCTTGTATCCCAGGATACAATGGTCACACATAACAGAAGAAGCATTTTAATTTTCTGTGCACAACGAACCAAAATTTGTGTTGAACTCTTTCAATACTCAGACGCAGACTCATAATGTATGAATGATAACTCGTCAAACTGAATTAATTTCAAAGAGGTCGGACTAGTTTTATATAGAGAAACTAGTGACTGTTCGAACAGTCACAGTCTCTAATAGACACATCTTTACATTGAACATGTACATTTGTTCGTGTTTGAATTAAATAAGGCAAGTGTTCAGTCCAATTTCAAATTTGAAAACGACAGCGTATTAGTCATTTTACACTAGTAACAAAATGGCAACGTTTCTGGAAAAAAATTTAAATAAATTTTGTTCAAAAAAGATTTATATACAACAGGTCAAGCCCGAACCCAACCCGGTTCACAAAAATTAATTGAAGTAATAAGAAAATAGAACTAACCGATTGCAGAAAAATTCTAGAAGTACAATAATGCTGATTGATCAAGGCTAGTGTATTATACTATGTCTTTAAGACAATATTGCCCTTGCACAGGTGTTTCAAGTTTTTAATGACGCTTGTCTCTCAGGATACAATGGTCACACATAACAGAAGAAGCATTTTAATTTTCTAAGTACAACGAACCAAAACTTGTGTTGAACTCTTTCAATATGCAGACGCAGACTCATAATGTATGAATGAGAACTCGTAAAATTGAATTAATTTTAATGAGGACAGACTAGTTTTATATAGAGAAACTAGTGATTGTTCGAACAGTCACAGTCTCTAATAGATGCGTCTTTACATTGAACATGTGCATTTGTTTGTGTTTAGTCCAAGTTGTTTTACACTGGTAACAAAATGGCAGCGTTTTTGAAAAAAAATTTAAATAAATTTTGTTCAAAAAAGATATATATACAGCAGGTCAAGCTCGAACCCGACCCGATTCAATGTGAGGCAACAACGCCTGTCTTACCCTTCACAGAACTTAAGTGTCCCTAAGGGCTCAAACCTCTCTTCAAAATAATTGTGTATATATATATATATATATATATATATAGTATTTAAAATTCTAGTACCCATCCTATGTGGAACATAAGCTTTTCACATATTATTACTATTTTCAAGTAGTGATATTTGGAGGTAATTTTTTCATTCAACCCAATATATGTTCTTAATTTCTTCATGAAGGAAAATATATTTTTATGTGGACTTGGCACGCGTCTTACCCCTTCCACAAAACTTGGGTGTCCCTAAGGACCTAAACCCCTCTTCAAGATAATTGTATATATACTCTTTAAAATCTTAGTATATATTTTCATGTGGACTCGACTGCACGTCTTACCCTTTCAACAAAATTTGGGTGCTCGTAAGGACCCAAATTCTCATTCAAGGTGATTGTATATATACTCTTTTAAATCTCAGTACCTTTCAACAAAATTTGGGTGCTCGTAAGGACCCAAATTCTCATTCAAGGTGATTGTATATATACTCTTTAAAATCTCAGTACCTTTCAACAAAATTTGGGTGCTCGTAAGGACCCAAATTCTCATTCAAGGTGATTGTATATATATTCTTTAAAATCTCAGTACCTATCCTACGTGGGGCATAAGCTTTTCATAAGCTTTTAACACATTGTTAGTTTTGAACAACCCAATATATGTTCTTAATTTTTTCATAAAGAATAACATATTTTCATGTGAATTTACTTAAAATAATGTGTGGAATGTCTATCCATTTTTCACTTTCATAATTTTGACGTTACTAATTTTATTTTTTATCCTCCCACACAGGTGGAAGGTGCACCATGGGATTCACCAATGAATTTCATTGTGTGAGAGGAAGAAAAAGAAAAGTTAGAACTTAGAACTTAAATATTTAATCTATTTTTTTTAAAATAAAAAATTATCTCTTTTATTTTATTTTTTGCCTTTTCTTTTATATTTAAATTTTGGCCACTTTTTTAAGTTTTTATTTTTAAATAAATATTGATTAAAACATTATCAGTCAAAAATAAAAGTATAAGTTATTTATTTTAAATTTATTTTTATATAAAATGAATTTTTTTAAAAAAAACATATAGTCAAAATTAAAAAAATATGAAATGTGTATTTTTATTATTTTTTTAAAAATCTAATAAAATGAGAGGTATTTATAGTTCTTCTACAAAAATAGAAGAAAATGGTATAATTTAAAAAACCATTAAGAAAAATGTCTTTATAACATTTTAGCATGTATTAAGAAACACAAGTCCCTTCCAAGGAATCCTCCCAGGGCCCAACAGGAACAATAGGGTTCTGAAAAATCAATATATTATCTTGTTTATCTATAACACATGGTGGCGGCGACGGCTGCAGAATGTTAGATAGCTGATCTGAAATGGGGGGATGATTTTTTTCCCGAAAATCTATGGGGATTGGTGGGTTGGAAAGCTTTTATCTCTTCCATATCATTCATCTATGGATTGGGGTTTGATAGCTTTCCAATTCCACCCATTCCTATGGTTTTTCGGGCTTCTCTCTCTTTTCTCATATTGCTTCATGAGCTGCTCATCATCTTGTCAAAACTCCAACAGGTATTTTCACCTTCTCCCTTATATTTATTTTATTATGCAACATACACATACACATACTGATACATGTATATATATATATATATATATTTATATGTTTATGCATATATTCTTTGTCCATGTTTGAAGGGCCTTTTTCCTTGATCTGTCCTGAGTTTGAAGAGAGAGTTCTAGCATCCTATCCATTTTCTTTCTCATCTGTTGGCATTCCATGTAGTCTATGTTCTATGATCTTACTCAAATTAAATTATAATTATAAATTTTAATTTATGAATAGTAATACACATATTTGAATTTTAGTTTGAGTAAAACATATTTGATAAGGGTTTAAGTTTAAAGAAAGATTAGTTTTTTTTTTTTTTTTCTATGAATTTTGACTCAACTGCATACGATGTTAAGGTAAAGAAACAATCTAGTTTGAATATTTCCAACGAATCCTAACCTCATTTTTTCCCCTAAAAAAATCAAATTGATGCCCACATGAGAGAATTAATGACTTGAAAGGAAAAGAAAAAAGTTATCAATTTAAATTTCATTTATCACATATCGTAGTAACTGTGTGTATTAATATTGCACAAAACATTCACTAGGGTTGGAAGAGTTTATGGAAAATAGATAATATGGTACAATAGCTTTTGTATATTTAGAAAGGATGGAATGGATTCACCGGTGGTAGTGTTTTTGCACAGAAGATGAAGAAACCTTGCAATATCTTTTGCACAGAAATCATACCACATCCTCGGATAAAAATAAATTATCTTACCAAAAAATAAAGGTGACAATAAAGACTTTCAAAAATAAAGTAATACATAACTAAAAAAAATATAAGCAATAAGTATATTAGTCAATTATCATATATTTATCAATAATTATTAGTCTACACTAGAGAGTTTATACTAATTAATTCTAATTTATAATGACAGAACATTTTATTAAGTATCTGATTAAAATTATTTACAAGTGATTCTAGTCGGTAAATATACTCTTAGGCCTTGTATAGTTTATTAGATAGTACTGTTGCTGTTTTGGTAGAATGTTATGAAATTTAATAAATAAGTAATTATTAAACTCAGTTCAATAAACCAATAAGTATTATGATATTATATAAAAATCAAACTACTTATTGCCTTGTCTAAATATATATATTCAAGATTGGTTTGAAATATAAATGAATTAACTTGATCATAATTTTAAGAACTAAGTTTAATTGACTCAGGCTCATTTACAACCCTAATGTTCACATAAAAGACAAATTTCCATTGCCAAACACATATTCAACAAAAGATTCATGAGCTGAAAAGCTTCTCCCATCACACCAAAGCAATTCTATTATGCACAACGAGTTAATAAAAATGCATAAATAATGTGACAATTTCATACAATACTTTCCCTCTGTTAGAAGGCAAGAGTCGCATAACTTGGGCTTTTATATATATAGGATATATTTGATTTTCTAATGTTGAGATAGGAAATTAATTTTTTCGTTTATAACACTCATAAAGAAATTTGATAGGTAATAATTTTATTAATTAATAATTTATAAATTCCTTAAAAATTATTAATTATTGAAGATTCAATTTTATCTTAAAACTCTTAATTTGTTAATCAAAAGGGAATCCCTAACCTGACATACTAATTCATTGAGTGCAATTCAATGAATGGGTAGATTTGTATTCATTTATGTTCTAATTAACTCATAAAGGCAAGTAAACTTAAGATTGACGAAGGAATAAAAGGATTTTATGTATGTAATTTATTTACATATATACATATAAAGAGAGAGATTAGAGAGATAAAATCAATTCTATATCTATGCACAACTCAATAACATGGATTAGACGTTCCTCCTATATTGCACTAAAAGCAGCCCTAACGATTAAGTCATTATAAGTATATTTTGATAGATTAGTTCCAACTATTAGTTATTTATATTCTTAAAATTTGACCGAATCAATTATTTTTTTAAATATAACTTTTCAAACTCACAGTTTAGATTTGATCAAGTTTTTTTCTTGCTTTACTGCTCAAATTGTAATAGTAATTAGAAAGAAGAATGATAATTCTGTTAAAAAATAACATTTCACTATTAATGAATAAAAAAAATAAAATTTTAATATTATGACACTGATAAATTTTTTTTTTAATATAGCTAAAATAAATTTTACTATTGAAATTACTCTAAAACTATCATTCTCAAATATTTCTACAAATAAGATTAGCTTATCAAATAATGTGATGTTATAAGATTAGATATATATATATATATATATATCATTTTGTGATGAGATATCACAGTGATCATACTTTTAGTAAATTACTCTTGGAGAGATGCTAAACGCCGCCGTTCCATCACTCAGCGATGCAATTCAATGAATGGGTAGATTTGTATTCATTTATGTTCTAATTAACTCATAAAGGCAAGTAAACTTAAGATTGACGAAGGAATAAAAGGATTTTATGTATGTAATTTATTTACATATATACATATAAAGAGAGAAATTAGAGAGATAAAATCAATTCTATATCTATGCACAACTCAATAACATGGATTAGACGTTCCTCCTATATTGCACTAAAAGCAGCCCTAACGATTAAGTCATTATAAGTATATTTTGATAGATTAGTTCCAACTATTAGTTATTTATATTCTTAAAATTTGACCAAATCGATTATTTTTTTTAATATAACTTTTCAAATTCACAGTTTAGATTTGATCAAGTTTTTTTTCTTGCTTTACTGCTCAAATTGTAATAGTAATTAGAAGGAAGAATGATAATTCTGTCAAAAAATAGCATTTCACTATTGATGAATAAAAAAAATAAAATTTTAATAGTATGACACTGCTAAAATTTTTTTTTAATATAGCTAAAATAAATTTTACTATTGAAATAACTCTAAAACTATCATTCTCAAATATTTCTACAAATAAGATTAGCTTATCAAATAATGTGATGTTATAAGATTAGATATATATATATATATATATCATTTTGTGATGAGATATCACAGTGATCATACTTTTAGTAAATTACTCTTGGAGAGATGCTAAACGCCGCCGTTCCATCACTCAGCGATTCAATCTTCTTTTTTCAAGTTGGACCCGGTTCTCTCCTATAGGTGAACTTCTTAATATAATATTAATTTTATTCTTTTTTAACTTTCCGAAAAAGACAAGATTACTGAGAAATGGAGGAAAAGTGATATTAAGTGAATAATTTTGTATTTAGACTAGTTTATTGCAACTCATAAAAAAAAATTATTTTTTATTTTTTATTTTATAAAAGTCATATATGTAATATATACAATCTTAAAGACACAAATCATGTCCCTTTCACTCTTGTTTGCCACATGCATATATTTTTTTTATTAATTCAAAGTTTCATAAAATATAATTAATTATCACAATCACATTTATTTTTACTATCTTTCTTAAAATTAATGTTAATTAATTTTTGCTTTGACACAAGAATTTTCATACATAAAAAAAAAAAAAAAAACCATATCAATTTAGTATAATTAGCATTCTATAATATGGTATTTCCAAGTTAAGCATATGACTAATGTTAGTTTAAAAATTTCTCCCAAATTCAATATTTACAGAAAATAACAATAATGACAATAATAGTTATATCAATAAAATGTGCTTGTAATGTAATTAGTGTCATATATTTAATAAAAAAAAAAAATCAGAAATCCCTGCATTGATTAATATATAAATTTGATTTGTATACAAAAGAGAGATAAGAGGTGTCATTTATTTAATAAATAAAATTAGAAATCCCTTACTTGATATAAGCTTCAAAAGTGAGGAGAAAAGTAATCAAATGTGGTCAATGCTATAAAATTATATGGTTCCTGTATGACATATTGTATTCAAATATTTATAATATTTTATATGATAACATTACAAAAGCCATTTCATAAAAATATATGCATAATGCAGGTAGCAAACAAGAGTGAAAGGGATATGATTTGTGTCTTTAAGATTGTATCTATATTACATATATGACTTTTATAAAATCAAAAAAATAATAATAAAAAATAACTTTTTTTAGGAGTTGGCATTTTGTAAATTAGCCTATTTCAAAATTTTGGTTTAATTTTTACTTTTTATTTTTTATTTTCACTCTAAAATTTTAACACAATCCAAATTTTTTTTATCTTAATTCTCTCATTTCTTTCTCAAAATTTTGGCTGAACTCAAAAAAAAATGCACTAAGATTTTTTCCAAATATTTTTTAACCCCCCAAAAAATATTTCCTGACTCCGCCCTTGCTGTTGTGTGAAACCACCTCATTTCGATACATTTTCGCAAAAGTAAATAATTATATTTATTTTAAACTGACTTTCTTTGAAATTTTTAAAAATTATAAAGACATTCTTTAAGAATTCTGAAATTACACGATACTTTTTTATTTTTGTTGACGAATTACACATATCTCTATTGTCCAACTTGTTTTTTGAAAATGAAAAAATATTCTTTTTGTGTTTTTTTTACACAACTTTTCAATTTTGACTATATTTTTCTAACTTTTGTTTGAATTTGTTTTTTCATTTTATATAAAAATAAATTTCAAGTAAACAACTTGTATTTTATTTTTGATCAAGAATATTTTAATTAATATTTATTTTTAAAAAATGGTTAAAATTGAAAAAAATAAAAGGGATACTTTGTCATTTTAAAAGAAAAAAATAACTGAAAAAAAATATGTGTAATTTGTCAATAAAAATAAAAGATGATAATAAAATTTTAAAAATATCAAAAATAATATTTGCAATTGTTAAAAACTTTTAAAAATGTTCAATATAATTTATTATTTATTTATTATCTTCTTATGCATTACCTTTAAAATTCATTGTTTAATAAGACTAATTGTGGGACCACGAATGGGTCTCATTATTGTGAGAAGACAATAAAGACAAGAAAGTTGAAAGGGATAATATTTCTTTTATACAACTTTGGAGGAGGAGATTAAATTCATGTCAACTATTCAAGTACACATTTACAATACTCAAATTGGTTTTAAGAACTAATATTTCTCAAAAAATAAAAGTTAAAATTCTTTATTATATATTTTTTAAATGTAATATTACTGTAAACTCAAATTTATGAGTTAATATATTTTTACCATTAAATGATTTAAGAATTAAAGATAAAATAATTTATTAAAAGTAAGTGTATTCTAACTATAGCATGAGTTAAGAATTAGAGATAAAATAGTTATAACTTAGAGCATCTCTAATGTTAAATGTAATTTTATTTATGTCAATTCTATAATTTGGCATGACAGTACAAAAATGTCAAATTTTGAAAATTTTACTATAATGCTAAAATGTCATTTTTTTTTAACATAACTACTATTTTTTTTTATTATAAAATAGCGTGAATTCCACCTCTGTTTGGCATTTACTTGATAAAGTGGCATGAATTCCACATTTATTTAACATATGCAAGTCGTATTTCATGAATTTTATAAACAGTAATGTTATGCTTCTCAAATATCTATCCCAAATATTGCATCCCAAATGATATGACACAGTAATATTGGCAGTGCATTTAAGTCATGTAATTAATGTGTTGTAGTGAGATTCTGTTATGTCATTGTCATATCATTTGGTATATAAATTTGAGATAAATTTTTGAGATGTGTAGTACTACTCTCTCATAAAATGCTACTACTTACTTTCAATAACAATTGGAAATTGACATTGTCATTTTTTGGCAAACCAAATGACACACACCATTGGAACAACATTTTTTTTACATTAATGATAAATTTTGGAATTAACACATGCATTAAAATAACTCTTATACTATTATTCATATTTTAAACTTACACCTTTTGTCCATTAGTCCACGTAACTTATGAGGTCATTTTTAGGGATGACTCAAATTTTTATTCAAATTTAAATACAAATTTTATTTAAGTTTGGTATTCTTTAGCAGTTACTTAGTTTTTACTCAAATATATTTTTTAAAAATTCTTACTTTGACCCAAAATAATTCTTATTATGCTAAAAAACTTTAAATTTGTTTTGAACAATGTTTTGAGTACGTGAATAATATTGCACCTAATTTGAGTTTAAGTTTGAATAAAAATAGATTTAGTATAAGTTTGAATTTATTACTGAATAAGTAATGTTTTATAGAACAATATTTTTGCAATACAACTACTCACATGGGCCCACATTCATGTGAGTGTGATGGGTATAGATCCCACACCTAATTGTACTACAAAAATATTGTACCTGATATACCACTATGTGACACACCAACCACTACATGACACGTGTAAATGCAGATCGGCTTATGCTCGGTCATTCAGTTCATGCTCGGTCACATGACTTATGTTCGGTCATTCAGTTCATACTCGGTCATATGACTTATGTTCGGTCATTCAGTTCATGCTCGGTCATATACCTCATCCTCGGTCGATCAAGGGCATAACCCATATGGACCGAGCTCATAGTATCAAAGCAGGGCTGCTCTCCTACAAAGCTAAACGTATACAGATGCAAGTCTGCAGTACAACACATCAATGATCAAACCTTATCACCGCCTCAATGAGCACCGAGCAGGAAATAAGGAAACTGTCTCCAATAAGGAAACTGCCACGGTGAGTTACCATATTCAACAAGGTAACTGATATCTCTGAAGATCCAATCCCTATATTCATGGTTCCAAATCCTAATCAACTTGGGAGAGCCATTGTCTATAAATTCAACCCTAAAGGTACGCTTTACTTTCATGCTCATTATTTGGCTTTCATTACAGTCCTTCAATTCAGTTTATTGACTTAAGCATCGGAGCGGCTACCGCCGGAGCCAACCCGGTGGTCCTCTGATCTTCTGTTTCAAGTGTTTCGTAGGGAGTCAAGCTTGAATCTCATGTGGGCCAAAAAGTGCAGCATCAGTTTGGCGCCGTCTGTGGGAACGACAATCACCAAGTGCTCTACTTACCCAAAGCTCATCTTCCGTTTATCAAAGGATCATGGCTCCCAACCTGCGACCCAAGAAGAATACTCAAAACCCTCATCCTCAACCGACAGCCGGACGAGGAAGAGGGCAAGTGACTGATCCTGTACAACAGGAGCTTGTCGAAACCAAGGCGGCAGAACCAGTTGTTGCGGGAATAGCTCTTGACCATGTCCAGGACCCTGGTGATGTTCACCCAGAATCATGAAACCAATCTCCAAAATCCACCCGTTGCCACAAACACTCGGGAGGTGCAGCCCCCTATGGTTGCCAATACTCATGGAGATCCCCAACCATCGGCAGCAGCAGGCCGAGGAGTCCCTGCCTTTGTCCCAGAAGTCCATTATCGAAGCACCACTCGAATCCCCATCCCTAGGGCCTCGGGAGCGAACCACGTTCCACAAGAGTCACCACCTCGAGTGGTTCCTGCACCACCGGTGCAAGAGAATTAGAACAACCCCCTAGTAATGGGCCAAGATCAGCCTACTCATGTAGGCCCTGAAGTCACGAGACTTGTCTCGCACCAGCCCATCTTGCCAAGGGGGTCAATAAGAGCCGAGGAAGTTGTCGAATCAATGGACCGCACTGCCGTTATAAGAGGTGCCCAGTATCCGGAACATGTCGAGCTGGCCAGACTGCTCGGGAGGTCGGCCACCCCGTTCACTAATGCTATCATGGCTGAGGAAAGACCCAAGAAATTTATCGTCCCCAAATTCACCCCTTATGATGGGACTGGGGACCCCGGGGACCACCTCTCCCACTACCAGCACACCATGGTTTTACACGGTACTTCTGATGCTTTTCTATGCCGAACGTTCGTGACCAGCCTCAATGGTACTTGCCCTTGAAGTGGTTCCACCACCTCCCGCCAAACTCAGTGTCTAGCTTCTATGAGCTCGGCAGGAGATTCCTGGATAGATTCATGACTAGTAGGAGGCTGAGAAAAGGGTCCAGAATTCCTGCTAAACATAAAGCAAACGAGGGCAAGAATCACTCAGGGGGTATATAGCACGTTTCAACATCGAGCTCACCGAGGTGACAGACTATAGCTCCGGTTTCCTAGTGGCTGCTCTGGACCGCTGGTCTTGCACAAGGAGGCTTCAGAGACTCCCTGACCAAAAATCCCTCCGCAGATATGGCGGCACTTATGGACCGGGCAAGGAAATACATTAACTTGGAGGAAGCCAGGGACACCTCTAGAAAGGTCAAGGAACAAGCTCAGAAAGACGACTAGAAGAAAGATGGTCAGAAGAAGGACGACCAAAGGAAGGATACCAGCTCGGCTAGGAAAAGAGCCAGAAGCCCAGAAAAAAGGGGGGCTCCCAGAACCTCCTACAATTCTGGGCTAAGGGAATTCAACCACTTTACTCCTCTAAATACCTCTCCATACAACATACTGAAGCAAGTAAGGTCTCGAGAAAATCTGAGATGGCCAGAACCTTTGAAAGGAGACCCCAGCTACCGAGATCAAACCAAATACTGTGATTTTCACAAAGACCGAGGGCACACAACCAATACTTGCAAAGCTCTCAAGCATGAGATTGAGCAGCTAATAAGAAGAGGACGACTACAAGAGTTCGTCAAGCAGGACGGAAGACAGAACCCCCGTGACGAACGACCCCAACAGAGGAAGGCCGACCAGAAGCAAGAACAGAAGGAGGGTAGGAACGAGCCCCCACGACAGAACAACCAGGTGATCTTTGTCCTACACGTAGATTTCCCTACAACAGGCACTTCTAACAGGTCAAGGAAACGTTATGCTTGGGAGGCCAGGTCTGCTCCCAACAACATACAGGTCGCTAAATTGGAGAAAAGGTTAAAACCTGTACCTGAAATCCAGTTTACGGATCACGACCTTAGAGGAGTACATTATCCTCATAGTGACGCCCTGGTCATCTCCCTCAAGACCGCCAACTTCGAGATCTGAAGAGTCCTTGTTGACACTGGGAGCTTGATTAACGTACTATTTTACGACCCCTTTAAGCATATGAAACTCGACCCCAATGACATTAAGCCCACTGGTATAATCATGGTGGGCTTCGACGGAAATCTCAATACTCCATTGGGAAGGGTCGATCTGGCCACAACTGCAGGCGAAGGGGATGGACAAAAGACCACGATAGCTGAGTACATGGTCCTAAAAGCCAAATCTCCCTATAACGTCATAATTGGGAGGCCCTGGCTACATGAGATGGGGGCAGTCACGTCAACTCTTCACCAATGCCTGAAGTACGTTCACAATCAGACCGTTTACTCTATCAGAGGATGCCAACTGACCTCCCGAGAGTGCCATGCCCTCGCACTCAAGGTTAAGGCCCCTAAATAGCAATTACTGCACGCCCGTGAATGCAAAGATGTAATCCACCCTTGCTGTCACGAGGCAGAAGACTGTCCATCCAAGATTAACGAGCCATTAAGCCCGAGAGAAAGGGATAGCAGGGCCAAGCCTATAGGAGAACCTATTAAAGTCCTGGTCAGCTCGGAAGATCAGGGGCGTTACCTGCAGATAGGTCCCGACCTGACACATATCGAGCAGGACGAGCTGGTCAAGTTCTTAAAGAAAAACCTCTCTGTGTTCGCCTGGGAAACAAGGGACATGGAGGGGATAGATCCCGACCTTATCACACACAGATTAATGGTGGATCCGGACCATCCACCAGTGAGACAAAAGAGAAGGCCACTCGCTCCAGAGCGCCACCAGGTCATCAACGATGAAGTTCAAAGGTTACTCGACGCCAACATGATATGAGAAGTATTTTATCCCGACTGGCTGGCCAACACTGTCCTAGTCAAAAAGAAGAATGGCAAGTGGAGAGTCTGTGTGACTACACAGATCTTAACAAGGCATGCCCTAAAGATAGCTTCCCTCTTCCAAGAATAGATCAGTTAGTCGATGCAACTATAGGGCACGAGCTCATGAGCTTCATGGATGCCTATTCTAGGTACAACCAAATACAGATGCATCCCCCCGACCAAGAGAAGACTTCATTCATCACCGGACGAGGTCTCTATTGCTATAGAGTGATGCCGTTCGGACTAAAGAATGCCGGAGCCACATACCAACGTCTTGTTAACAAGATGTTTAGCCCTCTTATCGGCAGTACTATGGAAGTCTACATTGATGATATGTTGGTCAAGAGCTTAAAGAAGAGCAGTCATCTCCAGCACCTAGCACAGACATTTGATATTCTTGGACAGTATAAGATGAAGCTCAATCCCTCGAAATGCACCTTCGGTGTAACAAAGGGGAAATTCTTGGGATACATAGTCTCTCAGAGAGGTATAGAAGCAGACCCAACCCAAATCGGGGCTCTGATCGGACTAAAATCCCCAAGAACTAAGAAGGACATTCAAGCTCTGAATGGCAAAATAGCAGCTCTTAGCAGATTTATTTCCAAATCCACGGATCGTTGTCTACCATTCTTCAAGGCTTTGAAAGGTAACAAATCTTTACAATGGACTAACGAATGTGAAAAATCCTTTCAGGAACTCAAAAGGTACCTAGCCTCGCTCGAGCTTTTGTCAAAACCAATCCAAGGGGAAAGGCTGCTTCTCTACCTTGCAGTCTCTGAGAACTGCTGTCAGTTCGGTACTGGTCAGATAGGACAGGAGCGTGCAGAGGCCCATCTTCTATGTCAGCAAGGCATTACTGGACACAGAGAAGAGGTACCCCGAGATTGAGAAACTAGCCCTAGCACTCATAGTATCGGCACGAAAGCTCAGACCCTACTTTCAAGCACATCCCATAGAAATTCCAACTGCTTACCCACTGAAAACGGTCCTAAGAAAACCAGAAGTATCAGGACGACTGGTCAAATGGTCAGTGGAACTAGGGGAGTTCGATTTATCCTATGTTCTACGGGTCTCAATTAAAGGGCAGGCCTTGGCAACTTCGTCGCGGAATTCACTCCCGCACTACCAAGCAAAACACAACTCTTTGACGATATGGGAACTTGGAAGTTGTATACTGATGGGTCATCTACCGATCGAGGTACTGGAGCCGGGCTGGTACTACATTTTCCTGATGGACTTACAACCGAAAGGGCAATTAGCTTGGGGTTCAAAGCCTCCAACAACGAAGCAGAGTATGAGGCCCTTATCCTGGGGATAAAGCTAGCTCAAGAATGCGAGGTGCATAACCTCGAGGTATTCTCTGACTCCCAATTGGTGGTTAGCCAAGTTCAAGGAGAATACGCTGTCAAGGATGAGAGAATGCTTCGATATTCGGAACTAGTCAATTTGTTGAAACATTCCTTCCGAGCATTCTCGATCCAAAAAATAGAAAGAGGTCAAAACGACAGAGCCGATGCCTTGGCAAACATGGCATCTCACATGAAGATAGGGGTGGATTCAACGATAAAGTTCTCTCACCAGCCGAGGCCTAGCACCGAGGAGATCTAGGTCGCCCAAATCACAGAACAGCCTCAGAATTGGATGACTCCTATACTCTAGTACCTGGAAGAAGGACTCCTCCCAGAAGACAGAAATAAGGCAAAAAGAATCCTCATCACAGCAGCTCGGTATCTTGTCCTTAACGGAAGACTCTACCGAAGATTTTACACTCAACCATTATTAAAATGCCTAGCACCCAAGGAGTCTCAGTATGTCCTGGCAGAAATTCATGAAGGAATTTGTGGAAATCATAACGGAGGAAGAACCATAGCACACCGAGCTCTAACTCAAGGCTATTACTGGCCTGGAATGCTAAAGGAAGCAAAGGAATACACTCGAAAGTGCAATAAATGCCAGAGGTTCGCCCCTTATCAGCATCAGCCACGACATGAGCTCATCCCCATCACTAGCCCATGGCCCTTTGTGCAATGGGGGATGGACATCATAGGCCCATTGCCTAAAGCCACACCGAACAAGAGATACCTATTGGTGACTATTGATTACTTCTCAAAATGGGCTGAAGCAGAGCCATTGACTCGCATCACTGAAAAGGAGGTCCAAAGTTTTACTTGGAAAAATATAGTCATGCAGGTTCGGCATACCTCACGTAATCGTCTCAGACAATGGCACACAGTTTACTAGGAAAATATTCAAGAAATTCTGCCAAGACCTAAATATCAACCAGCACTTTTCCTCCCCTGGTCATCCTCAAGCGAACTGGCAGGCCGAAGTCACTAACCGAACAATCCTAGACGCTCTCAAGAAGAGATTAGAGGAAGCTAAAGGGAAATGGGTCGAGGAACTCCCTGGGGCACTCTGGGCCTACCGAACAACCAAGAGAACTCCCAGATCAGAAACTCCCTTCTCACTCGTCTACGGAACTGAGGCAGTAATCCCTGTTGAGATCGGCATGCCTACCCTAAGGACTGAAGCTTTCAGCGAAGAGACCAATGACTAACAACTAGCAGAAAACTTGGATTTGCTCGAAGAAAGGAGAGAGCAGGCTGTAATCAGAATGGAAGCATATCAGCGCAGGATGGTTAGCCGCTCAAAAATTGGCCTCAGGCCTGCTAGCTTCCAAGTTGGGGACCTCGTCCTAAGAAGGGTGTTCCAGAACACCAAGGATCCCACCATGGGGAAGTTATCACCTAACTGGGAGGGCCCCTACAGAATTACCAAAACAGTAAGACCGACCACTTATTGGTTGGAAAACATGGATGGGAAACCTGTTCCCAGACCTTGGAATATGGAACATTTACGAAATTATTATCAATAAAGTAATTTCTTTTTTTATTTTTAAGATATTCCGTGAAATAACTCAATGTACAGACTTCGGGTGTGGTCCGTCTTAATGTACAGACTTCAGGTCTGGTCCATCTTAATGTACAGACTTCAGGTCTGGTCCGTTTTAATGTACAGACTTCAGGTCTAGTCAGTCTCAATGTACAGACTTCAGGTCTGGTCCGTCTCAATGTACAGACTTCAGGTCTGGTCCGTCTCAATGTACAGACTTCAGGTCTGGTCTGTCTTAATGTACAGACTTCAGGTCTGGTCCGCCTTAATGTACAGACTTCAGGTCTGGTCCATCTCAATGAACAGACTTCAGGTCTGGTCCATCTTAATGTACAGACTTTAGGTCTGGTTCATCTCAATGAACAGACTTCAGGTTTGGTCCATCTTAATGAACAGACTTCAGGTCTGGTCCATCTTAATGTACAGACTTCAGGTCTGGTCCATCTTAATGTACAGACTCTAGGTCTGGTCCATCTTGATATACGTGGCTGATGTTTGATCCATCACAGTATACTAAACTATGTGTCAAAAGTTACAAACAGACAGAATAACTCTCAATGCTCAGTCACACCGACTATCAAAAAATCCTTACAATACAAGTCCCTTTGTTCGGCAATCAAGCTCAGGTTTTGCTCTAAGTGGTCAGAGTAACTGTCTTATACCAGTTTTTACAATTGATGATTAGTGTTCAGATTGACTGGTTATTATTCTAGCTATCTTTCTTAAAGAAAGTCCATGACTCAAAACCCCTCCAATATCAAGAGTTCGGCACAAGTT
Organism: Nyssa sinensis; assembly: GCA_008638375.1. Taxonomy (NCBI): domain Eukaryota; kingdom Viridiplantae; phylum Streptophyta; class Magnoliopsida; order Cornales; family Nyssaceae; genus Nyssa; species Nyssa sinensis. Next base: position 13,344,469 of record CM018036.1, on the reverse strand, counting down.
GCTTATTATTACATATTACTTCAAGGTTATCATAAGTTAGTTCAGAAGACAACCCATGGTCGGTGAAAACAATACTCTGGATACCGAACAGGTTTACTTATGTCAAAATACAAACCTTAAAGGCCGAAGCCCGTTTACACACAACAAGACATTGATACATTTTGAGCAGAACACAAAGATCGCCAACATTCAAAGAAAAGTAAAGACAGAGCTCTAAAAAGAAGATACTTTCATTAAAATGCAATCTCGGTTACAACAAGGTGAAACAGGACTACAAAAGCTTTCCTAAACTAAAGGACTTGCAGATCCGTCGTCCTCATCACCATCTTCATCCTCATCATCATCGTCAAGCCCAGACAGGTCGATATCCAGGGAACTTGGCGAGAAGCTTGTGTAACACCCTGACCCAGATGTGACCGAGTAGGCCATGTAAATCAAGTCGTTAAAGCTTATTGTTTCATATTAAATAAAATGGAACGGTTGGAAATTCAATGGTTTTAGAAGTACAAATAGCTTCCGGGCAATGCCCGAGTAAACCACGAATAGATACTGGAATATAAAAAAAAATGAAATTTTAAATAAGGAAAATAAAATAAATGAAAAAATAATAATAATAAATAAAAAAGAAAATAAAAGAAAAGAAAATAAGAATTAGAAATATAAATGTAAATATATAAACATAAATAAAATAATAATAAATGGGAAGTTGGAGGGGTGCACAATATATATATATATATATGGGTATAAAGATATATATATATATATATGTATATATATATATAGATATGTGAAGGTGTATCAGTTACAATATGTAAAAGAAAAAGGAAAAAAAAAAAAAAAAGAACTGAAGGGGCCGTGGAGCATTAGACCTGAAGAGGAAGGAAAAAAAAAAGAAAGATAAAGGATAAGGGGCATAACGGATGGGAAAAGAAAGAGAGAGAGGGGGGGGGTGTTTTTTATATATAAGCAGCCGTTGCATACCGTCGCATAGAACCTGAAGAGAAGAAAAAAAAAAAACAGAAGCAGCAGAGCAAGCGGCTGGACGCTAGAACAGGGGGAAGAAAAAGGAAGAAAAAAAGAGAAGAGGAAGAAGGAAGAGGCAAGTCGGGCACCGTACGCGAGTTGAGAAAGAAGCGGAGGAGGAAACAAGCTAAGACCAATCAGATTGGGCAGTGAATTCGGAAGAGAAACCAGTAACAGCCCTGTACGCGCAATTGGGTGAGTGCGGCTAATTTTTTGTGTTTAATTTTGTTGTCAAGCATGAATTACTATGTTGATATAGAATCGTGTGAAACATAGGACTAGATTGAATGCATAGAATTTGATTGGTGTTGGAATTGAATCAAGAAAAAAAAAAAGAAAGGGAAAACCGAACAGAACCCAACGTGTGAAACGGTGGAAAACAGAGGTGAAAAACCGATTGGATGGGGTGATTTTGTTGCGATCAATTGGGCTAGATCATGGGTAATTGATTCTCTTGGGTGTAGGTAAATTTTAGAATCAAAACGGGATCGAAACCGTAGGAGAAAAAGGGAAAAAATGGAAGGAAAAAGGGGCTGCCGGAAAAACCGCACAGCCCCTAATGTGCCACTGTTCCGGCCATTTTGGGAGTGCTCCGGCACTCCGATTTGAAATCCGACGGTAGATTTGAGTTGCCCATAACTCGTAGGTGTTAACCCCGCTGAAAAACGCAAGAAACCCGTCACCGGCGAGTCGCCGTTGACGAAGAAGACAACCTGTACGCTGGAAAAGGCTGCTGCGCGGCTGCTATTTTGCGATTTTATTTTGGCCAAACCGGGTCGGGTCTGACCCGACCCGACCCACCCATTCAGATGACTGCCCAACACTTGTACTTCATGAGTAAATTTTTAAATTTGAGTTTAGATAGTGTTTGGTTAGAAAGGAGAGCTATCCAATGGTTGGGTTAAACTTGAACAAGAAATGAAAAAAAAAAAATAATGAGGAATGGAAAATTTGTATGGGGCAGTGAATTGAACCTGTGACCAAAGGAGAAAGGGGGAGAAGCTTAGCCACTGTGCCACCAAGGCACATGTGGTCTGTTTGGACTCAAATACGATATGTATTATCCAGATTAATTAATTTAAATAAATGAGTTAAATTAATAAATTTTAAATTTAATTTCGATGTCTAAATTAGTAGAACGAATAATGAAAACTTACTATTTTGGACCCTATGAATTTAATAGTGAGGTCCGTTTTACGAGACGGAGTTCCGAAAAAATAAAATACCCGTAGAATGTCAAAATGACCAAAATACCCCTACGTCAAAGGTGAGTCAAACGGACTCCGATTTAGTTAAGTAAATAGTGAATTTTTATTAATTCAAACCTACTGGACTTAACGGTGAAGCCCAAATTATGAAAACAGAACCCAAAAAGTAGAGACACGTAAATGACCATTTTGCCCTTGGGTAAATTAAGTTTAAAATGGAAATCGTAAAGCATAAATTAGTACGGGAGGTATTTAGAGTAACGAGGCATAAATTCGATAAATTATATGAAAGCTGAAACGTGTTTATTGATTTATAGGCAAGTGAAAAGGAAAGGAAGAAGTCACGGGATATTAAGACATTGATAAGGTAAGTGGATTCCTATCTTTGATACGTGGTTTCCAAGCCACGATTTTTCCATTACTGCCAATCTTGTACTCATGTATTTATACCCACTGTTATTGTTCCCACCATGGATATTGTTCTACCTGGTGGATGTCTATTGGTTGATGGTTCATGGCTTGATTCATTGTGTTGATGTTATTCACTGTATGCTTATGTTATGATGTTCCATGCTTTGCACACCTCATATGGAATACGATATAATCCTGAGTTATGTTAAATGCCGGGTCTTGTGCTCAGACACATTGCCCTTCTGATGCTATCTGATTGACTTGGACCTACGGGTCAATTTATGGGACCTACGGGTCAAACGGACATGTGGCAATGATGGCGTTTTTACGCAGTGAGTTTTAATGGCATTTTATATACATTTATGTTAATGGGGGTATGCCGGGCCCCAAATGACCGAGGGTCTGCCAAACCCTGAACTGAGTAAAGGCATCATCCATGTTAATTGATATAGTTCTATGTTGATTGGTTTTGATTTATTGGATTGATTGTGACCATTTCATTGTGGCAGTATTTATGTTGATTGTGTTCATTGAGCCTATTCTATATTCATGCTACACTGTTACTCTTGACGGTTATTGTACGTTGTCATTCATTGGTTACTCTTGACTGTTATTGTACCTTGTCACTCATTGGCCATTGTGGCATTTTATAGTTGACTGGAATCGTTATCATGACTGGCTATCATGTTACCTTGACTTGTATTCATTTATGTCATCCCCACCCGTATTGGGGATAGGCTTCTACTTACTGAGTTTGTAGCTCACCCCTTACTAAATTTTTTCAGGTGAGAATGTTACAGAACCACAATAGGAGATCAGGAGATTAAAGAGACAGTTGAGGAGCATAATAGTAATGAATGAAGTCTCTCCCATGTACTCACCACCTAAGAGTGGTTTAGGATCAGTTTGTTGTTAGTTTGAAGTTTAGTCTTTGAACAATAATTGTAATAAAGCTTCCGCACTTTAATGTCATGTTTATATTATTTACTGTTATCATTGGTAAAAGAATGGAAAAAGTAGGGACGGCCATGGGGTCGGCCCCACGATACGAGATTCGCATAGGGTGGGTTTCGGGTCGTGACAGCTTGGTATTAGAGCAAAGTCTTAGGTTCTAGTGAGTCATGGGAGACAGGATTAGAGTACTGGAATTGTTAAAGTCTAAGAGTTAGTCGATAGATAATACTGACATTACTAGGCTAAACTTTTATGCGAACACTGATAATTATTTTGCATATACATTGACTGATTATCCTTTACAGGAAAGTTAACACCAAAAGATGATTGGGCTACTGTACCAGTATCCGTAGGTATTTTTCAATTACTTACAACCTGCTCATATATTGTCTAGAGAATTGATTTATAATTCCGCATTTACTGTTAGGTTGAGCTTTGAAAGCAGAACCTCTAGGCTACTTGTTAACTGTTCCAATACCATTGAGAGATTGTTATTGATGAATATTATATATCGGGGAAAAAACTATATGTTATTGGTGATTCTTGAACAATTGAGATGATTTGGGTAATTAGTGACCTTTAAGGAAATAAGAAATATGTTTAAAAGAAAAACGAGGAGGATTCTCAAGGAATGACATTGAAAATATTTGAAGAGATTTCTATAAATGTTATGGATAGATAACCGAGGCTTGAATGAGAGATAGTTTGTAAGAAACTGAATGGATAATTTTAGGAGGACCAAAAATATGAAAATTCTCGAGTAAGTCATAGGTAGACACTGATAGGGTGAAGATGAATAGAGTGGTGAAGACAAGTACTAAAGGAGCTAGATTGCCAGAATTGATCTTATGAACTGTGATGATTTTGGAAAGAGGCCGACACATGATGAATGAATATTCAGGAGAGATCCATGAATCTTGTAATCTAAGATGAGGTGTGATACGATTTTAGTTAATACTCTACCAAGTTGGATGAAGGTAAATGATAGAAGATTCTGAATAACTGTTAGAGGTCAATGTGAGTCAAATTATTGTAAAGACAGAACTGGTAGTAATCATTTAGAGAAACCATGAAATTGAGAGGATACATGATTCTGAGGTATTACGAGGAAATCATTATTGAATGATATATATAAGGCATATGAGATACAGATCATAAGTACACGGTTATTAACCGATTAGATATCTTTGGAGGAACTAAGAATTCGAGGATTTAAATAGTTAAATGATTGGTGACTTTTGGAAAACAATAGCTTGATTAAATACTAAGGTTACTAGTTTTTGGGAAAAACTATGCTATGACTGACTTGATGTTTCTTGGACGATTGAGATGATTTAATGAATAGTAACTTTTGGGAAGAAGTAGTATGCTTGAGGACAAAGGTTGAGGATTCTTAGGAAGAATAATACCAGTGTTGAGGTGGATGACTCTTAAGTCATTGCATTGGAATTGATCTATGAATTGGGGGAAACTAGCATTTTAACAAGGGCAACAACAAATGCTCTTTTAAAAGATATAAGGTGACATAAAGTTGAGGTTGTGAAATCTTGAAAAGTCGGTGGACTTAACAACAAATCTATATGAGAAATGATCTGGGAAAGACTTAATGAATAGTAACATGAAGAGTTTGAGACTATAGCTAGATTGATGACATATCAGAAAGATGAGGATTCTTGAGTGAGTCATATAGGGTAAAGACAAATGGATCATTGGGGGACAAGTACTGATCAAATGAGAATAGCGAGTGAACATTTATGAAATGTGATGGTCTTAAAAGGAGATTGACACGTGATAAATGATCATTGGGAAAACTCAATGGATCTTGCTGACCTAGATGACAAAATGACCCAACTATGGGCCGTACTTTATTAAATTAGCTGAATTTATTCCAAAAGATAAATGATTGATGACTCCGAATGAATTTTGAGGGTTAACGCGATCTGACAATTAAAGCGACAAAAAAATTGTAGCATAATGCCTAGAAAAACTGGTGAGGACAATGATTGTGCTAAAGTGATACCTAATTATGTGGGTTACGAGAACAATTGAGATTGAGGTAGAAAGTAGGAATAACTGAATTGCAAAACTAAGGAAGTAGGAAATTTTCATGATGGAAAAACTTGACATAGTCTTGATAACTTTGAAAGTCAAATGTGACGATAAAATGATGGGATAACTAATTGATGTGAACAATCTTGAAAGATGATATGAAATCACAAACTATACAAAAATTTCCTACATGGTTGAATAAGTTCTGGAAAGAACAAATTGTAAAAGGTGAATGACGACTGGGGAGCGAAATGTAACATATGACGAAAAATTGAATATGATGACAAGTATAAGAAATGAGACAGTTGAACAACCTTTCTGAGCAAAGGTAAGTAAAATCAAAATAATGATTATAAATTGAGAAGTCATAAGACTTTGAGATTTGAATTGATCAGAGGATGTGAAAAGTTCAAAGTAAACCAAATGATAACACCATTAAGAATGTTTTCAAAGTAGACTGTTATATGAAGAATCAGTGACTGGGGTAAGATTATCCTAAATTTTTTTAAGTATATGTACCATACTTTAATTTGTGAAGGGATGAATCAAAATTTATGAAAAGCTCGAATGTGAGCAGGAAATAAAAGGCCTTCGTACTAGTCTATACCTTGAAAAATGGAGGAACTGAATTTCTCAACCTATTTAATTCATAAAAGGATAAATGCACACGAATCTGAAAACAAAGGCAGGTAAACCAATGAGTAGTACAAAAATAATGAAATAATACAAAATGAAATGAAAAGATGATTGATGAATCTTCAAGAAATGGACACATGATTGAGAATCACCAATAAAAATTTCGAATAAATCTGAGGTTACCCATATATGGGATAAATATTGTAATGCAAAGAGAATACGAGTAAACCGTCCCAACACGAACCAAAAGATGCTCATGGAAATGAAGGGAAACATGATACTCTGTTCTTAGTAAAACTTAAAGCACTTGAATGAGAAATTCAAAACACTTTAAACGATAGAAGTGGTATAGTCTAGTTACACCATTGACTTCCTATGACCACTATCAAAAGAACAGATTGAAAAGAAAAGATCAAGGTACTAGAAACCTTTACCCGGCACATGATACGCTATACGATGTCAATAGAGGTTGAGAGACCATGAATAGTAAGGTCATCATGACCTAATACCAAATGAGATGAATATAACGACTAAACATGGAATTAGTCAAGATACTGGTAACAAGGGGAAATAATCAATGAATTAAAAAGATGACTCAGACTAAGTAATGAAAGTAACAGACCCCTAATTGTAATGTTAATACTAAAACTAGAGACAATGTGCTAAAAGTCCCAAGGAGTTAAAAAGTCAAATCCTTGACTTTCAAATTCACTAATGAATTAAAATAAAGAGGAATACAAAAGAACTCGGAACATTGTATAAGGAAATTTTCTTGCGTAAGAGTATAGCATTTGAATACCAAAGATAAGACCAAGAGACAGGTTACAAGGGGAATTATGATGATGGAATTGGCATGATGGGGTGGCAGAGTTTCATGGATTACGAATATTCGAGTTTTGGGGACAAAACTCAATTTAAGGGGGGTAGAATGTAACACCCAGACCCAGATGTGACCGAGCAGGCCATGTAAATCAAGTCGTTAAAGCTTATTGTTTCATATTAAATAAAATGGAACGGTTGGAAATTCAATGGTTTTAGAAGTACAAATAGCTTCCGGGCAATTGCCCGAGTAAACCACGAATAGATACTGGAATATAAAAAAAAATGAAATTTTAAATAAGGAAAATAAAATAAATGAAAAAATAATAATAATAAATAAAAAAGAAAAGAAAAGAAAAGAAAATAAGAATTAGAAATATAAATGTAAATATATAAACATAAATAAAATAATAATAAATGGGAAGTTGGAGGGGTGCACAATATATATATATATATATATGGGTATAAAGATATATATATATATGTATATATATATATATAGATATGTGAAGGTGTATCAGTTACAATATGTAAAAGAAAAAGGAAAAAAGAAAAAAAAAAGAACTGAAGGGGCGGTGGAGCATTAGACCTGAAGAGGAAGGAAAAAAAAAAAGAAAGATAAAGGGATAAGGGGCATAACGGATGGGAAAAGAAAGAGAGAGGGGGGGCGTTTTTTATATATAAGCAGCCGTTGCATACCGTCGCATAGAACCTGAAGAGAAGAAAAAAAAAAACAGAAGCAGCAGAGCAAGCGGCTGGACGCTAGAACAGGGGGAAGAAAAAGGAAGAAAAAAAGAGAAGAGGAAGAAGGAAGAGGCAAGTCGGGCACCGTGCGCGAGTTGAGAAAGAAGCGGAGGAGGAAACAAGCTAAGACCAATCAGATTGGGCAGTGAATTCGGAAGAGAAACCAGTAACAGCCCTGTACGCGCAATTGGGTGAGTGCGGCTAATTTTTCGTGTTTAATTTTGTTGTCAAGCATGAATTGCTCTGTTGATATAGAATCGTGTGAAACATAGGACTAGATTGAATGCATAGAATTTGATTGGTGTTGGAATTGAATCAAGAAAAAAAAAAAGAAAGGGAAAATCGAACAGAACCCAACGTGTGAAACGGTGGAAAACAGAGGTGAAAAACCGATTGGATGGGGTGATTTTGTTGCGATCAATTGGGCAAGATCATGGGTAATTGATTCTCTTGGGTGTAGGTAAATTTTAGAATCAAAACGGGATCGAAACCGTAGGAGAAAAAGGGAAAAAACGGAAGGAAAAAGGGGCTGCCGGAAAAACCGCACAGCCCCTAATGCGCCACTGTTCCAGCCATTTTGGGAGTGCTCCGGCACTCCGATTTGAAATCCGACGGTAGATTTGAGTTGCCCATAACTCGTAGGTGTTAACCCCGCTGAAAAACGCAAGAAACCCGTCACCGGCGAGTCGCCGTTGACGAAGAAGACAACCTGTACGCTGGAAAAGGCTGCTGCGCGGCTACTATTTTGCGATTTTATTTTGGCCAAACTGGGTCGGGTCTGACCCGACCCACCCATTCAGATGACTGCCCAACACTTGTACTTCATGAGTAAATTTTTAAATTTGAGTTTAGATAGTGTTTGGTTAGAAAGGAGAGCTATCCAATGGTTGGGTTAAACTTGAACAAGAAATGAAAAAAAAAAATAATGAGGAATGGAAAATTTGTATGGGGCAGTGAATTGAACCTGTGACCAAAGGAGAAAGGGGGAGAAGCTTAGCCACTATGCCACCAAGGCACATGTGGTCTGTTTGGACTCAAATACGATATGTATTATCCAGATTAATTAATTTAAATAAATGAGTTAAATTAATAAATTTTAAATTTAATTTCGATGCCTAAATTAGTAGAACGAATAATGAAAACTTACTATTTTGGACCCTATGAATTTAATAGTGAGGTCCGTTTTACGAGACGGAGTTCCAAAAAAATAAAATACCCGTAGAATGTCAAAATGACCAAAATACCCCTACGTCAAAGGTGAGTCAAACGGACTCCGATTTAGTTAAGTAAATAGTGAATTTTTATTAATTCAAACCTACTGGACTTAACGGTGAAGCCCAAATTATGAAAACAGAACCTAAAAAGTAGAGACACGTAAATGACCATTTTGCCCTTGGGTAAATTAAGTTTAAAATGGAAATCGTAAAGCATAAATTAGTACGGGAGGTATTTAGAGTAACGAGGCATAAATTCAGTAAATTATATGAAAGCTGAAACATGTTTATTGATTTATAGGCAAGTCAAAAGGAAAGGAGGAAGTCACGGGATATTAAGACATTGATAAGGTAAGTGGATTCCTATCTTTGATACATGGTTTCCAAGCCACGATCTTTCCATTACTGCCAATCTTGTACTCATGTATTTATACCCACTGTTATTGTTCCCACCATGGATATTGTTCTACCTGGTGGATGTCACGACCCGCAACCCACCATCTACGGATTAGCGGACCGCAACCATCCGACCCGACCCTTTGGCCGAATCGGACCTGATCATCCTGTTCATTCACATCAGTGTACTAATAGATAACCACATGAATCATCATATGCAAACATAGCGGAAAACATTAACTGAATTGTTCTAAATACAAATCGTTCTGCAATTAAAAAAAAACACAGCCTGTAACATCTCTAATAGATCATCTCGTCCCCAGGACGTGAATACACGGGAGTTCTACAAGACTGTACTACTATTACCATTACTTGTCAAAATGTCCATCTTATAGCCACAAGCCTCCTACTGTCCGTCCTCTGCGTCAATCCCTGAAATGTGGTAAGGGAGGGGTGAGCTAAACAAAGCCCAATAAGTAAGTCCCCTACTCTGTCATGTGTACAAGATTTGGAAAGAACTGAATAATAATAAAGATATGATAGCCAGTCAATATCATAACAATAATCAAAACTCGTCAGTGAATATCACAATAAAGGAACATCTAGTCTGACTGATGACATCACAAGCTATAAACCAAGGGTCACATACAAGATCATAGGAAGTACTCGAACAAAGCTGGAACAGGATTTCACTATGAATCTCAATAGATAGATGGTGATGTCAAAACTAGTAGATGCTATAAACTATGGGGCCCGGCTACCCCCTGTGTGCATGGCACTGAGCTCAATCATGTAAATCTGGTCCCCATACTCGGGACAGGACCCCATACTCGGGTCAATAATATAAAGCTGGTCCCCATACTCGGGACATACTACGCATCATAACTAAGCTATTCCACGGAAAAGTAAAATCATACAAGTGGAATCATAAAGGATCTGATATGATAAATAGAGTACAAATGCGTATAGCAAGAACTGTGACATGGCTGAGTGTACAACATGCAGAGGTCAGATATTACTTACCTTATCTGTGTCTTAGTACTCCGGGACTTTCTCCTTTCCCGTTGACTGGCCTATACATCAATAAACACGTCTCAGTTTTACTTTCATTTATCAATTGTACATTTCACTACTCTAAATATCTCTTTTACTCATTTACGTTTCTACGATTTCCAGTTTGGACTTAATTTGCCCAATGGCAAAATGGTCATTTACGTGTCTCTACTTTTTGGGTTCTGTTTTCGTAATTTGGACTTCACCGTTAAGTCCAGTAGGTTTGAATTAATAAAAATTCACTATTTACTTAACTAAATCGGAGTCCATTTGGCTTACCTTTGACGTAGGACATTTTGGTCATTTTGGCATTCTACGGTTATTTTATTTTTTCGGGACTCCGTCTCGTAAAACGAACCTCACCATTAAATTCAGAGGGTCCAAAATAGTAAGTTTTCATTATTCATTCGACTAATTTAGGCGTCGAAATTAAATTTAAAATTTATTAATTTAAATCATTTATTTAAATTAATTAATCTGGATAATACATATAGTTTTTAAGTCCAAACAGACCACATGTGCCTTGGTGACACAGTGGCTAAGCTTCTCCCCATTTCTCCTTTGGTCACAGGTTCAATTCACTGCCCATACAAATTTTCCATTCCTCGTTATTATTATTTTTTTTATTTCCTGTTCAAGTTTAACCCAACCATTGGATAGCTCTCCTTTCTAACCAAACACTATCTAAACTCAAATTTAAAAATTTACTCTTGAAGTACAAGTGTTGGGCAGTCATCTGAATGGGTAGGTCGGGTCAGACCCGACCCGGTTTGGTCAAAATAAAATTGCAAAACAGCAGCCGCGCAGCAGCCTATGCCTGCGTACAAGTTGCCTTCTTCGTCAACGGCGACTCGCCGGTGACGGGTTTCTTGCGTTTTTCAACGGGGTTAACACCTACGAGTTATGGGCAACTCAAATCTATCGTCGGATTTCAAATCGGAGTGCCGGAGCACTCCCAAAATGGCCGGAACAGTGGCGCACCTGGGGCTGTGCGGTTTTTCCGGCAGCCCCTTTCCCTTCTGTTTTTTCCCATTTTCTCCTACGGTTTCAATCCCAATTTGATTCTAAAATTTACCTACACCCAAGAGAATCAATTACCCACGATCTAAACCAATTAATCGCAACAAAATCGCGTCACCCGAACTGTTTTTCTCCTCCGTTTTCACTGTTGCGCCCAGTTTCAGTTCTGTCCGGTTTGTTCCTTTTTTTTTTTTTTTCTTGATTCAATTCCAACACCAACTATATCCATGCATATCAAATAAATTCTCATGCTTCACAATATATATATCAAACAATAATTTATGCTTTGAACAGAATCAAACACAGAAAATTAAACGCACTCACCCAATCGCGCGTACAGAGCGATCACTGATTTCTCTTCCGAATCCACTGCTCAATCTGATTTGTCTTGGCTCGTTTCCTCCTCCGCTTCTTTCTCAACTCACGCACGGTGCCCGACCTGCCTCTCCCTTCTTCCTCCTCTCTTTTTTCTTCCTTTTCTTCTCCCTGTTCTAGCGTCCAGCCGCTTGCTCTGTTTTTGGTTTTCCTCTGTTTTTTTTTTTCTTCTTTCTTCTCTTCTTTCTCTGCTTCTACGGCTGTATATACAACCAAGAGACGGCTGAACCACTCCTTCTTTATTTCTCCTGCCCTCTTTCTCTTCTTCTCCCATCCGTTTCAAGCCCCCTCACTTCTCTTTCTTTTATTTTTCTTCCGTTTTGTTTTTCTGTTTATGCCGTTTCCCTGTTTCTCTTTGTTTTTGTTTTCCGTTACACCACACACACATATATAACTCCTTATATATTCATACCTATATATAATTTTACATAGATATAATATATACATGTATTTCAATTTTTTTCATTTTTATTTATTTCTTTCCAATTCTTATTTTTATCTTTATTTTGATTTTATTTTGTTTTAATTTCCTTTCCCATTACTTTTTTTTCTTTCTTTGTATTTATTTACTTTATTATTATTTTTTATTCACCTATTCAAGCGATTTAAAAATCCAAATTGTTACTTCATTATAACACGTAAAACTCATCGGCTTGGTTACATCTGGGTCAGGATATTACAGTGGATGTCTATTGGTTGATGGTTCATGGCTTGATTCATTGTGTTGATGTTATTCACTGTATGCTTATGTTATGATGTTCCATGCTTTGCACACCTCATATGGAATACGATATAATCCTGAGTTATGTTAAATGCTGGGTCTTGTGCTCAGACACATTGCCCTTCTGATGCTATTTGATTGACTGGACCTACGGATCAATTTATGGGACCTACGGGTCAAACGGACATGTGGCAATGATGGCATTTTTACGCAGTGAGTTTTAATGGCATTTTATATACATTTATGTTAATGGGGGTATGCCGGGCCCCAAATGACCGAGGGTCTGCCAAACCCTGAACAGAGTAAAGGCATCATCCATGTTAATTAATATAGTTCTATGTTGATTGGTTTTGATTTATTGGATTGATTGTGACCGTTTCATTGTGGCAGTATTTATGTTGATTGTGTTCATCGAGCCTATTCTATATTCATGCTACACTGTTACTCTTGACGGTTATTGTACGTTGTCATTCATTGGTTACTCTTGACTGTTATTGTACCTTGTCACTCATTGGCCATTGTGGCATTTTATAGTTGACTGGAATCGTTATCATGACTGGCTATCATGTTACCTTGACTTGTATTCATTTATGTCATCCCCACCTGTATTGGGGATAGGCTTCTACTTACTGAGTTTGTAGCTCACCCCTTACGAAATTTTTTCAGGTGAGAATGTTACAGAACCACAATAGGAGATCAGGAGATTAAAGAGACAGTTGAGGAGCATAATAGTAATGAATGAAGTCTCTCCCATGTACTCACCACCTAAGAGTGGTTTAGGATCAGTTTATTGTTAGTTTGAAGTTTAGTCTTTGAACAATAATTGTAATAAAGCTTCCGCACTTTAATGTCATGTTTATATTATTTATTGTTATCATTGGTAAAAGAATGGAAAAAGTAGGGACGGCCATGGGGTCGGCCCCACGATACGAGATCCGCATAGGGTGGGTTTCGGGTCGTGACAGCTTGGACTTGAAGTTGTCATAACCGAGCTGCGTAATCGTATCACCCATCTTCTCAAGCTCAGTCTTCAGCCTGGCCTCGGTCTCAACCTTGGCCTCCTCAACCTTCTGAGCTACGGAAGCCTGAAGGGCACTATTCTGCTCCTTCAGCTTGGTCAGGTCCCGAAGAAGGAAATCCCGTTCAGACCGAAGAGAATCCCTCTCAAGCTTAATGGAATCCCTCTCGGACTCTATGATGGAGAGGCAATTCCTCGCCTCCTTTAGCTCGTCCTCGGCCGAGGTGGCTTGAGATTGGGCCGTGCCGAGCTGTAGCCGAGCTTCATCCAGCTCTTCTTCCAGCCTTTCCATGGCCTGTAGATCCACTGTGGCCTCCATCATGGCGGCCAAGTTATGCAAAGTTTGCAAAAGTAAAATAAGAGGCACATCAGTAAAGAGGAAAAGAAGGAAGACACCAAGGAAGAAAGGTCGATCGTTACCTTCAAATGGGCGCTCATAGCGCCAATCACCGTCCTCTCAATACCTTTTCTGGTACTGCAGGAGGGGGAGTCCTTTCGTGGGGCCTCCGCCTAGAAATCTTCAATGGCCTGATGGACGGCCTTATATCCATCAGGCATTTGCTCCAGACAAGCATCCACTTTTGCCTTGCCCCTAGGTTAAGATCTCTGAACCGAGGAGGAAGCAGGCCTTAGGGCCACCGCACCCCTCTATGGGGGAGAAGAGGGCTCCCTGATCACCACCCCCTTCTGAGGGGCAGAGGAGGGCTCCCTGATCACAATGCCCCTTAGAGGAGGCCGAGAAGAGGGAGAAGCAGAGGAGGCGGCCCCCTTCTTGGGAGGCGCAGAGGTGGACGAGTCGGTCGTCCTCGCCCTCTTCGAAGAAGACGCAACAGGAGGAGGCTGGCTCGCCACCCTCTTTCCCTTTGCCAACTCCCATTTACCGGCGACAGATTTGAGGACTTCATCGACAACGTTCTTGTCCTTGGGAGGCATTGTGGAGCCCGAGTGAAGGATAGCTCGGTAGTCCCTGTTTGGTGTCTTGAGGAGCTTCTTGTACTGATCTTTTAGGGCAGGAGTGAAGGGAGGCCTCTTCTTGATGCTCTTGTCTGCACAAGGAAGTTTTGGACAATGGTTAGTCAGAAACACAGAGACTAGCACAGAACAAAATTACAAAAGAAAAGGGGGTCTCACCCATAAACCCCGTGCTCCGGGGAAACGTGGAGAACTGGTCCTCAGGGTCGGTCACCTCCCACTTTCTACTAACGAAGAAATACCGATCTTTCCAAAATTTATTGGAGGACGGTACGTAAGACAAAGGTCGAAAACCCTGGTCGAACGACATGTAGTAGAGGCCTTCTGCCTTCAGGTACTTGAGATCCATTTTACTAAGGATCAGATCTAAAGAAACCTCAACATCGTTCAGACGACCCAAAACCATAAACCCTAACAGGTGTCTCCAACTATTCAAAAGTAGGTCGGCCGGGCAGAGGTTAAACCAACAAAAGAAATCCCTAAGCAATCTAGGGAAAGGAAGGCGAAGCCCCATCTCAAACCAGGCGGTATAAACACATATTTCGCCTTCCCTAACATCCCAAGGATAGTTTAGGTCGTCCGGAGCCCTAAGGGTAACGTTTGAAGGGAAGTCATACCTCTCCCTTATAACATCCAACCACGAGGAGGCTACAACACTCTCTGTCTCCTCTCCTTGAGAAGATCGACCAGAGACCTCACCCCCTCTATCCCTAGACTCTAAGAAAGCATCAACAATCCTAACTTGGGGACTAGAACGAGTCTCTTCCGACCTAGTCCCCAAGGAACCACTACCCCTAACTAGGGTTTGCAACAGGGAATAAGCCTCTGGGAGGCTCTCTGATCCATCACCAACACCAGAAGATGCCGAAGAGGTCGACATTCCAAAATAACTAAAAAGGGAAGAGAAGACAGTGGAAAAATGAACAAAGAACCAAAACCGAACCTGAGTAAAAATAAAGAACTTCGGACGAATGGAATTCTTCACAGGCTAGCTTGCTGGTTCGACAATGGTAGAACGTATATTTCTTTTCGAAGTATAAAAGACGGTAAAAGAATCGTACAAGGTTTTTTCTCCATTTTATATGCATTCGGAGAGTAATGGCCACCCAGGCGAACCGCCACGACAGTATCGCAACAATAATGACTTGAGAAACCCAAGAATCGGCTGCGCAATAAATGATGTACCAATGGAGGTCTAGGAAAACGAGAAGACAGAATGCATGACTTTTCGGGCACTCATAAAACCTTAGTTACGCCCCGAGCTCCAACTAAGGTTTGGGGGGGGGGAGTAACTGATATACCACTATGTGACACACCAACCGCTATATGACACGTGTAAATGCAGATCGGCTTATGCTCGGTCATTCAGTTCATGCTCGGTCATATGACTTATGTTCGGTCATTCAGTTCATGCTCGGTCATATGACTTATGTTCGGTCATTCAGTTCATGCTCGGTCATATACCTCATCCTTGGTCGATCAAGGGCATAACCCATATGGACCGAGCTCATAGTATCAAAGCAGGGCTGCTCTCCTACAAAGCTAAACGTATATAGATGCAAGTCTGCAGTACAACACATCAATGATCAAACCTTATCACCGCCTCAATGAGCACCGAGCAGGAAATAAAGAAACTGTCTCCAACAAGGAAACTGCCACGGTGAGTTACCATATTCAACAAGGTAACTGATATCTCTGAAGATCCAATCCCTATATTCATGGTTCCAAATCCTAATCAACTTGGGAGAGCCATTGCCTATAAATTCAACCCTAAAGGTACGCTTTACTTTCATGCTCATTATTTGGCTTTCATTACAGTCCTTCAATTCAGTTTATTGACTTAAGCATCGGAGTCGCTACCGCCGGAGCCAACCCGGTGGTCCTCTGATCTTCTGTTTCAAGTGTTTCGCAGGGAGCCGAACTTGAATCTCACGTGGGCCAACAAGTGCAGCATCAGTACCATAAAACATTACTCCAATTGAATAACATATTTTAGAATTTTTAACTTTAATTTGAATTTGAATTTGAGTTTGATTCACAGTTAAAATGTATCTATTGAATAAATTCTTAAATAATGATACTGTAAACTCGAATACATGTGAGATATGATGTTTTAATCATTAAATTATCTAGATATTAAGTTGTCATTTATTCAAATCACTTTATCTCTAATTCTTAAATACTCTAATGATTAAAATATCCTATTTTAAATTTTTTACTAAATTCTAATGAGTTTTTTTTATTTAACCCGATACGCTTAAGTTTTTAAAATTCATATAATTCATATAATTCATCAAATTCATATAATTTTTGAAATTACATTTTTAAGATGAGATTCTAAAATCAATTTTTTAACAAAATTACATATTGAAGACGTGAGTTTGAAATCGTATTTTGAAGATGCGATTTTAAACCAATAATAATTTGAGATGACTTATACAAACTAACAAGAATTTGGGATGACTTCTAAATTTTTGTTAAATTAAAATTGTATCTTCAAGATATGAGTTTGTTCTTGAAGATGAGACTTCGTAAAAAAATTAATTCTGAAACCGCATATTAAAAATATAATTTTAAAAATTATACGAATTTAATAAATAAGTAAAAATACGTGTAAGTTAATTTAAATTAAATCTAAATTCAAACCCAAGCCTAAGCCACGTGGTTCGGTAAAAATACCATTATATACACCGGTAGCATCACCTAAATTCTAGGTTGGAGGAGGCTAAAGTGGTTTTGTGAAACAAGTGGCGGAAGACAAGGACAGGAAGTGGTATTGAAAAACCATCCTTATCTTGTACGATAAAGGCCGGCCTATAAAAAGTGGGAATTCATGGTGGTGATTGTGGCAATTCATATTTCCATTATGTTTGTTAACATTTGGGAAAGAAAAGCTTTGTCTGAAATGGTAGACAAATTACCCTGAAAATCTTTGAGGATAGGTGGCTGGGAAGGCCTACTCTTCCTTACCCAATCTCACTTTTGCTGAATGCTGGTGGGGTTTGCAGATTTTGGCCTTCCCAAGCCACCTATTCTTATTGTTTTCTGGGAATTTCTCCCTTTTCTCTTCAAAGTTTCTCATGCTCTTATTGCATGCCCTTTTCTTCTTTTCATCAAGAGATGCCTTGTTTCAATGCCTCCATTAACTGATCATGATTATTCTTATTAATTACTTATTAGCATTATTTTTCACAGATTTTTTTTTCCGTTGTTTGTTTCATACCATGCTAAGCCTATTTTCCGTCTCCGCACAAAACTTTCTTTTTCTTTTCTTCCCATCCAAACGGGGCATCAATTAATTCTAAGTTCTCTCATACAAACTCATATTATTTAAGATAGAAATGTCTCTTGAATAGACTCCTCTTTTAAAGGATATCTTCGGGAAATTCATTGTTATTTATAAATACATCCTTTTCAATATATGATTTTTGTCAATTGTTTTAGTAAGGAGGTACGGTACTAAGTGTTAAGAGTTCGATCTGGATTAAGAGCCGATTTCGCTTCTGTTCAGAAAAGTTACTCTAGTGTGATCTTTTAATCATTCGGTGAGCCAATTCTTCATGCAAATGATATGAATTCAATTCCTCTCCCACAACATTGTATCTAAAAAAGAAGAGAGAAAAAAAATACTCTTCTTCAGAAATATAAAGTTTGAAAAATAAATTAAAATCCAAATTGTGAAAGTTTTAATTACTTCTTGCATGTGTGTTCTCAAAGGATTGTTGGAGATAAGATTCAGTGGACCCAGTAAGGTTTGCTAGAGCTGAAATCATATGGAACACAAAGGTCCTTATCACATTTGTTCAACCCAATCAATAGATGCGTCAAACGGCCAGTCAGGTCCGCATTCAATCGGACTGTTCGAACCAACAGATCGCGCCGGATTCATATTTGAAATCATCAAGATTAGCACGGCCATGGCAGGCCGGCTTACGGTTCACGTATTTTTTTCCTTTTTTCCATTTTTCATTTTCTGATTTTTATTGATTAATATGAATTATGATTTTTTAAATATTATATATTTTTTGTTATTTTAATTAATTAAACAATATTATTATTATTATTTAATTTTATTTATTTGTTAGTTTAATATTATTATTATTTATTTTTTATAATATTTTATTTATATTTATATTTTTTAAAAAATTATTATAATATTTTGTTTGAATACATCGTGCCCATGTCTTACAGTGACTGGACTGCATGTGTGGAAGAGTCGGTTTAGCACAACTCATCATGCCGTGTCGTATCCGACCACCAATTTCTTTGAGGTTTGGTCTGATCTGACTGACACCTCTATCAATAAACTTTAAGATAGCCTGTGTGAGTCCCATGTCCAAATGGGCTTTCCTTCTTATCGGCCCATTCAGTATCAAGTAGATAATGCAAACTGGAAACTGGGTCAACTGGAATGGCAATTTGTTATTTGGCCCAAAACTTTACAAGCCTGATTGGAAAAGTTTTAGATTTTAGAAAATATATTCCTAAAAGAGTAATGTTAGGTTTGCACAATTCATATTTTTTAATTATATTTTTAATGTGATGGGTTAAGATTTAATAATTATTTGAAAATTACATTATATGATATTCAAAATCACCACATCATGTTGGGATATAAATTAGATATATTTAGTATTTCTTTTATAATTTTTTTAATTATAGTAATAGTAATAGTAATAGAATCTATTTTGAAGTATTTTAATTTTCTAATTGTATATGCTTAGATAAAAAACATAAATATATATATATATATATATATATTTTGTATTAGTAGTTTAAAATCTTGTAAATTCCTTCACTTGAGTTCTATTTTAAATTTTATATTGCTCAATGTTATTTAATTATGTAAAAAATTTATTGATATTTAATATTTTTATTTTTTTATTAAAATATTATTATAATTTTATATTACAAAAATATTTATCAAACACAAAGGTATTAAAAACTTTTTTATATATTTATTAGAGTTTTATTTATAAACATATTAATAAAAAAAACTCTCGTAGTATAAATTATTTTAAAGTTTATTATAAACTAATATGCACTTTATTTAAAATGTATACTTCTTGCATCTTGAAAATTAGAAGAAAATTTATTTTTTAAGAAAAAAGTCTCATTTAAAGTTGTCGTTTTAAGTCTTCAAATTATTTTTATTAATATAAGTAGATTAATTAGAAAAAAATATTTGCATTAATAATAATGTTAATTTGTATTTATAATTGATAAAATTATAAATCAATTTACGGGAGATTTTTTTGATTAGAAAAAATAATGACAAAATAAAAAATATAATAATGATTAATTTGTCTTTTAATTTTGTAATAGAAAAAATAAAAGAGGGAAAGTTGATGTATTTTTTATTTTTTTTTAATGTATTTTTAATTGAATCTTAATTTTTCCTAAACCTTTTAATTGTCTGACTGTGACTTGTTTTATCCTTCTCTTGATAAGATTGGTTTTATTTGCTAAAGTTCAGGGAAGGATTGAAGATCCTAAAAATGATGTCTGTGACAGTGATATGGACAATCGAAATATTTTACTGTCACACTAAGAAATGAAAACACATTTATATAAATAAAAAAAATTTAACCTTAATTAATTAATCCTTAATTCCATTTATTTTCAGTCTGCTATACAAATTCTTTTTCACAGGTCACATTAGTATTTTTTTTTTCTTTTTAGGAAGCAACGAGTTATTAGAGCATTTCTAATAATGCTAGTAATCTATTTAAATAAAGAGCATTTCTAACCATACTCTCTTTTTTAATGTTATACATATTTTTGAATATGAATTTTTAATTTAAAATATTCTAACAATCAAATTTAAAATATTTTTTCAACTGTCATATTTTTTTTTAAAATTAAAACACAATAAAAATAAGTTAAGAATAATCATAAAAATTAATATAATTTTAAAATATCTAAATCGTGACATCATTAAAAAGTTAATATAATTAATTGATATTATGTTTTTTTTTAATTAGATTAATATAATAATTTAAGAGAATGTTCTAATTTTTATATATATATATATATATATATATATATATATATGATGTTATGAGGGGGAGGGAAGGGGAGACTAAGGAGGGCATGGCCCCCAAAAGTTTGGAAATTGCATTTATCTATCCTTATTTTGGTAGTTTTTTTTTTTTAAATTACAACTTGGGCGCCCCAATTATTTATTTATTTATTTTATATATACATAAAAGTCCCTCCAAATTCTGAAATCTACATTTTGACCCCCCTCCCCTAATAGTAATCTCTGGATCGCCATTTATGTTAACTATTAATATATATACATACATATATATATATATATTAATCAAATAAGATATAGCCAAATATTTTGACTAGTCATTAATAACTAGCAGGATAGTTCAAAACTATTTTATCTAATTTGATGGCTAGTCTGCTTAGATGAGTATTTTTAGACAAAAAACGAGTTATTTTAACTAATATGGTCAAATAGCTAGTTTGCTGGGAATGTTCTTATAACATATGATTTAGAATTAATCAATCAATTGAATATTTTAACATATTATAATCCAGAATCAATTATCATAATTAACCCTACACAAATTCAATTCAGAAGCCTCTCAAATATATGCCCATTAATATTTAATAACATAATAATAGATAACAAAATGTAATGCCCCAATTTTTCAAAATTCATTGTTGGAAAGTATGAGTTTTAATGTTGGATGCCTAGGCTCTAGCTACAACCACCTTCCTCATTTCCGCAGGCCGAAGACCAGTTTTGTGAAAGTAATGCATTAAGCTTAAATAAACATCGACATTATTTCCCATGTTCCTTGATTTAGTTTTGCCCAACCATTATTGACTTTGCTCTTCCTCTGCTTTTTTTTTTTAAAGCCTTATTTGGGTTACCAAGACAACTGAATTCTTAATAGGAATCAATCAATGTCAACTGCCACCTATATCTCTTCTGGAATATTAGCAATTGACTAGCCAACTAAGCTTGTATTGAGTTTTAACATATGTATTATTTGGAAAGTTAACACTGAATGTGGCTCCCGTTACGTGGGATGTGAGAGAATTAGTTGTATACAATTTTTGCAAACAGAGATATTGTTTTTGTAAAAGGATAATTTTAATACACGAGACTTCTGTTGTGAGGTTTGAGAAGAGTTATGTATTAGAAATTAGATTTTCTGTCCAGTTAGAGCAAGGGATACCTTTATTTTATATTGAATTTTGGGGAATTTTGAATGAGATGATTCAGGCACTTGGAAAGAAAAGCAATAGGACAGGAAAACAAGAGGCCCAACAGAATTAAAAGGTTGGAGTTGGACTATGGGGGGATTGGAATTGGTCTTTGCAGTTAGTTGGGATGAGAATTCTTCAATATCATCAGTTACAGACCACAAAAAGCATCACCTTAACAGCTCTTAATTGGACGTTGATAAATCCCTTTCTAAATAAATCAAACTAATTATTTCCCACTAAAAAAATGGAAAAGTCAAACTGGTGGCTCTTATAATATATTCATAATCCTTGTCCGTTCTTATGGAATCTATTATAAAATTAATAATTTATGCAATAAGATTTAGAGAGTAAGAGAGAAATTGACAAACATAGAATTTACATGATTTCACAATGTGCCTACAGTTTACGGGTGCAACTATCTTTTACAATAATTAGAAAATTGGGTTACAACGTATTTATATTGCATCGCAGTTAAATTCTAACCCTAATCGCATACATTAAAATTTTAATATATACTCTTACCTTACTCGCCAACCTATTATTCGTGCCTGACAATACAACTAGGATTAAGCCGCATAGTTATTATGTGTTTCGTTATGCTCCACACATAATACCTATATACCTAATTTACTTGTTACAATAATATAAGTCATATCACTAAAATCCAAAGTTTTGTAACCTCTTTCATCCATTTTTAAAATGCATTTGAGATTAAACTCGCTATTTGAATCAAACAATACCATGCTTATTATATATATAAAATATGTGCCCAAATTTATG
Organism: Nyssa sinensis; assembly: GCA_008638375.1. Taxonomy (NCBI): domain Eukaryota; kingdom Viridiplantae; phylum Streptophyta; class Magnoliopsida; order Cornales; family Nyssaceae; genus Nyssa; species Nyssa sinensis. The sequence goes on along the minus strand of CM018036.1, from coordinate 13,321,846 downwards.
GAATTTACTGTCATAAACTCAAAATCATTTTGATCCGTGCAAATGGTCTAGTGGTTGTCTCTCCAGTCAAAAAATAAAAATAAAAATCACATCACTTAGATTATTTAACTTAGTCAAATTACTAACGTCAACATTCCCTTGCCTTCAACATGCTATTATCTATAGCAGGGTAACTGCACGCTTGGTTCAAAATACAATATGCATAAAAAATAAAAATAAAAGAGCTATATGATCCATATAGATGTAAAATTTCATTTGTTCAATAGCTTTCTGGTCTTTGAATGCAGTTGATAAGTCTTCATCACAACAGGAGTTGACCACTTGTTACAGCTCCACGCCTTCTACTAGTTCCTTAGTCTTGGCTGTGCAACCAAATAAATAAATAAAAGGATGTGGACAGAAATTTTAAAATGGACATACGATACATAATGTGTCTACGTTATTGATTAGTTTAAATTGTAGCAATGGGTGTTTGTGTAAATTCGGCTCTGCAAAGTCCATGGGAAGTTTACATCGCAGGGGTTGACTCATGAGATATGAACTGAAACATATATATGATAAATAATAAACATTCTGAAGAAAATGATATGAAAGTATCATTTGAAATACCAAACAAAAGCAGTAGGTAAGCCAACTCTAAACAATACTTTGTAGTTCAGTTTCCTCTTTTGCATAAATACCAATCACTGTATTCTTGTTTCTTCTTCAGAAAGCTCTCTATAACAGAAAACCTGAAACATGGATTTCAGTAGAATAAGGTACCTTGTTGTCTCAGCCATTTTCTTGGTTATGCTATTGTCTCGTACAGGTGAGCTTCTATTTCCATGGGAATTCAATATTTTAGGATTCAATTCAATGTATGCTCATTTTGTTAACTTTTTCCTTTTCTCAATGTTATTATAGTAGCATATGATCCATTAGATCCAAATGGTAACATAACGATCAAATGGGACGTTATGTCCTGGACCCCAGATGGTTATGTGGTAAGTATCATTTTATATGATAACTCTTCTTTTCTCCTCATAGATAGTAATTCTATAGTATAACGGCATAACATGTGAAAGAAAGAAATTTTCAGTAAAGCTTAGCATCACTATCCCAAATTTCAGCACGTTTATGAGAGAAAACAATTTTGGACCACGATTTAATGGTCCTCGATCAATTTTGTATCAGGGCATTGTTTACAGAGTAGTAAACTTAAGAAAGAGATTTTTTGATAAATTTGATTTGAAATGAAGTAGTTTAGGTGGATTTTATAGACAATCATCCAAGAAAAACTTACCCATCTGTCACTGAGACGTGTGATTAACTGATATTTTTGCAGGCAGTGGTGACAATGAGCAACTTCCAAATGTATCGGCACATTATGCCCCCTGGCTGGACACTGGGATGGACATGGGCTAAGAAGGAAATAATATGGTCCATGGTAGGATCAGAAGCCACTGATCAAGGAGATTGTTCAAAGTTCAAAATTAACATCCCTTATTGCTGTAAGAGGAGTCCCTCAATTGTTGACCTGCTCCCTGGAGTCCCTTACAACCAGCAAATTGCCAATTGCTGCAAGGGTGGTGTATTGGCGTCATGGGGTCAAGACCCTGCTGCTGCAGTCTCAGCCTTCCAGGTGAGTGTTGGACTTTCAGGTAATACCAATAAAACAGTGAGACTGCCCCAAAACTTCACTTTGCTCGGCACAGGGCCAGGCTATACATGCAGTCCTGCAAAGGTTGTGCCATCCATCAGTTTTTCTGTCATCCGATGGCCGGCGAAGAACTCAAGCAATGAGTAAGTTTGGTTTGTCTTCCACTTTCTTAAACATTTCCTGTGGCTTTATAATAGCAAAATATTGATCAGAGAAATGCCAAATTGAGTTATAAATGTGGTGGTGCTTGGATGCTTTTTCAAATTAATTTCAATGTTTCTCAAGATTATGATCACCATTTGTTTGGATTTTGGTTTACAATATATGTTCTTAACTTTTGATTAACAGTTAAAAATCGTGAGAAATGGATGCTCCTTCCCCATTGAGACCCAAAGTTTTTGAAAAACTCACCATTTGCTCAACTTAGTTATACACGAGAAATAGAGAAAAATGCATCCTTAAATTTATGAGAACATTTTTATGTAGCACTTCTCTCTTAATAACTAACTGATTCTTTTTTTTAATTGTGTATTTCCCATCTGCAGTGACTTGGAATGTGACGTGCACTTACTCGCAGATCCTGGCCTCAAAGTACCCAAGCTGTTGTGTCTCCTTGTCATCCTTTTATAATTCTACTATCACTCCTTGTCCATCTTGTGCTTGTGGTTGCCAGAAGAATAACAGTTGTGTCACGTAAGCCTCCTACACAATTTCTAGAACATATAAAAGCTACAGAGTTTGCTGATATATCCACTAAATATAGGCATGCATGTTATCAGATAGAAATTAATCTTAGATACATATATGCACATGCATATATACATATGATCTAAAGAATGAAAAGTCCCACGTGTTATATACTTCCTAAATGTACAGACTACAGCCACAGTTTGAAAATTCTCAACTTTATGTAAATAATTGAAAACTGAAGTTAGATGTTCATGATATACATACATATATACATCCATTCCCCTTAAAACAGAGTCTTCTGAAGTTAGACAAAATGTTGAGAGAAATTCATCCATTTTTTTGCTGAAGTATAGTGAAAAATCAGATAACACGAGTAGCAAAAAATCAACTAAATGTTTGGAAATTTGAGCAAATTGAAGGCAGAGTTATTTCTAATAAATTCTCAAATCCAAACCATGGTATGAGCCTAAACATAAATGTTTGATGATCCTTTTGGGTTCTGCACAAACATATCTAACTCATATTTCTGGCATGTAATGTAGGAGTGACTCCAAAATTTTGAGTGTGGTGGGAGTGAACACACCAACAAAGGATAATGCCCCACTGCTACAATGTACACTACATATGTGCCCAATCCGGGTGCATTGGCATGTCAAGACCAATTACCAGGAGTACTGGCGAGTGAAGATTGCCATCACCAATTTCAACTACCGGTTTAACTACACGCAGTGGACACTCGTTGCTGAGCATCCTAATCTCAGCAATGTAACCCAAGTTTTCAGTTTTGTCTATGAGCCTCTTGTCCCATATCAATCCATAAGTAAGTCAATACTAAACCTCTTGAGAGATTTTTTCCAAAGAAAATGAAAAATAAGAAAGGACTCATGCTCCATATGATATTGGAAAAATAGTTGTTTTTTCAAATTGGTTTTGTAAACTTTCACTACTTCAAACTTTCTGTCAGAGAATTATTGATAATAAAATTCTATCTTTTTTTAAAATGGGAGAAAGTAGCTTCTTTCAATGGTTATTGTTCTTGTTGTTCGGTGGCTGATGCTCTCTGCTGAATACGCTGGCAATGAATGCCTCAGTCTAATATGGTGCAAGAAGTTTAATGAAACAACATAACAACAAAGAAGTCATAACATTGCACACCCCATCTAACTGCAGATATATAAACTCCATTTTCTCGAGTCTTGACACAGATGGGGCTTAATCTAACTATAATGGATTCTCAATATGCAGATGACACCGGTATGTTTTATGGCATAAAGTTCTTCAACGACGTCCTTATGGAAGCTGGGCCAGATGGAAATGTACAGTCAGAAATGATTCTTCAGAAGGACATGAACACATTCACATTTAAGCAAGGTTGGGCTTTCCCTCGGAAAGTTTACTTCAATGGTGATGAATGCGTGATGCCTCCTCCGGATTCTTACCCATTTCTTCCAAACTCTGCCCATGGAAATCCAATTCCATTACCAACACTGGCTGCCTTTGGTCTTTTAGTTTTGCTAGCCTTTTGGTGATCAATTTTTACCCCTCCAAGAAACTGACACGGGGAAAGAGGTTGTCCAGAGCAAGTGCCATCTTCACCAACAGGTACGTGCTGGCATCTGTTCATAGAATTAAAGGGGCAAAGAGTTGGGGACTGAAGAATAAAAATTAATGTTGATTGTATGCATGTCTGTGAATAGAGAAATTAAATTTAAACACTGTGAAAAATGTCCATCAATTCGTGAAGGTTATCAAACAACAATAAAGGAGCATATTCAATGCTCCCATAGAATCTCCCATTTATACATACATACTCTAAATCTGTGCTTCAACTGAGGAAATTTTAGCTTTGATGTATCAGGTGTTTGATATGCATGATTATGCAAGTTTATGTTTCCATCTACATGAATATGGAAGTATACAGTCCAAAGGCACTCTGAATGTAAAAATTTGCAATCGACTCAATGGAGCTCCTTCTTCACCACTCATGTCCAATTTATTAACTATTGTTCTCGAAACTGACAGCATCTTATGGCATATAAGCTCAGTGAAAGAAAATGATGTTCTTTGATCTATAATTTTTTTCATTATTCAATCAATATGTACAACCTACTTTACTCTTAACACAGGTAGTTGGGATAAGGCTTGGTGATGTAAGAACTTGTATAACATGCTTAAATATTAATAAGGACCCACTATATCTTTGCGCAATGAAAACATAACCCAATCTTGTGTCCAAAAATTTGAATTCTAGTTGCTTGATTTTGGAGCCTGAAATCATCAGCAGCAGTATTCAGAATTTGAAACTTCAGATATTCAATGGACAGGAAATGCAATGCAAATGCTATTAATAAAGGCCAGCTATTTTTTCAGCCAGCCAAATTGACAAGTCCTGAGTGATGATTGGATTCCCCTTTGAAGCTGTTGCTTCTCAAAGATGCAAGCTGATTGGATGAATATATCCAAGAACACTTGCAATTATAATTTTTTTTTAATAACAATTTGAGATTTCATGGTTGGTGATCCCCCTTCAAGAATACATATCTGAACTAGTCAGCTCATGGTTGTAGTAAAATAGGTGAATTCCACAGCAGTCGAGCAATTATTATATGCAGATGATTGGGTACCTCCATCTTCTAGTTATCTTTTATCAAATATATGGTTGAAGGGTTTCACTCTGTTTTATTATATTGATTGAAAAGTAGCAACTTTCTGCAATTTTTTAATAGACTGCAAAACAAAGCTTGTGATTTTGTAATGGGATTATCCCCGGACATATATTAAACCGCTTCTAAGTTCCAAAGCTTGAGTTTTCTGTTTTTTTTTTTTTTTTTTGGGTCTTAATTTTCTTCCTCAAACCATTTGGGTTCCATCCATCCATAAATCTGGCAAAATTTAACTGATCTGCTTAAGCCCCCAAGGAGGAATTATATTTGAATTCTGTGATACAAGTTTTATGAGGATTTTGGTTTTGCATGAGAGTTCTTGTTCCAATCCTGCAAAAGTAAACAAATTCATCCCTAACGCAAATAAAGGGATGGTACAATCAAAGCATTATATTTCTCCATTTAGAAATTCTCAAACTACTTTTCTTTTTGTTGGAATTTTTTCAAAATACATCTATCAAAATATCAATTACAATAATCATAATCTATAAAAGAAAACAACAAAATGTTCATAAAACTCCAAAATAGTCTAAACATTTAACAGTTTCATCCTAACACTACCGTCTCTTTCTTATTGTATTTCACCCAAATCCTTAATATTTGAAAAAGAAAAGAAAAGAAGAGAAGAGAAAAGAGTAATCTTGACTGTTCAATAAGTAATCACTAATCACTAATCTTAACTAGTATATCAAAACTTGAACAAAAGGAGTTTTTCGGGATCATGAGCTTTTTTTTGGTTATGCAGAAGAGATAAAACCAAAGAATATATTAATTTCCAAAAAAATAAAAATACAGAGAAGACACAAGATATATATTGTTCGAAAAAATGCTTACATCTACGAACAAAAATAATTAATTTACTATGTATTGAAAAGATTATAAGGGCATAAAAACTCACATCCAATGGCAACTCACTCAACATGTCATCTTCTCATAAGTTGGAACCCTAAAAACACCGCCTTTATATATGTGTGTTACAACATAAGAGATGAAACGGATCAAAATAACAAAGACTAAAAAAAAAAAAAAAAAATCAGGCCCAAATACCTGAGACAAAAAAAAAAAGGGTCAAAATTTTTTCCTCTTTTTGAACTGCACCGGATCATTAAGAATTCAAATGAATTCATGAGAACTACCCAAAATTTTTACAGACCCCTAGTTTTAATTTTTTTTCTCCCATCTTTGATCTTATTTAATCATGGTGGGCAAAATGGGGGTCTATAGGAACAAATCTCTTTGGTGTTTGTTGAAGACACTGAGTCATGCATTTTCAGTAAGATGTCAATTATATGGGTTAAGTCCACTTTGCTAAGTAATATACTCAACGAGATAGGTGAGTATGCATTAGTAAGAGAATGATGGTTTATCTGTTTTGTATTTTTGTTCAAATGTTTCCAATATCTCCCTTCTGTTTTTACCCCTCACTAAAGTCTTGCTTCAAGACCCAGGATCAGAGAGAAGTGCCTAACAACCATTAGGTGTGCCATCTCCATGCATTCACTGTCAGTTGGGTCACCTCTTTTCCTTTTTAATGCACCATTTCTTGCTGACTCATTTGGATTGTCACCGGAAAACTTGAGATCCCGTTGAATTTCAGGCAATGGCATTTGACAAATCAGTTAACCCGGCTCAGGAAATCTCCTTGGAGGCAAAGAATTGCTGCCAACAGTGCCATAGCCACACATTTGGGGAACTGAAGTTCACTTTATGGGCTATTCTGTTATTCATGATCTTTTCTCATGCAGGTACAATTCATGATTTCATTTTCTTTTCTGTTCATGTAGTTATTGACTTGTTTTCTTGATTTTGATTTGTAATTTTAGTGGCTTATGATCCATTGGATCCATTCGGAAACATAACAATCAAATGGGATGTAATGTCTTGGACACCAGATGGTTATGTGGTGAGTATCATCTCAATATCATAATCCATTTTTTGAGTGTCACAAAAATATAATGAATCCACATCAGTTTCTGAATTCCAATACAATTATGATAGAGAAAAAAAAAATAAGGTCATTTAAAAAATTCATTCAGGCTTCAGTGACCATGAACAACTTCCAAATGTTTCGGCACATCATAAGCCCCGGCTGGACCTTAGGATGGGCATGGGCAAAGAAAGAAGTAATTTGGTCCATGGTTGGAGCTCAAGCCACAGAACAAGGAGATTGTTCTAAGTTCAAAGGAGGCGTACCACACTGCTGTAAGAGAGTTCCCGCCATTGTTGACTTGCTTCCCGGAGTTCCTTACAACCAGCAGTTTTCCAATTGCTGCAAGGGTGGCGTAGTGGCATCATGGGGACAAGATCCTTCAGCTGCAGTCTCTGCCTTTCAGGTGAGCGTCGGGGTCGCTGGCACTTCAAATAAAACAGTGAAACTGCCCAAGAATTTCACTTTGCTTGGTCCGGGACCGGGGTACACTTGTGGCCCTGCAAAGATTGTGCCATCAACAGTCTTCCTCACGCCAGATCGCAGGCGAAAAACTCAAGCACTGAGTGAGTTTTCTATTCCCTGATTTTAAAAAATCTGTTGTTTAAACTGTTTTGCTGGCATTAGATTGGAATGGAAATTGAGTTACAATGTCTGATCATTTGCATGCAGTGACGTGGAATGTGACATGCACTTATTCACAGTTTTTGGCTTCCAAGAACCCTACTTGTTGTGTTTCCTTCTCTTCATTCTACAATAATACCATCACTCCTTGCCCATCTTGTGCTTGTGGTTGCCGGAACAAAAAAGACTGTATCATGTAAGCATTATTCCCTTCACTTTTGTGCATTCATCTGAATGTGTGTACAGATCTTCACACACACACACACACACACATACATATATATATTTATATATATATATATATATTGTTATACATTTTCATTTATGTCCTTATAACTGGGATCATGGAAATACAGGAGCAACTCAAAACAGCTGAACAAGGCAGGAGTAAACACTCCAAGAAAGGATAATGCACCACTGCTTCAGTGTACTCATCATATGTGCCCAATACGTGTACACTGGCATGTGAAACTCAACTACAGGGACTATTGGCGTGTGAAGATCGCCATTACCAATTTCAATTACAGGATGAACTACACGCAGTGGACTCTTGTTGCACAGCATCCCAATCTCAACAATATAACCCAAGTCTTTAGCTTCGATTACAAGCCCCTCGTCCCCTACCAATCAATAAGTAAGTGCACCCAAACTATAGAAATGTCTTATCATGTTTCTGTAAATTAACCTCTATGTATGTGCAGATGACACCGGTATGTTCTATGGCATGAAATTCTACAATGATCTGTTAATGGAAGCTGGACCTTCGGGAAATATTCAATCTGAGGTGCTTCTTCAAAAGAACAAAGAAACATTTACACTCAAGCAGGGATGGGCATTCCCTCACAAAGTTTACTTCAATGGTGATGAATGCAAGCTTCCCTCTCCTGATGCATACCCATTTCTACCGAACTCTGCCCATGAAAAACCAATTGGATTTTTAACACTGGCAGCTTCTGTGATTTGGATGATATTGTTCATTTGCTGATCATATTCCTGTTAGAGGAAATCGAGTTTTTGAAAATTTCAATGGCAGAATGGAAGGAGGCTTTGGAGGCAAGAGACATGTTTGACAAGGGGTATATATTGCCATAGCTTCTTTTAAGAACTAGAGGTTTGGTGAGGCATAGTTACAGAAAGGTTCTTCTTGAGAAAAAGGAAAAAAAAAAAAAAAAAAACAGCTTGTGAATAAATAACCTGAATTTAAATTCCATATTGAAATGTCCTATAATTTCTTGAGGTTGTTTATAGTGCAACATATGTGGTTGTCTCCATTTATTTTTGGATTTTTGAAGATTAGTTCATTCTATAGAAATTTTCTTTTCTGTAGTACACAATATGATCTTGTGCTTGAAGCTCATAATTAAAATGAAATAAGACTCAGATATACTATGAATAAAACCTTAAATCAACAGTAATTTCTATTTGAATTTGGTTACCTAAGAAGCACGGGCACAATACGAACACACGGACAAAGTATTTCTAAAAAAAATAAAACCCGAATATGTCAAGAACACATTGAACATATATATTATATTTTTTATATATGATACAATAAAAATTTAATATTATTTCAATCAAAATTGATATAAAAACAAACAAATCACAATAATATAATTAAGATATCAAAATAACACAAAACTTCAATAATTATCAACATTTATGATTGAAGTTTCAAAACAAATTTACTAACTATTAAATATATATATATGTGTGTGTGTGTGTGTGTGTGTAACATTTAAAACAAAAAGAAAAAAAGAGGATAAAAAAAGGGCAAAGAAAAAAGTATCCAAAATATGTACTCCATTTAACATGTTTAGGATGTGTCTGTGATTAAAAAGTATTTGACATATATACGTAAATCAAAATAAAATGTTAGTAATTCATAATTGTTTACTACAATGCTAAGAAGATGTCTGTTATTTTTATTCCACAAACATGTGTAAAATAACATACAATAGAGCAGTGAAATATAACGAAAATGGTATTCTAGCCTCCATCAATAAACTAGCTACTGAACCAGACCTTCGAAGTGACAGAAAATGATATGATTTTTATTTGTATTGCGTCAAATTGCAGCACCAACATATGTAATCATGTTGATTTGATTGCCATAGGCTCTAGTTTGACCTAAACCAGATAAAATTTCTAGATTGTACCGAAGCACAAAATAATTTATTGATTTTGCTCTTCAATTTACCAGATATAGTTCAATCATTAGGGCTATTCTTGGAAATGGCCTTCTTGCTGCACTCACAAAATGAGGGAAATTAGCCCCTCATTTCCTCCCAAATGTCCAAAGTCCAAATAAAGCTGACCTCAAATGGCTCTCTCTCTTCTTCCTCAGCCTGGGAAGGAATTAGAGGGCCTTTACTTGTTGTGAACTAGTCCAATATAGTTTGGAATAAAAAGGCTATTCCCAAGTATGCCTTCCTCTAATGGTTGACAAGTAGAGACAGACTTGCTACCAAAGATAGACTTATTAATGGGTATCGAAGTTGATCCTGCTTGTGTTCTATGCAGGAAGGACAATGAATCCATCGGCACTTGTAAACTTGTCCTTTTTCTGATGCAGTATGGAGAAAAACTATGAAATTATACGAGAATTTTTTGAGGAACCGGTCCACCTGACCAATCATTTTAAGCCATGTAAACAAAAACAATTTTTTTCTCTTTAAAGGTAGACAACATTTACACATGGCATGATTTACTTAGCTTGGTTTATGCACCCAGTCCACCTAAAAACTTCTCCAATTATACCTGTTGGATATGACGACAGAGAGGTGGCAACAGGAGCTTGAGTGGGCTGTTCGCAACCTCAAAGGTAAGACTTTGCTCAAAACTGTGTCAAGAAACTTGCCCTGTCCTCTGTCATTTATCATATTTGGCAGGAAAGAAACTTCAGAGTGATCATGAGAGGCCAGAGTGAGCTGCCTGCTGTAAGGTCTAGAGCCACTAGATGGAAAGGGTGTTACTAATTCCTGTCAAAATTAGGAAGTCTCTCTCTGAGTTTATCATTTTGATTCTATTTTTTAATTTTAGCTCCTGCTACTGCTATTTTTTTTTCTTACAGATAAGCCTGTTGTTGCTTTGGTTGAGGTGGTTGCCAGCAATCATTTTGCACCTCCAGAATTTCTGGGCAAAATTTTTTCTTTCTCTTTTTTAAAAACCCTTTTCAATGATCTGAAATCTCAGCCTCCCTTGCATTTTGTCGGGGCACGCAATGAATTACCAGTGGGTACTGGGGCATGCAACCTTAACTCTTATGTCTCGTAAGCTTGAAACAATCCATTTTGCCAAGGCTTAATTGAAAAATGGACTCATATCTTCAAAAAAATCCCAAGAGGCTCCTTCATAATGTAAATGTGAAGCCAATTAGGTTTTCTTTGGAGTGCCAAAAAAAATTCTCCCTTCTACAATACCCTACAATTGCTTCAAAGTCTTGTATTTGTTAAAAGGAAATGTCTTATCAGTGCCTCCCTTGTTACAATGGCAATGTATTTTGTTTAACAGAAAATCTACTGAAGCCAATGTAGACTCTGCTATTGGAGGGGATATGACATGAAAGACCACAATCTTTAAAATAAAAAAAAATGGGAACAAGAACATGGAATAAAAACAATGTAACAGCAAGTGAAATATAAGGTATAATAAGACTTACTTTTTTTGGCATACCACCAAAAAAATGGAGGCAAAACCCTCAAACAAATAGTTTCCCTACTAGAAAAGCAGTAACCTACAAAGAATCAGTCCATGCTATACAAACCAAAGCCGAATAGGCCACACCATACAGACTTAGCTAACACCTACCTATTAACATCACTTAGCATCTCCAGCTAAAAACAAATTCAAAGAACACTAGCACAAGGTAATACAGAGGATATACCACCCAAGCTCAATCCACCAAACAGATCAGATACCATAAAAAAAAAATCAACTAAGCTTCGCAGTGCAGCAAGAGCATCTTAACTGTCTAAATGAACTCAAAACTACTAAAAATAACAAGGAACCTGCATATAGCGAGAGGCAGCATTCAGCCAGACTCACAATGGGTTTCCTTAAGCCAGCAACAAATAAGCACTTCAGAGCATCCAGATACACACAGCATCCTGAAGATCAGATTTGCAGGAACCCCAGATTCTGCATAAAGTTGCAGCTAACAAATATAACTGAAGCAAGCCATTTTCTACTAAAGACAGAGGAATTCAAGGCAGGATCCTATTCATCATAAGGAGCAGATACCAAGAGCAGAGCCTCAGAAATCCTCAGAAACACATCAAACTGACATAAGTCCAGCAACCCTCAAGCCAGAGGAATTCGAGCATTTCGAAAGGTAGGAAATAAAGGTAAAGTAACCCATTCTAGCAATGAGATTATCATAACAACAGATACAACAAGGCAGGATCCCTGAGAACTTCAAACAACAGCATGCATCCAAAAGCACAATAGTAGCTTAATCTCATGGAGATCAATTCTGAGTAGAACAGAGATACTGCAGAATCTAAGCGTACTGATCCAGCTTCTCTTCCTCCGGAACCCTGAATAAGAATAAGCAACTGAAAAGCCCTCAAATGACCTCCATAGCACTAGTCAACAAATAATAACATAGTGGAATGCACCAACCACAGCTAAGGAGACAAAACATCCATTTAGTCTTTAAGAAAAATTCTAGGATATGTTTTTCCCAGACTTAAGCTAAGCTCCCAGTTAGTATAGGTATTGGGGACATTCTTGACACTATAACACTAATAGCATTCACAACATCTTTGTAGAGCTGAGTAACTACCTTGCTCTTCCTTTGGAAGATTCTATTGTTCCTTTCAGCCCAAATATAATATATAACAGCTGAGAAAGCTAGAAGAAAAATAGAATTAACAAATGAATTCCCCTTACTTGAGAAATGGCCCATTGGATTTCCTGATCCCATTCTTGGGGCTGCCTAGTGATGAAGCAGCACTTTGGTTGGTTTTACACATGGTGGAATTCAGTTCAAATGGATTTCGCTTTCTCAACACTTGCGATGAAGAACAATCGGGTGCATAAAGAATGCCCTTAAGGTATGTTGCAGCTTTCAAGTCCAAAGGGTCAGCAAGAAGTCTTCTGCAGTCCTCAATCAGATTTCCATCAAGGAGTACTGTTGTGTAAGCATTGTAAATAAGAGTAATAGCAACTTCAGGGAAAAAAAAAAAAGAAAGTGTGATGCAACAGTTGTACCGTGCAACTGCCCCACAACTTTGAGCATTTATGCGGGATCCATGTGGGTCTCACACAATGCTCAAATTTGAACAGCAGTCACACCAGTCCTCCAGAAATTTGTTCCAACTTCAGAAGCAGTTTTCACCACAATCTTGGGAATTCTCATCTCCCAAGCTATGGTAATGATAATAGACACTGAGAGCTTGGCTGTGGGGATGTCATATCTGCTATGCCTATTTTGCATTTGAACCTTTGATCCATTTTCCCATGTCTAAGAACACCAGCCACTGAAGCAGGGTTGGACCTCAGGCTGCTATCAATGTTGAGCTTGACCCATCTTGATGGAGAGGAGGTCCAGGACACCAGATTGTGTATTTGGAATTTGAGGGTTTTGGATGAATATGGAAAAGCATAATTGGTGATTTGAATGCACCCCGTTCAAATCAACATTGATAGCAGACTTTAGTTTCTGGAACTTTAAATGCCTACCAAGAAAATGCACCCCATTCAAATCAAATTTAGTTTCTGAGACCTCAAGGTTGCTTCTGCAAAGTTGTTGGCATCATTCTTGGTGTGAATTGATTTCTCCAAAATGTTAGGCTCTTTTGGATTCAGGTTGAGAAATGGTTCAAGGTTTAACACTAAGATTTACAGAGGATGCTGCATGTACCATATTGTTTAAAAAGATACCTTCTCAGTGAAGGATACCAAAAACCAATCAGAAATATATTAAGTGGAGTATCATATATCCATAGCATCCTCATAGGGAAGTACCGGAAGTACCCATGTATCCACAGAAAAAGGGTTCTCAAATCAGTTGTAAAGGAGCCACAAACAATCAGTAATATAATGCTGGATTATCATTCCAATCTCAAATACATGCCAAACAGGCATCAATCCCCATCTTTTCAATAGATTTACATGCATGTAACTCTTAGATCTTACTTAAGAGAATGAAATATTGCAGTGCAACAATTCTTTTAACTTAATACTTCCATGGGTGAAAAATTAACATGGGACTTAAAACAAAGCATTTTGAATTTGCCAACAAACCTGTTTCTTAATGAAATGAGTTCTCAATTCCGTTTGTTTAAACAAAAAAGGAACAGGACAATAGATATTCTACTGTTTTTCAGCCATGATACATTACACACTGCAAACACACCACAATAAAAATGGTGAGCTACTAACATATAACCAAATCCCATAGTCTCTTTCTGTATTTCCACAATGGCAGTCAGGTATAATAATAAGTATAACAACAAATGACAAGTACAAATAATTTATATTTGTTTTATTGAAAAAGAATTCCTTAAGAAAACAAACAAATGCCTATCTATGAACAATTACGAGATGATGCCTTTTTTATATCAAGCTTCATTCATTTCTCACTGAAAAAAACTCAACAATCAGCAATCTTGTTTATCTCACATACAATGAGATTGAAAAGATTTAGGATGCTAGCAAGGTAATTGGTTGTGTAATGCATCTGGTTTGTATGAAGAAATGCCTATCTATGAACAATTACAAGATAATGCTTTTCTTTCATCAAGCTTCATTCATTTCTTACTAAAAAAAAAAAATATCAACAAAATGAAATTTTGTTGATCTCACATACAATGAGATTGAAAAGATTTAGCATGCTAGCAAGGTAAGTGATTATTTAATGCATCTGGTCTGTATAAGTGAAGAAACATAATTACATTTAACTAACAGAGATGGCTCTTTTGACATGAGCAACTAATTGATGATGTCTTACTCTTACATTGGTGGTGTTAATCAATTAAAATGATTCGTCTGCATCAAAAGTCATACAGATTCACTATAAAGAAAAACCAAAGAATATATAAATGAAGGACTAATTCTGTGGGTGGTTTCCAAAGCTTACATATACCGAAAATATTACTGAATTATTGCACTATTGGCCAGTAAGAAGCAGTGTTTCCTAAGCAAGTTCAGTTGATTGTTGAATGCCTTGGTGAAAATGTAGTGTAGAAAAGAATTAATGAAGGGGAATAATCTAAACCAATTTGAAGCTAAAAATAGTCACTAAATTTCTATGCAAGTCAATGACCCCAACACCAACCATCGCCTCCATAAAAATTTCAAGCCACTGGAGCCACTCAAAAAAATGATTAAATGAAAGGAAAAAACAAAAACATGATGGTAAATATAACGTAGTACAGGGTTAAAAAGCATGAACATCAAATATATAACAAGAAAGGACGTGTGTTGCACTGTATCATCTACAGAATAGAAACAGAAATGTTAAAAGAATTTTTTTTTTTTGTGGTGTTGGAGGGGGGAGATATAAAAGACAAACTAGGCCACAGCTGCAGCTTTCTCACATATTGATTAACACAAACCATTGATTTAATGGTCAACAGCCCACTAAACATGTATTGAGGTTTTGCATAGCAAGAAATATTGTTTTTTTCTTAACTTCAATGCTAATAAAATAAATAAACAAGGCATAGAAATCAACAAAATCTCAAAATACAAAAGCAAGCTGCATATTGACAAACACACAAGGATACATACAAGTGTACACATGCACATAGAAATAAAACACCCACCTGAAGATATGCATATGACAGGAATCATGAAACACCAAAATACACACACTACTTGACACCAAAATACTCAAGAATGTGATGAACAAAGTTTGGCAAGAATCCCCTAAACTATATTATGGAAGAAGTCCCATAAAAAAAATGAAAATAATGAATTTTAGGATCTGCCATTATTACATATCCTTTTGCTTCATTAAGAAGTATTGCAATATTCAGAAGTTAGTCCTGTGAGTTAATAAAGCTGGAAACTAATTTTCTTAAATGTCATCTGCCTAAAAGGTTGCACAAAGTCCTAAAAGATATTGGTTAGAAGGTGAAAAGGGAGAGTTCATATGAAGTGAGTTTTTTTTTTTTTTTTGAGAGGTAAATCTCTCTCTCTCTCTCTCTCTCTCTCTCACACACACACACACACACACACCCTTAACTCCCAAGAGGACTTGAACCCTCAACCTGCCATATGTAGAAGTCAAGAAGACACCTGTCAAGCTACAACTTGTTGGTAATATGCAGTGAGTTCTACAGTTTGATGCCACATACATTTTAGAGTGAAACAAGATATGAAGATAATTGTTGTTGTAGAGGGGATATACAGCATGGAAGGGGATTTCTGCAAGCTTCCAGAGATTGCTTCCATATGCAAGAAATACAAGGAATACATTTATTTGGATGAGGCTCACAGCCTTGGAGCAGTTGAAAAAACTGGAAGAGGTGTGTGTGAGCTTTTTGGAATGGATACTGGCATACCCCTGATCTGGATATTATGAAGGGAACTTTCACAAAACATTTGGATCATGAGGTGGTTATATTGGAGGATCCAAGGAGCCTATTCAATACTCAATATTGCCTCCAGCTGCACAACTGATTATTTCTGCCATCAAGGTTATTCTTGGACAGGATGGTTCTAGCAGAGTGGCTCAAAAAATTGCAAAAATACAGCGAACAACAACTTTTTCAGGTCAGAATTGCAGAAGATGGGTTTTGAGGTTCTAGGGGATAATGATTCCCCTGTAATGCCCATAATGCTCTACAATCCAGTAAAAATCCCTGTTTTTCAAGGGAGTGCCTCAAACAGAATGTGGCTGTTGTGACCGTTTCTTTTCCAGCTTAGAAAAATACTATGATTTTCGTGTTGTAATGAAATGAAGTACGAGTCAAAAGAATCTACTCTAAACTAAATTTTATTTCGAATGCTGCTGGCACTAAGAGTAAAACAAGAAGCATCAAAACCAAATGATCATAGTTCAGTAAAGGAACTCAAAAATTGTCATACCACTCGGAAATTGCGCCATGATACAAAAAAGTTTTAAACAGATCAAAAGGCTCGACGCATCATTCGTTTTGGCTTCTTTACATAACTTAACCGGATTTTTCTAAGCCGACTCCTCTTCCTCGCCATTTTCTCTGGCAAAGTCTCCCGCTTTTTCTCCTTCTTCACAACTGTAGGTTTCTTCACGAATCTTGGGTCCAACTTATAGGCTTTGGGAGCAACTGGAATGCCGCTACTCTCAGCTTCTTTATAAAGGGCATTTGCTTTATCCACCCGGCCATGTGTAACCAACTTCCCCATCAACAAGTCATAAGTATTGATCCCTGGTTTACAACCATCCTCCTTCATCTTCCCAAAAACACTCATGGCATGATCGATTCTCTCAATTCCACACAAAATCTTTAGAAACTCATAATATGCCTTCTTGTCAAGAGCATTCCCAAACCCAGCAGATTTCATCCGGTCAATCATCTCATCTCCCTCCCCAATCCTTGCAGCTTGATATAAACTCCTGATAAGAATGAGAAATGTTGTTTCATCTGGATAACAACCCCACTCACCCATTCTATGAAACAAATTCATTGCATCCTCAGTCTTACGAATTTTACACAAATTGTTAATCAACACATTAAACGTCTCTACATTCCGCGGAGCACCAGCAACATCCATATCAACTAACACCTTCTCAGCCTCAGATTGGAGCCGAAATGGATCCTTCTTCCTACAAAGCTTACACACACAACCAAGAATTGCATTGTACGCCACCGTACCAATATCAAAACCTCCCCGATACATCTCCCCCGCCAGCCTCCTTGCCTCGTCCAGTTTCCCATCAACACACCATCCTTTAATTAGCATATCGCATATATATTCATCTGGAAAGAACTCATTCGCTAAATTCTTCACCATTTTCTCAGCATAACTCGCAAATCCATGTTCACACAATTTGGATACAATCAATTTCAGTGACTCAAGGTTTCGAACAAAGCCATACTCTTTCTCCATTTTATCAAAAAATGAGACGGTCTGTGTTGGTCGACCGGCCCTGACGAGCCGATCAATGGCAGATTCTAGGGTTTTAGCCCCTGCGATCCCACGACCATCGATGAGGACCTCATGGGTTGCCTTGAAATCTTTGCGGCGGCCGAAATAGTCTATAAAATGCGAGAATGTCTCGTCGGTGGGTTTAAAATCGGGTCTTGAAGAGAGCCATTTGTGAAACCCTTGGACTGTACGGCCTGCATCTGGAGAGAGATTGAGTATGCGGATGATCAGGGAAGGGGTTAGAGTGATGTGGGAGAAGTTGAGGTCTAGGCGTTGGGTTATAGACACAGCCTCTGAGTCGGGATCTTTGAGGAGCTCAAAGGAGAGAGATTGGGCGATCTCTTCAGCGTCTTGGGGGGGGTCGACCTTGGTATCTGATGAGAAGCGTCTAGAAGAGGAGAGAGAGAAGGGTAGAGAATAAGAGTACCTGGTGGGGCAGTGGTGAAAGTGATGGCGCTGCTGCTGCGGAGAGAGAGAGGAGGCTCTAGGAAGAGACAACCGAGTATTAAGAAGACGATAACGTTGTATTGATGAAGAAGAAGAAGAAGAAGAGAAGCAGCGCAAGAGGAGCGTCCGGAGTTGCAGAGACGCCAATGGCGTCGGATGCCTCGGCATTTTCAGATAGTTTTAGAGATAGAAACTTGAGCGAGAAAGTAGAGAGAGAGAGAGAGTAACGAGTGAGGCTCCCCTCTTGTCCAGTTTCAGCTTCGTCGACGCCCATCGAAAACCTAAAATGACCAATACTACAATGTAAGAGGTCGCGTTGTAAGTAGTAATTGGACCTATATTCAGCCGTTAGATTAGTTGCCTGTCCTAGGCGAATTCAAAGATCAACGAAGAGACGAGAGACAGAGGAAGTTCAACGATCTTATACTGGATTCGTAGGAGGTAATCTTTACTCTGACCCGATCCGGTTACACACGCTCCATCTGAGCTGAACTTCCGGTCAAAATTTGAAAAGTCTAAAATACCCACCAATTTTCAATCACTTGGGTCTTTTCACGCGAACGATAGAACGTAAAATGAATCCCAACCGCGAATGCATTCTGCACAGCGCCCTCGAACCTCTCATTTCATTCAATTTCTTCCACCGGCGGCAACTATTTTTGGGCTGAGAGATTCACCGCCGGCAACCCCGAAAGGTATTACTGCTAATGCAGCTACTACTTTTCTTCTCATGTTGTTCTTATGGGAATTTAGAGCCCCGATTGAGAGTTTCATATGATAAAAAATAAATTCTGTAGAATGTATTCTGTAAATGTCTTATGCTGAGTGAATTCTAAGAGCTTAGATGAAAATTATTTATGAATTTTAATGAAAATAAATTATACTAAAATTACTTATTAAGTGTTTAATTAAAATTATTTTGAAAGAATGTTATAAATTTTTTATACCTTATATATATATATAACAAATAAAATAAATAAATAAGATATATTAAACAAAAATAAACAATTATATAATTTTAAATACATAATATAAATACTAATATAAAAAATTAAAATATTTACTATATTCATAACTAAAAGAGAAATATTTAATAAATATCTATATAATAATTAATGTTCTCAATATCTCTTATAGTGTAACAATACTAATGGAACTCCCAAACCACAATAAGCACCTTACCTCTCACTTGCAGCATTCACCTTCTTTCACAAATCACAAAAGCCGTTGAGACTAAATATTCAATGATTTTTTGGGATCATGTTATTAAAAATTGGATGAAAAGGTGTATCAATAAATTATTATTATTATATTTGTAGCTTTAATTGTAAGTATTCCAAAAACAAATCTTATCTTAGTGTATAAATTTGTATTTTATCTAAGTTCAAAATTAGTCAATTCTGTTAATCAATAATGTTGGCTTGGTTAACTGAGAGAGTCAATTCTGTTAGTGATTAAGGCGAACTTGGTTTAGGGAGTAAATCAATTGGTTAGAATTTTCTTATGTTTAAAGTTTTTACTGAGTTCGTCTATTCTATTGTTAACCACGATATTAGTGGAATATAATATTAGATTATGTTTCTATCTCTATAAATATAGAACTTGTAAACAATTCTAAACATAGATTTCAAAATTTATGATAGATTCAAAAACAATTTCTACGAGGGACATTGTTACAGTTGTTTGGTTGTTTAGTTTAGTTAATTGTCCCAATTAATTTCCAATTGGTTCCAATTTTTCTTGGCTAATTTCCATTGTTCATTTAAGTTGTCCTTCCGTTTACTCTAATTGTATCAATTATTCTCCAGCTCATTCCAATTTTTTTTGAAAAACTATTGTTATAGAAGATTGTTACTAAGACGACCACTATTATAGGAAGTTGTTACTGAGATACTAAGACATTCACTGTACGAGTACACCTAAGTAGATACAAAATTCTAGAGAATAGATCACTGAGAACTTTTGCAATACAATCTTAGAGGGATGGAAACTATTTTTAAGGACAGTATCTTGGATAGGCCTCAATTAAATTGATAAGTATCCTGTGTTTCTGTTTTTGCCATATTTATTATACTATGTTTTCAACAATTATTACTATGCATACCTACATTATTAGTAAATTATTACTATACATACCTACATGATTAATAAATTATTGATGTACATACATACACACATGGCATATGACCTTATTTGAACGGCCTGTGGACGAAATTTTGGAAGCGACGTGGAGAAGCCTGTTTGGAGCCTGAGGATGCTGGCCCAAACGGCCTCTTAGAACGGTTTTGTTGCATGAAATCATTTTTTTTTCATACTACTCATGTACCATTATTCATCCTTTGCAAAAGGCAGGTAAGATTATTTACCATCCATCTCTTGGAGGTGAGTATAGGAGTCTTGCGCACTGGATATGACATTTATTCTTATAATATTATTTATATTATATTTCGGTGAATAGTGTTTGCTTAATTTTTAATTTTTAATTTTTTTTGGTGATAACCATTTGTTTGTCAAGTGGCTACGTAGTGCGTGAAAATTTTTTATTACTCTATTGCGGAATAATTAGAAAATTTTGTTTTGGTGATTGAAATTTGGATACAGCAAGATTTCGTTAAATTTAGCTTCTACATATGACTTATTTGTATTATATATATATATATGGAAGAACTTTATTTTGAAATTTCGGAATTTCATATTTGCAAGTGTTTTTCAGTAATAAATAGTGACTAGATGTGTTTTGATCTAAGATTTTGGGGTCACTATAAAAAAGACGCTTTAAAAGATCTTATCGGATAGATAATGAAAGAGCATCATGGATAGATTTGGACTAGGGTTGTTTTTTATTTATTTATTATGTTCATAATAACTAATAACTGGTAAGGTTAGATCACTAGAGGTGTGGTCGAACAGTAAAAATATTGAGAATAAAATTTAAATGTCTTGTACTCGAGTTCTCTATGCGTTGATCGCTGACAGCTAGAATTTAGAGAATGAGTCTGATTCTTATAAAAAGAAAAACTTAATATAATATACGTAAACTGACCGAGTATATTATCCATAAAAAACAAAAACCTAATAGGTCTAATGCCTCATTCTTTTGTTGTGAATATACCTATAATTGGAAAGCACCATTTATTTATCACATAACGTTTCAAAGGAAAAATTCATCATTCTGAATAAAGACAAAATAAGAAAGGAATTATCACTATTGTTGTTGGTATTTTTTCATTTTTATATTTTCTTGAAATTCAAAAATTCAAAACTTGTTTATTTATTTTTGTGATTCTTGTGTTTTATTAGATAACTCCATTCAAGATTGTTAAGACTACGAGTAATTTACTTTGTTGGCATTTTAACAAAACTAGAATTATAATTAGAGTTGTGTTGAGTCAATGTTTATGTGTATCATGTACTTGAGCGATCAAACATAAGTGTGGATTTATGAAATTGGATACATGAGGGTAAAAAAGTATATTGGACTAGGTTGGCTCCGTCCACGAGCACAATGTTTTCAAATATTTTAAATATATTAGAGTTTATTTAATACCATCTTGATTTAAGTGAAACTTGCTTTTTAATGATTAAAATTATTTTCTAAATATTTTGTGTTAATACAATTAAAAAAGGTCGAAGTTGAATTTAGTATAATTTTTATAAAAATAAGAGAGTTTATCCACTTAACGAATGATCTCAAAGTAGTTTTTCAGTAAACGCTCATTCAATCTGGTTCGAAAAACTTTTAGAAGAGATTTAAAAATCAATTCCAGAAAAGGTCGTTAGCCTGGTTGTTGGCCATGTTGTTTAAGCGACCTCTCCTATGACAACGTTTTTTAAAACTTCAGAGGTCGGTTGTTTGCCTATAATTAAATTATTTTTGTAAAATTTAAGATACAACTTGATTAAATTTTTAAAGATACTTTCATTATAAAAAAGTGAAAGAAAATAAGTGACTTTAATTATAATTTTTTTTAATATTTTTGATAGGTCTATTATAATATAAAACCAAAAGTAATTTTTTGGCATAGTTAAATGCTGATTTTTTTTTTTTTGTTTATTTAAGCAGAAAGTACTTAAAAAAGTATCAAATATTGTAATAAAGTAAGCCCATAATATATTTGAACCAAAGGTTAGTTGTGGAAAGAAAAAATTCAAAATTTGTATTTGTAATATCAAAAGAAAAGGCCAAAAAAAAAAAATTAAAATTTTTTGAAGTTAAAAAGCATTAAATTTAAAAAATGATAATTGAAAAATACTTTTAATAAACTTGGATAAAATTCATACATGAATTTTTTAATAATTTGCTTAAATATAAAAAAATAAATAGTAGCTGATATACCACAAACAGACACACCAATCACCTTGAGACACGTGTGCATACAGAGTTAATAGTTTCGATCATACAGAACAACAACTAGCCTTCAGGGCATTCTCATATATATATATATATATATATATATATATATATATATATATATCATTCAGAACCGATAAACTCGGTCATACAGTGCAGGCGAAGCCTCCACGGCATTCTCATGCACATATTTTCCAGACCTTATGTTCTGGGCAATATTTATTCAACACTTCATATGGTACCGACCTTATGGTTTCCTTAAATAACTGCCAAGCAGGGAATAAGGAAACAGTCTTCAACACGGAAACTACTATCTATGATTATCTCCATCTACGACTCAATGCTCCACAAGGTAACTGCAATCTCCGATGATCAAATCCCTATATTCATGGCATCGAATCCTAATCAATTTAGGAAGGCCACGACCTATAAATTAAACCCTAAAGGTACGCTTTATGTTTATGCTCATTCTTTTGGCTTTCAATACAGTCTTTCAATTCCTTTTACTTACTTAAGCATCAGAGCGGCTACCGCCGGAGCCAATCCGGTGGTCCTCTGATCGTCTTTCTGAGTGTTCTACAGGTCACGGAACCCATACTTATTGCGAGTCGAAAAGTGCAGCATCAGTTTGGCGCCGTCTGTGGGAACGACTAATCTCTAAGTGCTCTATTCACAAACCTATCTTTTCCTTCACCAGAAAACCATGGCACCAAATCTCCGACCACGACAAAATACTCAGAATTCGCAAAACTCTCAACGTCAGCTGCCTGCTCCTTGTACAAGGGGACCAGCGGTTAATCCCATGCGACAAGAGATCGAATCGATCAAACGACACAATGAACTGGTGTAGGAACAATTGCTTGCCATCACTAGAACGCTGGCAACACTCACACAAAACCAAGCAGCGGGTTCTCCTAACCCGCCGGTCCATTTCGCTGCAGGAACGCAACCTCCTCTCACCAACGAGAATGAGGAACCCTATGATCAGGCTCCAACTAACCAGCCTGGGCACCCCCCGGGCGTTGCTCGCGCTGGCAGAGATCCACAGCCATCAATAGTCCCTGGCTGGGGAATATCCGCCTTCATTCCTAACGTTCATTACCGGAGCACTACCTGAGCCCCAGCTCCAACGGTTTCGGGAGCACATCCGGCACCACATGAGCCTTATCCCCATGCAGCACAAACCCCTCCAGTTCAGAACCCTCCTCCATCCGAGGGACGTAATCAACCTGACTACCCTGAAGCCGAGGCTGTCAGACAGGGTTCACAAGATATCAGGTTCAGAGACCCACGGAGGGTAGAAAAAATCGCCGAGTCTATGGACTGAACAATTGCTCTAAGAGGTGCCCAGAACCCCTCAGAACAAGACGAGTTGGCCAGGTTGCTCGAAAGACTGGCCACCCCATTCACTCACATCATCATGTCAGAAGAAAGGCCCAGAAAGTTCGTGGTGCACAAGTTCACCCTGTATGATGGGTCTGGAGATCCAGGAGATCATCTCTCGCACTATCAGCATACGATGGCCTTTCACGGTGCCTCTGATGCTTTCATGTGCCGAACCTTCATCACCAGCTTGAAGGGAACTGCTCTGAAGTGGTTCCACAACCTCCCTCCGAACTCAATTACCAGTTTCTATGAGCTCGGTAGACAGTTTTTGGACAGGTTTATGACCAGCAGGAGGCTCAGAAGGGGACCAGAATTCCTGTTAAATGTCAAACAGACTAAGGAGGAATCCCTCAGAGCCTATATTGCGCGCTTCAATGCCGAACTCACGGAGATCACTGACTACAGCCCAAAGTTCCTTGTAGCTGCATTAACTGCTAGACTTTCCCACGGTGGTTTCAGAGACTCCTTGACAAAGAGCCCTCCAGCCGACATAGCGGCGTTAATGGACCGGGCCAGAAAGTATATCAACCTAGAAGAAGCGAACCGCACGTCCCAGAAAGGCAAAGATAGACCCAGAGGGACAATCCGAAGAGGGAGGACCACAAGAAGGAGGACCACAGAAGAGACTCCAACAAAAAGAGGGCCAGGAGCCTAGAGAAGAGAACGTCACCGAGAGCTGTGTACAATTCCGGACCAAGGGAGTTCACCAACTTCACTCCTTTAAACACCACACCGAACTAGGTACTCTAGCAGATCCGAGATCGGGAGAACCTGAGATGGCCGGAACCAATCAAAGGAGATCCCAGTCTTCGAGACCAAAGTAAGTATTGTAATTTTCATAAAGATCATGGACATACAACTAACTCATGCAGGACTCTCCGGTATGAGATAAAACAGCTCATAAAAAGGGGGCGCCTTCGGGAGTTCGTCAAGCAGGACGGAAGGCAGAACCCCCAAGAAGACAAGCCTCAACAACGGCCAGACCAGAGGCCCGAGCAGAGGCAGGAGCAGAGGGAAGGACGAAACGAACCTCAGAGGCAGAACAACCACGTCATCTGCGTCCTCCATGCTGACTCCCCTATCACAGGAATGTCCAACAGGGCAAGAAAGAGATACGATCGGGAGGCTAGAGCTGCCTCGAATGTATTACAGATCTCCAACGTTGAAAAGAAGCTTAAGCCAGCACCGGAGATCCAATTCACTGAACAAGATCTAGCAGGGGTACACTGCACTCACAGTGATGCCCTCGTTATCACTCTTAAAATTGCCAACTTCAAGATTAGGAGAGTCCTGGTCGATACTGGCAGCACCGTCAACATACTGTTCCATGAGCCACTTAAACAGATGGGAATGGACCATGATAACGTCAAGCCCACTACTGCCGTGATGGCAACTTTTGATGGCAATCTCAGCACCCCGTTTGGGAGAGTCGACCTTCCTACTACTGTAGGAGAGGGTGAAGGGCAGAAGACCACCATCTCGGAGTACATGGTGTTGAATATAAAATCTCTCTACAACGTCATAATCAGGAGACCTTGGTTGCACCAGATAGGGGCGGTCACCTCGACCCTCCATCAGTGTCTGAAGTACGTCTACAACCAAAACGTTCACTCTGTCAAAGGGTGTCAGCCAACCTCCTGGGAGTGCCATGCTATTGCCCTCAAGGAGAAGGCTCCTAAATAGCAATTACAGTACACTCGGGACTGTGCAGATCCAGTTCTCACCCGCACTCCCGATGTGGAAGTTTGCCTATCCAATATCGAAGAACCCCTGAGCCCAAGGGGACTCGACAGCCGAGCCAAACCTGTTGGCAAGCCCATCAAAGTATTGGTCAGTTCAGAAGCAAAGGGGCGTTATTTGTATATCAGCCCAGATCTGACGCACACCGAGCAGGAACATATAGTCAGGTTTCTGAAAAACAACCTCTCTATATTTGTTTGGGAAACCAGGGACATGGAGGGTATAGACCCTAGCCTCATAACTCACAAACTGATGGTCGATCCAGATCATCCATCAGTCAGACAGAAGAGAAGACCGATTGCTCCTGAACGACATCGGATTATAAATGAAGAAGTCCAGAGGCTGCTTGAAGCTAGGATGATACAAGAAGTGTTCTATCCCGAGTGGCTAGCCAACACCGTGCTTGTCAAGAAGAAAAACGGCAAGTGGAGAGTTTGCGTTGATTATACAGACCTCAACAAGGCGTGCCCCAAGGACAGCTTTCCACTGCCAAGGATAGACCAACTGGTTGACGCCACTGCGGGGCATGAGCTTATGAGCTTCATGGATGCCTACTCTGGGTACAACCAGATCCAGATGTACCCTCCAGACCAAGAGAAGACAGCCTTCATAACCGAACGAGGGCTCTACTGCTACAGAGTAATGCCTTTCGGTTTGAAGAACGCTGGAGCCATTTATCAGCGGTTGGTGAACAAGATGTTCAGCCCACTGCTCGGCAGCACCATGGAGGTATACATCGACGATATGCTGGTGAAGAGTCTGCAGAAAGGTAGTCACCTCCAACACTTAGCCCAGACCTTCGATATCCTCAAACAGCACAAGATGAAGCTCAACCCCTTGAAATGTACCTTCGGGGTTATGAAAGAAAAATTCTTGGGATACATTGTCTCTCAGAGGGGTATCGAAGCAGACTCCACTCAGATCCAAGCTCTGATTGGACTGAAGTCACCAAGAACCAAGAAGGAAATTCAGGCACTAAATGGCAGAATTGCGGCACTGAGCAGATTTATCTCCAAATCCACTGATCGCTGCCTACCTTTCTTCAAAGTTTTGAAAGGCAGCAAGGCTTTGCAGTGGACGAAAAAATGCGAGAAATCCTTTCAAAAACTAAAGGAGTATTTGGCCTCTTCAAAGCTCCTGTCAAAACTAGTACAAGGGAAAAAACTACTCTTGTACCTTGCAGTTTTTGAAAACGCGGTCATCTCCGCATTAATCAAACAAGACAGGGGAGTACAGAGGCCTATATTCTACGTCAGTAGGGCACTACTTGACACGGAAAAGAGATATCCAGAAGTAGAAAAGCTGGCCTATGCCTTGGTCATATCAGCTCGGAAGCTTCGACCATATTTCCAAGCCCATCCAATCGAGATCCCAACTGCCTATCCTCTAAAGTCAATACTGAGGAAACCTGAGGTATCGGGAAGATTAGTGAAGTGGTCTATGGAGTTAGGGGAATTCGACATATCATATGTACCCCGAAACTCCATCAAAGGGCAGGCCTTGGCTAATTTTGTTGCCGAGTTCACCCCGACACTTCGAAACAAGGCACAACTCACCGAAACTTCGGGAACCTGGCTACTATACATCAATGGATCGACAACCGATCAAGGTTCGGGAGTAGGCCTGGTACTACAGTCCCCTGATGGGCTCACGTCAGAAAAAGCAATCAGCCTGGGATTCAAAGCTTCTAACAATGAAGCAGAATATGAAGCCCTAATCTTAGGCATGAAGCTTGCCTTGGAATGCGAGGCTCAGAACCTCAATGTCTTCTCAGACTCCCAACTGGTGGTAAGCCAAGTCTTGGGAGAATTCGCTATTAAAGATGATAGGATGCTCTGGTACTCCGAACTGGTGAACCACTTGAGGCATTCCTTCCATACATTTACTATCCAGAAAATTGAAAGAAGCCAGAATTGCAGAGCAGATGCTTTGGCTAACATGGCATCCCGCCTCAAGTCTGAACCAAACTCCACAATAAAAATCTCCTTTCAGCCAAGATCCAGCATTGAGGAAGCCCAAATTGCTCAAATTAATGAACAGCCCCAGAACTGGATGACTCCAATCCTCCAGTACCTAAGATCTGGGCTCCTCCCAGAAGATAAAAACAAAGCCAGGAGAATCCAAATCAGAGCGGCTCGGTACCTGATCCTGAACAATAAGCTTTACAGAAGGTCGTATTCTCAACCTCTGTTAAAATGCTTAGCTCCAGAAGAATCACAATATGTCCTGGCTGAAATACACGAGGGAATTTGCGGGAATCATAATGAGGGCAGAACTATAGCCCACCGAGCTTTGTCTCAGGGCTATTACTAGCTTGGCATGTTGAAGCAGGTTAAGGAGTATGTTCAGAAGTGCGACAAATGCCAAAGATTTGCCCCATATCAACATCAGCCTCATCATGAGCTTATCCCGATTCCTAGTCCTTGGCCCTTTGCTCAGTGGGGGATGGACATCGTGGGTCCATTACCAAAGGCACCTCCAAACAGGAATTATCTCTTGGTGGCCATCGACTACTTCTCTAATTGGGCCGAAGCTGAACCTCTAACACATATCACAGAGAAGGAAGTCGAGAGCTTCACCTGGAAAAATATTATTTGCAGGTTCGGCATACCACGTGTGATTATCTCCGACAATGGGACACAATTCACTGGTAAAGGCTTCAAAACATTCTGTGAAAATCTCAACATTAGGCAACACTTTGCCTTTCCAGGCCATCCACAAGCAAATGGGCAAGCAGAGGTCACCAATCGAACAATCCTTGACGGATTAAAGAAAAGGTTGGAACAGGCTAAAGGAAAGTGGGCAGAGGAACTCCCTGGAGTTCTTTGGGCCTACAGAACCACCAGAAGAACTCCCACCTCTGAAACTCCCTTCTCACTAGCTTATGGTACAGAAGCAGTAATTCTGGTTGAGATCGGTATGCCAACCCTGAGAATTGAAGCCTTTGAGCAAGAATCCAATGATCAACAGCTGATGGAAAACTTGGATTTGCTTGAAGAAAGAAGGGATCAAGCCAGCATCAGGATGGAAGCCTATCAACAGAGGATGGTCAACAAATCCAAGGTGGGACTCAAGACGGTCAGCTTTCAAGTCGGAGACTTTGTCTTAAGAAGAGTCTTTCAAAACACCAAGGATCCCACTATGGGAAAATTGTCACCAAACTGGGAAGGCCCCTACAAAGTAACAAAGGTTGTTTGACCTACCACATACTGGCTAGAAGACATGACTGGGAAGCCTGTTCCTAGGCCATGGAACGTGGAACATTTACGGAAGTATTATCAATAGAGATGCCTCTTTCTTCTACTTCCATGGAATGTTCATATATAAATGCACGGGCCTCCAGAGCCTGGTCCATAATGTACAAGTCTTTGCACTTGGTCCATCTATAATGCACAGGCCTCCAGAGCCTGGTCCATAATGTACAAGTCTTTGTACTTGGTCCATTTATAACGCACAGGCCTTCAAAGCCTGGTCCATAATGTACAAGTCTTAGCACTTAGTCCATCTTATAATGCATAGGCCTCTAGAGCCTGGTCCATAATGTACAAGTCTTAGCACTTGGTCCATCTATAATGCACAGGCCTCCAGAGCCTGGTCCATAATGTACAAGTCTTAGCACTTGGTCCATCTTATAATGCACAGGCCTCTAGAGTCTGGTCCATAATGTACAAGTCTACGTACTTGGTCCATTTATAATGCACAGGCCTCCAGAGCCTGGTCCATAATGTACAAGTCTACGTACTTGGTCCATCTATAATGCACAGGTCTCTTCAGCCTGGTCCATCTTTAATACACAGGTTCTATGATCCAGCCCATCCAAAGACAGAAGTTCCAAACATCTACAAACTAAAGTTTCCTAGATCGGAACACCTCAAATATGATATTTATATTATTTGGCTTATCTGTCAAACAAGCAACAAGTACTATAGTACCGATCAGGTGTGAAATACTTTGATTCAAGTTTTCTACCAAGTTTCTTTGATCTATTTTTAGAACATTCATATATCAGAAGTGCATGCGAAAGTGTTTTAACTACAGAAGAGCACATTCGAATACCAAGAACATCAAATCTGAAAAAAAAGGAACTCAATTTTATTAATGATTAAGAAGATTTACATCAGTACAAGAAGACTCGAAACAGAACAAGTACACAAAAGGCTACAACAAAGACACCATTACATAGGCTACTACAGAAAGCTACTATATCACTACTATTTGCAGCATCACGGCTTTCTTCCTCGGATGATATAAGGGCACAGGATCCAACCTTCCATTACCGCTGCCGCCGACTCCATTTGAAAGGAAGGAACCCTGAACCCCAATCTGCATCAAGGAGCGCCCAGGCCATTTCATCATCGCTATCAATGATCTCAATACTAACGGATGATGAGGGCTCTGGGCCTCAGGAGACTTTTCATTCTCCACCTTTGTAATCGGCATGGCCCCCCAGCAGATTGAAGCAAGGGTCTCTGCCAAGTCACAAAGGGGAGGAGGCAGCCTACATTCATCTCCCTCAAAGCAGTTGTCACACCCCTGGCAGATTTGAGCAAGGGTGTTTGCCAGAATACAGAAGAAAGGAAGCATCTCACCTTCGTTTTCATCACCGATGCTCCAAGCCTCGGTTGAATCAAGGAGGGACCACCTCCCATCGGAGAAATCTCGACTGGATGCTAAGATGGACAAGAAGATCTTAGCCTCTTCTAATCCTTTCTTGGAGACTAAATCAAAAAGAAGGATAACTCTCAGCCACAGTTTAATCATTCCCAACTCAGATTGAAGATCGTCGATCATCTCTGAATAAACGGAAGTTTTTGAAAAACATCTAAAAATCTCTCCAACAACGAAACAGTCCGAGAGCAAAGTAAGAAGATGGGGCGCAACCGTACGCTCCTCTTCCACTTATATAGACCTTCGAGGCCCAAGAGCCACCCAGTCGAATCGTCACAACGGTTAGGCGAAAAGTTAGCTTCAAAATCCCAAACAATGGTGGTGTAATAAATAAGGCATTAAACCGCCCTCTCGGGAGAAGCAAAAGGCAGAGCCACACACGCAATATATAGACTTTTCAGTCTTGTCCACGTATATGTAGACGTGACAGTTTCTCCAGGTCATTAACGCTTGATGGGCCTATGTATACAACGAAGGTCCATCAACTTTGATGTACCTTGACCCTTGTCTTAACAGATTTGGAGGCAGAAGTTCTGATCAACCGAACTACAATCACGAAATATCCACTTATTATTATAAGTCTCCAGATTCAGAACAGTCAGCTTTGAAATGTTTCAAAAGAAGTCTTTAATTACTGACCTATGGTAGGTAAAGCAGCTCGGAATACAACCACCTACAGAATAAAATCTGGTCTGGTATATACTAAGCTCCAGAGCAACGTTATTTGCAACAATGACCACAATCAACTACAAATTAAGACACTACAGAGTAGTATAACTCAAGTCATGCACAAACACTATAGAGCAATGTAACTAAGGAGACAAGAGCATCAAGCAAAAGACTGTTCCACTAACAAATGTATATTTCAAGTACATTGGAAGTTCAAAAATAACAAAATATACATCCTAAGCCTGATCAACAGGGACATGATTAACTGGAGAAGGATCGGCAAGGGCAACATCAACCATCTCAGTCGATACGACCGCTTCAGTGGGATCGACAAGGAGGATATCAGCCACTTCATTTTGGATAACAACCTCTGAAGGTTCAGATCCAGGTGGCACAATTGAGGAGACATCAAGGTCAGGAAACTTGGCAAGAAGCCGGGATCGGAAGTTGTTGAACCCAAACGTAATCAGGCGAGTGGTCATTCCTTCCAACTCTGACCTCATTTCCTCCTCATTATCCACCAAGGCCTGCTTCACGGCGTCGTCAAGCTTTTTACGGTATTGATACCGCATGCCATTCATCTCCGCCTTGTAACCTCTTTGCCTGCTCAACGGCAAGGCTTCCTCTCCGACTCAATCACGATCAAGAAGTTCTGGGACTCCTTCAGCTTCTCTGCGGAGTCGTGAGCCTCCGACCGAGCAGTACCAAGCTGAAGCCTAAGATCATCCAGCTCGGCCCTGAGTTGGTCAAACTCCTTCCGTAGGGGGAGAAACCTTCCACCAGAGCAGAAAGGGTATGCAGGGTCTGCAAAGTACAAAGTAAACAGTTCAATACCAGCTAAAACACTTGGAGAAAAGGGAAAAAAAAATAAGGACCCGACGAACTCACCTTGACCTGAAGAGCGGTCAGATCAACAAGAAGCTTCTCCGACTTCTGGGGCTTGAGCTTAACTGAGCCTTTGGCCCAAAAGTCCCTCAGAATCCTCTTGGCCCCCTGATCAACAGCATAAGGAGCCACCGATGACGATGCCCCCTTGCCCGCTCGCCGAGACGGGGCTGGGGGGACTACCGAAATGGGGACAGGATCCTCTCTCTCTCTCCCCTCAGCAGGCTCAGGAGAGGACAGAACTAACCTCCTGCCTTTTTTGGACGGGAGGGACCAATGGGGAAGAAGCCTCCCCCGCTACCACAGACGAAGATGGCCCGGTCTCCCACCGAGCCATCACACTATTAGCAACCTCCTTAACACTCCCCCTGGCAGCCATCAATCTATCAGGGTTAACAAGTGGAGGAATGGTCTCGATTGATGGGCTTTAAGAGCTTTTTATATTGCTCCTGCAGCACGGGAGAAACGGCTGGCCTCTTCCACGCACTCCTGACTGCAAAACAAACACAGAAATTGATCAGTTCAGCAATCGGCGTACAAAACGGAATCAATGCAGCCACAAGAAAATTGGGCCTCACCCTTTCGCCCAGTGGTTCGAGGGAATGATGAAGGTTTGCCTTCGAAGTCCTTGAATTCCCATCCTCCTTTTATGAAGAAATACCACTTCTTCCAGGTCTTGTTGGAAGAGGGCACAAAAGTAAGGAGTCTGAACCCACTATCAAAAGACATGTAATAAAAGCCTTTCGCCTTCTGAAGTTTTAGATCCATATTACTACGGATCAGGTCAAGGAACACATTGACCTTATTCCTATGCCCCAACACAATAAAGCTCAACAGATGTCTCCAACTGTTAAGGTTCAGGTCTGCAGGGCAATGGTCAAACCAACAAAAGAATTGTTTTATAATATCAGGAAGGGGGAATGTAAGACCCATTTCAAACCAGGCCAGATAGACACAGATTTCTCCCTCTCTAACATCGCATGGACGATCTCGAGAATCTGGGACCCTGAAAGTCACATTTGTGGGAAGTTTGAATTTCGCCCATAACTCCTCCAACATTGTTTCGGTGATAACACTCTCACCCTCCTCTCTGTAACCGGATCGACCAGAAGTCTCACCAGCCCTATTTGGGGGCTCATTAAATGCATCAACAATCCTAACCCCCGGACTAGAGGGGGGTTCTACCAATCTATTTTCATCATTATCTACAGAAGGAAGATTCACTGACTGAAGTTGAGGAACGGTCTCAGAAGGACTGCCCGAACTAGAGTGTGATTCAAAGCCAGACATGGCGAACAAAAGAAAGAAATGAAACAAATGAGAAGGAATGTAGAAGGTGACTAAAATCGAACCTGAGATCAAGAAAGGACTATGAACACCGGATATCCTTCAAACTTCAAAATATGTCAAATGGCGGTCTGGTACTGTAGAAGCAAGAGTAGAAGAAAGGTATGAAAGACCTTTCCCTCTCTTTATATATACATCCGAAATGTGAGTCTTCCAAGACGAGCCGACACAACGGTTGAAAATAATGATGGATTTTCAAGTATTGGCTGCGCAATAAATAACTCATTAAACCGACGTCTCGAAAAGTGAAGAAACAAAACGTATGACTCTTCACAAAACCCATAACCCTAGTTAAGCCCTAGCTTCTAACTAGGGCTCGGGGGGGGGAGTAGCTGATATACCACAAACAAACACACCAATCACCTTGAGACACGTGTGCATACAGAGTTAATAGTCTCGATCATACAGAACAGTGACTAGCCTTCAGGGCATTCTCATATATATATATATATATCATACAGAGCTGATAATCTCGATCATACAGAGCAGTGACTAGCCTTCTGGGCATTCTCATATATATATATATATATATATCATTCAGAACTGATAAACTCGGTCATACAGTGCAGGCAAAGCCTCCACGGCATTCTCATGCACATATTTTCCAGACCTTATGTTCTGGGCAATATTTATTCAACACTTCATATGATACCGACCTTATGGTTTCCTTAAACAACTGCCAAGCAGGGAATAAGGAAATAGTCTTCAACACGGAAACTACTATCTATGATTATCTCCATCTACGACTCAATGCTCCACAAGGTAACTGCAATCTCCGATGATCAAATCCCTATATTCATGGCATCGAATCCTAATCAACTTAGGAAGGCCACGACCTATAAATTAAACCCTAAATGTACGCTTTATGTTTATGCTCATTCTTTTGGCTTTCAATACTAGTCTTTCAATTCCTTTTACTTACTTAAGCATTGGAGCAGGCTACCGCCGGAGCCAATCTGGTGGTCCTCTGATCGTCTTTCTAAGTGTTCTACAGGTCACGGAGTCCATACTTATTACGAGTCGAAAAGTACAGCATCAGTAGTATTATTAGTAATTTTATTTTATTGAGATTGTTTATCCAAAATAAATTAGCACGGTAAATCGAACATTAATCATAAAAACTGCTTGGTGAGCTTTGAAGCTAGATGGCAGAAAGAAAAGGAAAAGCGGAACAATGGGTCCTCTACTGAAGCTAGAAGGAATAAAAGAAACCCCAAGTTTGGTGAGCTTTCTTAATTATTATCAAAGGTATAACTTTGTTGAATTTTCTTCTCATTATTTTTCTTCTTGCACTGGGAATCCTTTTCCTTGATTGGTAGGGTATTTTTGGAGGGAAACTGTTTCTGGAGAGGGAAAAAAAAGATTTGATAACCATGAAACCCACTGAAGGAATTTAAAATCAGATTTTGTAAAAAGTAGAACAGTTTTTTTCCCCTTTTAGAAATATAATTGAAATGTACTAAGAAAAGTTGAAGGACTTGCATAATTCATGTTGTCTCATTTATGTAACCAGAGTATGAAAGGCTGCAGCTCATCCTTAGAAAGCCACGGTATATGCTAAATTAGTGGTAAAATAATTGTGCCAATTTGGTAGAAACGTATCGAAATGAGTTGGTTAAATCTCTTTTTTCATAAGATAGGTAAGAATTTTAGTCTGTACATACATGTACATACACTTAGAATAATTCTCATTTTCCATCGTTATACTACAAAAAAAAAAAAAAGTGGCGATTTGGTGAATGTCTAGTTAGAGTGGAGAATTGAAGAGTTTGACACTCTAGGCTGGTGTTAAGTATTGTATTAAAACTTTGAATGGGCTAAGTTATGCAAGAGCTTGAAATAGAAATATGAAAAATAAATCATGCATGCTGTCTGCGTTAATGGAATGCATTTACTATGAATCTCTCTATGTTTCACAACCAACCACTAAAATATCTGCATGATTTTAGTACTTAAATATCTTGCTCACTGTACCCTTTCCTATTGCTTTTTGCAGGAGGCTTAATAAAATTTGATATTTTAATGTTGTTAATTATTTTTACTTCAAATATATATATATATATATATATATATATATATATATATATATAGACTAAGACATTTAATTACTTTTTATATCAATAAAAAATTCCAAAATTTCTATATAAGATATTTAGTTACTTTTTATATTGTAAAATTTTGAGAGATTGGAGGATACTAAGTTTCTGTTTGCAAGTGCAGTTGGAATGAGCTTATCAGTTTCCAATCAAAATCAAGTGTTGGCAAAGATTCAACTAAACTGCTTCTACATGGTCTCATCTCTAAATCTCTAATAATTAACTTTTTTTTTAAAATGTTTATTTCAAAATGCGATTTTTCTAAATACTCATTTCTAGGTCTCATCCAAATGAACACGTATACAATTTTCTATCTTACTCATGTAATAACAAAGTAAAAATTATCATTTTGGAACCTTTATGTGTAGGATGAAAAAATAGATTGAGAAAAAGTATTATATTTAGCATTTTCCTATAATAAAATGTGTAATGCTTCAGATTTAAAATGAAAAAAAAAAAAAAACTCATTGAATCCCGTGTATGCAAAAAGCATTTTGCACAAAAGATTACCATCACCAGCTGAATGGAAATTTTCCTCTGTTTAAGATAAAACTTAGAGCAACTTCAATGCGGAGTGTCATCCGGAGTGCCAAATTCATAACCGCCGGGGTGTCATCTGTGGTTGCAAAATGGCACCCAACGTTTTGGAGTGCCATTTTTATAAACTTTGGATAGAGAAAAGGGAGAGGTGCCATTTGACGGTTGGGGTCATTTTCATTTTTATTGTTCTAATGACTCTATTTCAACAAATAATTCTATAAATACAGGGCGTTTGTGAAGAGAAAACTTATAAAAGCCCAGAAAATCACTCTGAAAATTATTCTATAAATTTAGGATGATTTTATTTATTTAACTAATTTTTATAATTAAATAATTTTTTTAATTTAGTTAATTGTTAGAATTTAAATTGATTTTTTAAATTAAATTAATTTTTGTAATTTAATTTAAAAAATCAATTTAAATTAAACCGTTATGAAAACTATACCTGTTAAAATACAACTGTTAAGTTTAATTATATTTTTTAATAAAAAATATTAAAATATTAAAATGGCACCCCACTTTGATACCTGCCATTAAAACAGATTTATAATTCAGGAGTGCCATAACATTGTTCAAGGTTGCAAATAGGTTTTTTGGCACATCAAAATGACAACTCCTTTGGAGTTGCTCTTAGGGCTATATCCTAAATTTTTCCCCCCAGCTATGTATTTTTTTTTTACTAATCTTTGTGAATACATATTCCAATATGAGTGCATACGTTTATATTATAAAACAAGTATTTACATTCATATAATGCATGTATTTACATTATATTAATATACAATATGCATTTATTTAAATTATTATATAATATTTTATATATATATTTTAATATATACTTATTTATTTTATTTTTATATATATTACTTGTTAATTATATTCACAATATATTATTTATATAATTTTTTGCTAACCACACAAAAACATTTAAGTAAAGTGAAAAAAGTACATTTTATTTCATAATGGCTTCTAAAATACATTCATCAAAACACCTAACTGTTTATACTCCTAAACAATTATAACAAATTGCTTATACCCATCAGCACTGCTTATTCCCTTAAGCAATTATTTTCATCTTCACTTTCTTAACATCTCCCCCAAATAGGCACTAAATTTTATACTTAAATATACAACCAATTATTCAACATCAATTATGTTGTTGGAGTATATATTTTTCATATTTTTTTTTCAGAATCCAAATTTTGACGAAGAATTTTTATTGGATTCGATGCATTGTTTGGTAAATTAAAAAAGAAAAACAAAAGGAAAAGAATACTGAAGGTTTTTTTTTTTATCACAGAGACTTCATCTAGGGCATGTTTAGATGTCTGTTTGCGGAGGCCAAAAGTGTGATACCAGGCCGTGAAGCGCGAAGTTGTTGGGCCAACATAACTGACTGTTTGGCTGTGCGGAAGATGTGCATAAAGTGTCGAAGATGGATGAGCGGAAGCAGGCTGGACTGGAGCCAGCTTAAAATATGTTACCAGGCCGCGAAGCGCAAAGATGTTGGGCGCACATAACTGGCTGTTTGGCTGTGCGGAAGATGTGCAAGAATTGCCTCACATAACTGCAAGAAGTGTCGAAGATGCAGGAAGTGTCGAGTATGGATGAGCGGAAGCTGTTTGGCTGTCGAAGACGGAATCGCGGAAGCGGACTCGCAGAAAATGTGCAAGAACGGCAAGCAGGCTGGAAAGACAGGCTAGCCTCGAGCAGATTACAGCGGATGGACAAAAGCAGGCTGGAAAGACAGGCTAACCTCGAGCCAACTTAAACGAAGGCAAGACCGGATGGACGAAACAGGCTAGCCTCGAGCCAGCTTAAAAAACGGCAGAATCTACCGAAATTTGAACCCAAGTGAAAAGCAAATGCTAAAATACTTCGGCTGGATAGTAATTCAGATATAATTTTTTGAAAAATATTTTTGAAATGTATTTCAGAATTTTGTAATTAATTTTTTAAAAATTACAAAAATACATTTGGTTATGCTAATCAGAATTCAGTTTCTGAGTTAAAAACTGTAAAAATGTATTTAGATATAATATTTGAATTTAAGTTTCTGAGAACAAAATTATGAAAATACATTTTGATCTGAAATTTGATTTCATATTTTTTAAGATAAAAAATAATAAAAATGCATTTGGATAAGTTATTTTTTAAGATAACTTTTTATTTTTAAATTTTTAAAAAGTAAAATTACTCTTTGTGGCTTCCTAAAGAGAGACTATAATTATCAGATTTTTTTTTTTGAAAATTCCTTTTCAAGTGAATTTATGTTAATATTTTTATGTTTTTTGTTTTTGAAAAGAGAGAGAGAGGGGGCATGGCTTAGGAAGTTCTGTTACTATTTTTCTATTCTAATGAGAGAGAGAGCATTTTTTTTTTTTGTTCTTAAAAATGAAAATGATAATGTTCTTATAAAACCTGCCTGCTTGGATTTGTTTTTTATTTGTTTTTATTTTTTTTATTTTTGTGTTTTCAACCATGAAAACGATAAAAATAAAAATAAAAATAGATGTGTGTTTTCGGTTCATTTCATTTTTTAATGAATTTAAATTTTAAAAAATTAAAATTACTATTAGTTGTTTCCTAAAAAGAGGCTACTATTATCAGATTTATTTATTTTTTTAATTTCCTTTCCAAAAGAATTTATGTTAATATTTTTATGTTCCCTGTTTTTGAAGAGAGAGAGAGAGAGAGAGAGAGAGAGAGAGAGAGATTTTTATTTTTATTTTTTTATTTTTGTATTTTTGTTCTTAAAAAAGAAAATGATAGCATTCTTGTAAAACCCGTGTACTTGGATTTGTTTTTATTTTTAATTTTTGTGTTTTCAACAACAAAAATAATTATAAAAGAAAATTAAAAATACATGTGCGTTATTTAGTAATTTCATTTTTTAATGAATTTAAAATTTTAAAATTAAAAGTACTGTTAGTTGTTTCCTAAAGAGAGGCTATTACCAAATTTTTTTTTTTTATTTTGAAAATCCTTTCCAAATGAATTTATGTTAATATTTTCATTTTTTAAAAACATAAAACAATTTTTTAAAAAGTACTCAATTCTTCTTTAAAACGTGTCTTTTAGGAACATTTTTGAATAGATATTTTCAAAAATGGAAAAAATTATAATCTATCTATTAATTATTATTTTTATTTGATTTTACTTAATTGAGATATTATCAACAAAATATAGATATAAATAAAAAAAATATGAATAAAACGTCATCAATTCTAACCATAAATAAATGGGATGTTATCATCTTTTTTCAATTAATACTTAAATAGAAATATTATTGTTTTTATCATTTCATATTTTTCAGAATCACTGAACAATTTAGTAATTACTTTAAAGTTTTGAAAATGTTATGTAAAAAGTAGTCAAATTATTTTCGAAAATAAAAAGTGGGATGCAAAAGATATTCAGAATGCTTTTAAGATAATGTTCAAGATTTTGTTATTGCTCTGTAAAAGAATCTGGACTTGTTACAAATTAAATAATTAAATTATTATTAATAATTTAGATTATAAAAATTAAATTATATCCAAATACATTTTCACTATTTTTTATCTTAAAAAATAGGAAATCAAATTTCACCAGAAATTTAAATTCAAATATTATTATATCCAAACGTATTTTCACAGCTATGTTCTCAGAAATTTAAATTTGGATATTCTTATATTCAAATGCATTTTCACAATTTTTAACTCAGAAACTAAATTCTGATTAGCATAACCAAACGCATTTTCGTAGTTTTAAAAAAACTAATTACAAAATACTAGAACACATTTCAGAAATATTTTTCAAAAAATCATATCTGAATCACAATCCAAACGCAGCGAGTCTTCTAACCACTATTCTGCTGTAGTGGGTTTATTGTTACAAATTTAATATTTAATAAAAACATGTTCATGTTTATATATATATATATATATATATATGTATTTTTTTATATTGTATAATAATTAAAATTATATAACATCTAATATATTTTTTATTTAATATATTGAGTATATATTAATTTAATTTTGGTTATATATATTATTTATTTTTTATTTTAAATTTTAAATTAATTTTTTAAACAAATATAACCAAACACATTTAAAATCATCTAATAAAATTTAAAAGACAAAAATGACATTATAACTTCAAGAATTACTTGTAAGTAATTTTATCCAAACACTTTATCATTACTTCTGATATCATAATTACTTTTAAAATAATATTTCCAAAGACCAAACCACTTCTCCAAAAAAACTACTTCTTTCGAATTTACTTTTCATTAAATCACTTCTCTATCAGTTTCAACAAACTCAAATATGCACTTAGTAGGATCAATAAATCATTTTATTTAGTCTTACCATACACTTCAGCTAGTTTATTCAACAAAAAAAAGATGTTGAGATCCCAAACCAGTTTGATGAATCATGGAGTTAGTATAATTATTTGAAAAATGAAATAGTTTGAAAGGATTCAAATGAAGAAATATGGGAAACAAATGGATTGTGATTTACTATTACTTTATTGAATTTAGATTCTAATTTTGTAAAAAGCCAAACAGTTGTCAATTACTAAGAAAAAGAAACTCTATATCTTACAAATACAATCATCTAATACATATCAGACTATGGGAAAAAAATCAATGAAACAAAATTAACTGATCCCATTATTTGCCCTGTTCCACCTTGATTTAGTATAAAGCTAATCACAAATAAAAAGCATATGAAACATCATTTAATTAAGAAAATAGCTATATTAACAAAGTATCATGGTTCTTGATTGCAATAACTATCATGAGTTAAATTTGCAGCAATGGATACACAGCAGCCTTGAGAGGGAATCTTGTAACACCAGGCAACATACACATGTGAAAGCACCTTACAGGTTGAATCACCATAACTAAAAAAATAATTATGCTTAAACAAAGTATCCTAAAGAAATGACAAGCCATAAACTAAATCAACAATCTCTTTTTGAGCTTGGGAGCAACAATCAATCATCTAATAACTAATATTTAATAAATTAATAATTTTTAATAATTAATAAATTTTTAAAAGATCAACTTGATTCTATAGTGAATGATTAATAATTCTATTACCTAATAATTAATAACTTTTCAAAACAATTTTTTTATAATATTAATTATAAGATAGATATTGATGCTACAGTTATTTGATCCGCCACGTTCCCCGCTCTTCCGTCTGGTCAAGTCTGCAAAAAAGAAGGATTAAAACGCCACCGGGGAGGGCTCCGGTGGAAGCCACTCCGATGGTTAAGTTAGGGTTTCTTTGTATAATAATGCACGTATATTTTCTTTGGCTTTTTTGCTCTCCAAAAGAACCAACCCCTCTTACCTCATGAACTTACGCTTATATGCTCACCGCCTGTCAGAGTGGGTGAGAGTTGGTTGTGCCAGGGACATGGGCTCACTGTATTCTGACGGTGGTAATCATGACCATTCTTACCCACCCCTCTGTCAGCCTTTCACATCCTCGTCCTTTCTGGCGCCAACCACTCCTACTACTTGTACTTGTTACTTACTTTCCTACCATCATAAGAGGGGTAGGGATGTGCGTGACAGCGGGGTCCTCGATAACCCGTCCTTACGAAGATGTCGGCCTCTGACGAAGATACCTCGGTATATCGAACCATACTGAGGTCAGTAGTGTTAGTCAACTGGTGCGATACAACCTGGACACGTGTCACATTCTCAAGCAAAGGCGCATTTCTGGTATATCAGCTACTCCCCCTTCAAGCCTCAGTTCGGAAGGATCGTTTAGAACTCAGGCTAGGTTTTTAGTCAAAGCCACGCGCTTGGCCAGTAAATGCTTCCTTACGTTTTCAAACGGCTAAGCGTTTCAACGCGCTTTTTATTTCCCGAGGCGTCGCGCGTCTTAACGTATGCCGTTCTCTTTAATGCACTGGGGGGATAACGGCCGTATTTTGGGCGGATTAAATGCCCGCCGTCATTGTAGTAACCAGTGCCACTTTTCACGCGGATGACCGTTCGATTTTCAAGGCATCAAGTGACGGCTTTACCGCCTCTTTTAAATGATGGGAACAGTCGTACCTTC
Organism: Nyssa sinensis; assembly: GCA_008638375.1. Classification (NCBI taxonomy): domain Eukaryota; kingdom Viridiplantae; phylum Streptophyta; class Magnoliopsida; order Cornales; family Nyssaceae; genus Nyssa; species Nyssa sinensis. The sequence goes on along the minus strand of CM018036.1, from coordinate 13,280,029 downwards.
TTCCATTTTCGTCGTTTCAAAAGACCTTCTAGCGCTTTCTTCCCAGGCGATTTCCGGCGACTCAGAGACTTTCCAGCCACTGTCGTTCGTTCGTTCTTCTTTTCTACTGGTAATTTTTCTGGTCTCTGTCCTTCTTCTGCCTCTTCTTCTTCCCTGTTTGCGTTTTTCTTTCTTTTGCCATGTCCGATTCGGATGATATAGAGATTAGGGAGGAGCCGGAAATGGAGGGTGATCCCTCTTCTGCTCCACCTTCTCCTCCTGAGTCTAACTCCAGTAACGGAGAAGCCAGTTCTCCTGGCAAGGCCCAGAGGGAGGAGGGGGAGAGTGCCATGACCAAGGAGGTCCTTAAGGCCATTAGAAAACGGTATGGTTTCCCGGAAAACGTAACTTGTAGGGTCCCTAAGTCTTTTGAACGTCCTTCTGACATAAGAAGGGGGGAGATTTGCGCTTATCTTGAATGGTTTCATTTGGGCGTACGTCTTCCCTTTCATCCCCTCTAGTAGAGTTTTTTACCTTCTTTGACATTTGCCCAGCCGATCTCAACGTCAATAGTTGGAGGCAACTCCTGGCCTTCATAGTTTTAGGTCATCTGAATGGGGTCCAAGTGGATTTGGACCTCATTCGTTGTCAGATGGATATGAAGTTCCTCAAGTCGGAGGGGCTTTATTACACATGTTTCGACCAGAGGTTCAGACCTCTAACCTCGGTACCCTCTTCCAACAAAACTTGGAAGAAGTGGTACTTCTTTGTAAGGGGAGGCTGGGAGCGCGTAGATTTTGCCGAACATCCTCTAAACGTCTTTCCTCGGTACACCGGTGCGAGGGGTGAGTACCCAGATCCGAGTGTCTTGCTCTTTGATTTATTTCTTCCGCTTCAGATGACTAACTCTTTATTTCGCATTTTCTTTCAGATAAGAGAAAGTGGAGGAGACCTTCATTTAGTGACGAACTTGCGGAGAAGTATCGTCGCCTCTTATAACCCACCATCCGACCTCACCACAAGATTCTATCATCCAAGAACCTCATGGCTGCCGATGTGACCAAGGAAGAGGCCGCAGCATACAAGAAGGATGTTCTCTCAAGTTTCATACCAACTTCGAAAAAGAAGTCGAGTGCCCCGTCTTCCTCGACCGCGGCTCCTCCTGTTCAGAAGAAGAGGAGGATCATCTCTAGGGCCAACCGCGAGGCCCGGCATGCCAGGACCTCCGAAGTGGCCGAGCCTGAACAAGCTCAAGCTCCGGTTTCTCCTGCCGCCTCCCGACCTGAAGCATCGCAGCCTATCGAACCAGAAGGGTCTTCGGGAGTGCCGGTTTCCGGTCCTCCGCCACCATGCAGTTCTCCGACGGGCTTGAGTGCAGTCCTCCCTCACCCAGCCGATGCGGCCTTGGGGTCTGAGGCTATCAAATCTGCTCTAAAGGCGGCCCTGCCTCCAGGCTTTCAGAACAGGAACCTGCGGTAGATTATCGGCGAGATCATGCTGGGCCATACAAGGGTAAGAATATCTTGTTTTATTTATTTACACCCCTTTTTTTTTTTTCATTGCCTTATCATTCGCAGGGTCTTCTGGCGATGGGTACCCTTATGGACCGCTTCGACCAATTTGAGGAGGCCACTGATATGCAAGTCCAGCTACGGACTGCGGAGTCCAAGCTAAAAGACGCTCGTGCCGAGCTGGGGAGCGCACGGGCTGAACTGGAGACATCTAGGGCCGAGGTGAAAACCTTGGGGACCAAATGTGCGACCCTAGAAGACCAATGTGCCGAAGCAAGGCGTGGGGTGGAATCCCTGATTATTCAGAGAACCAAGCTTAGCCAGGACCTGGACGCCTTGCGCTGCCAGCTGAAGGAAAATGAGGCTGTCGAGGCCAAGAAGATAGAGGTGGCCCGAGCTGAGGCCAGTGCGGCCACCAAGGCAGCGGTGATGGGTTTGGCCACCTCCATGGGAAGGGAGCTGGTGGATTCAGGCTACATGTCACATCCCGAACCCCACCCTACGCGGATGTCGAGGACGTGATGCCAGTCAGTCGCCACGCGACCAACCGAAGGCAATTTCTGAACTTTCTAGTGAATTGCACTCCGACTGTAGGGTCAGATGCAGCGGAATTTAAAACTTTTTTTTTTTTGTCAAGGGAATGCAACTCATGTATCCACCGTAGGATATGTATCACACAGAGCAAGTCTAAAATCCAACAGCTAACAATTCTAACCTCAGAGCATATCTATAATCCGACATATAACAACAGAGCAGAATTATAATCTCTAGAGTACCGTTTAAATCCATGAGCCATGTCTATATCTAGTACATATCAGTCAAGTCAGTCGTATTACATCACTCACCTGATTAAACAGATTCAATCCTCAGTAATCCAGTCTCCACAGATCAGTGCCATCAGATCCAACGAATATCATTCCTGAAAAATGTTAGGGAATGGGGTGAGCTTCGAAAAGCCCAATGAGTAACACAGGTTCCCTGTCATGGGTTTCAAAACCATTTCTTGTTTACAAAGCACAAGGGTAGTTCAGTTGTTTCTGAAATAGCAGTTTTATAAATCTACTTTAAATGCAGTTTCAGTAGAATAAAACAGGACTGAACTAAACGGAACAACAAATCAGAACAGACGGAACAGTGCATGATGCCAATATATCAACGAGAGTATAGGCAATTAATTCAATATTAGAACAGATCAGTACTGGGCGGAATATAACAGGGCATAATAATAATATATCAGTTAGGCGCGTAATCAAGCCTATTTATGCCAGACCGCTCATAATCAGAATGGTACCCAGAGTCAGACACATCATAGCAGAACAAAATCAGATAGACCATAAAATGGAACAAGACAGACCGAACAAAATAATAGTAGGACGGGACAAAATCATGCCGCGTACAATACATTATAAAAGTTTGCATTTAAAAACATGCATTCAGATAGTTTATCTTTTTAAAACCGTACAGTGCATCAAAATACAGTATCTATGCAGTAACTTATATACCAAGTCAAGAATTCAGACAGATCATAACGGAACTGGACCAGATATCAATCAAGACAGACAGATGATTAACGGACGGTACATAACGGGATCAGACGGAAAAAAACACTAGTTCAAGTCACAGGCGTAATCAAGGACAGAGGCATAACGGGACGGATCATAACGGAACAAAGCAGAGCAATACATCAATCAAAACAAGACATATTGAAACTGAACATGGCGGATCAAAACGGTACGATATCAATCAGGTCAAGTCATATCGGAACTGAACATGACGGAACAAAATGAAACAATATCAATCAGGACAAGTCATATCGGAACTGAACATGTCGGAAACAAACGAAACAATATCAATCAGGACAAGTCATATCGAAACTGAACATGACGGAACAAAATGAAACGATATCAATCAGGACAAGTCATATCGGAACTGAATATGACGGGAACAAACGATACAATATCAATCAGGACAAGTCATATCGAAACTGAATATGACGGAACAAAATGAAACAATATCAATCAGGACAAGTCATATCGGAACTGAATATGACGGAACAAAATGAAACAATATCAATCAGGACAAGTCATATCGGAACTGAATATGACGGAACAAAATGAAACAATATCAATCAGGACAAGTCATATCGGAACTGAACATGACGGAACAAAATGAAACAATATATCAATCGGATAAAGACATATCGGAACTGAACATGTCGGAACAAACAGAACAATACATCTATCAGAACAAGACATATCGGAATTGAACAGGACGGAACAAACTGGTACAATATCAATCAGGACAAGGCATATGCTACTTTAAATATATGTTTTTTTTTTTAAACAGTATAACGTTCAAAACAGTACTGTGCTTCAAAATACAGTATCTAGACAGAACTTATACACCAATTCAGGAGTCAGGTTTACTCACAAGACGCCATAGTACAGAATAAAACTAGGACAGCCCATACAACAGAACAAGACAGACCCGAACTGAACAGGAGAGCAGGACAGTACAAAATCATGTTACGTGTAATGCAGTATAAAAAGTATGCATTCAGACAGTACAGTATACAAAACAGTACAGTAAAACAAAATACAGTAACTAGACGGTGTACTTATACACCAAGTCAGAAGTTCCAGGTTACTCACAAACTGTTACGGTTATCTCCTTGCGCAAACAATCCGATAACCTCCAGATACGTCAGGCATCTCCATGTATATCCTGAACAATAATCATCAATCATATACAGATCAGAACTCATCCGTTCAGGTCTCATTTGTCATCTTAGGTATCTATCGGTTTACCTAAGATAGCCTAGTAGCCTATCGCCCTCTCATCGGGTTTCATCCGGGGCTATTTTATTCTTAAATTAGGCTTAGCAGTCATCAAGATTATAACCCAAGTCATTTAGACTTCAATCGTTATCAGTCAATCACTTATTCAACCTTAGGGGCAAAACGGTCATTTTATCACTCTTGCCCCGGGCCATGTCAAGGCCCTCCGAATAGTCTTTATATCTTAAATATAAAGTTCTACGTCTTTTAGACTCCAATAGGTATCAGTTAGGTTCTTATTTTAACCATAGGGGCAAAATGGTAATTTTGTTATTCTTGCCCCGGACCCAGTCGTGGTTCTTAGAATATCCCATATATCGTATACATGAAGTTCTAAGTCTTTTAGACGTGAATCGCTATCAGTTAAGGGCTTACTTAGTCTTAGGGGCAAAATGGTAATTTGTCATTCTTACCCCGGACCCTGTCGTGGTCCTCAGAATGTCCCATATATCTCATATGTAAATTCTTAAGTCCTTTGGACTTCGTTTGGTATCTGCTTTTGATCATCGGGACACATCGATCATTTCTCGTTTTACGCATTACTGTCCCAGAGTCTTATTTAGCCCTTCAGTGTTCATAATTATTCCTATGATAATTTATCAGATCAGTTTGACCTTTATTTGACCTCTACTTTGCACTTACTGTGCTCAGGGGTATTTTGGTCATTTTACGTTTTGTAAGATTCTGACTCCGAATCATTATTTAATCATGTTTACAGTCTCACCAGTATCTGGGCTTCTATCGCTATCAATTTCGTCCCAATCGGACTTCATTTAGGCTTCGTACAGTATCAGGGGTAATTTGGTAATTTCACGTGTCATATTTTTCGGCACGTCAGTTCATAAAATGGACCTCACCATTGGGTCCAGAGTGTTCGACATAATTAAGTTGGACTATCTGTTATGTTCAATTGACCCTGGGAAGCATCAGGGGCAGTATGGTCATTTACACTTTATGTGTCTGTATTTTTCGGGACTTCAGTTCGTTAAACGGACCTCACCGTTGAGTTCAGAACGCCCGACATAGTCAAAATAGACTGTCTTTTATTTTTATTTGGGTCTGGTGTCATCAGGGGCAGTACAGTAATTTATCACTTACAGGTCTGTATTTTTCGGTACTGTATTTCCAAAATCGGACTGTACCATTGAGTCCAGAATGCTTGAAATAGTGAAAATACACTATTTATTTGCTTTATTTGGACTCCGTTTGACATAATTAATGCCCAGGGGTAAAATCGTAATTTTACCTATTTAATAAAATAATTAAATAATTATTTTATCATTTAATTTCTTTAGCAGGGGCTTAAATGTACAAGATTTTCAGAAACTGGGCCAGAACCGGATATTCAGAAGGTTTTGGGGTCACAGTGCAATTTATAAAAGTTCTGGTTTTAATTTTCATTCAATTAAGCCCCTGGACCGTTAGGTTTACCAAGCCAAACCCTAGACCGGTCCAAACCCTTGGTGACCCAGCCGGTTCACCTTTCTTCAGAAAATCGGGATAACATATCCCTCATATTCCAATTTCAGTCCCTATCCGTGTTTATGTCATGCCCCAATTCAATTTCTAATTTTATTTCTGTGTTACCAAACAGTCGGATTCCAGAATTTTAAAACATTAAAACCAAAACTGTGCCGTTTCATTAATGCGGTGGCCAGTTCATACGTCGACACGTGTGTGAGTCAGTTCGGTGGGTTTGGACGTGTTGGATGAGTCGACTCGGTCGACTCGTCGTCTTCTTCACCAACCAGTGTACTGTTGCCCTAATTCACAGTTTCACGATTTCTTCAATTCGTGAAGTTTCAGGTACAGTTTTTCAACTGATTTGATCCCAATCGATTACCAGAAATGAATCCAACAATTTAGCATTCTTTTTGAGCTTCGAATCTAGCTCAAGGGCTCGGTTCACTCCATTATCCCGCAGACCTGCAAGTCGGCCATATAGCTTCATTTCTTAACCAAATCTCGTGAGATTTGGTTCCTTGTGATCCCTAGGTCATGGAGGTTCAGTTCATGTGCTTCAAACAAGTTTTAAAGCCTTATTGATAAAAATGGGTCATGGACCCGTGACCTGCAAGTTCAGATTTGAGGGCTTTTCCTCGGGTTTTGGGGTCGCGGCTTAGGCATTTTGAGGTCCTAGAAAAGTCTAGATCAGGTTTAGATCATCAGGAATCAGCTTTCTGAGGGTCGAATCAGACCTGCTGCATGGAAGGTCATCCATGGTGGTCTGCTCACGGTTTTGGGTTTCAAGCCTTATTGGCCTTCCTAATCGGTTCCTGATGTCTACTAGGGTCCAAATAATCCCAAGCATGCAGTTAATAGAGCTTAAAACTATCAAAAACAGTGACAGGAATCTAAACAGAAAATCAGACAGTTTGGGGTTATACCTCTTTCAAACAGTAGCTTTCCTTGCCATCCATGGCTCAGTTCCTGATTTTTGGCACTCCAGGTGTGCCTCATTCAGTCGTGCATCTTCAGTTCCTTTCCTTCTTGTGCATCTCATGAAGACACACACATGCACACACCATGCTTACAAATTCTCACACCATTTCTCTCTTTCAATATCAGTTTACAGGATCATTTTCAGGCCTGATCTCCCTCCATTGCATATGGAGATGTGTAAATGCAAATCTGATTTTTCTTGTTCAATACATCTCCCAACCTCATGATTAATTTGCATGTATTTTGGTTGGAGGAGAGGTCATCATGTGGTGTATAGGCATGATGATCTAGGGTGCATAGGCATGATGGCCTAGGGACATAGGGTGATGCATGGATGAGGTGTTGCATGTTTGGTTATTGGTCACTTGGGGGTGACCAAATCAGATTTATAGTTATATATATATATATCTTTGTATATTTGTACACAAAGATACCCCTAGCCTAGTTGGTATTTTTTTGGATGAGGTTTCCTTTCACTCAAAGGTCAAGGGTTCAATTCCCTTGGCCTCCCCTTTGGCCATTTTTCCCATATTTTCGGTTAAGGCCACGTTTGGTTGCGCAGAAATTCAGTTTTCCATGTTTGCTACATAACTTTCATTCCGTAGCTCATTTTTCGACGCGGTTTGTTTCGAGAGTTCCGTATTTCAGTATTCTTCAGTGTCAGAGGTTCCGTGTCATTTATTAATCATTCGGGATTTCCGGGGTTAGCTAATTCAGGTTCCGTTAGTATTAAAACGGCGTTATTTCACCGAATTAATCAGTAATTTGAGTTCGGGTAAAGTACCCTTCCCTCCAGACATTTTCTTTATTTAATCGGTCTATGGCGACCGTCGGGATTATGATTAATTCCCTAAATCATTCTGTAAGTCGGTTATTACTTAATAATTAACACTCATTATTAATTACGCAAAGTCGGGGTGTTACACTACATGCTCTGCAAGAAGAGGATTCGCAAGTTATACCCAGCTCTGGATATATCTGGTCTGGACGACGTAGAAGTCGACGAGGCGAGGTTGAGGTTCCCCGTTCAAGAGGGTTTTGTTGAAGACGTGGCTCCCCTTGCCTCCGTGCCTCCCACTGGTCCAAAATTGGATTTTTGTAGATGCTCTGCATCATCATTCATTTCATTTTTTCTTTTTACTTAGCCCGTTTGGGCTTGTTTAATAGAACAATGATTAATTACTTTGTAGCGTTTGCCAATAAAGTTTTTCCATTGTGTTTGCTCCGAAATAGACTTTTATGAAAGATAGCATTGTCAACTTCTCGCCCACTTTTCACAATCAGGTCGCCAAACCTCTTAACAATAATTTCCTTTTGGCTGTTGGCATGGGTCCAAAGATGAATTAGTGCGTAGACGCCAAATCCCACAGGGTAATTGAACCTCTCTAGTGCAGACTTAAGTCAATTTGATGAGTGTTCCGACCTTGTTGTCGGTAAACCCTCGGGGGGCTGCTGAGGTACCGAGGTTCAATACTTCAGGGACTTCATGCGAACTTGGTGTGGGGACATGCTTAGCTTACCACACTCGCTTATTGGGGGATTTTAAATGGACCAGGTCTGGGGACCTGTACATTGAGACCTGGCCTACGGCATTGTTGCACGTAAGGGTCTTTTAAAGGGACCAGGTCTGGGAACCTGTGCATTGAGACCTGACCTACGGCATGGTTGCTCGTAGGGGTCTTTTAAAGGGACCAGGTCTGGGGACCTGTGCATTGAGACCTGACCTATGGCATGGTTGCTCGTAGGGGTCTTTCAAAGGGACCAGGTTTGGGGACCTGTGCATTGAGACCTGACCTACGGCATGGTTGCTCGTAGAGGTCTTTTAAAGGGACCAGGTCTGGGGACCTGTGCATTGAGACCTGACTTACGACATGGTTGCTCGTAGGGGTCTTTTAAAGGGACCAGGTCTGGGGACCTGTGCATTGAGACCTGGCCTACGGCATGGTTGCACGTAGGGGTCTTTTAAATGTTTGGGAAGCACGCATGTGAAGAGGAAAAACGTTTATTGGTAATACTTTCTAAGATGCTCTACATTCCAGGGCCTCGGCACTGGCTTTCCAGACATGTCTTCCAACCAGAAGGTCGTGGGCCTGTTGATTTTGACAATTTTGTACGGCCCCTCCCAATTTGGAGATAGCTTTCCCATAGTGGGGTCTTTGGTATTTGGGAAGATCCTTCTTAGCACAAGGTCCCCAAGCTTTAGGACCATGGGACTTACCTTCTGATTGAAGCTTTTGGCCACCCTTCGTCGATATTCTTCTGCTCTGATTCCGGCTTGCTCCCTTTTTCCTTCTAGTAGGTCGAGGTTTTCTGTCAGGTAGAGATTGTTGGTCTCTTGGTCATAAGTCTCGGTTCTCAGCATAGGCATACCGATTTCCACTGGGATTACCGCCTCGGTACCGTACGCAAGTGAAAATGGGGTCTCGACAGTGGACGTTCTTCTCGTAGTTCGGTATGCCCATAGCACTCCCGGGAGCTCGTCTACTCACTTTCCTTTGGCCTTTTCCAGTCTCTTTTTGACGGCCCCGAGGATGGTTCGGTTAGTGACCTCGGCCTGTCCATTTGCTTGAGGATGACCGGGAGAAGAGAAGTGGTGGCTGATGTTCAAGTCGGTACAGAACTTCTTGAACACGTTTTTGGAGAATTGAGTGCCGTTATCTGTGATGATGACGCGAGGAACGCCGAACCTGCACACACTATTTTTCCATGTAAAGTTTTTTACCTCAACCTCGGTAATGTGAGTCAAGGGTTCCATTTCTGCCCACTTGGAGAAGTAATCAATAGCGACCAACAAGTATCTTCTATTCTGAGGTGCTTTCGGTAGAGGACCCACGATATCCATCCCTCACTGGGCGAAAGGCCATGGGCTTGCGATAGGAGTGAGCTCCTAACGGGGTTGATGCTGGTACAGGGCAAAACGCTGGCACTTATTACATTTCTTTACGTACTCTGCAGCGTGTTTGAGCATGTTGGGCCAGTAATAGCCATGAGTGAGAGCCCGGTGTGCGATCGTCCTTCCTCCATTGTGGTTCCCACATACCCCTTCGTGAATTTCGGCCAAAACGTACTCCGATTCTATTGGAGACAGGCATCTTAGGAGCGGTTGGGTATAGGATCGGCGGTAGAGTTTGTCATTTAGGAGGAGGTACCAGCGCTGATCTAATCCGAATGCTCCTAGCTTCGTTCTTGTCTTCCGGCAATTCTCCCTTCTGTAAGTACCGAGATATTAGGGTCCTCCAATCCATGAGCTGTTCCGTGCAGCAGATGGGGTGGACATCCGTTATGCTTGGGGCAGCTCTGACAAGAAATGCCGACTTCGGAATCCTCGTACGGCTTAAGGTGGGAAGCCATGTTTGCTAAGGCGTCAGCTCGGGTGTTCTGATTCCTTTCGATTTTATGGATGCTAAAGTCGGCGAACGATTCCTTTAGTGAGTTTACCATCTCGGCGTATTTGATCATCCGATCATCTTTGGCTGCGAATTCTCTGAGAACTTGGCCTACCACCAACTGCGAGTCAGAGAATGCTTTAAGGCTGCGGGCCTCGCATTCTAAGGCTAGTCTCATTCCAAGGATTAGTGCCTCATACTCGGCCTCATTGTTGGATGCTCGGAAGCTTAAGGTGATGGCCTTTTCTGTTGTCACTCCGTCCGGGGATCGGAGCACAATACCAACCCCCGATCCCTTGTCGGTGGAGGAGCCGTCTACGTGGAGCTGCCATACTGTCGTGCCTGACTGCATTCTGAGGTTGTCCTCCAATGTTGGAGTGAATTCTGCGACATAGTCTGCCAAGGCTTGGGCTTTTATGGCGGTCCTAGGTGTATAAGATATATCGAATTCCCCCAACTCAACCGACCATTTCATCAGGCGTCCCGAAGTGTCAGGTTTGTGCAAAATCGCTTTCAGGGGGTAACACGTTGGAACCACGATCGGGTGGGCTTGGAAATAGGGCCGGAGTTTTCGAGTCGAAATTATCAAAGCGAAGGCCAACTTCTCTACCTCTGGGTACCTCTTCTCGGAGTCGAGAAACGCTTTGCCAACATAGAATACCGGCTTCTGAACTCCATTCTCCTCTCGGATGAGTGCGGAGCTTACGGCGTTTTCTGAGACCGCCAGGTACAGGAAGAGCTTTTCCCCTTGCACTGGTTTGGATAAGAGTTCTGGGGAGGCTAGATATTGCTTCAACTCCTGAAAGGCCTTGTCGCATTCGTAGGTCCATTCTAGGGACTTACTCCCCCTCAGGGCCTTGAAGAACGGGAGGCAGCGGTCGGTAGATCTGGAAATGAATCTGTTTAGGGTAGCGATCCTCCCATTTAACGCTTGGATGTCTTTTTTGGACCTCGGTGGCTCCAGTTCTGCCAAGGCTTTGATCTGCATGGGGTCTGCCTCTATGCCTCGTTCGGAAACCAAAAAACCGAGAAACTTGCCCTGACTAACGCCGAACGTGCATTTTAACGGATTCAACTTCATTTTGTGTTCTCTTAGTATGTTGAAGGTTTGCTCCAAATGTTGAATGTGCTCTCCCCTCTTCTGGCTTTTAACTAACATGTCATCTATGTAGACCTCCATGGTGCTACCAAGGAGAGGCTTGAGCATCTTGTTCACCAGTCGCTGGTAAGTGGCCCCGACGTTCTTTAACCCGAAGGGCATTACGTTGTAGCAGTACAGTCCTCGTTCTGAGATGAACGAAGTCTTCTCTTGGTTAGAAGGGTGCATCCGAACTTGATTGTATCCGGAGTACGCGTCCATGAAGCTCATTAATTCGTGGCCTGCCGTGGTGTCGACCAACTGGTCAATCCTTGGCAGCGGGATGCTGTCCTTCGGACAAGCCCTATTGAGATCGGTATAGTCGACGCAGACCCGCCATTTTCCGTTCTTCTTCCTGACGAGGACGGTGTTAGCGAGCCACTCCGGATAGAACACTTCCCTTATCATCTTTGCGTCTAGTAGCCTCTAGACCTCCTCATTGATTATCTTGTGTCTTTCAGGGGCAAAGGTTCTCCTTTTCTGCCTGACCAGGGGGATAGCTCGGGTCAGTCATCAGTTTGTGGCATATTATAGAAGGATCAATCCCCTCCATATCTCCGGTTTCCCATGTGAAGGCTGACGAGTTGTCTTTCAGGAATTCGATCATTTCTTCTCGCTCTGCCTAGGACAGATCCGTACCGAGTTGCAAATACCGCCCTTCTTCTTTCGTGCTAACCAGTACCTTGATGGGCTCTTTGATGGGAGACACCAAGCTCTTTCTCCCTCTAGGGCTCAATGGTTCAGTCAATCTTGGCTGGGCATTCAGTGTCTAGCCCTCGTTTGGAGGCCTGACGGGGCTTCTGTAATTGCTATTTAAGGTTCTTTCCTTTCAACGCCACGACGTGGCACTCCCTGGGATAACGACTGGGAGCCTCTGATGGTGATAATTTTGTCGTTGTGATTGTATTTCAGACACTGATGGAGAACGGATACGACGGCCCCCATCTGATGGAGCCACGGTCTCCCGATGATGATGTTGTAAGGCGATCTGAAATCCACCACCATATATTCAGGAGATGAGGGTCTTCTGGTCTTCTCCGTCCCCCACGATAGTTGGTAAATCTATTCTGCCCATTGGTGAGCTCAGGTTGCCATCCAATCCCGCCATTACTGCGGTGGTGGGTTTTAGATCGGCAGTGCTGAGCTTCATGTGTTTGAAAGGCTTGAAGAACAAGACATTCGTGGAGCACCCGGTGTCCACCAAGACTCTCTTGAAATTAAAGTTTGCCACTTTTAGTGAGATAACGAGGGCGTCACTATGCGGACAGCGCACGCCTGCCATGTCCAGGTTCGAAAACTGGATGTTCGGCAGGGGCTTCAATCTCTTCTCAACGGCTGAGCACTGGAGGGGGCGAGGCTCCGCTTTCGCCTCTCTAACGTACTGTTTCTTTGCCCTGTTGGACATCCCAGCTAATGAGTTGTCGGCATGGAGGACGAGGATAACATTGTTTTCTTGGTGCGGCTGCTCATTGCAGGCTTCTGCCTGTTCGGCGGCTTGTCTCGGCAGCTGGGGCCTTTGCTCCTGTCTGGGGTGCTGCGGCCTTTGGTTCCGTGGGTTCCGCCCTGCATCATTCTGGACGAACTCCCCCAAGCGCCCCCTTCTGATCAGTCGCTTCGATTTCTTGCTGAAGGCTCCTGCATGTCTCGGTTGTGTGTCCATGATCTCGGTGGAAGTCGCAATACTTACTTTTGTCCTGAGACTCGGGATGGCTGTGCATGGGCTTGGGGTGCCTCAAGTTCTCGCTTGTCCTAACTTGGTGATAGATTCGGGCGAGCGAGGTATTCAGAGGTGTGAGAGTCTCAAAGCCTCCAGAGTTGTGTCCGTTCCGAGGCCTGGGTGCTGTCTTTACCTCGGGACTTCTGGTCCTTTTCTGGGAACCACCGGATGTGTGTTTCTGATTAGTGTCCACCTTCCGGGCCTACTCTTTGGCTTTGTGAAAAGATACTTTAGTGTCTTCCAGATTTATGTACCTTCGTGCTCTCTCCATAAGTGAAGCCATGTCGGTAGGGGGGTTCTTTGTTAAAGAATCGTGGAACCGACCTTGGTCCCAATCCGGCATGAAGGGGCCGCTGCCAAGAAACCCGGGGTACAGTCTGTGATCTCCGTCAACTCGGTGTTAAATCGTGCGATATACTGTCTGAGCGATTCCTCTTTCTGCTGCTTTATAGAGAGGATGAATTCCTGGTCCCTTTCTGAGCCTCTGGCTGGTTAGGAACCTGTCGAGGAACCTCCTGCTTAGTTCGTAGAAGTTCGGGATTGACTCCTGAGGAAGACTATGGAACCACCTTAAAGCGGCGCCTTTGAGACTTGTCACAAAGGTGCGACATAGGAAGGCGTCGATGGCTCCATGCAAGGCCATCGTGTGCTGATAGAGGGAGAGATGATCTCCCGGGTCTTCCAACCCGTCGTATGGGGTGAACTTCGGCACTATGAACTTTCTGGGGTGCTCTTCAGCCAGCACCGCCGGAGTGAACGGAGTGGTGAATCTACCGAGCAACCAAGCGATCTCATCCTGCCTAGGGGGAAGATTACTTTCCCCTGCCGGGACTGCCGGTTTGACCGAATCTGCCATCTCTTCTACTCTCGACAGTATCCTGGACGGGATCGAACGGTGCTCCCCAGGACAAGGCGACTCCCGGTTCCATATGCAAGGGATGCTCTTGGCTGGGAGCAGCATTGTTTGAATGCCTCTGAAGTGGGATCGATGCTGGTCGCGACTGCGGACCTGGTCGTGCGTGATTGGCTCCTGAGTTTGTCGGGCTTAGGACCCTCGTCCCTGCATGATAATGGATGGTCGGGTGGAAATTTGGCATTCCCGCGCCGTGGCCATTAGGCTGGTGAAAGTCGTTCCGGGTATGGATGTCCGTCTGGTTGCATGGGAGGCCAACGATGGGTCCTTGGTCTTTTCGACGCTCTTCCACCCAGGGTTGGAAAGGGCTGCGGATCGCTTCCAAGGGTGTTTGGAGCCACGCCATTAGGTTGGCTTGGCAGACTCTGGGCTAAAGAGGTCAAGACCTGAGAAATAGCCGAGAGTTGCGCTTGCATTTGGTCGAGCTGTTGTTGCTACCGCATCTGCACAGGAGTGGGAGTTTCTCCTTCCTGCTCTCCGACGGGAGGTTGGCTTCGAGAAACTTGTCTTGGACGGAGAGTAGGAGCCATAACGGAATCGTTTTTAAAAGAAGAATGGAAGGAAAGATCAGTAGTCGTTCTCACAGACGGCGCCAAGCTGATGCTACAGCTATTTGATCTGCCACGTTCCCCGCTCTTCCGTCTGGTCAAGTCTGCAACAAAGAAGGATTAAAATGCCACCGGAGAGGGCTCCGGTGGAAGCCACTCCGATGGTTAAGTTAGGGTTTCTTTGTATAATAATGCACGTATATTTTCTTTGGCTTTTTTGCTCTCCAAAAGAACCAACCCCTCTTACCTCATGAACTTACGCTTATATGCTCACCGCCTGTCAGAGTGGATGAGAGTTGGTTGTGCCAGGGACATGGGCTCACTGTATTCTGACGGTGGTAATCATGACCATTCTTACCCACCCCTCTGTCAGCCTTTCACATCCTCGTCCTTTCTGGCGCCAACCACTCCTACTACTTGTACTTGTTACTTACTTTCCTGCCATCATAAGAGGGGTAGGGATGTGCGTGACAGTGGGGTCCTCGGTAACCCGTCCTTACGAAGATGTCGGCCTCTGACGAAGATACCTCGGTATATCCGAACCTATACCGAGGTCGGTAGTGTTAGTCAACTGGTGCGATACAACCTGGACACGTGTCACATTCTCAGGCAAAGGCGCATTTCTGGTATATCAGATATCATAGTTGTGTATATATATATATATATATATATATATATATATATATATACTTATAACTGGTTTCTTAACCTTTATGTTATTTAATTTGCTCTCCTCCTAAAAGTGGACGGAGATGGAAAGAAAAGAGAGAGCCTTTAACTATTTTTTTATAACATCAATTCTAATCTTAAAATTATAAAATAAAAGATAAAAAACACATTTCTATCCCAGGGCATAATAGTAAAAAAAATATTTATAATCATTTCTTTTCCTTTATTTCTTATGTTATTCTCAAGTAAGATGAGAGAATTACATTCTCCTTTCCTTCATTTCTTATCCAAACATGAAGGAGGGAATATACTCTCTTCTCCCTCATAACTAATGTTATTCTCCCTCCTGCCTCTCCCTCCCCTCCTATTTATCCAACCACAGTGCAAGGGACTCGTCAACAAGCCAAATAGGAAGGAAAACCAATTACACCAGCCTCAAAAAAGGACAAAATAAAACTTTCCAAGGGAGGTCTACTGCAACTGGTGAATTACAACACAAATCCCCAGTCTTTGCCTTAGATCCCAGTTCAGATCAGTAGTATTAGAAGTTCTTCTCCACTTAGATATGAAGATGCTTAAAGCAGCAGCTATTTTCCTTTCCACTTCATGAACTGTCAAGAATTTTCTATTAAAGATTATATTGTTCCTCTCGTTCCATATATAGTACACTGTTGCAGAAAAAGCTAGGAGTTTGGCTAGAATCTTAAAAGATCTCCTCCTCTCACTGATTAAGGATCCATTGAATCTCTAATGTCCATCCCAGAGGGCATCTGCAAAAACTGAAAATTGATAAAATTCTCTTCCAGAGATTATTGGAAAATTGGCATTCAAAGAACAAATGTTCAATTCCCTCCTTGCTACTTTGGCAAAGGACACAAGCATCAGTCAACTGCATCCCCTGTCTGATCAACCTGTCCTTAGTGGCCAACCCTCTTTGAGAAACGATCCGAAGAATGACAGCATATCTAGGGACAACTTTTTTTTATGCCAAACAGCTCTGTACCAATCAACCATAGGATTTGAATTTCTGATATACTGCCAAGCTGAATTGCTAGTAAAGTTCCCATCCTTTGTTAAGGTCCAAAAAGGAATGTATTCAGCGTCTTGATTTGGAATACAACTTTGTGAGTGATAGCTGCAATGTTTTGATCTATAGCAGAGCATCTTCTTTGCCATTTCCGAGAGTTTTGCCTGATAATTTCAGCAACTTTAGTCCTGCCTGAACTGTTGCATTCTGAAATTATAGAGCTACCAAATATATCAGTAAGAATTCCAGCTGGATGCCAAAGATTTTGCCATAAGAAAGTATTTTTCACATTCCCAATTAGCTTCCTCATAAGATATTTAGTTGAATCTCTGAGTCTCAGAAGACTTTTCCATGTCCAGCTGCATTGATTAGGCTTCTTCAAAGTCCATAAGCACCTCCCATTGATGAAGTAGGAATGCATCTAAAGGAATATTTCATAGAGAACAGGTCCCATAAATGTCTGATCTTTAGAGCTTTGTTTGTTTCAGCAACTGATTTTTATCCCTAATCCCCTTCCTTTCTTTGGTTTACATATTTTCAGTTCTGTCGTTCCTTTCCACAAAAAATTCCAAAGAGTCCTTTCCATTCCTTATATAATAGTTTTTGTAGGAATAAAATCAGAGTACCAGAAAGTAAAATAATTATTAGAATATACATTTAATTAAACTTTTAGATCTATATTATATACTAAAGAATGAACTTTAATAAGAGTTCAACAGAAAATATTAAAATAATTAAATTACAATAGTAGAATAGAATTTTAATTCTTCTTAACTTTTATTTTTAATATGTTTTAATATATTTTTTTATAATTGATTTTGGGTTTTTATGAAATAAGTTTATCTCAAAATAAACATGGAACATTCTTAATTTATATTAAAGTATTTATAATAATTACAAACAATATTTTAAAAATTAGATACTAATATGAATATTTCCGTCAAAGATAATTTAATAAATATGTATAGACAAGAGTTTTTTAAGTGTTCTTTCTATAAACATCTCAGTCATGGTATTGACTCAAACTCAAATTAATAGTAAGTAAATTTTTATATCTTATTATAATGCAAAATACATTAATGAAAGTTATCTTTTAGGCTTATCATATGTACAACATATCTTTTATTTTTATTTTTGGTTTTATGTTTTATGTTTATAATTTTTTTTTCAATAAAAATTATTAATTATAAAGTAACAAAAGTTAATTACTTATCAAGTTTTAATCTTAATATTTTTATTTATGAATTAATTCCATTTTAAAGTCTCTTTCTTTTCATAGTACATTTTATTTTAATTTTTAAAGTTTCCTATAATGGGTGATACGTGTCTTCAAATTCACAGGGAAAAAAGGAAAAAAATTTCTAAAATAATTAGAATTATACTTTTAACAGGACAGACTTAGGACAGACTTGTAACAATTGGATAGAGCTTTTAAAGTGTGACTGTTGATTGCCATTTGACATTTCTTTCAGGTACAAGATTATTTAAAAGAAACCATATATATATATATATATTTGTTGTAGAACAGATTACAGAAGAATTCCTAGCATGAGATACCTCCAAAAAAAAAAAAAAAAAACACTTATAGAGAGAGAAAGGTCAAACGTCAGAATTGCGTGAAATTTGGTGGGTGACTTGGAATCGATGTGCTGTTCAACACTCCTTGCTTGGCTAGAACCTATGCCGCTTTTCGAATAAATTCCTTCGTTTTGGCCTTCAAAAGCGCGTTTTTGGTAATAATGTGCTTCTTAATTTTGGGAGCTGCAGTTGCCGTTTGAAGTTGACTTTTTACCAGATTGCTACTTAAGTTTAGGGTTTTTGATTTATGCTTTTAATTAGAATTTTTCTATTTTTGGAATTTTTAGTATTTCTTCTTATTTTAGTTATTTCTTTCTTAAAGTTATAGTTATAGTCGAATTAGGGTTTGCTAAAGTTGTAGTTCTAGTCGAATTAAGGTTTGCAGCTTATATAAAGGCTATTTCTTTTCATTATAAGGTAAAATTTCATTCAATAAAGAATTTTCTTTTTAAAATCTTATTCTTTGAGCTCGTGGATTTGAGGATGTTACTTTTTTATTCGTGGATTCGAACGAGTCTCCAAAAAGTAGGCGGTGTCCTACTTCTTCATAAACTTCCGCTACGTCAATATCAGTCTCCCTTTCTTTTCCTTTTTTGGGTAAGGAAAAATGTGTATTAATTTACTTGGTGATGCAACAAAATTGAGGATTGCGACAATAATAAAAATTTACACATTAAGATGTAACCAGTTAAAAAAGAAAAAACTATATGAAAAACACACACTCACATGCACACACACACACACACACACACACACATATATATATATAGAAAGAAATAGAAAATCAAACCTATTGTGGAGAAATATATTGGAGCCAATCTTAGGGAAAAAAAATTGTTTTCACAGGAAAATGAAGTTTTAATAAGATTAGAATTTTTAAGAAGGATTCCTAAGTCAAATTAGTATAGAAATTTTAGAGTTTTTATAAATTAGTTTGTAATTATTCCGTCCAACAATTAAATTAAGATAACAAATAATTAACCCATAAATGGAATTGAATCAATGAAAAGTGGTTTGTAATAATTAATCCAATGACCTGGTAAAGAAAGTAGTGCTTTTTGGAAGAAATGATGCGCCGGACAATGAATAATGGAATGTGTTGTCAGTACTCTGCTATAATTAACGATGGGCCTAAAAGCAATTTTTGTGCCTCCAATTCCAATAGGACTTCATTAAGGTGATTCTTTATATTCGATTTGTGCTGTGCTAAAGGATTTTCTAAGTCTTTTAAAGGCAGCCAATGGCAAAAAACGACTACCAGTTTCGAATCTTCTGATTTTCCTTTGTTTTGTCATGGTGTGCAATTATTAGACGGCGGATGGCGCACTTCTTAATTTCCTAAACTCCTTGTTTTCTATTAGAAACACTCTAAGGAAGTTTCCAAAGATGATTTCGAGGAAGTTAGGCATTCATCGAAATCATGATAATTACCCGAGTCTGCTGCCGCAGTGACAGGGTGAAATAAGAATGATATGTTTTCTACTATTAAGGAAGGGTGCATGGAGTCGAAAACTCTATGGATGGATAGAAGGGGCAGAAGGCGGATGAGAGAAAGATTTACTGGATTAGTTGGAAGAAGATGAAAGTGCTTAATAAAAGAAGGGGAAATGGGCTTTAGAGATTTTACTACATTTAATCTTTGTGTTGCTTGCTAAATAAGGGTGAAGCCCCTTAGACTACCTGTCTTCTTTGGTATTTTTTCCACTATTTCTTTTTCAGGGTTCTGCAAGTCGTAATGCTTCATGAATATGGAGGAGCTTTTTGGAAGGCTAGAAGATTTTGTTATCAGGATTGAGGTAGTTATTTGGTAAAGGCGATATAGTCTGGGCATAGACAGATCCTTGGCTACCCAACACACCCCCCCTCTTTCCCTTTCCCTTTCCCTTTAAGCCTTCTCCAGTCAGTTTTGCTTTTAATATCTGGTCTCCAATGTCCCCTGCTTTGGTGTCGGGTTACATTGAGGCAGAGAATGCAATGTGAAAATTTGATTTAGTGGAGAGAGAGTTTACCTCGTAATATGGATAAATTATTTCAACAATTATATTAATATTTTTTTAAGTTTTTGAAATTATACTGAATTCTTATATTTTATATGACAATATACATATATTCCTCCGGTCAAAGTTTTCAATTAAAATGACAAAAATGCCTATATTTATTTTTATATTTTTTTCAATTTTGACTAATTTTTAAAAAATTTATAGTTGATTAAATTAATTCATATTTATATTTTAAAATTTTAGTTTGGTTAACTGAAAAAAAATGAGTATTTTATAATTAATTATATAAAAAATCAATTAAATCATAGTCAACTCTCATGCTAATTATTTTTTAAACAACTTCATACTCATAAATAAGAATTTAAAATTAAAAAATAAACGAGTTTTCTTAGTAATCAACTTTATACTTATGCCTAATTGGCAAGGTATTCCATAAATGATAATTTCGTACTGTACGAGATTTTAGTCATTACAGACTTCGTGAAACGTAAAATGAAGTATTTTCGAGTGAATGTGATACGTCATGTGTTAATATACATTTTTGAGAAACGTAAAATGAAATATTTTTGAGTGAATCTGATACGTCACGTGTTAATATACTTTTTTAATAATACTATATTATATATATCATGTTTCATTAAAAAAAAAAATGAGTCATATTATACCTATCAGAATATCATTGGATAAGCACAATGACAAACCCGTTCAAAAAAATTTCATGTAAAATAATCTACATTACCTTACTTTCCAAAATGAATGTTCATGTATAAATCGAGGATACGATTATCATTTCCTCACAGAATTTGTAGTATTGGCACGATGATATACTAAAAGATGATAAGTTGTTGGGTGGTTGTCATGAATTCACTTAGATTTTTAATGACCTATTTGTAATTCGAGACGACTCAAAAAATGAACGATGTATAGGTTTCGGCGGAGCTCTTGGAGAAATTTTTTGATCCGCTTTTGTTTTTGGGTCCGTTTTGTCTCTTATATTGTAACCCACTTATATAAATGTATAATCTTTAAGGGTTTTGACTTATGAGAAGATAGTCGTCATTATAGAAAATGGGGTTTCGGGTTTTGGAAGTTTTTTATTTTTGTAATTTCTTTAATACATAATGAACTGATCATCGCTATCTGTAGACATAGACATCTAGTCGAACCACATATATTTTGTGTCTTTTTTGTACGTTTTGTTTATTTTTACTTCTTTAAGATCGATTTATTATTTGTTTGATCGCTTTCGCACAATAGATATGTGTATCGAATGTGTGTGTGTGTGTGTATATATATATATATATATATATATTTGAATTGAAAAGTGTTTATAGGACATCGGTTATCATATTTTTGAGTGAGAGAGCTAGAAGGAGATATGATATGATATATATGATGGACTTGTTCTTTCAAATGAAGATGATGTATTTTGCTAATGTAAAGAGTTAACCAAACAGTTATGATCAAATATAAATCCTTTAATTTGTCCTCATTTGTTTCTATAATAATTTTGAGGTTGTAAGCCGAGATTTGAGCAAGCCATTCTTAGTGGGCAGCTGCCTGTTTGAAAGACCAGACACTAAAAAGTCTTGTGTCTCCTTATAGAGATGGCGATGTGAAAGGCTACCCATCTCCAAAGATGTGTGTTTGGTTGCCCATGCAGAATAATCATCGTTGTTAATATGAAGTTTGTCCTCATATCGCCACCTCATAATATTCTAGTTGCAGTTTAGAGATACATCATTAGACCTTATATATATATATATATATATATATATTCTAGTTAAATCTTAGAGATACATCATTAGACCTTTTATATATATAATACTATAATAAATTTGAGCTCATTTGATATTGGTAGGTCAACCAATAACTAAAACATATTATTTCATATGAATTCAAGTGTAAAATTGATGCTGCACTTTTCGACTGGTATGGATTCTGAACTCTGCTCCCTAAAGAACACTCAAATAAGAAGATCAGAGGACCACCGGATTGGCTCCGGCGGTAGCCGCTCCGATGCTTAAGTTAATAAACTGAATTGAGAAGACTGTAATGTAAGCCAAATAATGAGCATGAATTTAAAAGCGTACCTTAGGGTTTTATTTATAGGCTTAGTGATTCCTAAGTTGATTAGGATTTGGAGTCATGAATGTAGGGATTTGATCATTGGAGAATGGTAGTTACCATGTTAGACACTACGCTTGATAGATATCAGTATGTGTCAGTTTCCTTACTGATGATTGTTTCCTTTTCCTTAGCTCGGTAGGATATGTAAGGCAGTGATGAGCTCTGACCCTTGAGGGATGCTCTGAAGGCCTTGTGCTCGGTCATGCGGGCTCTGAAGGTTGATCGTCTAAGCCTGCTCTGAATAGCTGACTGTATGAGTCTGCTCAGAATGGCCGAGCTTTAACAGGTCTGTAGGCATACGTGTCACATGGGGATTGGTCTGTCGCTTTATGGTATATCAGCTACTCCCCCCTGAGCCTTAGTTAGAGTTTTAACGCATAACTAGGGTTATGGGTTCATAAAAAGTCACGCACTCTGTCTTTCCACTTCCTAAGATGTCCGTTGATGGGTCATTTATTGCACAGTCGATGGTTGGACTTTCTAAGCCATTATTGCGCACAACTACCACGGCAGTTCGGCTTGGTGGGCCCACCTTTTGAAAACATATAAAAGAGTGGGAAGGGTTTAATACGCCTTCTTTCTTTGCTTCGGTTTTACTATATCAGAAGACATTCCGCCATTGTTGAGCTTGAGCAACTAGTGAATTCTAAAGTTTGGAGAGTGATTATTGCCTGAAGCCCTTGCCCTTTGTTCGATTTCAGGTTTGATTTTAGTCTCTCCTACTGTTTTCTTTTCTTTACCTCATCTTCCTCTGTTCTTGTCAATGTCTGGTTCTTCGTCTTTTTCTAGTTCTAGTGGTGACACAGAAAATTCGACTGTGTCATCCCGAGTCCAAGCCATGAATGGTCATTCCTCCGGTGGTGTCGGAAATAGGTTAGTAGGGTCCCCCTCTAGTTTGGAGGTTAAGATAGTAGATGCGTTCCTAGAACCTCAAAATAGGGTTGGAGAGACCTTTGGTCGATGCTCTCAAAGGGAAGAGGGGCAAGTGCCATCACTGAGCGCATGTTAGAGGAATTGTGAGATAAATATGATCTCCCCTCAAATGTTACCTTTAGGGTTCCGAGCGCCCTAGACCGCCCATACGATGTTGAGGCAGGCAAAACATGTGTTTACCTTGCTTGGTTTGAGATGGGATTAACACTCTCTCTTCCTGACCTGATTAGGCAGTTCTTTAGTTGGTTTAATGTTTGTCCTGCCGACCTCAATTTGAACAGTTGGAGGCATCTTTTAGGTTTTATAGTGTTAGGGCACCAGAATAACGTTGACGTGTCCCTTGACCTGATCCGTAGCAATATGGATCTGAAATACATGAGGTCGGAGAGCCTCTTTTACATGTATTTTGACAGGGGGTTCAGACCCCTTTCCTCTGTAGCCACTTCCAATAAAACTTAGAAGAAGTGGTATTTCTTCATTAGAGGAGCATGGGAGCGTGAAGACTTCCAGGACCATATCTCAACGTTCCCCCGTATCACCGGGAATAAGGGTGAGACCCAATTTTCTTGTGGCTGCTTTAGCTCTGTTTTGTGCTTTGACTTCTGAGCTGCTTAACTAAACGTTACTCTTTGTTTCCTATGCAGATAAAAGTGTTTGAAGGAGGTTTACTTTTACCACTGACCTCCAAACCTAGTATTGTCAGCTCCTCCAGACCTCTAACCGAGCTCACACAGATATTGTTATGCCAGAAAATCTGATGGCTGCCAAGAAGCGTGCCGAAGATCTTAAGAAAAATTTGATGGCGATGTGGATTTCTGAGCCACAGACTGTAGGTAAGGCTTCTTCCCTAGCTGACCCTCCCCTTCAAGTAAAAATGAGGCTGTTGATGATCTCCGCCTCTCCAGAACACACATCTTCTGAGGGTGAGAGGGAGGCTCCCACCCCCATTACGATGGTTCCTCCCGCCCTTGTAAATCGAGCAAGCAAAAGGAAGCCATCCAAGGCTTCTGATGACACCGGCTACCAAGCCGCTAAGAGGGTTTTGAAGCAGTTTTGGGATAAGGGCCCTCAGAAGTTCAAGTCACAAAGGTCGAAGAAGTTACTAGCTGACCTCGCCTCCCTCCAGATCAAGGTAACTTCTGATTTCTCTTCTTTTTTCTTCCTTTTCTTTTCATTGTTATTGACTTGCTTGCTTTTAATCCTGCAGTCCATGCACATACTCACTAGCTCTAACCGAATCTTCTCTGATTCAGAGGAAGTTGAAAAACTTCAGATTGAACTAGACGAAGTGAGGCTTCAGCTCGGGATGGCTCAGTCCGCAGCTCAAGCTGTTGAGGAGAGGCTGAAGGAGGCCTCCGTTTCTTTGGCCGTCATGGAGTCTGAGAGGGACCTTCAAGCTCAGAGATAGCAAAACTTCGGAGGGAGATGCATGATCTTTGGTATAGTTATGATCAGAAGCTTCAGGACGCAGTTGATCATGCCAAGGTCGAGACCGAGGCAAAGATGAGGGCGGAAGTTGAAAAGATGGGCAATGAGTTGATACTGTTTGGTTTTAACAACTTCCGAACCAAATTTCTTGCTAAGTTCCCAGATTTTGAATTGTCATCAATTATTGGTCCTGGAGCTGCCCCTTCTGAAGCTGTTGTCCCGAGCAGAGAAGACGAAGCCACCCCTTCCGAACTTCCCCTTGCAGAGGGGCCTGCCCCTATTAACAAAGTTTAAGATTTCTTATATGTAATTTGCTTTTTATTTTTGAAATTTTGATGTACTCGAACGTATTTATCAATGGAACCGCCTTTTCTTTAGAGCTTTGAATGTCTTTGTCCTTTTGATCTAGAATACTTGTGAATTTTGAGTGGATGCCAAGTTGATTCAACATTGTCCCAAGTTATTGCTGCTGTATAGTATATGAATGGGCTCCAGCCCTTCAAACTTGCAAGTAATGCTGTTCAAGAACCATTTGTACTTCTAGGTCCATCCTTCCGAGCAAAGCGACTTGTAATAACCTGAGTTAATTTAATAAGAAAATGTGCCAATGATTATGCCTTCCAAAGTTAGAACAGAACAAGAAGACCAGAATAAACAATCAAGTGCATCCGTAATTGGAGGCATCAGAACTTGTGCTGTATAACTTGACCAGAAGGATTAATGAAAGCAAACCGTCCAAGACTTAATTGTTGAGCAAAAAAAACTTATGATAATAATTGGACCGATAATTACTTGATAGTAATTGAACAGATCAATAGTCAAAACCTCCGTTCTTGGAGCAGATCTCAATACCAGAGCTTATGGATAAGAGCATGAGCAAGTAGATTCATATCAGTTGGCCAGAACTAGCATCTGACTAGTAAAAAATGTTTGTAGTTGAACAGCTGAGCCAAATCTTTCGTCTTTAGTTTCGAAAAGCAATCAAACAGTTTTAACGAGATGAACCAGACTTAAAGGACTTGTACTGGGTACAAGGCTTTTAGGGGTCAATAAGATGGACCAGACCTGATGGCCTGTGCATTAAGATGGACCAGACCTGATGGTCTGTGATTTAAGATGGACCAGACATGAAATTTGTAATTAAGATGGACCAGACATGAAGTTTGTACATTGAGATGGACCAGATCTGAGGTCTGTACATTAAGATGGACTAGACATAAAGTCTGTACATTAAGATGGACCAGACCTGAGGTCTGTACACTAAAATGGACCAGACATAGAGGTCTGTGCATTTAAGATGGACCAGACATGAAGTCTGTACATTAAGATGGACCAGACATGAAGTATGTACATTAAGATGGACCAGACCTGAGGTCTGTACATTAAGATGGACCAGACACGAGATCTATACATTAAGATGAACTAGATATGGAAGTCTGTGCATTTAAGATGGGAACACTTCATGGAGATAAAAAGAAAAGATCTTTATTGATAATACTTCCGTAAGTGTTCTATATTCCAAGGCCTGGGAACAGGCTTCCTGACCATATCCTCTAACCAACAAGTAGTAGGTCTAACAGTCTTTGTTACTCTATAAGGGCCCTCCTAGTTGGGTGAAAATTTTTTCATAGTGGGATCCTTGGTGTTCGGAAATATCCTTCTTAAGACGAGATCTCCAATTTAAAAGCTGACGGGTTTTAGTCCCAATTTAAAATCGTTGACCATCTTGTGCTGATATGCTTCCATTATAATCTTGGCTTGATCCCTTTTTTCTTCAAGTAAGCCCAAGTTTTCTGCAAGCTACTGATAATGGCCTCAGTCCTTAAGGTATGCATACCAATCTCAACAGGGATCACCGCTTCGGTACCGTAGGCAAGTGAGAAGGGTGTTTTAAAGGTTGGTGGTCTTCTAGTTGTTCTGTTGGCCCAGAGTACTCCAGGGAGTTCTTCCACCCAACTTCCCTTGGCTTCTTCCAACCTCTTCTTAAGAGCATCAATGATTGTTCAGTTAGTGACCTCTGCTTGCCCGTTGGCTTGGGGATGACCAGGAGAGGAAAAATGTTGATTGATGTTCACGTCTTGGCAGAATTTCTTAAAAACTTTGCCAGCAAACTGTGTTCCATTGTCTGAGATGATAACATGTGGTATACCGAACCTGCAGACTATGTTCTTCCAAGTGAAATTCTTGACTTCCTTCTCTGTAATGTATGTTAGAGGTTCTACTTCTACCCATTTGGAAAAGTAGTCGATGGCCACTAGTAAATATTTCCTGTTTGGTGTGGCTTTTGGTAATGGACCTATGATGTTCATCTCCCACTGAGCAAAGGGCCATGGGCTGGCAATAGGAATGAGCTCATGGTGGGGCTGATATTGGTAGGGAGCGAACCGTTGGCATTTGTCACATTTCCGAACATATTCCTTAGCTTGCCTCAGCATACCAGACCAATAATAGCCTTGTGTCAGAAATCGGTAGGCTATGGTTCTGCCCCTATTGTGGTTTCCACATATTCCTTCATGAATTTCTGCTAGAACATACTGAGACTCTTCTGGAGATAGACATCTCAGCAAGGGTTGAGAATAAGACCTTCGATAAAGCCTCTCATTCATAATAAGGTATTGAGCTGCCCTGATTCGGATCCTTCTTGCCTTATTCTTGTCTTCTGGGAGGAGCCCTCCTTCTAGGTAGTGGAGGATGGGAGTCATCCAGTTCTGGGGTTGCTCAGAAGTTTGGGCAACTTGGACCTCCTCTATGCTTGGCCTTGGTTGATGGGAGATTTTTAGAGTAGAATCTTCTTCTGACTTTAGGTAAGGTGCCATGTTTGCTAAAGCATTAGCTCTGCAGTTCTAGCCTCTTTCTATTTTTTGGATAAAGAATGCTTGGAAAGAGTGTTTCAACAAATTAACAAGTTCTGAATACCGAAGCATCCCAGTTATCTTTGATGGCAAACTCTCCCAGAACTTGGCTTACCACCAATTGGGAATTAGAGAAGACTTCGAGGTTCTGAGCCTCACATTCCTGTGCTAGCTTCATCCCTAGGACAAGGGCTTCGTATTCTGCTTCATTGTTGGAGGCTCTGAACCCTAAGCTGACTGTCTTTTCTGTCATGAGCCCATCAGGGGATTGTAATACTGAACCAACACCAGAACCATGGTCGGTGGACGATCCGTCAATGTAAAGCTGTCATGTTCCCAAACTTTCGCAAAGTTGTGCCCTGTCTTGTAATGCCGGGGTAAACTCAGCAACAAAATCGGCCAAGACTTGCCCTTTAATTGAGATCCATGGAACATAGGATATGTCGAACTCCCCTAACTCTGCTGTCCATTTGACTAATCGCCCTGAGACTTCAGGCTTCCTTAGTACTGACTTCAGGGGGTAGGCAGTTGGAATTTCAATAGGATGAGCCTGAAAGTAGGGTCTGAGCTTCCGTGCTGAGGTTATTAGGGTAAAAGCCAACTTCTCAATCTCTGGGTATCTTCTTTTCGTGTCTAGTAAGGCCTTGCTGACATAGAATATGGGCTTCTAGACTCCCTTGTCCAGCCTGACCAAAATAGAACTGACAGCGTTTTCGAAAACTGCAAGATAGAGAAATAGCTTTTCCCCCTGGACTGGCTTTGATAAGAGTTCAAGTGAAACTAGGTATTCCTTCAGTTCAGGTGAAGAACGGTAGGCAGCGATCAATGGATTTGGAGATAAATCTGCTCAGAGCTGTAATTCTGCCATTCAGAGCCTGAATATCTTTCTTGGTCTTTGGCGACTCCAGTCCAACCAGAGCCCCAATCTGAGTGGGGTCTGCTTCTATACCCCTCTAGGAGACAATGTATCCCAAGAATTTTCCATTCGTTACACCAAAGGTGTATTTTGAGAGATTGAGTTTCATCTTATATTGCCTCAGGATGTTAAATGTTTGAGCCAGGTGCTGGAGGTGGCTACTCTTCCATAGGCTTTTGACCAGCATAATCATCAATATACACTTCCATTGTACTGCCGATTAAAGGGCTGAACATCTTATTAACTAGACGCTGGTATGTGGCCCCATCATTTTTTAGTCCGAACGGCATATTTCTATAGCAATAGAGACCTCGTTCGGTTATGAATGCTTTCTTTTCTTGGTCTGGAGGGTACATCTGTATTTGATTATATCCTGAATAGGCATCTATGAAGCTCATAAGTTCGTGCCCTGCAGTAGCATCAACTAGTTGATCTATCCTTGGCAAAGGAAAGCTGTTTTTGGGACAAGCTTTATTGAGGTCTATATAGTCAACACAAACTCTCCACTTGCCATTTTTCTTCTTGACTAGAACGGTGTTGGCTAGCTTAATCAAGGTAAAATACCTCTCGTATCATCTTGGCTTCAAGCAGTCTTTGAACCTCTTCGTTAATGACCTAATGCCGCTCTAAAGTGAGTGGCCTTCTTTTTTGTCTCACTGGTGGGTGGTTTGGATCTACCATCAATTTATGAGTGATGAGGTCTGGATCTATACCCTCTATATCATTTGTTTCCCAAGCGAACACAGAGAGGTTGTTCTTTAAAAATTCTATCATCTCATCATGCTCGGCAGGTGTTAGGTCTGGACCTATCTGCAAGTAGCGTCCTTGGGATTCCGAGCTGACCAGTACTTTAATGGGGTCCCCTATGGCTTGGCCCTGCTGTCCCTTCCTCTAGGGCTCAGCGGCTCATCAATTCTAGAAGGGCAGTCTTCTACCTCGTGATAGTGGGAGAGGACTGGATCCACACATTCACGGGAGTGCAGTAATTGCTATTTGGGAGCCTTTACCTTGAGTGCGATAGCATGACATTCTGTAGAAGTTGGTTGGCATCCTCTGATAGAGTAGACAGCCTGATTGTGGACGTATTTTAGGCATTGGTGGAGGGTCGAGGTGACTAGCTCCCATCTGGTGTAGCTAAGGTCTCCCAATTATGACATAATAAGGGGATTTGGCATTCAGAACCATGTATTTAGTTACTGTGGTTTTTTGTCCGTCTCCCTCTCCTGCTGTAGTGGCGAGGTCAATCCTTCCCAACGGAGTATTGAGATTCTTGTCAAATCCTTCCATGATTACAACAGTAGGCTTGATGTCACTGGGGTTGAGTTTCATCTGTTTGAAAGGTTCGTAGAATAGTACATTCGTCGAACTCCCAGTATCCACGAGGACTTTTCGAATCTCAAAGTTGGCAATTTTGAGGGAGATGACGAGGGCATCACTGTGAGGACAGTGTACTCCTTCAAGATCTTGATCCGAGAACTGGATTTCAGGTACTGGCCTCAATCTTTTCTCGACATTAGAGATCTGTATGATGCTACGAGTAGCTCTGGCCTCCCGAGCATATCATTTTCTTGATCTATTGGACATTCTCGTTGTCGGGGAATCTGCATGAAGGACGAAGATTACTTGGTTGTTCTGCCATTGAGGCTCATTCTGACCTTCCCTTTGCTCTTGTCTCTGATCAGGCCTCTGATCTGGCCTCCTCTACTGAGGCTTATTGTTGCGAGGGTTCTACCCCCCAGTCCTGCCTAAAATTCATGTAGTCGTCCTCTCCTTCTAAGCTGTTAGATTTCATGTTTGAGAGCCTTACATGTGTTAGTTGTATGCCCACGGTATTTGTGGAAATCACAATACTTGCTCTGATCCTTGTAGCTGGGGTCACCCTTTAAGGGTTCTGGCCATCTTAAATTTTCTCGAGATCTGACTTGCCGAAGTATGTTGTTTGAAGAGGTATTCAGGGGAGTAAAATTGGTGAACTCTCTTAGTTCTGAATTATATGAAGTTCTGGGCACCATTCTTTTTTTTTTTTGGGCTTCTGACTCTCTTCCTAGCTGTATTAGGGTCCCTCTTCTGGTCATCTTTCTTTTGGTCGTCTTTCTTCTGGTCATCTTTCTGGGCTTGCTCTTTTCGGGAGGTGTCTTTTGCTTCCTCGAGATTAATGTATTTCCTGGCTCGATCCATGAGGGCTGCCATGTCGACAGGGGAATTTTTTGTCAAAAAATCCCTGAAGCCTCCCTGTGCAAGACCAGAAGCCAGAGTAGCTACAAGGAAACTAGGGCTGTAATCTGTAACCTCAGTGAGTTCGACATTGAAGCACGCGATGTACTCCCTGAGGGACTCCTCCTTAGTCTGTTTCACATTTAACAAGAATTCAGGACCCTTCCTCAGCCTCTTACTAGTCATGAACTTGTCTAGGATTCGCCTACCGAGCTTGTAGAAACTAGGTGACTGAGTTAGGTGGGAGGTGATGAAACCACTTCAAAGCAGTACCATTGAGGCTGGTCACAAATGTTCGGCACATAAAGGCGTCAGAAGTGCCATGTAGGGCCATGGTATGCTGGTAATGAGAAAGGTGGTCCCCCGGATCCCCTGTCCTATCATAAGGGGTGAACTTTGGGACAACAAATTTCTTTGGCCTTTCCTCGGCCATGATAGTAGGGGTGAATGGTGTGGCAAACCTTCCGAGTAGCCTTGGCTAACTCGTCTTGTCCTGGAGGGATTTGAGCACCCCTCACAACAACAGAACGATCCATAGACTCTGCAACATCTTCAGCTCTTTGTGGGCCCCTAGGCAAGATTGGTTGCTGCGACTCAAGCCTTGCGGCTTCAGGGCCTATATGGACAGGATGATCCCGGCCCATGGCCGAGAGATTGCTTTGGTCCTCCAAGATTGGAGGTGTAGGAGCTACTTAAGGTTGAGACTCTTGTGGCACCGGATTCACTCCCGAACTAAGGGTTGGAGCTCTAGTGGTGTTTCGATAATGGACTTTTGGAATAAAGGTTGGTATTTCTCTGCTTGCGGTTGCCGACGGCTGGGGATCTCTATGAATGTGAGCAGTAGTAGAAGGTTGTGTCCTTTGATCAGTCGCGTTGACTGGTGGATTCAAAGGATTAGCTTCACGATTCTGAGTGAGCATTGTGAGAGTTCTGGACATGGCTAGAAGTTGTTTTTGCATCAACTGGTTTTGTCGTTTGACTTGGTCGAGCTCTTGTCGCACTGAATCATTTGTTCGTCCTCTTCCTCGACTAGCAGGCGGTCGGGGTTGAGGATTTTGAGTATTCTTTCTCGGTTGGAGATTGGGAGCCATGATCCTCTGGTGAGAAGGAAGATGGGTTTGTTCGTAAGTAGAGCACTTGGTGGAATAAACAATTATCGTTCCCACAGACAGCGCCAAACTGATGTTGCACTTTTCGGCTAGTATGGATTCCGAACTCTGCTCCCTAAAGAACACTCAAAGAAGAAGATCAGAAGACCACCGGATTGGCTCCGACGGTAGACGCTCCGATGCTTAAGTTAATAAACTGAATTGAGAAGACTGTAATGTAAGCCAAAGAATGAGCATGAATTTAAAAGCGTACCTTAGGGTTTTATTTATAGGCTCAGTGATTCCTAAGTTGATTAGGATTTGGAGCCATGAATGTAAGGATTTGATCATCGGAGAATGGCAGCTACTATGTTAGACACTGCGTTTGATATATATCCGTAGGTGTCAATTTCTTTGTTGATGACTGTTTCCTTTTCCTTAGCTCAGTAGGATATGTAAGGCAATGATGAGCTCTGACCCCTGAGGGATGCTCTGAAGGCCTTGTGCTCGGTCATGCGAGCTCTGAAGGTTGATCGCCTAAGCCTGCTCTGAATAGCTGACTATATGAGTCTGCTCAGGATGGCCAAGCTTCAACAGGTCTGTAGGCATACGTGTCACATAGGGGATTGGTTTGTCGCTTTGTGGTATATCAAAAATAATATTACTTATATATATATATATATATATATATACACGCTGTTACTGGGTTATTCAATTATACACTTGTACTCTAAAAGTTATAGTTTTAATCATTAAAAGATATTTATTTGCAACTTAAATGTATAAGTGAGTGTTGGAGAAAATAGGTTTGAGCATGGTATTTTAACTAATTTTGAACTAAAATAAAAGTGAGACTCACACATTATTTAAGATAGGTTCACATGAAAATATGGTCTTTTTATGAGTAAATTAAGAACATATATTGAGTCGCTCAAAACTATTAAGGAGTGAATTAGAAATTAACTACAAACATCATTATTTAAATATGGTAACAAAACTTGTAAAAAATTTGTGTCTCATATTGATTGGATACAAAACTTTAAATGAGTATATATACAAGGGTAAATTACACTGACCTCTTCTGATGTTTCTAAAATTATACTGACCTCTCTTGTTTTACCTGAAAATATACAAATACCTCACTCCAGTCAATTTTTTCTTTAAATGACAAAACTACCCATTTCAATTTTTTTTTTCAATTTTTTCAATTTTGATCAATTATTTTCATTTTATAAATAAATATTGATAAGAAATTTAAATTTATTTTCATATAAAATGAAAATAAGTTATTTACCTTAAATTTATTTTTTAAATAAAATAATAAAAAACTTTTAAAAAGTTAAAAAAAATTAGTCAAAATTAAAAAAATGCTAAAATAAATAAATACAATGGGCAGTTTTGTCATTTTGAAGAAAAAAATTGACCGTAAAAAGGTATCTGTATATTTTTAGGTAAAGTATGGGAGGTCAATGTAATTTCAGAAACCTTAGAGAAGGTCAGTGTAATTGTTAGAAATCTCAAATGATGTCAGAGTAATTTATCCTATATGTAATAACTTAAATGAGAGTTTGGCCCTAGGGCAACACTACTTTTGTAGAAGGAAGAGGACCTTGACCACACTTATACGCCGCCTTCCCCCCCCCCCCCGGCATCGAACCGGGCTTGGGCTTAGGCTTAGGCTTGACGCACTATATATGTGTATACACATAATAATATTAATAATTTTATTTATACTTTTTTTCAAAATATTATCTTTTTTGTTACCGTTATGAACTATTTTAAAATGTTGTGTTTTCAAATTTGATTAAATAGTCGTCTTTTTTACCGAACTATTGCACCCATTTGAATTGGTGCACCTGTCTACTCGCCATGAACATAAGCGATCATAGCATTGTGTCTGTACTGTAGTCACAATCACAAAGTGATTTTTATATACACCATGCCCTTATTGCATCAATTACTTAATTGCATTAACGAGTGTCAGTATTCATGGTGTTGGAAACACAAACACAGTTTGGTTCGCTGGGCATAGAAATTGTTGTGCTTCTGTATTTTGTGTGACCATTTTGTTCTACAAGGCATGCTCTTAGCTTCCAATTTTCCTTCCTTGGTCATCAAATGGATCATGGAATGTGTGTCCTCATGCACCTTCTGATCAGTAAGCTATAAATGGAACCTTGGGGGCTTTTTTCCCAATACTAGGGGGTTAAAACAAGGGGACCTGTGTCCCCCTACCTCTTCCTTCTCATCATGGAAGGTTTCTCGTCTTTTTGATTGGAATATTAGTCATTCAGATTTCTCATTCCATCCCAAGTGCCTAAACCCTCCTATCTCCCATCCGTGTTTTGCTGATGATTTATTCATCCGAAACCAAGCTTCCATTCCCTCAGCTCAAGTTATTAAATAAATCCTTCATGAATTTTACATCTATTTGGGCATTCAACCTAATCTCCAAAAATGTCAACTTTTTATGTCTGGCATTAGTCCTTCCACCAAAGCCAGTATTCTCTCATTCCTTGATATTGAGAAAGGAAATTTCCCAGTAAAATACCTTGGTGTTCCCCTTATAACCTCAAAGTTGTCTTTATAGGAGTGCCAACCTCTGATTGATAAAGTCATTTCCAGAATTAAATCACGGACTTCTAAGCTTCTCACATATGCAGGTCGTCTTCAACTCATTTCTTCTATCTTTAATAGCATGCAGATTTATTGGTCCAGTATATTTATCTTGCCAAAAAGGGTCATGTAAAATATTGAACAAACTCTAAAGAAATTTCTTTGGTCTGGTCCAGACCTTAAGCCTTATGCCTCCAAGGTTCAATGGTCTATTGTGTGTACTCCTAAATTTGAGGGTGGTCCGGGTTTAAGGAAGCTTGAAACTTGGAACAAAGCTTTGATTATGAAATTCTTATGGAGACAATGCATTGACTAAGCTAGACTTTGGATCAAATGGTTCCACTCATTCTTTTTAAAATGTCAAAGTCCGTGGGCAATTCAAACTCCAAAAGATAGCTCTTGGTGTTGGAAGAAAATTTTCAACCTTAGACCAGCTTTCAGGCCTCTTATCCTCTCAGTCATTGGCAAAATGGTAACTCTACTTTCCTTTGCCATGATAAGTGGCCTCACATTGGAATTATTTATGAAAGATTTGGCTATAGCGTTATCTGTGATTTCTCAAGTCACCATTCAGCCAAAGTTGCTTCTATTATCCAAGATATGGATTGGAAATGGCCTGAATTTTCCCCCCTGCTACTGTTGCCCTTCAAGCTACCAGCCCAACAACTCTTAAGCCTAACCCCTCCCAGCAAGACAAAATCATTTGGCTTCCACATCCCTCGGGTATTTTCAGCTCTTTCTCAGCCTAGCAAAGCCTTTGGCCTTCACTCCCATCTCCCCTATGGTGTCATCTCGTCTAGTCCTCAAAAATTGTCTCCAAATTTTCTTTCATTCTCTAGATTCTCTGCCACCGAAAACTTTCCACAAGGGATCTCATTTCTAGTTAGGGGCTCACCACTCAGTCTGAATGCCTTCTCTGTGATCATCAAAATGAATCTGCTGACCACCTTTTTTTCTTGCTCCTTGTCCTATCAAATTTGGAAGACTATTATGTCTCAATGCCTTATTCTTCGTTCTCATAATAACTGGCACGCTGAACTTGTTTGGATTTCCAACTACTTACATGGTAAGAGTTTTTTGTCAAATCTCAGGAAACTAGCTTTAACTGCTACAATCTATTTTATATGGAAAGAGAGGAACAATTGCTTATGGAGAAGGAAATCTTCTACTCCTACTATGATCATACAAAGTATCAATGAAGCTCTCCTCGTCGAAGCTTTTACTTGGAGGAAAACCCCTAACACTTTCCAAAATTGGATGGCTTTGTATTGGAATCTTCCTTGAAGTATTTTTACTCTGTAGCCCTCTTTTCTTGTTCAGTTGTTTTTACTTGTTCATATTTTTTATTGTTTTGTTCTTTAGGGGGGAATACCTCCCTTATTCTGGTATTTCTTTTTAATATATTGCCCTTCATCCAAAAAAAAAAGAACCCTACACTCATATATATACACCATGTGATATGGACCTACACACACATTTATGATATAAAGAACATCTGACCTTGCCATTTTGTAGACCAGAAGTGTGAAACCTTACACGCCGCAAATCAAACTAAATCAATAAAGCTGAGAACACAATACTTTATATGTGAACCACACTTTCATCTCAGTTGATTACTTTACTGCAGTTGACGTGAACTATATGCAATTATCGATCCTTTCATGAGCAGAAGTAAGATCAGAAGCACTGGGTTTTTAAAATAAATAAATAAAAGTCTTATGGCTTCTATAACATGATATCATAAAATGTTGGGAAAGCATCCAACAGGGGAATATGATGGCCCCATATGATCACTAAATCAAGCACCATGGTACCTGCAGGCATGTAATCATCAGTATAAACACTGATCTTGGCATATAATGCTAATTAGAATCATATATTCAAATGGGATTTAGGTTATGGTGATAATTTTGCTCATTTGCTTTTTCTAGAGTTTTCAAACCTTTAGATATATATATATATATATATATATATATATATATATATAGATATATTATAAACTTCGGAAGCTACCACTAGCCTCTCATTGTTAATTGTAAGTTGGGTAACAAAATTAAAGCCTCCTCACTGTTGTGCTGGTCAGTTTCAAACTTTTTTCTTACAAGTGTGCTTTAGGGATCAGCAAATTAAAGACTTCTGTATTGCGTTATTGTTCTCCTTCTTTAGTATAAGATTTCTGAGGGTATATTCACAAACATCTTAGGTAATTCTGATTTTATTAACAAAAGGAAGTTCACTTATTCTCCTCTAGTTTGAGAGAGAGAGAGAGAGAGAGAGAGAGAGAGAGAGAGAGAGAGAGAGAGAGAGAGAGAGAGAGAGAGAGAGAGAGGGAGAGAGAGAGAGAGAGAGATTATTTAACATTTTAAATCTCCCACTGTTTGGTTGTCAGGAAAATGGAAAATGGAAAATCAACTTAATTAAGCCTTATATACCTGCCATATGTAGTTGATACAAGAATCTTGATGATGACAGTCATAACTATAGACGATTATAATAATTAGTGAAAAACAGAAGAAAATTAAGGTGGTGTTGGAGTTGTAGAGAAGTGGTGGGGGTAGTGATGGGAATGGTTGATGATATATTTATCAAGGAAAGCAAGGAAATCATGAGTTGCAGCTTGGAAGAGAAGGGAAAATGACATATTTTTTCCTCACCTAGCCTTTTGGGCTTTATCTTTCTGGTATTCCAACATGTATAATATAGTTGCTAATGATGCGAATTTTAATTCGATGCTTCAGAAAAAGTGGATGTGGGACTGTCCACAATTAGCAATGACTAGGAATGATGCATATATATATATATATAATTATATATGCTTGCTTGATGAATAACTTTCCATATATCAATATATATATATATATATATAAAAGCACATGCAGAGTTTAATCAAACTGAAAATATATCATTGAGCATGTAATATGCAATATACACTTCTTTTTCACACAACTAAATGATCAGAGAAGCTAGGTAGAATGATTTCTGATAGCCTCATTATTTTTTTCTTGTGCTTTTTTTGGTAATGTTGAGTTCCTCGTGGATGGTTAGCATCTCGAACATGTATAATATAGTTGCTAATGATGCGAATTTTAATTCGATGCTTCAGAAAAAGTGGATGTGGGACTGTCCACAATTAGCAATGACTAGGAATGATGCATATATATATATATATATATATATAATTATATATGCTTGCTTGATGAATAACTTTCCATATATCAATATATATATATATATATATATGAAAAGCACATGCAGAGTTTAATCAAACTGAAAATATATCATTGAGCATGTAATATGCAATATACACTTCTTTTTCACACAACTAAATGATCAGAGAAGCTAGGTAGAATGATTTCTGATAGCCTCATTGTTTTTTTCTTGTGTTTTTTTGGTAATGTTGAGTTCCTCGTGGATGGTTAGCATCTCGAACAGGTAAACCTTAGTAGTCCAGCCAACAGCCTTTGAGTATGTCCATGGGTGTGCTCCTCAGCCACTCAAACTAGGGACCTCTGGGCAGAACTTTCTCAGTCGAGCTACCGGGGTTAGCCTCATTCACATTTATTTCTATAATAAAGAGGTTGGAAATTAAATTGGCAAAGCATGTTTTAAGGTTTTTTTTTTGGAGTAAACAAGCATGTTTTAAGTTGGTGCATGCCTTAAGAAGCTTATATTGAAACCCAATATAATAGTTCAAACAGACCCATTAATTCCTCCCTGAAGATGCATCCAAAGGCAGCCTAGCTTAATTAGTTGTAACCTTGCAATTAGAAATATTAAAAAGGATATGATCACAAATCTAGTACAGGGTCCAAAAAGAGGTTTAACCTTGCAGTCAAATGTGGTTGCGTACCCCACATCAATGAGAAAAATCACAAGGGATTCTTTATTAGGTCTAGATTACTGTGTGTCAATATGCTCTTCAAATAATACTCTATCATGTCTATTATGGCTTACCCGAAAAAAAGTGAGTCATAACACGTACACATGACAAGAGAAACATTAAAAAGACACACCAACGTTACTATGTACTGGTCCCATTCAAAAAATTTCCAAAACTTAAAAACAAAGGTGGAGACAGGAAATCCTAATGGCGGTCAAAGGAATAATTTCTCTTCCATGACTATTTGGATGCACTAAGACAACCCCTACTTCCCTCTGCAACTCACACATCACTCATGGAATATAGAAGATGGCCATGAAGTAATTACTAATCATCTGTGAGGCTTTTGTCCCCAGTATCCACTCAAATCTCTTGATGATATTGAAATCCATGTATACAAAAATAAAAGATATGATTCATGAAAATCAAGACCCTACACCAAGTAAAAACATAAACAAGTGCGAATCCACTTTGAATGGGATCCAATAGATAGAATAAAAAATAAAAAAAATTAGCCATTGCATTATCAATGAGCATATGTACATTGGAGTACAGATATGCTGTTTGCAGAGATTATTTGGGCACCACAGAATTATGCGTATGTTTATTAAACTGTAGGTGTGTGTCTGTGATATATATATATAGAGCTCATATGAGACGTGTTTTAAGGATTTTAAGATTAAATTTTCATAACCACATTTATCTCTAGTTCCTATGCCACCTAATGATCAAAATGCCAAGTATCATATAAGCTCGAACTTAAAATAACATTACTATATGTATGGAGGAGCGAGGGAATAAATAGAGGTTGGTGTCATGCCATGGCTCAGAATATGTGAGAAGAGGACAAGAAGCAACTTGCACTGATTGTGAATGAAAAAAAACAATGAATAGTGTAAGTTTGGATCTTCAAATCCCAAATGCATCTTTCTTTAGAATAGGAGAAAAGCTTTTAACAAGAAAAGCTTCTCCCAAAATATATTCTTGGGGAAGGAAGCCATATCATTGATTGGGCTTGGGTTCTTATTCCTCAATCATTTGAAGTTTATGCAAATGTAATATAATCATATCAAAATAAAAGAGAGTTTTTGTTCATAATCACAACCCTTAATTAAGGAATCTTAGATTGCTTTAGCAAACATAAGCCAACCATATTTTTCTTTCACATTCAAAAAGGCAATATATGCAGGGGGATAAAGATGCAGAAAGCATGTAAGAATAAAGAAAAAGGGTTAAGCATGTATGACAGCCAATGGTTGAGATTATGAATGCAATTATGGAAATAAAAATATGAGGAGATTTGATTTCCTTTTTCTGATTTCATAATATAGTATTAGTCTAGGACCCACCCCATCTACATGTATTGTTTCAAACAAGAGTTTCTTCGGACCCTCAAGAACTCTTCAATATGCAATTTAAATTGATCTAGATTAATCATACCAAAAAGATTGTAGATTAGGTTAAATAATGACGGTTCGACTTTCCATTCCACAGACCCGTCATCACTCATTTCAGAGAAGTTATCTATGCTAGAAGGGCGGTGACGCCCAAAGGGCGGGATACCCGCAAAAGGGAGGGCGGGAGGGAGGTAGCGGGCATATCATAATGTTTTCTTTACTATTTGCCAAGAAGCAAACCATTCAGAGCACTCCTAATTTCCATTGCCCAAACAAAGCATGATTGAAAACTAACATGCATGCCCATTTACAGTTTGACAACAATTTGGTTGCAACTAGAACTTGATTAGCAAAGTACTCTATTCATTTTGCTTTGAAATGAATTCAGGAAATAAACATATGACTGAGCATAATGCCAAAATGAATTCCATTGAACTGAGTGAGAGAGAGAGCCCCCTTGATAGCAAATATCACACTAGAACATCAAATGATATATATATATATATATATATATATATATATATATAATGCAGCATAACCAGCAGCAATACCATAATAATTAACATAGAAACAAACTACTATTGCTTTGGATATTGTCGGACAAGAGCCGAGTACAATGCGTGAAATTCCGAAAAAATGCATGGAAAACATGAAACCAAACCTTCCCCTAAACCATTACATTAACACAACTTCTCCAAAGCCTCACTTGCCAATATTACCACTATTTCTACTAATAAAGATAAAATAAAACACTAAACAGAACATAGTTTATTTAATTAAAATATGTGATCTCCCCATATGAAGGTTGCAAAATCATGGATGAGATCAAGATGCCAAACCATTCCGCAAAAACATTGAAACCTATCAACCAAACTTTCATTAAACCCTAGCAACAGCTTTGCAGACCAATGGACGTTTCATCTCCAAAGAGAGTTTGAGGCACTCAGACAAGTCCACACCATTATCAGAAGCAACCCACTTGAAGCTCTGTAGCAACTGAGCCAACCACAGCTGAACAGTTGCTAAGCCCATAGCTTTACCAGGACAGACTCTCCTCCCGGAACCAAAAGGAGCCAACCTCAGGTCAGAACCCAGAATAGTGACATCCCCCTCCATGAACCTCTCTGGTTTGAATTCATTCGGCTCCGACCACACCCGCTCGTCGTGAGTGATGGCCCACATGTTCACCATAGCTGTAGTGCCGGCCGGAATGAAGTGCTCGCCGACTTGAGTATCGTGGATCGCAAGCCTAGCCCAGGACAGGAGGGGACCAGGTGGGTGCATCCGAAGGGTTTCCTTGACAATGGCTTGGAGATAAGGAAGCTGAGGGAGGTCGGAGTCAGATACTTTTCGGGTGCTGCCGACAACACTCTGGATTTCCGATTGGGCTTTGGCTTGGATATCAGGGTGTAAAACCATTCTTGCAAGAATCCACTCTAGGAGGATTGCCACTGTATCAGTCCCCCTGAAGATCATTTCCTGATATGAAAAAAAACTTCCAGTTACTAGCCTTCATGCTGGGTGTATATTTGCAATTTTGCAGATTGAAATACTATCTGAAAACCTAGCCTTCTAGGAAAAATACACGTCTACAAAGCAGGCAAGTGAAAAACAAGAAAAGCATAAGAAACAAAATCAGTCTTATCATCAAGCAAAAGGGAGAGAAAATATTCAGATTCTCCATATCTTAGGACAACCAGAAAGAAAAACAAAACAGATTTCCTTCAAGCCACTGTAAAACAGGAGTATCAGGTAAATAACAAATACAGAAAAAGGACAAACCCAAAAACCAGCAGCAAACCAGCATAAGCATTCTGCATTCAATCCGACTAAATATATACATATATATACACATATAAATGAACCAACGAACATAGGATATATAACTAACCAAAAATAATGCAAGAGACATGAAAAACCTAGCAAAAGCAATGAAACCAATAAAACTATATTCTAACAAAGTTTTTCACATGAGAATAGAAAATGTAAATGAAATACCCATAGAACAGCGATCATATCAGAGTCACTGAGCCTGTTCTCTTTCTCCAAATCAAGCAAGACATCAACAAAGTCACCAGGGCTCTCATCTTCCACGTCTCCACTCTTAACCCTCTTCATCCTATGATCTTCTATAATTTTCTCAACAAAAACATTCACCTTGGCAACCAGCTCTCTGCATCTCTTTCTCACTCCTTGTAAATCTAACCAACCCAGAAGAGGAAAGTGATCACTCCAGTTGAAAATCCCAAGCAGCTCATACCCTTCACTCACCAAACCCTCAAGCTCAGACCCATCAACGTCACTACTATTTTCACCAAAATCAAACGACCTTCCAAACACACTCATCATCACATTGTTCAGAGACCCAAAATGCAACACTCTCTTAATCTCAACCTCCCCATTTCTCACCATCAAGTCTTTGATTTTGCCAACCATCCCGAGACCAATTTTTTGTCTGAAGTCACCGAAACCAGAGATTCGCTTCGGACTGAACAAATGGGTCGCCGAAATCCTTCTCAAGTTCCTCCAGTACTCACCATATGGGGCGAAACCCATTGCTCGGTGGAAGAGAAGCTCGTACGCGGACTCTTTCACTGGTCTATCGGCGAAAGCAGAACTGTTGAGAATGTCTTTGGCCGTCTCTGGGTGGCTTGAAATGACGAAACGGGTGAAACCAATTGAGAACGCCATTAACGGTACGGCCTTCAAGCTCTCAGCGAGCTTTGCAAGGACTCTGTGAGTCAAAGAGCCAGTGAAAGCGAAGACGAGGCCGAGAAGAGGAAGACCAGAAGGTCCAGGAATGGCGGTTTTGGACTGGCGTTGTAGTCGAGCCTTGGAGAGAGCCCAAGCAAGCCCGCCAGGTGCGAGCCAAAAGGCAAACACAGCAACAAAGAGAATAGCACAGAGAAAAAGCTCGAAGCTAAGGACCGAGGAGGAATACCCAGTTCGAGGAACGAACAGAGAGTAGTGTTCCGGTGACATTATCAGCTGTTTAAGAGAGAATGACGAGCGAGAGTTTTCTGGTAATGGGTAGTTCAAACGATGGAAACGGGCTTGAGAAAGATGAGGGAGAAAATTGTAGAGAGAGAGAGAGAGAGAGAAATCGAGGAGAGAGAAAGGAGGAGGAGGTGGCAGTAGTGGCCGGTGAAGAGACCAAGAGCGTGAGGGATCGATTAAATAGGAGAAATTATTCGTTGTATAGAATAATCTTTGAGGCCCAGCTTGGACCGAGAGAATATAAAAAACTATTTAATTTTTTTTTTTTTTTTTATCTCTTTTCTCACAAATGGAGACTCCAAATTCGCAGACCACATCCCCTTAAAATAGGTGTACAACGATTCAAGGCTCTTTTATGGATGCTTACAGCAACTTGAATGCATGTGTTATTGTTCCATTTTTTTAATTTGGCATTAATAGAAAAGTTTTGTTTCATGTTATTTGATTTTGTGTAAAAAAATGTCAAAATTTTTTTTAAGGTCAAGAATAGCTAGTGTTTTTATGTCATTTATAAGAGTTACTTCACTCTAATACATGTGATATTTGATGTGCTAATTTTAAAATTTAATATTTATATAAAAAAAAATATTGCTTCAAAAGTAGGATATATGGCTAGCCAAAAAATGATAATGTCTTTTTTAATATTATATTTGGTAATAAAAATAGTTAGTGTCATTTTATAACATTTATAAAATACAGCTTATATATTTGAGATAAAAGTGAGATCAACGCTACTTTATTAAATAAATGTCAAACAGATGTGAGATTTATACTACTTTATTAAGAAAAAATAATTATAAGACTAAAAAATGACATTTTAACATTAGAACAAAATTATCAAAATTTAATATTTTTATACTGTAATATGTCAAATTATATAATTGACATAAATGAAATAACATTTAGTATTAGAGAT
Source organism: Nyssa sinensis (assembly GCA_008638375.1). Taxonomy (NCBI): domain Eukaryota; kingdom Viridiplantae; phylum Streptophyta; class Magnoliopsida; order Cornales; family Nyssaceae; genus Nyssa; species Nyssa sinensis. The sequence goes on along the minus strand of CM018036.1, from coordinate 13,236,917 downwards.
GCTCTAAAATACACCTTGTACATGTCATATAACGGTAATGTCCATCCTACTTTGTCTAAGTAAATGCTAAACTGATGTAGGGTTCATGTTATTTTATTAAAGAAAAATAATTGTTGTACTAAAATATAATATTTTAATATTATAATAAAATTAATAAAATTTGACATTTTTATACTATAATCATGCCAAAATATAAACTTAGCATAAATAACATGACATTTAACATTAAAAATATTCTTATATATTTGTATAAGGTGTGATCAATCATTATGAATCTAGTACTAAGATCCACCCCATATAAATATAAGCAACAAAACACTTTCCTAAATAGATGCTCCCTCCCCTCCCAATTTAAAAGTTCCTTGTATCATTTTAAGATGTCACACAATAATTGTCTTCTTTAAAAGGCAAATGTAAAAATTACTGTAAAATTTTTAAATCATCCTTTCACCAATTTAAATTTGGGGGAACGTGGCTTCCCTAAGCCTTGCATGATGCCTCTGCGCGAATAAGCACTTTTAGTAGTTTTAATAAAATCTTATATATTATTGTCTTTTGAAAAAATTTATATATATATATATATGTATATGTCTTGTGAGCTTCACCTTTTTGAGTACAGAAGTAAGTGTTCATTTGATTAAATTGTGTAAAAATATTTATTTTTTAAGTAATTGAGGCCATATTTGAACGCGAGATAAGAGAATTAAATAAGATAAATATTATCTTATCTCATATTTGGTATTTTTTTCCGATTTGATATTTATATCCTGTAAAGTAATTATATCATATCTGGGTTAGATATAACTTATTCTGATGGAGTGGTGGTATTAAAATTATCCCATCTCACTGGAATAAAAATAGAACACTACATCATCAAAAAAAAAAATTCCAATATTATAATATAAAGAGACGAATACGTCGAAGAGTCAAGTTAAAAAAATCTTATTTTTTTTTTATTTTTATTGTTCAAATGTTTCAGATTTTTTAATGTATTTTTTGTATCAATAAATAGACTATTATATATATATATATATACAATCATTGATTTTGATAATTCTTAGCAATACAGATCATGATTTTTTTTGAATCACCTCGAAAATGAGAAACTATTATATTTTGAATGATATTTGCACAATCACATTATAAAATATTATGGTTATGGTTATTAGATTTTACAATTGATTTATGAATAAAATGCTAATTTTAAATACCTCATATGCATATAATTGGAAAAAAAATTAAATAACTTTCATAAAAATAATTTTTGAAGACCAAACCTTATATTCAGTAGGCATCCAAACATAGGAAGAGGATATAACAACATATCCATACTTTTTATCATAATCAGTTCCAAATACTAGATTGAAATATTTAATATCCCACAAGATTTTATATCATATCTGATCAAGTTACATCCTATCTAATCTCACTTTCTTATCCGGTTGTCTAAACAAGACATGAGAAAATTAAGTAGTTGTGTAAAAATAGTATTTGAGTTAAATTATTTAGTGTTTGGATGAATATATTTTATAGATAATTATATTATCAGAAATGATACTTGAGTGTTTAGATTAACTATTACTAAGTGTTTAAAATGTATAAATGTGTTTCTTATTTTTGAATATTTAATTGTGTGATTATCAATGTATTATATTTTTTAAATTTTATTATTTTTATAATTAATAAATATATATATAGAACAATAAAAATAAGTAATTATTTATTTTAATATTAAATATATATTATCAATATTATATATAAATATAATGTTAAATATACACAACATTAAATTACATTTATTATATGAAAGTATTTAATTATATATATTTTTATATAGTCATACATAGAGGTATATATATAAGTATATGACATATAAAAAAAATTTAAAATATTTGGGGGATAAAGTAGTAACTTGTTTTTGACTAGATGACTGTAATATTTATAAAAAAAACACTCAAAATGGGTCGAGGTACCGTTCAGCAAGTTGACTGAGCAGCTTTTGACCAAAGTAATGAATTCTTCCAACCCCACAAGTTATTGGAAATGAACCCCACCCATAATAAGTGCCCATAATAATGACTTATTATGGGTAGCACCATATTAATGGGTCCAATGCCTCTCCATGTGAGATGGTGTAGGATGTATTATGTGTGATTAGAGGTGTCAATCGCGTTGGTATGATATAATCCGACGTATGAAGGATCGATCCAATTATGCTTTTGTGCCATGTTATGTCGGCTCGTTAAATAAACGTATTGTGCCGTGTTGTATCTTTTTTGAAATGCCTAAGCCAACATAGTCCGTTGGCACAACTTATGTCGTATTGTGCTCTCTTAATGTGTCGCACTTGTGTTGGCCCGCGAGCATGTCAGTTTTTTTTTTTCAGGTCAAATTTTTTAAAATGCTAAACTTGTATGATATAATTTTTTAAGTTATGTACTTAATTTTAAAATATTAGCCTAAGATTTACTTAATTTTGTTGATTTTATTTTGTTTTGAACTTGTTAGTTAATCCTATTTATTTTTTTGTAGTTAATTTGGTTTGTTATCATTTTAAATGTTAGTTAATACTTTCTTGTCATTTAAATGTTAGTCTAATTTTTTTTTTACTTTTCTATCATTATTCTTTACTTTGTTATTTCATTTTTGTATTTTTTTTATTGGTCTAATATTTTTACTTAACTTTGTTAGTCCAATATTAATATTAAAAAATAAAATCAATTTCATAATTGACACTTAAATTTAAAATAATTAATAATATAATAGAAAATAAATCTCAACATTTTATTAATAATTAAAATCAATTACAAATAATTTTTTTATAGTTGCATCTAATTTATAATAAGTATTAAATTGCCTATGTACCCTTTCGGGATCAAGCCTTACATAGTTTTTTACATTTGTATTACAATATAATTTGCTTGATACAATAAAAAAGTAATTTATTACAACGAATATATTTATACGGATTAATCTCTATCTATATCTAAGTTTGCAAAAGTTGATATCATCTCGTCATCTATTTGATTTTGAATGCGAATCTTGCTTTCTCCCAATCCTTCATGCAAATGAGGGCCTCCAAAATTTCTGATCCCAGCATGCACTAAAAGCAAACTTCGATACTACTGTTGAGACTGGAGATGTTAATAGATCACAGACCATGATGGAAAGTAAAGGAAAACTCCTTTCATTTGATCTTCACCATGTCAAAAAATCAAAATTGTTTATTTCTTTAGTAATTAGGAAAATCATAAGATTAGTTTTTAAATATGTAGTTAGTTCAAAATTAGAAGAACAAGAAGAAAAAGAGGAAGAAGACTTACTTGCCAGTTTTTTCCTATTAAGAAATGCAAATGCATGACTTTTACTCATTACATTTGAAGAATAAGTGAAAATAACATTTTCCGTTTCATTATTACCATATTTTATTACATATATATTAAATACATCATATAAAAAAATTACTTGTTCTTCGGTAATTTTTAATTGACAATGTGAATTTTTTTATATTCTATCATTAAATGGTCTACATCAGACAATTTTATTCTCGAATCATTTGCTTCAGCTAAAGTAAAAATTGAGGGTTATTCTTCTCAATATTTTTAAAATTTTTCTTCTATTACTGCAAATATATCTTTAAAAATATCAGAGACGTTACTCTCAAGCACAACGCCAGTTGTGGCATGACATCCTCCCACTATACGGAAATCTGCTGAGATCAGGGGTGCCATCTCTACATTGTCACCAGCTATTTAATCACCAAGACCTTCAGTCAAAAGGTACGCCAACTTTGATATTCATCTTCCTAATATCTTCGTAGTAATCAATCTAGCATCACACTAACTTGACCGTTGGAGAACCCTTAGTTGGCACCATACTGGTACCTCTTGATCAACTTCGATCGACTTTTTCCTTTCTCGCAGGAAGACACTAATTTGTGGAGAATTTCCCCCTATAAATTCATTCTTTCATTGGGAGCTCGAGAGTCTTATACTCGAAGAGCCACTCCCATCCTTTCATCTGAAAACAAAACAGCAATTACACGTTGAAGAAAAATGACATGTAACAATGGTAAGAGAGGATGAGGGCGAGGAGGAGCATCCCACCTAAACTTTCATATTGAAAACTCGTAAAGGCTTAGGGCCCAAGGTGACCAAGATCAGCAAAATAACCCTCAGCCACTTGAAGAAGTTTAACACGAGGTAGCCAACTTTGTCATTGCACAGTTTAAGGAGATTGAGGAATTCATGCACCTCTCAAGCGATAGATTAATGAAATGCATCAACAATGACGCCCCGATGACAATCAAGAAGAATCTGCCACCAACAACTCTATGGGTGATGATATGACCCAACAAAGTAATTGTAACTCACGGCCTTCAGCCAACAGTTGGAATCGACTACGCAACGAAAATGAGGACTAGTGCAGCGTAGGAAAAATAGATTGAAGGAATCCTTGACTTAAAGATCAAAGAGAAAAATGAGCTCTGGCCCTATGGGTAGCTGGAACAAGATATAATCAACTCAACAGAGAGACCGTTCTCTAAAGAGATCCTGAAAAACTTGCCCCTAAAGAAGTTTGTACTCCTCAAATTCAAGTACTATAGAGGTATAACAGACCTGGTCAATCACATATGTCACTTCTGACAAGTGATGGCCTTCTATGAGGGAGAAAATTTCATACTCTGTAGAGTTTTCTTGTCTAGCCTAGAAGTGTCACGCCCCGAATTTCTGACCGAAACCCGAGGTGCGACTGACGAACAGAAAGTAAATAAAATAAAAGATAATTAAACAGATTTATGAATTTACGACAAATTAAATAGAGTTCTTTAATTTTCTAAAAATTTCGGCAGCACCTCCTTTGTTTTTCGAACCTTTTCCCCCTGATAAACACAATACATCATATATATATACAACAGTCACAATCCATCCTCACTCGATGGCCACAACTCTATCAAAGTTAAATATACATCACCTACTTATACAATCCATCACGTCTACTCCTACACTTAAACTAAAAGATCACAAATTCATTATTTATTACAATATACAATGTCATTTCCATTCTTTTCAGAAACACACCAATCTTTTATAATATCTAAATACGCCCCAAGGGCCCAAATACTCTTCCAAATTCATTTCCTCTCCTTTCTCCAAGATTTCATCAAGTCCTGCGTACCAGGAGCTTTATCTGAAACCTGTGCCCACGAATGGGTCAGCGACAACATGCTGGTATGATATAATACTAATGCAAGAAACAAAATTAAGGGCGTGGCATGTGCAAGTGTACAGTTATTTCTATATGGCATTCGATATCATTATAGCAGTACATGAACAGTATGTAATATATGATCAGTATGCGTGACACCCCCATGCAACTCTATGCCCACCCATGTCTCATGATACGGTCCTTTCCCGCTGGCATGAGTACCGCCACGTATGTCTCGCTTCACGGTCCGGAATCCGTCAGGCATGCGAGTACCTAATGGCCAATTTTGGGTTTTTCACCACAGGATCTGCACCCTCATAATGCACCAGCACCTCGTGCTGACCCACACTATGCTTTCAAGAAATCACACGATGCCAATATGCCATGATTTCATCTTGCAATGATACAGTTCAAATGAAACATCCCTATCATAAGCATATGCAACATGCTGTAAATAATGCATCACATTTAAGATCAACAATAGCATTTAAATCACAAGACTTCATCCGCAAATCTACGTGTCATACTCGATCAATCCCAACACTTATGCAAACCTACATGTCGCAATATCAGTGATCCTTCTAAAATGTAAACCACATATGATGACAACTCAAGAAGTAAATCATAACACCCACAGATTCATAAAGAACACGTAGGCATATAAACAATCAAATTCTAAGTGGTTTCCTAATAGCAATTACGCATAGAGAACATTCGATCATCTTATCAAATACTCCTAAGCTTAACCTCATTTCTCACATTAGTAAAATATCATACCTGATAGGGTTGGTCACAACCCTACTGAGCTGTGTCCACTATGCAATCCAATCAACCAGTAAGTAGCTTAGTCCTCCAATGGGATCATATCAAGCTTATGTTTATCTCCACTCAGCCAATCTTTGGAGAATTTGCAGTCAAGCGTGAACCAAACCCTCGTGCATCCCGAGTTTGAGGTTGTTCTCCAGTCCATGGTTCAGCAGTTGAAGAAAACACACCGGCAGGTTGCTCGAGTCGGCCAACCATTTTAAATCTAGTTTCATCAACTTCTTCAGCCTTGACCCCATACTCAAATTGAATAATCGAATTACTACATACATTCCTCACCGTGCCATCATATAGATAACAACATCGTGAAGGATGGCCATTAAGTTTTTGAATAAAGTTCCAGGCTCAGTCAACCCTCTAGATGAACGGACAATAACTTCTCTACTTGAAATTGAGTGAGCCATCTCCACCTGAACAAGAGACCTAATACCCAATTATCGCTGCTGAAATACTACAACCACTTTCAAGAACCCATATGTTACGGAAACTCTGTGGCAAACTGAACTTCCTTGCAAAATATCTAAGTAGCTCCTTACTTGCTCTACCCCTTGCCAACAATCAGATTCAATGCAGCCTTACTAATTCCTGAGTTCCCCAATCTACCTGATGTTATCCACTGCCAAGGCAATCCTACTTGTAAAATTGAATGGCCCATATCTGATGCTACCCAACACCTAAACTGACCGAAGCACCCATTTCTCTTTATCAATGGATGAACACGACACAAAGAAATGGATGGCATGTCTTGCTGTATGCTTCTGGAGTTCCTACCTCATCTGAATGCACTAACAGAGTCTCCTCTCTTTGATCTCTCTCAAAACCAGTAGGTCCTGAACCTAACTCATTCGAATCGGCCAGCAGTTTGTAATCCAACAGCCAACGCAACCCACAAACCTCTACCACTTTCTTCTTGCCGCAACCTCCTCCCATCAACAAGCTGCTCTGTTGCTTTAAAATGTGCCCAACAGTCTGTCCCCATTTTTAAACACACAAACCTCCTAACGGACGTAGCTCCACAGTCACAGATACTATCCCTAGTCCTATTCAAACCAACCTCAACTACACAACATCCAAACCTGCTGCCCCCAACTGTAACTCTCCCAATTAATTTACAATACCAGTCGACCCCTTATGCGAACCCAACCCCTCAATCAGACAACGGCACAAGCTTCCAATCACCTAATGCCACCTACGGCTGAAGCCTATTCTGCTTCAGTTTCATCAAGTTCCTCAAGCCGCAAGCACTGGTCCCTCTTCATCCCCAACATAAATCAATTCCCAATATATATATATATATACATACATCTCCTCCAACATGGGTACAGCCGAACCAGCAAATCCAACCCAACCGACGAACCAACGAACCAATTCAACACCCATGACAACCATCGACAAAACCGCAACAACACGCACACAATCCCGAACCACTGCCATACACCACAACCGTAACACAAATCACAAAATCCTAACCCCAAGTTTCCGTTGAATCAACCCACGACCACCGAATCATCACCACCTGAAGCAAAAAAATCGAATTCAACTCACGATCCCGTGACACGGCCAAAGTCGACAACTCCTCGACAGATCCGTCCCAATCGTTGCTGCCTCGTGTTCCTCCAATCCGTAACACACAGCTTCAATCGCTCCAAGGAATCCAAAACCCACTGCTACTCCATCGCTACACCATACCGAGAGCCATCCCGCAAAACCGTAACATCCACACACATACATATATATATATACATACACATCCCCCGTCTGCTCCGATCTACTTCAGGAATTGAACCAGATCCTCCAGCAGTAGTTCCTTTGCAACAGATCTTCTTCACCAAATTACTCACCGTCGGTTAGCCGCCCGCTGCACCAACCTGCCGGATTTTTCCCACGAAGCCCCGCGGCTCCCGTCGCACAGACCCCTCACCAGAACCCTCGATCTCCTCTGACGGCTCTCTGTCGGAGCTCCGACCTCCCCCAACAGCCTTCAATCGCCCTCTCTCTCTCCCTCTTTCTTTCCTCCCTTTTTCTTTTTCTCTTTTCTTCTCCCTTTCCTCCTCCCCTGTTCTGTCGTTCTCCCTCACCCGAGACTGCACCATCCCCTTTTTCTTCTTTTCTCTTTTCTCTTTTCTTTTTCTTTCCCTCCCGTTTCTTCTTTTTTTTTTTTTTTCATATATACTATTATACATATTTTTCTTTTTATTATATTATATATATATATAATTTTTTTTTTCAAAATTTAAATTAATTAGGAATTAAAGACATTCGCAGTGTTCTAAAAAAAAAATTTTATTCCAAATTTTCGAATCTTTACAAGAAGCCACGGCGCTGAACTGGTACCACATTTTGACGCCAAGTTCAGTTCGTAGCTTTGGTGATTTATGTTCTGTTTTCCTAACGCAGTAGTCAACATGCTAGGAAATTAGAAAGGACGTGGAGCACCCCTTCACCATACAGATGAAACAAAGTGAGTCCCTTCGAAATTATGTGAAAAGAATCAAGCAGAAGATGACGAGTATCGATCAATGTGATGACAAACCTGCCATGCTAGCATTCAAGAGGGGAATGCTTGCATCACACCATTTTTTTGACACTTTGGTAAAAAAGAAGTCAGATAAAATGGTAGAGGTTCTTATTTGAGCACAAAGGCATATCACGCTCGAGGAAGAGAAAAATAAATTGGCATGACGATTTTCGAACAAACGTACCAACAAAGAAAATAAAGAATGTGCCAAAAGTAGCAGGGCTGGTGTAAACACCTTATTTTGAGACCCTTAATTGAATAGAGTTAGTTTTGTTATTCCTGAAAAGTTACAACAATATGTGCCATTTAGGGTATTTTTGTAATTTATATCATTTCGCCCATATAGGGCATTTCCGTCCTTTTTCCCATAGAGGGCATTTTCGACATTATGGTCATTTTGTCCATAGAGGGCATTTTGGTCATTTCACCCATAGAGGGCAGTTTCAAAATTTTGGTCATAGAAGGCATTTTTATCATTTTGCCCATAAAGATGGCATTTTTGACATTTTGGCCATTATGCCCACTAAGTGTATTTTGGTAATTTCTAGTGTTTCCCTGCCTTTAGGAGTAGTTTGGTAAATACTAGAGGTTTCCCACCTTCTAGGGATATTTCTATAATATTGGTGTCATTTTGTCCTTTGGAGGCACTTTGGTAATTATAGAATATTCCTATCCCATATAGATTATTTTGGTCATTCATGGGCATACATGTGATTTTTATGCCATTTTACCCCATATAGGGTTAACTTAGTAATTTTCGTCTTTAGGGACAATTTTGACTTTTTCATGCCTTACTGGCATTTTTATAATTTTCTTGTTCCTAAATTCTCCACCGAATTAGGAGTGATATAGTAAATATAAGTTTGTCCACCAAGTACTTGCCTATTTCCATTCTTTCCATATTCCAAAGAATTTGCCTTGATTTGTGTACCAAATACTTGCAAATTTCCCCCCCTTCCTTATTTCAAGGGATTTTTCCTAAATTTGTGCACAAAACAATATTTATATCTGATTGCTTTTTCATTAAGCATTCAATCTTGGCCATTCATCCACAGTATTCATTATGAGCCATTAGATCAAACCTCCTTACTTTTTCCTTAAAAATAATACCATTTGGCCACCATAATTCAAGGAGAGAGAGACAGACAAAAAAATTAAGAAGCCAGATGCTGCTGTAATAATTCTCTCTCTTCTTCCATACTTTTTTCATATTTTTTGAAGCCTTGTTCTACACAAGCAATAGTTCAAATCTATTGAAGACAAAGTTCTATACCATTGAAGATTAATCCAGGGATTGCAAGCTTAAGACTTGTCTCATTTAACCCAAACAATCAAGTACGCTTCCTAAAACCTTAATTTTTTTTTTTTTTTTTATCTTTTCCTAATTCAATTCATCCTATCACTCTTAATAGAATAAATTGAATTAAAGAATTACATTGGCTCTGATTCCATTATCTGACTGGATAAGTAGGACTCCTCATGGGCCCGAGTCAACTCTTTTCTTTTAATCTTATCTATTTTATGTCTTTTTATTCATGTTAATTTCTACTTCTACTCATTCTTTTGGTTTATTTACTTTATGTATACCATTTACTTTATTCATTCATATCATTATTTCATTATCTATGAATGTTTACTCTTTCTTTTGAGGTTAGTCTATTCAGACTGGGCGGGATGGGTGGCTAACCCCTTCCTATCTCGTACCTTAGCTCCCAGATTCAGAATTCTTTGGTTTATTGTAGACTAGTTTTGCTTTACTTTATTTTAACCCACGTCAAAGGGTTTAGAATGTAAATATGATCAAAGCATTGTAATTTTAGTTTTCTTTGCTATTCTTTTTACATATATTCTTTATGGGTTGTATCAAGTTTGCTTGTTATTTAGCCAAAAAGAAGTTGGCGACTCCTTTGTGTATTCATATACACCCCAATCCAAAAACAAGGAGTGTTCCTCTCCCACCTCAAGAGAGTGGGCTTTTAAAGTCGTGGGAGTTTGTTTGACACTCCTTTCTTCTCAAATTGTTTGGCGCCTGCACCCACAATGGCGACTCTACTGGGGACTTAGAGAGCTACACTTACTATTATGTTCATCTACAAGGCTTCTTTTTTGTTGTTGTGTATTTAATTCATGTATTGTCTTGTTTATTTATTGTTTGAATAGATGACTGAATGTATGTAATTCATGTGTTAATGAATTCAATTGGAATACCAAGCACACACTTCACATCAACACATATGCCTATGTACTACATACCTTTCTACCCTTTGGACGACTGGTAGACCATACCCCAGTTCATTCCTTACTACTGGGAATGCCGTTAAAAGCCCTCCACACCTCGACCTCTTACCAGTTTTACCAAGGAAAGCCTTTAATGGTACCCTAGGAGGTATATCAAAAGGATTGTTGCCGTACCATTTGACCGTGATTCGTTTCCTAAATGACCATAGGTATATTGCACATCCTACCGAGGGAAGCCTAAAGCCTATGATTACCCAGCCTAATGTCATGCATATAGTTCACCTTAGACCCTCAATTTCAGTGAAAAACCCAGTATTCGCATAAAACATTCACTGGCCTTCGCAAAAATCGCATCCTAAAAAAGCCTGAAAGAAATCTGGACGACACACTCTTTGTGTACCGATCAGCACACAGGCAAGTGTCGATCGTCACTCCCCTTTATGTTGATCGGCACACAGTGAGGGTGTTGCCTTGCTTCGCAATTTCGTGAATTTTTTGAAGTTCTGAACTTTTTCCCAAAAAAACTTTATTTTTTTCACTGTTGGGTCTACAAAATAAAGTTTTCTTGGGATTTTCAAACCACTAATGAATCATTAATGTGGACCAACAAAATAACTTTCAAAGAGGACCTCTTTTGGGCCTATTCTCATCATAATTCGAAAATCCTTTTAAATGTCTTACTTCTTAATGTCCGATTCAAGTGAGGTTTTGAAATCAAATATTTTCCTAAAAAATCTAGAAGTAATTTGTTCCACTCCGCTAGGATTAAATTCAGCTTCACGAGTCTTCTCTCTTATCATTTTTTTAGGAATCTACTCCTCGTGAGTTCCTATTCAAGTTCTAGGCATCATCTCTTCTCAATCCATTATGGTTAAATCCATTCATGACATCGGAGTAATCCTTCATCTTCGTAGTTTGGAATTCTTTTCCTAAGATTTTCATCTTCTTAAGACTTAGGGGCTTGACCCTAGTTTCTTTTTCTTTTTCTTCTTCAAAAAGAAAATCTTCAAAATAAAAAAATTCAAAAAAAAAAAACTCAAAATTCAAAAATTCATGATCATTGGTGTTTCCGTTTTTTTTTTTTTATTAAGGAATGATCTTCTTTTGCAATCATCTTGCTCAAAGTTTTGCAATCAAAATGGCTTTTAGACTACTAGCTTGGACTCAAACTTCTCTACATTCATTTGGCAGTCAAAGATTTGGTTTTCCTTTTCATTAGCTCAACTCAAAAACCATGACATCAAAAGCAAACAATCATTGCACACAACTCCTATAGCTATGGATCAAGAATAGTTACTCCAAATACTATCCGAAATAAAGACAGATATCTCTAATCAAAAGGAGGAGTCATAATGACTTGCCCGAACTTTCCAAGAGTTTCCATAGTAGAGGCTACCACCACCCCAACTTTAGTTGAACTAAACAATGTGTTGGCAGTTCCTTAACGAATCCCTCCAACATAGGGTTAGGATCCACCTCCACAGCATCTACCGGTTCAAAACATAGTGGCCCAAGATCCTTTTGATTGAGCTGAGTAATACCCACATGCAGAAAGACCAAGACCCCATGATGAGGCTCTTCTTAGGAGGCTCAAGAAGATGGAAACCCTAATCTATAAGTAAAACTAAGGTGATGATATGATTGTCATTCATAAGTTGTCCTTTTACCTAGAGGTTCGCTTACTCTATAAGTTCAAAATTCCATACTTGGACAAATTCAATGGGACCATTTGTCCAAAGATTCATCTCAAGTTATATGTGAAAGCCATGCAACCATTAATGTCTACAACTAAAATGATGGCCCAGATGTTCTGCCAAACCCTCACTGGAGCTGCTTTCCGTTGGCTTTTAGACCTAAAAGAGCCCATATCCACAAATTAGGACCAACTTTGCAATGCTTTTGTCAAGTAGTACAAATACAACAACGAGTTAGACATCACACTTAAGGACCTTGAGACCCTCAATCAAGAGCCTAAGGAGACTCTTTCAGCTTTCATCACCAGATGGAGGGCTAAGGTAGCCCAAATGACTAATAGGCCCACTGAAGCTAAACAAGTCCAGATCATTAAGAAAAGCCTCCTCCAAGTCTATCGTGAGCCTTTATTTGCCTACTACTTTGAGACTTTCAGAGCTCTTATAGGGGCTGGAACCCTGATTGAGGAAGCCATCAATGACGGAACATCGAAGAAACCCACACAAAACAACTCAGTGTCTAAAATTAATGTTTTAGCTTTTTAACAACCACCCTTTTGGCCTATCAATTCAGTTTCCTCACCACAGCTAAACTCATCTCGAAGGCGGCCATCAAGGTCATTCTCTAAACTACCCACATCATTGAGCAAAATTTTTCAAAGGTTTTGCGAAGAAGGGCATCTTCAACCTTTGGATCCTCGACCCACTCCAAACCCAATACCCAAGAACTATAATCTAAACAAGCACTATAATCTGAACACGCATTGTGCCTACCATCAACGTGCGGGCCACTTCACAGATCGATGTACCATGTTGAAGCATATCATTCTAGACCTAATTAACAAGAAGGTCATTGGCCTTCCTATCTCAAGGGCCAATCACAATCAACATGCATTTAAGAGTGGAAAAGTTAAACTTGCTAAGTCAGAGACCGATCTTTTAGTCTTTATGGATAGTATCTTTTTGTCTTTCCTTATGTTCAATAATAGAGGTTTCATATATGTTCTTTAAATTTTCATCTTTTCAATAAAATATTTTGACATGATTTACTCTTTAAATTTTTAAGGAGATAAATGTTATCAAATTTACGATAAGATCGAATCTTTGAATCTAAGCATCATTAAATTTCATCAATCATTTTGATTTTCTTCTTGTTCTCCACTTCATCCATTTATCTCCAGGGAGTCTTTTTTCATTCATACATTATCCCAAGAAGAATAAAAAGAATGACCCTAAGCAGATATCAACATCTTAAGTTTTAATAATGTGATTATTCCCTAAAAGCAAGCAATTCCAAAGATAGGAGGCCATCACTTGGCAAACCGTATCTATCCTATCACCAATATCAAGATATCCACTTGCAAGCCCTTTGAGCCAGATTGATTAGCGTTTTTCTTTCTTAAAGCCTATCTACCAAACCTTGGGGAGGAAAAAGTCTACTATGTATGCACTCTCAAAAAGTCATCAGAGAAAAAATGAAGAGAAGAAATATCTTTGCCCTATATGAAAGAAATATTTTCCAAACAAGGAAGTGAAAAAACAATCATTGGAAGAAAATCAAAAGCAAAGAAAAGAAAATACTTGTCTCATTAGAGGAGACATTTTCCAATCAAGGAAGTAAGAAAACAGAAAAATCAACCCTTGTAAGAGCTTCAAGCAATCAACGAACTACGTCAGACCTAATTTTCCAAAATGGAGATATATATGCAGCCTAAGAAGTCACTTTAAGTTCGGTCACATGCATATCAAGAAGATGCCACAATGGGCTTGGTCTGGACATATATTAAGAAGATGCGCACACGGGGCTTGGTATCTTGAATATTGGGGGGGGGGGTTTGAGCCTTATATCCTTTTGTTTCATTAACATTACCATGACCTACGTTTTATCCTTAATACGAAGACCACCTTAAGATCTTACTTGCTTAAGGGAATTGCCACATTTCAATTGAGTACTCTTTCATAGGGTCTTACAAAATGGATGGATCAAGTAACAAACAGTTTTAAACATGGGGCTTTCTCCTTACCTATTTTCATAATGTTACTTCTTCGTTTCTTTCCCACCTTTCAAGGTAACTCATTAAAGGGCTCCATCCTTACTTATTTACGCCAAATTTCTTTTTCATCTCTACCTATTTGCTAAATTAGCTCGTCCTTGCTTCCCAAATGGCTCTCTTATGCCTTATCCATTCTAAGTGTAACATTTTCTTTCCAAATCATACAATTTTTGAGATAATTACACTTACCTCCCTTGAGGTTTCTGACAATTACAGAAACCTCCCCTATAGTTTCAAAAATAACACTGTCCCCCCTGTTAGAATTTGTCTCCAAACGCCGTTAACGGATTTGATCCATTTACCAAATTACCCTTACAAATCATGGTTAAATGACAAAATTATCCACAGACAAATTTCTTAACCCTAACCTCTATCTTCCTCTCTCATCTCTCTCTCAATTTCTCTGAAAACAAACCTCAAGGTATCCACCGCCACCACCGTAACACATACCCACGGTCACGTCCACTGCCATAGCTGTCGCCACAGTATCCACCACCACCACCACCACCGTAACGACCACCACCTCTACCGCGGCTGTATCCACCGCCACCGTATCCACCGCCACCACCGTAACCACCACCGCGATGGACCATCTCACTTCCCTCTCTCTCTCTCTCTCTCTCTCTCTCTCTCTTATTTTCTCCATCTCATGGAATCGGGCAGCGCGGAGGTCGGCGACGGTGGCAGAGAAGAGGGTGGGAACCGATCTCAGATTCAAGCTTTTCCATATGGGTCTCAACCCTTTTTCCTACTCCATTGAGAAACTCTGGTAATCCGACCTTCACTGCAATAATATAATATAAACCCATAAACCCACTTTCTGGTTTCATCAGAATGATCAAGACCCCCCAACCCACACATCTATCTATTTATCCTAACAAGATCTTTTACCCATGTATTGGTTGGGTTTGGATGAAAATCTTGCGAACCTAGTTACCAAATTTGAAGGTTTCGAGATTTGCCTCCATTCCATATTCGATCTGATGGACTCAAGAGATCTTCTATTCAGGTTCTTGCGCATAAACTCCAACAGTAATGTTTTATAATTCAAGTAAGTTGACTCAGATATATTCACTCATTTGATGCGGTAGATTCAACTGATTATAAAAATGAAACAGCTTTGGGTAGTTAGATGAGAGAAATCAAGTGTCTCTGGCGGTGGTGTTGGTGACGGTGGTGGCTATGGCTATGGGATTGGTGAAGCCTCTGGCGATGGAGATTGGCGATGGGGTCGGTGACGATGGTGGCTACGGCACTAGTGGTGGTGATGCCTTTGGCAGTGGATCTAATTTTTGCCGATTGCAGCTTTGGGTTCTTCCTTCTTGTCTTGTTCATAAATTTCCTCTGTTTTGTCATTGTAAACTTTAATGGAGGAGTTTCCAATTTATAATTAATTGTTTACTTCACTATTACATCCGAATGGGAATGAAAATCTTGCGAACCCAGTTACCAATTCAAACTTTCAATCTCTGTTTTTTTTTTCTTTTTGCAGTTTAGCTGAAGCCATTGATCTCATCTTTAGTAAGATCTCATCTTTCAAAATCTTTAGTAAGATTTTGTTAAACTTACTAAAGGCAAATGCTACCTTGACAGAAGACTTTACTAAAGGCTTGAAATTGGGGTATGGCGGTGGACTAATTCAGAGAGAGAGAGAAGATAGGAAAGCTTGCAGAGAGAGAAGATAGGAAAAAAAAAAGATTTTGTTAAAATGAGTAAACTTACAGGGTAAATTTGGTATTTGAAAAAAATTAAAGATGATGTCAGCATTTTTCGTTTAGTCAACTAACGGTTGACTAACGGAGGGGAGGTCTTTGATACTGACATTAAAGTATAAGGGAGGTCAGTGTAATTTTTCAAACCACAAGGGATTCATGTGTAATATCAATAAACCTCAGGGGAGGTAAGTGTAATTTACCCTACAATTTTTTAATCAAGGGGCTCTTTTATGCCATTGCGAAAACCTTCTTTCACCTAAAAAGGTTATATTTTACCTTTTCCACTGCTTTGATAACTTTGCCTGTATCTCGGGTAAGTTTTCCATCACTATTACTTGCCTAATATCTCTCTCATTCAATGACTTCATTTCAAATGCTCAGTGAAGCAAATAATTTTTTTGTGAAAATCGATGATTCTCATTTTCTCAAAAAATCAAATGAATGATGCTCAAAACAATTCTCCGAATTTTTCAAGGAATCTCCCAAATCATTTGGAAAGACAAAAGATTTTATCTCTGAACTTAAGAATAAGTCTTTGGCTAGGCAAGTCTCCTAAGCCTTCATACCCTCAATTCGTAACTTGAATAGATTTTCTTAAATCATTGTCAGCTAGTAGTGGAATGATATTTCAAAGATAGGCAATCTCGTTAATTAAACTTAAGCAGATTTTCTCTTATCCCTATTAGCCAAGATGATTTCCAATGATCTAAAGGCTAGTAGGATCCAAGCCAAAAGTGACAATTTTCTTCAAATGAAAAAAGAAATCCTTTTAAAAAATGGTATAAACATGTTTTCACAACTTTCTAAAAAAGTTTCACTCCTATCATAGTTGAGTGAATGTCATCCACTCCTATCAAAGTTGAGTACATTCCCTTTACTTCTATCTAAGTTGAGTGCATTTCCCCCCACTCTTATCTAATTTGAGTTCACTTCTTTCACTCCTATCATATAGAGTATATTCTTTTTATTCTTATCTAAGTTGAGTGCATCTCCTCCACTCCTATCTAAGTTGAGTATGTTCTATTCGCTCCTATTTAAGTTGATTGCATTTCCTTTACTCCTATCTAAGTTGAGTGCACTTATCTCTACTCATATCTAAGTTGAGTACATTTTATTCACTCCTATCCGAGTTGAGTGCACTTTCGTCCCTAGTACTCCACCTTTTTTTTTTACTTCTATCCAAGTTAAGTAAGTTTCATACTCCCCTATTTCAGATAAGAGTTTTTCATTAAGAAAAATTCTTCATGCCTATCATAGTGAGATACATTCGTGTTCTCTTATCTAAGTTGAGTTCTGCCTAGGTCAAGGCCGCTTCATGCATATTTCGTCTCTTCTAAGGCTAGTGTTTCCCCAACTCCTATCATAGTTGAGTGCATCAATTTATTCATAACTATATGAGTGTGTCTCCTTTCGAAGTTGAGTACAATTTTTGTCCTCCTAAGATGACCTAACCTCAACCACCAAGTCATTTCCGCAATAAAAGTTTTCTCTAACAAAGTTAAGTCATTTTACATACTCTTCCCATAGAGTCACACAAAATTCCATCATTTTAGTCGAGGTAACCTAAGTTATCTCTCCACTGAGTCATAATAGAATACAAAATAATTTCCCTATAGATTTCAAATCCCCACATGAATTGTCCAAAATCATTTTATATCTTAGACTTATTAGGATGGAGTTCCCTTTTAGGTAAGTCGTTTATCACAGTATCTCATAATCTGTCAGGATAGCCTTCATTTCAGATAAGTCATCTATCACAATATTTCATCAAGCTAACTAGGATCACATTTTCCTTTATGTAAAACGTCTAAGAATGTAATTCATCTAAATCAGCCGTCCATTAATGACATAATCCATCTAAGCAAGCCATCCACCAAGGACGTAATCCATCTTGGAAAAGCATCTGAAGATATAATCCATCTAGATAAAATGTTTGAGGATGTCACCTATCTAGGTAAAACGTTTAAGGACGTCATCCATCTAGGTAAAACGTTTAAGGACATAAACCTATCTCATGAGGGGCGTAACCTTATGAAAGACTTATTAGGATTGCATTTCCTTTTAAGTGAAGCATTTGAGGATGCAATATTTCAAAAACTTATCAAGATAGCCTTCCTTTCAAATAAGCTGTTTATTATAACATTTTGAAAATCTGTCAAGATAGCCTTCTTTTCAGATAAGCCGTCTATAGTAATATTTCATGAAGCCTATTACAATCGCATTTCCTTTTAGGTAGATTATCAATCTCATGAGGAGCATAACCCCATGAAAGACTTATTAGGATCTCATTTCTTTCTGAGTGAAACCGTCTATCGCATAAATTCACAAAAATCTGTTAGAATAACATTTCTTTCGAGTAAAGCTGTCTATGGATACAATTCCATAATCCTATTTGGATATATCTTCCTTCTAGGTGATCCTCTCGAAAGATAGAATTCGTTTTTGATCTTTCTTTGCCATTTATAAACTACGTATGGTTTGATTCACCTCAAGGTGATACTTAGGAATCTTATGTAGAATGAGTCTGACCACAATAATTCCACAATCAAAGTCCCAAAATCGGCATCATTTTCTCGCATTGATGTTCACTTGCTTGCAAGCTCCGCCAATGAGTGGCTATATGTAGACACCTCATTTTGAGACCCTTGCCTATTCCTTCCATCTTTATCCCAAGGGATTTGCCTAGATTTGTGCACCAAATATTTGCCAATTTCCCTCCCTTCATTATTCCAAGGGATTTTTCCTAGATTTGTACACAAAATAATATCTATATCTAATTGCTTGCTCATTAAGTATTAAATCTTGGTCATTCATCCATAAGATTCATTATGAGCCCTTGGATCAAACCTCTTTACTTTTTCTCTATAAATAAGACCCCTTGGCCACCATAATTCAGGGACAGAGAGATAGACAGAAAAATTAAAAAACCAGATGTTGCTGCAATAATTCTCTTTCCTCTTTTATATTTCTTCCGTTTTTTTTGAAGCCTTGTGCTACACAAGCAATAGTTCTAATCCATTGAAGATAAAGTTTTACACTATTGAAGATTCAATCCAAGGAGTTCAAGCCCAAGATTTGTTTGATTTAACCCAAATAATCAGGTACGCTCCCTAAAATCTTACTTTTTTTTTTCTGTTTTCCTAATTCAATTCATCCTATCACTCTTAATAGAATAAATTGAATTAGAGAACTAAGTTGGCTCTGATTTCATTATCTTAATGGATACATAGGATGCCTCATAGGCCCGAGTCAACTTTTTTCTTTTAATCTTATTTACTTTATGTCTTTTTCTTATTTTTATTAATGTCAATCTCTACTTCTACTCCTTATTTTGGTGTATTTACTTAATGTATTTCGTTTACTTTATTTGTTTCAAGTCAATATTATCATTATCTCTGAATGTTCACTCTTTCTCTTGTTTATGTCATAGCCTTGTGGATGAACAATTGAGTCCAGTCCATTCGGACTGGAGAGATGGGTGCCTAAGCCCTTCCCATCTCGTACCATAGCTCCCAAATTCGAAATTCTTTGGTTCATTATAGACTAGTTTTAGTTTACTTTATTTTAACCCATGTCAAGGGGTTTAGAATATAAACAGGACCAAATCATTGTAATTTTAGTTTCCTTTGTTATTCTTTTTACATGTATTCTTTATGGGTTGTAATAGGTTTACTTATTATTTAGTCAAAAACAAACTAGCAACTCCTTTGTGTATTCATATACATCTCAATCTGGAAAAAGGGTGTGTTCCTCTCTCGCCTTAAGGGAGTAGACTTTTAAAGTCGTGGGGGTTTGTTTGACACTTTTCTCTTCCCAAATTTTTCAGGTGCCTGTGTCCACAGCTGGGGAACAGGGACCTGGTTAGCTAAAAGGAAAATAGAAGAGCACTAGCTAGGAATAAGTTATAGGCCGCTCACTTTTTCGATCAAACAGATCCTGCACCAGGTAAAAGACCAGCCCTTGGATTAAGCAATTGCTTTAAAAAAAAGGTAAAGGTTAGGACTTTCCAAGATGGGGACCAAGTCCTAAGAAGGGTATTCCCTGAACACAGCCTATCGAGGTAGGAAAGTTAAGTCCAAACTGGGAAGGACGTTACAAGGTGGTCAAGAGTGGAGGGAAGAAGGTTCATATATATTAGAAATTGTGTCTAGGCAAGAATTACCAAAACAATGGAATATGGTGAATCTAACGAAATAATTTGTATAAACAAGGAAGTAATGGTCTCAACCAAAGCTCCCAAGCATTATTATCCATTTTTTGTTTATTCCCTTTTAAAACAAAACGCAATAAATAGACTGGGAAATCAATTCTTTTATTCATCAAAAGTACTATAAATATCTTTTCACATTGAAATTTGTTACAAATGGTAGCAATTTAGTCCAGACTCCTCAACGTTTTCAACAAGGTCACCATACTCTGTATAACCACTTAGCTTTCAAGCAACATCTCTTCACATCGGGCTCTTCAACGAAGTCCTCTAAGACTGGGTTAGAGTCTGTGAAGAAAGGTGGGATTTTCCAAAGTAAAGCCCAATGGGAAAAGGCTTAGAAGGAAACCAAAGTCCTGATAAAGTCTGCGCTCAACCGATCAGTACATTATGAGAGGCAAAGAAAATCATATCAGCACTAAGAAAGCATGAGCAATGCTCCATGCATCTCTACATTGACCGCATGACGACATATTTTCCCCATGTTAGTTGTTGTATAATCTTGGCTTCAAAGAAGTCCTCTGGGACTAGGTTGGAGTCTTCGAAGAAATGTGGAATTGTCCGAAGTAGAGCCTAATGGGAAAAGGCTTAGAAGGGGACCGAAGTCCTGAAATAATATTCACCCGGCCATTCAGGAAGTTATGAGAAGGGGTCATTGACAGAAGAACATATCAACACCATGAAAGCATGAGCAATCCTCTATGCATCTCCACTCTAACCGCATCACGATAGGTTTTTCCTCATGTTAGTTGGAAAGTATACTGACAGACATTCCCATGTCGGTCGTCACAAGATTTTACAGCAACTGACATGAGGAAAACCTGTCAGTGAACTTCGCAAACACCGATGGCCACCAAAAATCGCCTATCATAAAAAGAGAACACTGAGGGAATCATTAAGGGTTTGAGTGAAAATGGAGGCAATGAAGCACCTATATTTATAATCCATTCGAAATGATCCACATCATTTATTAGATGAAAAAATCAATGGCTGAGGGAGCAAGGGATGAGACGGTTGTATTCCACATGAGCCTAACAACATTAATGAACATTATTTTTTATGATAGAAACATTCTATATGGTCAATAGAAGTAAAATCTAGGGAATATGGGGGCACCACCAACCGTCGCCGCCATCTTAGTGCTAGTAAATGCCACTAAAAGTACACTGTAAACACCTCATTTTGAGACCCTTGATTAGTTAGGAGGATTCGGTAATTATGCCAAGAGACCTACTTCTGTTAGGATTCCACCCAACAGAGTCCTATTCAAAAGAGGACTCTTCTTGACAGAGTCCTATTCCAAATAGGACTCTTCTTGACAGAGTCCCAATTTCATTAGGACTCCTCATGAGAGAGTCTCAGTCCCATTAGGACTCTTCCAGATAGTGTTTCAGTTACATTAGGACTTCTCTTGATAGAGTTCTAGTCCAAGTAGGACTTTTCTCGATAGAGTCACACTTCCAGTAGGACTCCTCCTGACAGTGTCTTAGTCCTATTAGGACTCTCTCCTGTCAGAATCCCAATTCCATTAGGACTCCTCCTAAAAGAGTCATATTCCCAATAGGACCCCTCCTGACAGAGTGCCGGTTTCATTAGGGCTCTTCCTCACAGAGTCCAAGTCCCATTAGGACTCTTCTTGACAGAGTCCCTATTCTATTAGGACTACTATTGATAGAGTCCTAGTCTAAGTAGGACTCTTCCCGATGGAGTCCCACTTCTATTAGGACTCTTCTTGACAGAGTCCTAGTCCAATTAGGACTCTTTCCTATCAGAATCCCAATTCCATTATAACTCTTTTTGACAGAGTCATATTCCTATTAGGACTCCTCCTAACAGAGCCCGGTTTCATTAGGACTCCTCTTGACAGAGTCGTAGTCCCATTAGGACTCTTCTTGATAGAGTCCCGATTCTATTAGGACTCCCATTGACTAAGTCCTAGTCTAAGTAAGACTCTTCCCGATAGAGTCTCACTTCCATTAGGACTCCCTCTTGACAGAGTCCTAGTCCCATTAGGACTCTCTCCTATCAAAATCTCAGTTCCATTAGGACTCTTCCTAACAAAGTCATATTCTTGTTAGAACTCTCCTAACAGAGTCCTAGTCCAAGTAGGACTCTTCCCGATAGAGTCCCACTCCCATTAGGACTCTACAGACGGAGTCTAAGTCCAAGTAGAACCTTTCTCGATAGGGTCCCACTCTCGTTAAGACTCTCTTGACAAAGTCTCAGTCCAAGTAGGACTCTTCCTAATAGAGTCTCACTCTTGTTAGGACTCTTTTTCTAGAATCCCAATCCAAATAGGAATCTTTCTGATAGAGTCGTACTTTCGTTTGGACTCTTTTGCCTATTAGAGGGAATTTCGATAATTTTGGTTCCTTTTTTTCCTACTAAGGGCATTTTTGTAATTTTGGCACAATCCTACCCTCAATAGGACTTCCTAGTCATTTGAGGGGCATTTTCATATTTTCTATATCATCTTACCCATCTGGGATTATTTTGGTAATTTTAGCCATTTGGTGATGAATTAGGGGTAATTTGGTCATTTCACATGTCTTATGGCAATCTAGAGATTCTTCACTGAATTGGGAGGAATTTGGTAATCTTGGATGATAGTAGTCTATTTAGGCATAACTAGGACTTTCCATTTTTCAAGTTTTCATAGATCTGGTTGCTTGATATTTCCTTAAAAGGAGATACATTGAACCTGGACGTTTTCATTGTAGAGTTTATTTTCTAATTAATTTCTATTTCCCTTTTATCTCATTGGCTCTTTCATATCAATATTAGTTTTGTTGGTTCGTGCATTGTCATAATTATTTATTAATTAATTTAGTTAAGATAATCATTCCTTAGGATAATTATTTGATTTTTTATTTATTTAATTAAATGATTATCACTCAAGACATGATTCTACCCCTCCATTCGAGGGTTTCATCTTAGACCTTTGCATTGAATCTCCATATTTTCCTATAAATAAAGCCCTTTGGTCATCATTTTTCAACACACAATTTCTATAGCCTTACGCTATTAGCATAATCCCAGAATTCTCTCTACAAGAACTCTTTATTTCTCATGGCCGAAGCCATGCCGAAGTGACAGCCCCCCTTCAAGAAGCAAGCTAAAGCAATGCTTTCCAAACCGAAGATCAAGCTGCAGATCTGCCTGACTGAAGCCTCTAGATTAGACTTTCCTTGTCCAACTGTTGCCCGACTACCACGACTGAATAAAGTAAGCTCTCAAATCCTTAACAATTTTCTTTAGATCTGGTAGGTCTTGCCTTTTTTATCACTCGTGATAAAAGAGGGTAAACCAGGAAAATAAGTGAATCTGATTCTGTTTTCTAAACAAATACGTAGGAAACCTTTAGGCCCAAGTCAGATCTTCTTTTCATTTTCTGTTCTTTTTTATTTCTTTATTCTAGACAGTTCCTTTATTTATCTTTTCTAGACTCACATTTCTCTCTTATGTTTTCTCATGACGAAATAGCCTTGGAAGTGAATATTTGAGACGGATCCATTCAGATCGGGCGGGGTGGGTGCCTAACACCTTCCCACTCCGTACCTTAGCCCCTGAATCTTTAATCTTTGGTTTTGTAATTTCAGTGTTTTACCTTATTTGATCCATGTCAAGGGATATTTTAATATCTGTTTAGGAATCAAGGAAATATAATTTATTTTTCATTCCTTTCAATTTTTCCTTTATATGTATTATTGAATTTGTAACGGGTTTGCTTGTTTCTTGCCCAAAAACAAGCTGACGACTCCTCAATTTCTCTATTTCTCATAAAAGACGTTCCTTCCCACCATCAGGAAAGGATACAGCCGGGGTCCCTTTCAATCCACAAAATGGATGACATCACTTCATACATTGCATTTGTACTACATACCCTCTAACCTCGGACAGTTAGTAGTCCTCGCTCCGTATGCTCACTCAGCTTGACGGGTGTCACCAAGGAAGGCCCTCAACTCCTTGATCAAATACCGTATGACTGGGGACGCTACATTCTAGTGTCCTTGAGATAATATGCAAAAAGGCAATGCGGTACCATTTGACCATAGTCATTACAATCTAATGGATGTGAGAGGGATATAAGACACCCTGTCAGAAGGGGAGCCATAAAACCTTTACCCGATCGAAGCATCATACATATAATCTACCCTAGATTCATGATTCAGGACTTTAAACCCAGTTTTGGTAAAACACACACGAACTTTTTAGCACAAATTCGCGAAGTCAATTCTAGTAAAGGTCTGAATCAATTCAAATCCTTTCCAGATGTTTTGGGAATCTTTCCCTCAAAGTCTAGAAATCACTTTCATTCAAGTCCCTCACTATGCCAAAATTTAAGAGCTAGGTATGACTCCCAAGATTCACAATTCGAATTCTTTAGTCATCTTAGAAATCAAGTCGGTCTCTAATATGTGAGCCCCCTCTCAATTTTTCTTATCATGTCAACTATTCGAGATAGGTTTCAATTTCTGTTCAAGAGTCACATTTCTTTATAATATCCATTTCGTCAATCAAGTTGCATCTTGACCAACCCTAATCAAATTAAGATTGCATATTTCAAACCTTTAAGAATTATTTCCTCATTCAAGTGAACCATTCCATCTTCTTAGGACTTAGGGGCTACTAAGGCATTATGCCTCTACCTTTTCTAAAAAAAAAATCAAAAAATCCAAATTTCAAAATTCACAATCATTTGTGCTTCATTTTTTAAGAAATGATTTTATTTTCCATTTATGTTGGAGCTCATCATACTCAAAGTTTTGAAATAAAAAAAAAAAAAAACTCGTTGGATTATTAGCTTGGGTTCAAACTGCTCTACACTTATTTGGTGATAAAAAAAGACATGGCCGATTATAGAGATGAAATATAGAAGCTCTCCCAGATAATCGAAGAACTGTTACAACAAGGGTTACCACCACCTCAACTAGTCCCAGCAGGGCCTAACAATGCTCCCAATAGCCAACCACCTATATCTCCTCAAGATCATCTCCCACAGAATCAGCAGGCCCAAGATGTAGCCACACATGATCAGTTTATTTGAACCGAACAAAATAGTCCCTAAAATGAAGTCAAACCTTATGAGAAGCCTAACACCAATGAAGAGACCCTTCTGAAAAGGCATGAAAATATGGAAGCCTTAATATGAAAATCCAATCATGGAGATGACATGATTGATATCCACAAACTTTCTCTATATCTAGAGGTTCGTTTGCCCTACAAGTTCAAAATGTCAGACTTAAGACAAATTCAATGGGACCACGTGCCCAAAGACCCATCTCAAACTCTATGTTCGAGCCATGCAACCCCTAGAGGCTATAACTAAAATGATGGGTCAAATGTTCCACCAAACCCTCATTGAGGCAGCTTTCCGTTGGCTCTTAAACCTAGAAGAGCCCATATCCAAAGATTAGGAACAACTCTGTAATTCATTTGTCAAGCAATACAAGTACAACAATGAGTCAAACATCACACTCAAGGATCTTGAGACCACCAAGAAAGAACCCAAGGAGACTCTTTAAGCTTTTATCACCCGATGGAGGGCTAAAATGGCCCAAATGGTCAACATGCCAAGTGAAGCCGAACAAGTACAAATGGTGAAAAAGAATTTGCTTCTCATCTACCGTGAATCATTGTTTACCCGCTACTTTGAGAGTTTCAAAGCTTTTATAGGGGCTGAAATCCAAATCGCGGATGCAATCAATGATGGAACATTGAGGAAACCCATACAAAACATCAAGCCCAATAACTCAAAAGTGTAGTTAATAATTTAACTCCACGATAGCCTTTCTCTTGGTCTGTTAGTTCAACTGTCGCATCGCCACCAAATTCATCTTGAAGGCGTCTATCAAGATCATTCTCAAAACTCTCTGCATTATTGAGCGAAGTTTTTCAAAAGATTTGCGAAGAAGGGCATCTCTAACCTTTGAATCCTCGGCCTACTCCAAACCCAATACCCAAGAGCTATGATTTGAATAAGTATTGTGCCTACCATCAATGTGCGGGCCACTACACTGATCATTGCACCATGTTAAGGCATGCTATCCAAGACTTGATTGATGAACAAGCTATTGGGCCTCCTCCTTAAGGATCAACCAAGATTAGCCCACAATCAAGAATAAGGAGCTCTCCAAGCCAAAGATCATTCTTTTATTCTTCATGGATAATTTCTATCTGTCTTTCCTCATGTTTAAATAAAGAATTCTCTTAGGAAACTTTCAACAAAATGTTTTGCATGATTCATCTTGATTCTTTAAGAAAATGAATGTTATCAAATTCGCGTTGAATCTGCGCATCACAAAAAATCATCAATTATCTTGATTTTCGCATTTTTCACCAAATCATCCATTTATCTCAAAGGAGTCTTTTTTTATTCGGTCACTATACAAAGAAGATAATCATGACCCTAAGTAGACATCGACATCGTGAGTGTTAACAATGTGACTGTTTCCTAAAAGAAAGCAATTCCAAGGGTAGGAGGTCATTGGCAAACCAATCTATCCTCACCCATATCAAAGATATCCACTTACAAACCCTTTGAGCTTGATTAATCAGCCTTTCTATCTTAAACCTATCTACCAAACCATAGGGGGGCTAAAGCCTACTATGTACGTAGTCTCACAATGTCATCATAGAAGAATCAAAGAGAAAATAGAAGAAACATCTTTGTCACATGTGAAAGATAACATTTCCAAGTAAGGGAGTGAGAAACAATCATCAGAGAAGAATCAAAAGCGAAGAAAATAAAATCTTTACCTCACTAGAAGAAAACCTCTCCAAGCAAGGAAGTGAGAAACAATCATCGAGGAAGAGTCAAAAAGCAAAAGACAATAAAATATTTGCCTCATAAAAAAAAGCATTTTCAAGCAAGGAAGCAAGAAATCAATCAATGAAGCCTTGTATGTCTCAAAGAGTTTCAAGCAAGTAATGAACTACGTTAGACCTGATTCTCCAAAAAAGAGATATGTAGGCAGCCTAAGAAGTCACTTTAGTTTCGATCATGAAAGTCATGCTAAGATTGTTCATGCACATCAAGGTTATGCTCATCAAATTTATTCACATTAAGGAGATGCACACATGGGCTTGGTATCATGAACATGGGGTTTTGGGCCTTATATACCTTTCATTTGGTAAACCTTACCCTTGCCTATTTTTCATCCCTAATACTAACACCACCTTGAGGTCTTACTTGCTTAAGAGAATTGTCACATTTCAATTGAGTGCTCTTTTATAGGGTCGTGAAAAAATTTATGGATCATGTAGCAAACAATTTCAGTCAAGGGACTTTCTCCTTAGTTGTTTGCACGTCATTACTTCTTCATTCTTGAAATATTTTTTGTAGGAACTCATCAAGGGATTCCTTACCTAACTGTTTGTACCAAATTGCTTTCTCACTTTCTGAAGTAACTCATTCTTGCTTCACAAGGGGCTCCCTTATGCCTTGTTCATTCTAAGAGTATTTCATACTCTTACAAGTCATACAATTTTTCCTAATCAATTGGCTTCTTCATGGTAATATAAGGACATATTTTCCATTCAAAGGGTTTAATTTCACCTTTGCATTATCTTAAAAACTTTGCCCACATCTTAGGTAAAGTCCCAATCACTTTGGCTCATCTAGAATTACTTTCATTCAAATGATTTCATCCAATATGCTCAGTTAAATATATAATCTTTTGTGAAAATCAATGATACTCATTTTCTCAAATAATCAGACTGAATCATTTTGAAAACAATACTCTAAAGTTTTCAAGGGAATCTCCCAAATCATTTGGAAAAGACAAAAGATTTTATCCATGAACTTGAAGATAAGTCTTGTCAAGTTTCCTAAGCCTTCATATCCTAAATTCACAATATAAGTAGATTTTCCCAAATCATCTTCAAAGATGGGGAACCTCACTACTCAAAACCAAGAAATGGTTCTTTCGACCTGAACAACCAACTTGATTGCTTGTGATCTAGGGGCTAGCATAGCCCAAGCTAAAAGTCATAATTTTCTCTAAATGAAAAATCATTTTCAAAAATTGAAAAAAATATGTTTCAAAATATTTTCTCTCATTCAATGAGAACATTTCTTTACTCTTATCTATGTTGAGTACACTCCCTTCATTCATATTTGAGTTGAGTTCCTTTTCCTTACTCCTGTATAAGTTGAGTAAATTTCATATTCCTCTAGTTGATGTAAGAGTTCTTCATCAATATAATTTTTTCATACCTTTCTACACTTCTATCTAAGTTGAGTTCTACCTCTTTCTATCTAGGTCATGGCTACTTCTTGTATATCTTGTCT
This sequence comes from Nyssa sinensis, assembly GCA_008638375.1. Classification (NCBI taxonomy): domain Eukaryota; kingdom Viridiplantae; phylum Streptophyta; class Magnoliopsida; order Cornales; family Nyssaceae; genus Nyssa; species Nyssa sinensis. The sequence continues at coordinate 13,208,168 of CM018036.1, read as the reverse complement.
CTCATCTATCATAGGAAGGCATTTTCATTAACCCTTATCTTTAGTTGAGTGTACCACTTTGAGTGTATCTCCTTTCAAAGTTGAGCACACTTTTTGTTCTCCTAACTTAAGAAAGAGTTGAGAAATATGAGCTTATGGTCTGAAACTTGATCAAATCATTCCCCATGGAGTCACATTGAATTCCATCATTCTAGTAGAGTTAACCTAAGTTATCTCCCCAGCAAGTCGCAAATTTGATAAATTCATTCTTACCTTGGAGTTTTTTTATTCTCTATTAGAGAATCAATTCATAAAACCTATCAGGATGAAGTTCCCTATTAGGTAAGTCATCCGAGGATGCATTTTATCAACCTATTAGGATGAAGTTCCCATTTAAGTAAGTCGTCTGAGGACGCATTTTATCAACCTATTAGGATGGAGTTCCTTTTTAGGTAAGTCATCTGAGGACGCATTTTACCAACCAATTAGGATGGAGTTCCCTTTAGGTAAGTCATCTGGGAATGCATTTCATCAAACCTATTAGGATGGAGTTCCCTTTTAGGTAAGTCGTCTTAGGAGGCATTTTACAAACCTATTAAGATGAAGTTCTGTTTTAGGTAAGTTATCTAAGGACGCATTTTTACAACCTATTGAGATGGAGTTCCCTTTTAGGTAAGTCGTCTGAGGACGTATTTCATCAACTTATTAGGATGGAGTTCCCTTCTAGGTAAGTCGTATGAGGACACAATTTCACAAACTTATTAGGATAGAGTTTCCTTTTAGGTAAGCCATCTATGGACGCATTTTATCAACAACTTACGATGAAATTCCCTTCTAGGTAACCCATCTAGGTGAAAAAACCGTCTAAGGACGTAACCTCTTTAGGAAAAAAAATGTCTAAGGACATAATCCATCTAGCCAAAAACTTCCTGAGGACGTAATCCATCTCAGCAAATCGTCTGATGACGTAATCCATCTCAATAAAATGTTTGAGGATGTAATCCATCTTGACAAAATGTTTGAGGACGTAATCCATCTAAGTAAACGGTCCGAGGACATAATCCATCTCGACAAACCGTCCACCAAGGACACAATCTATGTAGGTAAACCGTCTGAGGACATAATCCATCTCAACAAAATCGTCTGAGGATGTAATCCATCTTGATAATCTGTTCATCAGGAACATAATCGTATGAAATTTCTATTAGGATAACATTCTTTTTTTTCCTGTCAGGATATCATTCCTTTCAAGTAATCCGTCCATCGCATCACATCTTATTATATTGTTAGGATACTATTCCATTCAAGTAAGTTGTCCATCACATCACATTTTATCATCCTATTAAGATAGCGTTCCTTTCGGATAAGTTGTCCATCGCATCACATCTTATCATCCTGATAGGATAGCATTCCTTTCAGATAAGCCGTCTATCGCATCACATTTTATCATCTTGTTAGAATAGCGTTCCTTCCTGGTAAACCATCTATCGCATCACATCTTATCATCTTATGAGGATATCATTCCTTTTGAGTAAGCCGTCCATCATATCATATTTTATCATCCTGTTAGAATAGCATTCATTTCACACGTCTTGTGGCAATCTAGAGACTCTCCACCGAATTGGGAGCAATTTGGTAATCTTGAGTGATAGTAGTCTATTTAGGCATAATTAGGACTTTCCATTTTTAGAGTTTTCATAGATTTGGTTACTTGATATTTCCTTAAAATGAGATACATTGAACCTGGACGTTTTCATTTTAGAGTTTATTTTCTAATTAAATTTTATTTCTTTTTTATCACATTGGCTCTTATATGTAAACATCAATTTTATTGGTTTGTGCATTGTTATAATTATTTATTAATTCATTTAATTAAAATAATCATTCTTTAGGATAATCTTTCCTAAGGATAATTATTTAATTTTTTATTTATTTAATTAAATAATTATCACTTAAGACATGATCTTAGCCCTCAATTCTAGGGTTTCATCTTAGACCTTTTGATCAAATCTCCATATTTTCCTATAAATAGAGCCCCTGGCCATCAGTTTTCAACATACAATTTCTATAGCCTTATGCTGTTAGCATAATCCCAGAGGTCCCTCTACAAGAACTCTCCCTTTCTCAAGGCCGAACCGCTACCGAAATGAAAGCCTCCCTTTAAGAAGTAAGTTTAAGCAACACTTTCCAAACTGAAGAACAAGTAGGAGATCTGCCTGATTGAAGCCTCTAGATCAAACTTTCCTAGCGGAAGTGCTGCCTGACTACCACGACTAAATAAGGTATGCTCTCAAACCCTTAACAGTTTTCTTTAGATCCGATTGATCTCACCCTTTTTATTACTCTTGATAAAAGAGGGTAAATCGAAGAACTACCTGACTTTGATTCCATTTTTTAAACAGATACGTAGGAAGCCTTTGGGCCCAAGTTAGATCTTCTTTTTATTTTCTATTCCTTTTTATTTCTTTATGCTAGATTGTTCCTTTATTTATTTTTTCTAGACTCAGATCTCTCTTTTCTGTTTTCTCATGACAAAATAGCCTTGCAAGTGCATCTTTGAAATAGATCCATTCAGATCGGATGGGGTAGGTGCCTAACACCTTCCCACTCTGTACCTTAGCCCCTGGATCTATAATCTTTGGTTTTGTAATTTCAATGCTTTACCTTATTTGATCCATGTCAAGGATCTTTTAATATGTATTTAGAAATCAAGGCAATGTAATTTATTTTTCATTCCATTCAATTTTTCCTTTATAGGTATTGTTCAATATGTAATGGGTTTGCTTATTTCTTGCCCAAAAATAAGTTGGCGACTCCTCAATTTCTCTATATCTCATAAGAGGCATTCCTTCCCACCTTTAGGGAATGAAACAGTCAGAATCCCTTTAAATCTACAAAAAATATGATATTCTCATTTTTTCTGTTGCTGGCGCCCACACACACTTTTCAAAACTAATTGACGGTCTGAAAAAACCAAAAGTTGTCATTAAAAAAAATCGAAGATCCTTTGGCTACACCCAATTTATTTGCAAAATACAACCATGTGTCATGTATCCTTACAAGCCAATGGTGAAACTAAAGGACACTCCTATCTTAAAGCAACTACCTAGGTAAATAAGAATATGTTCCTGGCCTCTGCCAAAAATTAGTTGGGTAAAATAAATAGATACTCCTTATGGTTTACTCGATTTTCACTTAACCCCCGTATATTTTAAAAGTAAACAAGCACACCCCTTTATAGTTTTGAAAATTGAACAAACACACCCCATTTTTAAGAGGACAAGTTAACTTTATGAGAACTAGTTCTCAAATTACCTACAAGGCCCTGGGTCAGAAAAAGCTAAAATCTATTTTAGCGTTTCCTTGAGCTCAGTCTGGCAATCCGAGAAACTACTCTTGAAAAATGCGACTAGGGTCTGCCCTCAAGCACATAACCAAAAGTCTACTCTTGAATGGAATTTCAAAATCTAGTTGGATTCATCCTAACAAGCTATTAGAGTCCACTCTAACCACCATACTCAACAAAATGATGATTAAGACCATACTTCCCACCCTAATTTTGAGTATAAGACAACCCTAAAGTCCGAGAGAGGTAAAAATTAGAGGACAAGGAGTCCTGACACCAAAATTTTGGGAAAACCTCAAAGACAAAATTTAAGGCTGCTAGTTTATTGTTAACCATTATTAGATATTTTGAATTTGGTGCAAAGCTATGCAAAAGTCCTCAAAAAAAGAATCTGTCCTAAATCTAAGGCCTCAAAAGTAAACAATAAAGAAGGAGAATCACTTTATGTTAAAAAACTTGAAGTTATAGAAAGCTCAAAAGAGTGATTTTAAAAAAAGAAAAGATAGAAAAATAAAACTATCTAAACAGCAACCTCATCGCCATCAGGATGAGCCACTGAGTCAGTAGCAACCTCAACGATCGTAGCCTTGCACTCCACATCAGTATTGTCGAGATAAAGGGTTTAAAATGGATGTTCTTCAGCGGGGGGAACTTAGTTCTCAACTCCGACTCCCTTGAATTTAATCGTCACATCAATAGGGGAAAAGGTGAAAACCCGACCAACCTCAACATCCTTGTAACCCATCCGATAAGCTTCCTCCTAGAACCTAAAGACTTGGCCCTGATACTCCTCCTAAATCCCCTTGATCAGAGCAAAGCAAAAGGCCTCAAATTCAATATCTTTCTTCTCTAGCATGGCCTTGAAGGCATCCCTCCCCTTAGCGAGTCCAACTCCAAAATCGCTTTCAAAGGTAGTCTCATCACGAGAATGACGTAATAAAGTACGGGTGTTGTAATATCCCGACCAGATTAGGTAAGTAATTTACATTAATACCATTTTTATTGAGTTTATTTATATATGAATTAATTAGGAATCTTAATTTGGAAATTAGTAGCTTGTAAATATTAAAATCAATACACGTAGTGAAATTGGGTGAATTAGAGCGACATGCGAATAAAAAAAATTTAATCAAAATTTTTTGATAAATACGGTATACTTTTGGTACGAATAAAACCCGATAAGATCGGTCAAAATAAAATTAACGACATAAAAAGGAAGGACACAAAAATTAAAAATGAGACGAGAATGCCAAGAGTTTTTTTAAAGCAATTGCAACACAATTTTCAAAATTTGACAAACAATACCCAAAGTGACAAATAAGGCATAAGAGGAAAAGGGAGAGAAAATAAGGCCAAATTGATGGCCAAAGGGTTTGAACCCTAGACCAAAAAAGGAGAAAGACTTAAAGCCCAAAATATTACCAGTTGGGCTACAAGCACGTTTGTGCTGTATAATACATAAGATATGTATATATGTTGTATAAATTTCTCTCCACAACCCCAACACCCAATCACATTTCTTGCAACACCTCAGCCCTATATATATATATATATATATATATATGTGATGTGTAGGTGACAGACATATATGTCATGCCCCTGTAAAGTGAGCTCATAGAGAGAGAGAGAGAGTAGAGAGAGAAAGAAGAAGATGAAGAAGAAGAAGAAGAAGAAGAAGAAGGAGAAGGGGGAGAGAGTTGCGCATGCATGCTCACTAGACTAGCTCAGTAGCTCAACCCCAGAGAGAGAAGAACCATTGTTTGAAGATAAAACACTCTAACTTAACTTCCCTCTCTATTAAAAAAAATCTCACTATTTTGTATAATTTGATAAAGCATATGTACATGCATGAGATTGTAAGGTGTAGTAGGAGAAAATAGGGATAAAATTGGGCAGTTTAGGCTTGAGAAACCCTAAGACCCGCCATGGCCTAACCCAAGAGGAATTGGGTCATGAAAAAAACTTAATTAAACTTAAAAACAAATTGTATGACTAAAAAGGGCATGAAATTTAGAGTGTTTTGCAACTTGAACCATGTAACATGGTTAAGAAACCATAGAATTACGATAGGTTACAAAGAAGGGGAATGAAATTGAAAACATGGGTTTTAATCTATTTTGTTTAGTTTTAAGAACACAAAAACATTCCCCAAGACCTTAGAAAACCCATAGGAAGAAACCATATGTCGAAATAGTATCCAAAACTTTTCGAAATAGAAAAAAAGTGCCTCACTGAAAAGTCATGGCTCGCTAGAGTAGCCACTGTAACAGCCTTGTTCGACGGCCAAACCTACCTTAAATCCATTTTTGAAAATAGGATATGAAACTCCATTTAAAAAGGGGTCGAACCCCATTAGAGTGGTCGTCAGAATTGGTCGGCGACGGTCGCCTATGCCAAAGAGGGTGATTAGAACCCTCGCTTAGAGACTTAGAGAAGAAGGTACTATGCAGGTCGAGCCTTAGGGTTGGGTCCTGACCCAAACATGAAATGGTTTTATTTTAAAATGACATGGCGTCGTTTGGAATGTTGGATTTTAAAAATTAAAAATGACTTGGTTTGTTTGGCAACAAGCGTAGTGATCCCTGATTTAATAACCTAGGGTAGAATAGGGATAGCCTATCCCTGAATTGACCCTTTGTCTATTGTTTGGACTTATCAAAAATTAGAAAAATAAAGGGGAGCTTCAGGCTCCCCAAACGCGAATCCTAGGACTATCCATGCATGAGGGTCTTAAACCCCACGCGTGAACCACTATGCCATTGAGGCACTTTGATTAAAATAATAAAAAGACTAGTGTGACCCAATATTTTTTGGCATTCTAGACTCAATGACAGAGTCCAAATTGTGAAATTAAATCTCAAAAAATATGAACAGACAATCTGGTTAATCCCAAAAATGTCTTAAAGGGAAAATAAAGATACCAATGACCTCCAAAAATTTTGAAGAGGACGTACCCTAAGGTTTTTCGACGTTTTGGACTCAACGATGGAGTCTGTTTTGTCAAATAAAATACCAAACATGCTGATATATAAAATTGGCTATTTTGAGGACACCGTAATGGTACAACGATGCGACCAAGAGGGGGTAAATGAGTCCATAGACTTAAAATACGAGACACGATACTAAAAGACTGTAGATTCATCAATAAAATTAGATTAAGTCTATGAATGATATCAAACTAAACAATATTTTCTGATTTATAGGGTCTTCAAAAGGGAAAGAGAAAGAAGTTTGATTTCCTCTTGAAGGAAGGAGGAACTATTTTAAGGTAAGTAAACCCGAACTCTAACATGTGGCATTCTTAGCCATGTTACAATTTTATTTCCTCGATGCTGCCAATTTGTATTCTATACATACCTGAGATTATTGATTTCCATAATTTGATGCCTGTTCTACCATGTGGATATGATGAAAATTCGATTGCCAATATCCTAATGTGAATACTTGTTCATTTCTATACCTTGCTATGAATCTTGAAAAATTGCTATACTTCTCACTGTTGAGAATTTGTTACTCTACATATATGTACATCTCTTGTGGAATTCTATTGATCATGATATTATTATGAGTGTATGGAGTTGTGTTCTGTCACAACGTCCATCTGATTCATTGATGCTTTTGAACATACGGGTCAGTGATTGGGAATGATGCCCAACATTTAGTCCATGAAGGACATGATATATGTAAAGAGATCTAGTGCTATTCAGGAACTCGATTGAGGGATGAACCTGAATGAGTGCTTTTGAGGGTAGCTGGGCCCTTCTGTTGACAACATTTATTTTGTTAGTATCTCATATCATTTATTGAAAATATTCTGATAATGCACTCTTTGGTTGGTGATACGCCTTGCAAGCCTATCTTTGGATTATCTGATGATGTACCATTTGGTTGTGGATATGCTTTACATGTCTATCTTTGGACTCGAATTGTTATATTGTGATTTGTGGCAGCTGACTATTATATAGGTCCAATCCCTATTATTGATTTGTTGTACCTTTTGTATCATCTTGTTTAATACTACCTCGAAATGTGCCTTTTAGACCTACGGGTCATTGCTAGTGATTCACATTCTTGGTGATTGGTTATTATAATACTATATCCTTTACTTGCTATTGTTCATATCCTTCTATTTGGACTAACCCTGACCCATGGCAGAGTGATGGAATTTTCTTATTGAGCTAAGTTAGCTCACTCTAGCTATGTCATTTTTTTTTCAAGGGCAGGATACTACAAAGGACCATAGAGCGTGCACTACGAGTAGGCGCCTCATTTAGCCCACAAATCGCCTTTTTGCAAGAAATGATGGACGTTTTGGCTATAATTGAAATAGATTAAGTGTAATATAGTCTTAGTTCTCCCATATATCCACGTCCAGGCTATGTTTTTGTATTTGAGAATTTGTAAACTAACACTTACTTTTATTTTGGCATGTACAACTATACTTTGATGATGATACTAAATTAACTAATGACATGACATGTAATTAATAATTAGTTAATTAATGTTTGAGATCCTGTAGCAGGGGACGGCTTATGGGCCGCTGCCCCTAATCACGGGCCCCTAATCCGCACAGGACAGGTTACGAGTCGTGACAGGTGTGCTATAGCTCGTCTTGACTATCTTGTCGTTCCACATGAGCCTTTTACAACTCTTCTTGGGCAGACTTATTGGCACTATCAAGGCCAAAAATCTATTCATGCAAGGAACCAATCTTGAGCTAAGCCATTGCCATAGCCTTCTACAAACCAGCCACTACACGAGCATGGTCCTCGGTACGAGCCAGCCACTCAAATATACCACCCATGGCCTTGTGAAGTCATGATAGACCTGGTGCTCGAGAAAGGAAAATCTAATCTCTGCCAACTTATTTGTATCAACGGGAGTGCGAAAGATTTGAGTTGCAGCAACCACAGCCTTCTAGTCCAATAAAAATAAAGGAAGTCCTTTGGGGGCAGTTGATCGAGTACTAGAAGAAGATGGAACACTAGTGGCAACAACAGTAGTAAGGTTGCCAGAGGTAAAAGAAGAATGCATAAAAAGAGATGCAATCCTGGGAGCAACCAAAGAATAAGGTGCAGCTTGAGGTTCCCTAGTTATGACATCGATGAGAGGCCGGAAGGGGATCACTAGTTGAGGGGCCTTTTCAACCAGAGTTTTTTTTTCCCTTGGGATCATGAAAACCTTGGGACGTACACTTTCTAGTTACACCAGCCAAATAAGGAGCTTTGCTTGAAAGAATTTTAACTTTTGTGATGATTAAGCTTTGATGAGCATTTTTGAATGGACCATGACAGTCATCTCAATTTCCTTGTCATTCACACTGAAAATTCTTCTCTAAATTGGTACTCAGGGAGGGTCACTCCTATCCAAGCTTGTTGCCCAAATATTTATCCTAAAGGTGGAGAATAGGATATTATTTGACCACTTTTACAAACTTTAAAAATGGATGCAATAAATGCACAAGTATGTAAAATAATAGAAAAATAAAGAGAGAGCAAACACAATGATTTTTGCGAGGTTCGAAAAACTTTCTACATCCTTGACTCAAGTATCTTCTTTTGAGTTTTTGGTCAAAATTTTATAATAAGAGCTCTTAGCTCTTTGCCCATCAGACTATCTTTTTTTGCCTTATAAGGGTAGCACCTACCCATAAGTCTCACCACAATGAGAAGATACAAAGTTTGTTTACCAACAAGCACTCTCTTCAAAATTAGATTAGTGCAATAAATGTTTACTCTTTATAAATTGATCAAGTGTAAGCTCAGAGTATTTAAGATGAATAGAACCTTTAGATCTAGGTTTTCAATGGTCAGATCTAAAGAATAGAGATGTAGAAGTATAAGCTTGTAAACAGATAACAATAAACTTTTTAGAAAAACTCTATTTGTATAGCCTTCAAATAAATATGGTTGTTGCATTTCAAAATAAAGACGTTCTCCCCTTTTTCATCTGTTCAATATTTGAATTTTTGATTGCTAGATCGATAAAATTAGCGGTCTGAATTCACGAATCAGTCGATCTAGTTGACTCATCAGCTCAACTAATTTGTCCAAAGGGATTGAGGTTCAAGATCTTAGAGTTAATTAACTGGTGCTTAGAGTGAGTAAACTGGTTCTGATATATACAACTTTTGCCTTTAAAAGCCTGTCAATTGAATCTTCAATTAGGTCAACTATTTTGGATAGTGAGTTTAGGATGTGTACTTGAAATGCTCACTCAGTCGACTGGTTCTAGGAACTGGTCAACTAGTTTGTTCATTGTAAAAATAAGTCTTAAGAATCAGTCGATTGATTCTTGGAACTGGTCGACTGTTTCTGATAGAATTGGCCTTCTAGCTTATTTTTGTACATTGTTCTATTTTTAAAACCTTTTGATTTTTCAAAACTTGAAGTATAGCAATGTGTAGTTTTGAAAAATCATTTTAGGATTAGTTGTAGTTGTTCATTTTAAAAAGTAAAACTTACAATTAATTATCAATCTAATCCTAAAGCACTCAAAACCCAAAATAAGGAAAATAAAAAGTCTTCTCTTGACTTGTCTTAATTCATTGGCCTTAAGTGTTTCCATTTGCTTGGATCATCATGAGAGCATTCCACTTGATTGGATTTTGGTTTTAAAGCTTATACTTGAGTAAAGTCTTTAAATTTGATGGACTTTGTCATTTCTTAGCCAACAATCTTCTTTGACCTAGTTAACCTATTTTGCATTATACTAGATAAAACATTAGTTCACATGAACAATGTCTTGTTATTATTAAAATTACTGAGATGCCATTGGTTGAAAACCCTTAGGGCTAATAATCTCTCTGCTTATTATTCTGACAAAACATTGTTCCTTTTTAATGCAAATGTCAATGCAAAGAAAGAAATTCGATAGAAAATATGATTTTGCTTATATTACTCCCTCTATCAGCTTGTAAGTTTAAATTCATGCATCAATATGAATAGATTAAACAATTAGGCATTATTTTTTATATCTCTCCCTGTCATCATGTAATCATTGCAAGTAGGGTTAAAAGGGTTATATCACAATTCATGTTTGGTTTGTGCATTTAGATATTATGATTAATTATTCATTGCACAAAAATATAAAGAATAGATATAACAAAAAAATATGTTTTTCAATTCATTAAAGAGATTAATCTTTTACAAGTCAATTTTCATGAAAGTATAAGTATTTTCTTTAACATGCAAAACAAGAAAAATAAACAAAATGCGAAAACAAAAGAGACCTAAAAAATTATTATTATTATTCTCTTTTTTTTTCTTCTCCGCCTTTGTCATCTTAAAAAAAAATAACCTAGGGTTGTTAGAGAGGGGGTGACATGCACCTTGTGTTGAGGATCTACCTGAGTGTATCATTGACCTTAAGCACTTCAATCTTGGTCTCCCTATGCTTCCTTTCAATGTGCTGATAGAGAGTGTCGAAACATAGCTTGAGTATGTACACGTTGTTTTCTATGGCCTCGATACAGTTGGTTACGGAGGCCAAGGATTTGGCAAGGTTAGATTCGATGGTCCAGATTGGTGTTGGAGTCTGGTGTTCATCTCCTTAAGAATGGTGGTAAAAGAGGTGGAATTTAGGGCCGGAGTTGGATGAGGAATAGTAGGATCTTAGGTGGTAGGGATAGTAGGTGAACGAGTCTTTTGAGGATGCTCGAGTAGTGTGGTGGAGGCAGATTTAGGAACCTATCCATGTTTGGTTTTCTTGTACCCCATGGACTTGAAAGTCCTCTTCAAGTAGAGGTCCATGTAGATGGGGGTGTAGATGTTGCTTTCACTACCAAGGTCAGTTTGGTAGTGCTTGAAGAGAGTAATGAGGTGGTTTCTATATGGAAGAATGTATTTCTTATTTTAGAGGCAATCATTCATATAGTAGAGAATAATATGTTGGAGGTCGGCTTTTTAGTGGTTTAAGACAAACCAAACTAAAAACACCTCCATATACGAGACAAAGTCTCGTTCATTGGCATGTGATATGATGTTGTATGTGACGATAAGGTGAATGAGGCGACTCTCAAAGATGAGTTGAGAGGCCTTGTGTTTGAAGGATTCGGTGATAGAGGTATCATCGCACATTTGTTGTATGGTCGTGAGAGCATTAAACCCTTAATGTACTACCCAAGAGTTGGTGGCAAACTCTTAGAATTCCCCTCGAGGAACTTGGAATGTTTTAAAGATAGCTTCTAGAAAGGGTGAAATAGGGGTGTCTAGAATCTAAGACAACACATAGAGGCCCTTGCCCATCTCAAAATATGCGTAGAATAGTTGGATAAGGTGTGTGTATTAGATGTGGAAAGAGGAGAGGAATTTGGTCCATCCGAGGTAATCTAAATGAGACCTAACGAAGAAGAATCAAGTTTCAAACAAGGTGGTGTAGATAGTTTTCCCACACTTAGAGGTACAATGTTTGATATCATCATGAAACTTTAAAGCTATAAAGGTGTTGAGGAAGATTTGTCTATCATGCCTAGATTTGGTTCGGTGTTTGGAATCAAGATCATCTCTAGGACATTTTCCTAGTGATTTTTGGATGAAAATTTCTTAGTTTTAAGATCCATAAAAGAAAAGCCGGAAGATTTAAGAGAAGTTTTAAGTGGTTTTAAATAGTTAGAGAGAGAGAGAGAGAGAGAAGTCGAAAGGTTGCAAAAGGCACATTTTTGAAAATCATTTAGTTTTATAAATTCGACCAAATCAGTAGATTGGTTTAGACTATCAGTCGATTGGTTGTGCTTTAGTTTTGGGGTGGTCGATGTTAGGTCGACTGGTTCAACCAATAGCAATAATTTTCTCTTTGAAAATTTGATCAGTCGACTGGTTTTCCCATAAAGTTGATTAGTCCTATACAACAGTAGAATGGTGGGTTGAGTAACTTGATTAGTAGTCAATTTCTTGTTTGCCTAACTAAATTCAATGGACTTTATGGTCGACTATTCCTATTATCAGTCGACTTGTTCACAAAGATAGTCAACTGATTTGAGCAGTAGTGATTTTTATCACTTAGTTACTTAAATCTTTTGGGTCAATCATTCCTAGTTCTCTTCTAATGAAGAAAATATTATCCTTTTTGAGTGGTTTGTTGAATATATCTACTAATTGATAGCTTGCATCAATGAACTCAAGGATTACATCACCATTTTGTACATAATCCCTAAGAAAATGATGTCTAGTTTATATGTGTTTGGTTATAGAGTTTTGTATAGGGTTTTTACTTATGTTTATCGTACTTAATTGGAATGGAATCATAATTAAGCTTAAAGTCTTGAATTTGTTGCTTCATCTAAAGAGTTTGAGTACAACAACTCCCGGTTGATACAAATTCTTCTTCGTTCATGGATAATGCTACAAAATTTTGCTTTTAGCTAAACCAAGACACAAGGGAATGTCCTAGAAAGTGACAAGTCTCACTTGTTCTTTTTCTATCAACTTTGCCACTGGTAAAATCGGCGTCCGAATAGCTTAATAATAGATAAAAGGATGTGTTTCTAGAGTAGAATAATCTTATGTTTGTGGTTCCTATTAAGTATCTAAAAATTATTTTTACGGCTTTTACATGTAATTCCTTAAGACATGATTGAAATCCTGCACATAAGCATACATTGAACGTGATGTCGAGTCTATTTGCTATGAGATACAAGAAACTTCTAATCATAGCTCTATGTTTCTTAATAACTACATCATTTTCTTATCATTTTTTACAAGTTTGGTGGTAGCACCTTCTAGGCTCCGTTGGATGACACGACATTATCGTTCAAATATAGGCCGACTGTTCTTGTGTTGGTTCCCAAGGATCCAATATGACCATTTAGATCTACGTTGCCACGATATTGTTCTATGAAAATAGGTGGGTTGTTAGAAGTTCGACCTATATTTTGGTGACGTAAGGGAGGAATTGACCTTTCTAACGCATATTCAGTCGTACCCACATAGCCCCACTGATTTGATCTCAATCAAATCATGGGTTTTGTGTCTTCCATGCCAAACCTCTTAAGTAATTCTTTGTTATATTTGGATTGATTAATGACTGTTTCTTCTTTAGATTGTTTAACTTATAATCCTAAGAAGAAATTTAATTCTCCCATCATGCTTATTTCAAATTCTTCTTGCATGCACTTATCAAAGTCCTTGCATAGATCTTCATTTGTTAAGCCAAATATAATGTCATTGATATATATTTGCACATTGAGCATTTCTTTCCCTTTTATTTTTATAAACAAAGTGGCCGGTATCTATTTTTCCTCTAATAAATTTATTCTTGGTAAGGAAACCACTAAGTCTTTCATACCAAGCTCTTAGAGCTTGCTTTAAACTATATAAGGCTTTTGTTAGGTTATATACATGGTTTGAATTTTCATAGTTTTCAAATTCATGAGGTTATTCAACATATAATCCTTGGATATGTATGCATTCAACAATGCATTTTTTACATCCATTTGATAGAGTTTGAAACTCTTATGGAATGCAAAGGCAAGTAGCATTCTTATGGCTTCTAATCTAGAAATCGAGGCAAAGGTTTCTTCATAGTCAATGCCCTATTCTTGGTTGTATTCTTGGACTACTAAACTAATTTTTTTTTTAGTTATATTTCCTTGTTCATCATTTTATTTCTAAAAACTCATTTGGTTCCAATTACATTGTGGTCTCTAGGTTTACCTACTAAAATCCACACATCATTTCTTTCAAATTGATTAGCTCCTCTTGCATAGCTAATATCCAAGACTCATCATCTTCAGCTTCTTGAATATTTTTAGGTTCAATTTGAGATAGAAATATTATATTATTACATACATTTCTTAATAATGCTTTAGTAGCAACTCTTTGAGTTGGGTCACCTATGATTTGATATTTGTGGTGATCTTTGACAAACTTTCATTATTTAGAAGAGTCTATTCTAACATTTTGAGTTACAATTTCATTTTCTACTTGATCTTCTTCTTCTTCTTTTTTCTTCAAAATTTTGATTATTTATATCATTGTTATCTTAAAGTATTTCATTTATATTTGAATCATTTTGTACATTATCATCATCCACATTTTTCTAAGTGAAAAATGTTAAAAATATCTATGCTCATCAGTGGATCTAGGGGAGCAGGGGTCATGGTTCTTGCAAAATTTTAAAAATGTTAATTTTTTTATTATTTTCTTTGTAAACTATTTTAAAAATGAAGAGTTATATTTCAAAATAATTATATTTTTATAAGTGATCTATTATAATTATGATTTTTATATTTTTATCATCCTAAATATATGATCTAAATTCGTCGCTACCTATTTTTAACAACAATTAACAAGCAAATAATATATATATATATATATATATATGTATATATATATACATATCATATACACATACATACATAGGAGTGGGTGGGTAATACTGTAATTGTACAGATTCATTATTGTGGGGTACGTCTAATTTGATTTTTTGGTGCCACTTTTGGCAACGTTATTACTACACATCGGTTAAACACTTATTTTATTGAGTAAAATGACATGTTTTCTTGGTAAACCTATTATTTTTTATAAATTTGACCCGTTTTAGAATCAGCAGCCCTTCTAAGCACCCTAGCTAAGAGAGTTTTAGCATCATCGAAAAAAAGTTGTCACTTAAATTTCCATATTCGACAATGCTTTTGGTACACCTCGATTAAACACTTTTATTTTACTATGTAAAATCACATGTTTGCTTGGTATACCTATTATCTTTTGTTTATTTGACCCGTTTTATAATCGACGACCCTCCTAAGCATGCTAGATAAGAGAATTTTAGTGTCGTCAACTTCAAAGTGTTACCTAAATTGCCACTTTCAACAATGCTTTTGTTACACCTCGGTTAAACACTCTTATTTTACCAAGTAAAATGACATCTTTTCTTGGTAAACCTATTATCTTTTGTTAATTTGACCTATTTTAGAATTAACGGCCCTTCTAAACACCCTAGCTAAGAGAGTTTTAGCGTCGTCTATCAAAAAGTGTCACCTAAATTGCCACTTTCGGCAACTATTTTGCTACACCTTGGTTAAACACTCTTATTTTACTACGAGAAATGACATATTTGCTTCATAAACCTATTATGTTTTGTTAATTTGACCCATTTTAAAATCGGTGAACCTTTTAAGCACCCCTGCTTAGAGAGTTTTAGCATCATCTAGCAAAAAGTGGCACTTTCAGCAACACTTTTGCTATGCCTCGATTAAACACTTTTGTTTTAATAAGTAAAACGGCATGTTTGCTTGGTAAACCTATTATCTTTTATTAATTTGATCCATTTTAGAATTGGCAACCCACCTAAGCACCACCCTAGCTAAGAGAGTTTTAGGATTGTCAACTTAAAAGTGTTACCTAAATTGCCACTTTCAACAACACTTATGCTACACCTCGATTAAACACTCTTGTTTTTGGGATTTGATTTGATATGATTGTAATAATGCTTTGTTGGAATTCAAATAAGACTTCAGATCTTTAGGTCTTTATGTGATGACTTCATCCTTAATAGGTCCTGGCTATTATCTGGGACAGTCTAGCTTTATGTTAATCTCAATTTGATGTCGAGAAGCTCCCTAAGCTTGGTAGTTCAACTCCTTCAAATCTTTTGTCAAATCAGTCAATTAGGTCCACATTTCCTGATCTCGTTCTCTTGACTATTTTGGGGCATATCACTTATAAATGTCTTTAACTATCTCCTACTAATGTAACATTGAAAGGGATAGAATTAGTTAATATCTCATATCACTAGTTTTTTATTATTATTTTTTATGTAAAATATTTTAAAATTTAAGAGATATCCTTCAAATTTTTTTTTAATATTGTTACAAGTAATTTCTTATAATTATTATTTTTATATTTTATCATCCTAAACTTATGATTCAAATCGCAACTACCTATTTTCAAAAGGAATTAACAAATAAACAATATATATCATATACACGAACGTACACAGATAGAAATTGGTGTGTAATACTGTAATTATACAGATTCATTTATGTTGGACTACGTCTAATTTGATAAATTGAAGAGTGCATAAATTATAATTTCTAGTTGCCAGCTAACATCTAACGGCTATTGATGAGAACAAATGATGATGACAGTAGGAGGAGGCCGTAAAAAGCCTGCGCTCGTCCGTTACGGCGCCGCCTTTCTCAGGCTTTTAGCGTAAGCACTACTAATAAAAGCGTACGAGACGACCACGTCTCTGGCGTGGACCTTGCCTCATCCCTCGTTCATCTGTCAGCCCGCATCTCGCTTGCCTCGGGTTTATATTGTCACGTGGATATCGTCCTTTTCTCGCCCAGCTTTCGTGGGGTCCATTCTTATTTGATAATGATGGGTCTCATTGAAACAATTTTTATTTAACAGGTACCATTCAATGTGCAAATATTCGCTTTTTTTACGTAATTAACTTATTAATTTAGGTTGTAAATGAATTAATTTAAATAATGTGTTGTAAATTTAGGAATTATAAATTTTAATTTAGAAAAAAGTATTAAAAATTTATAAAATAATTTTTTTTAATTCAGAAAGTTATAATAAATTTTTTTATTTAAAAGATTAAAAAAAATTAATATGAAAAAGTATAATACTCTATCCGTTCCAAAATGAAAGTCTTGTTTAAAAATTCTAACTTTTTAAGTAGTATTATTTTATAATTTTAAAATTATTTAAATTTTTCATATTTTTCTCATTTAATTATAAATCATGTTCACATTAGGTGTAATAAAAAGTAATTTTAGAAATTCATATGTTAAAAGTATGTTGACTTTTTAAATGAAACTTTTAGGAACAATCCAAAATGAAATAAAAGACTTTTAAAATAAGACGGAGGGAGTAATTAACTTACATCTTAACATAGTTAATAAATATTATTAAATAGTTAAATAATTTTAAAATATATTTTAAAAAATATAAAATAGTTGATAAAATAAATTTTTTAATTAAAAAAATCACATTTTTTATTTATTTGAAAAGCCTAAAATGAAAATTTCATTCCATAAATATTATGATTCTTTTGGAATAAAAATATAATTATATATATATATATTTTAAAATATATCTTGCACTTTATTTTAATCTAGCTTGCATTTTGTAGAATTTTGATGAACATTAGTAGTATCCCTCGTCCAATTTTAAAAGTGTTTTGTTTTTCTAAATAATCAATTTTTTTTAAAGAAAGTAATACTACTTTTTGAAGCATTGTGAACCAAAAATTAGTTGACAAAACACTTGATTATCTCTGGCTTTCTTCGTCTCTAGGTGGCGTATGGAAGAGCAGTAAATATTCTCTCAAACGTCCATTTCGCTCTCCAATTGGAAAAAGTTGCGACGATTCTTCTGACGCGCCGCTGGCCGCTTGTGATACGGAAGTAGTGGTGGTTGTCATCGTCGTCAGTGAATCGCAGAGAAATTGCAGCAGCCCTATATAGGCCTGGAGTCTGGGAGCCATTTACAATTGCAAATACGGCCGATTCTTTTTTACTGCCCATTAGGATTTTGTCTTTCCTTGCAAGTAATCACATATGCAGACGTTAACAAATACTCCGTACATATCTAATATCTCAAATATTGTACTTTTATTTTATATATTAATTATTTGAAAATAAATTACACTCACAACACCAAGTTATTTTACAACTACATAAATCTCTTTTATATTATTTGAAATTATGGTAACCCTTTCCATTGTAATGATAATATAAAAATCTTACTTCATACAAAATTTATTATTAATAATACTGTATTAAAATTTTAATTACTTCTTTTATATAACTAAAACATATTTATATATTATACCTATGGTCTCTATATTTTTAGAGATTGTGACAGAGAGGTCTCTCCTATTATTAAATATCACAAGAAGCATTAGTTAATTATGTGTGTAAAATAATAAATTTATATTTTTTTTTGTTAACGTGTTTTACCTGATTATTATGACAAAAATATATATGTAATATCAAAAATTATAATAGAGATTCTTATAAAACAAATGTCAGTATTTTAATTATTTTTTACCACCAATGTTGCAGTATGACTTCAAGATTTGATAATTTTTACATCTATTAAAAGAATGTTTGATTGCACGTGTATTTATGCACATAATTTATATATATATTCACACAAGTGTGAGACATGTTATCTTGACTCTTGCATGAATTTCACACTCATGTAAATATACATATATTATATGTGCATAAATACATGTGTTGTCAAATATCACTCATCTGTTACTTTATTTTGTTTTGGAGAGTGCAAACTAACCTGTTAGTTAATTTCACTTCACAAGCGAATAGTTTTTACCTGTTAATTAATTTCACTTCACAAACGAGTAGTCTTTGCCAATTTGTTTGTGTGGACTTCACAAGTAAATAGTTTTTGCAAAATGGTTCATATGGAACATAATTTTTTTTTTTTTTTCCTGATTGTAGCGATCAAGGGTGTCCTGAGCCAGCTTGCGTCACGATGAGTTTTATCCTTTCACAACTTGACCCTAAAAGAGGTTTTCACTCCGTGGGAATTGAACTCGTGACTTGTCCTGATAAGACACTTATCGCGACTCGCTCGTCCACTGAGCTACCCCTTGGGGTTGGAAACATAATATATGCATTCATTAATTGCCAAATTTGGGTATCAATTTCATCGGAGCTAAGAGGGCTTTCTATAGGGATGTAACTTTCTAAAAATA
Source organism: Nyssa sinensis (assembly GCA_008638375.1). NCBI lineage: Eukaryota > Viridiplantae > Streptophyta > Magnoliopsida > Cornales > Nyssaceae > Nyssa > Nyssa sinensis. The sequence continues at coordinate 13,189,168 of CM018036.1, read as the reverse complement.
GAATTCCTTCTTACAAAATGAGAAAAAAAATTACCCAAAAGTGTTCAGGGATACTGGTGTGGTATCTATCAAGGACTTTCCGACGATTAAGTTAGTAAGGTTGCTTGAAAAAACAGGGAATGATGTAGAAAGGCTAGGGTTTTGAGTGTGAGATGTTGTGTACCTCGTTAGTATGTGATTTAGGGTTTAAATAGCCAGTTCAACGTGGGGAGGGCGCGTCCTTGATTGCAAGTAACTCCTTAGTCATAGAATGATATTGGGGCACAGATGGCGCCTATAATAGAGTTATGCCCCGATTATCTTGTGAATGAGATTGATTCCTGCCTAATGGGTATTTGAATAGAATTGACCAAGTCAAGAGATTCAAGCTGCCTATAGTCCCATAGTAGGACTGTGTTGGGTTCTGTTCTGTTTAGACTTTTTAAGCCGGAATGGTCATTCCAAATGGAATGACCATTCTCAAAGAAGTCAGAATCGTCATTCTTTACCAAAAGTCACGAAATGCTCATTTCATTCTTTACCAAAATTTTTAATTTTTTTTTTTGCTAATAAAAAAAATGCAGGTTGAATTTTTTTTTATTTTTGCCAATAAAAAAAATGCAAGTTAATTTTTTTTTTTGCCAATAAAACAAATTCAGGTTGATTTTTTTTTTTTGCCAATAAATTTTTTTTTCTTTTGCCAATAAAAAAAATGTAGGTTGAATTTTTTTTTCATTAAACATACATGAAAGCTTTGAAATTTAAACAAGTACTTTGAATATCTAACTTAATATTAACTTCATTCCAACAATTTGATGGTTCAAACCAAACGCAGGAATGTAATTGTCATTCCATTATTGGGTATTCAGCCAAACAAAAAAATAGAATAATTATTTTCATTCCATTCATGCTCCATTCTATTCCTGATGTTATTCCATTCCTATCTTATTCTATTCCAGCATACCAAACATGCCCTAAAAGTATTTTAGAAGGGCTTCTTAACCAAGATAAGGAACAAGAATAAGAAACTGAGAGTTTTAATAGGCTCTTCAAATGTTGTGTAGGATAAATTTGTTACATCTTAAAAGCCATAAATATCTTTTTGAGAGTTATTTTAGGATTTTTTAATTTTTTGAATTTGAACCTAACTAAACTTTTTATTTTGGATTAAAAAAATTCATTATTTTTTTAGTAAAATTTGTTATTTTAGACAACATTTCAATTAAATTTATTGCTTTCTTTTCTAGTAGAATTAGAATTTTTAATATCTAGATATAGGGTTATAGGTCTTCATTAGGGACATCTTTAACATCTTTAATTTTTTGTCATTAATAAAATTGTAGGAAATATTTTCTTAGTTACTGGTGTATTCCAGATTTTGGATATTGATGGATTCGTATCTATGCTATCATGTTTTGTGCCACGTCAAAATGACTCTCTATTACGAGGAATACCAATGTAGCTCCTCAAATGCAAGGAGAGAGAGAGAGAGGATACAAAAAGACACTCTCCAAGCCAAATTTTTTTTACAAATCTATTCTGCTTCAATAAAAAAAATAATAATAAAAATTAAAGACTCACTAAAATAGAGAGCATAGTTGCTGTAACCACTTCAAAAGTGGTTTTGCTAAAATAGCTTTTTTCCATTTTAACTAAAATTTAAAAACAGAAATTGGGAGCTTGCTTGGAGTTGCTCTAAGGGTCCGTTTGGTGAAACTTCAAATTCTAGATAAATGATTCTTAAAAAGTTTATTATTAAAAAATAGATTTTGAAGAATTAATTATAAAATAATCGGTTTGTTATTTTGATATTTGATAAAAATTATATAAAAGTTTTTCTATATTGTGAGTTTTTTCTTTTATCTTTTTTATTGTATATATTAGGTAATGTCTGAATTGTGAGTCCATAAATAATACTTATACAAAACTCCATTTTGTAAATAAAATGTGGTGTGTCCTATATCTAAAATCATGTTTTAAGAAAAATGTCAAACACCTACTATTTTGACCAAAATAAGGTTTTGATTTCAAAACTACGTTTGGACGTATAAACACTCTGCCAAACACCTGCTGAATTAACTTACATTTTCTCTTTCAAATTAAACTTAATGAGATATACATGTATAATTTTATATATATATATATATATGTAATTATTTCAATTTTTTATTAGTTTTTTCTTAGGAAAGCGCAATCAGCTTGCTATCGATCAATTTTTCCCGTGTTACCAATTGGTTCATGTAGAAACATAAAATCTACCCACCTTAATTTCTATTAAAATTGTAAGCTTTCATTAAACATAACATCCTTATTCCCAATTAACTTAAATTTTATTTTTCAAATCAACATCAAAGAGATATTTGTGTATAATGTTATATATCTTTCCTCAAATAAAACCAATGCTTCAACAAGCTATTGGTCGATTTCTCCATTGTTTACAAATATACACATAGTTTCTATTTTAAATTATTTTTTAAAAACAATACAGTTTCTACCTTGATCTTTTTAACGACGAAAACTTATTAACCATGGATCCTTACTCTACTTTTAAAATAAAAATTGTATGTCAAGCAAGATTTCACGTCCCGAAACTAAGGTGGCTCGGGGATGAGGTGTATGACCTCATTCCGAGTCACCTTAAGATGAGATAATTGAATAGAAAGTGAGTCAAATGCCCATATTTATGTTTAAAAGTTCATACGGGACAAATCGGGTGATAAAAAGTCGATCTAAGAAGCCAAACTGGCAAAACGGGGCAAGGAGGTGGCTTGGCCCCCTCCGAGAGCCAATCGGTACACTGAAGGGGGGGTTTTCCACCTCCCTGTGTTGATAAGTGCTCACAAGTGCCGATCAGACCTAGTTTCCATGCTCTGCTTTATTTTGAAAATCCTTTATGTTTTAAGTCCTTTTCTTGATTCAACCTAATTCCCAAGAGTCTTAAACATCTGTTTTCCTTTCATTCAACATTCATAGCATAATCTAACATTCATTTAATATCGAACATTTACTTCCGTTCATCAAGAAACAATACATCTAATTCAAGGTTCAAGTTCCTACTATAAATTTTCATAAGTGTCAAAAGATAGTTACTTTTCTTTATAGTGTTTACATCACTATTTAAAATTCTATTTCATACACATTTTATCTCCAATATACATGGTCTATTCCAAAAGAAGTATAGAATCAACAAGTTTCCCAAAAAAGTTCATGATATTCGACTATACAAAAACAAAGATCTTTCCAAAAATAGCTTGCAATAGTCCTTTTAACTTTTGGCCATTTCTTTGCCCACCCCTGCATCTAGTAGGGATCAGTATAACAACACCAGTAGGAGAAATCTAAACAAAGATAAGAAGATGTGGTGGCACGTGTAGTGACACACAAGTGATCACAAAGCATACATTTCATCACAAGCACAATAAGTTAACAGATAAGGTTCTATCACAATATTACATTTATGATCTTAAAAAAAAACACCATGTAAATCAACCAAAGATTGTTCAATTCATAGAAATTCACAACTTGTCCAAGTCCTCCCAATTCTCAAGTCTTTCTCTCATCAATTCTCAAGTCCCAATCCCCAAGACTAATTTCCTAGTCGGCCTCCGATAAGCCTTGTGTTCTTTACGGGCTACTAACTTGATGGAGAAATACGACCACCCGTGTGGGTTTACGGCTTGGAAGCTGATGGGAGACACTATCCCAAACACAAATGAAACTCCAGGTAAGCGAAATCTCGCCACACTCAAAAACACACAAAAGATGTGTCACACGCCAAAATCGAAAGCTAACCATTCAAACCAATAAACCTGTAATAAAAATTATCTCAAATTTTTTTCCATACTAATAAGTAAATAATATGATTTCTAAAACTTTAAAGAAATATCAATTAACTATTCACTATCTATAAACAAGTAATAAATAATTTATCTCCAGAAGCCCAAATGATAAAAAACCTATAAAGTAAAATTACTACATGTTTTGAAATTATCTAACTAAAATAAGTTCTAACCACAAATAGATGAAACTACATTGATTTTCAATTGTTGTTCGTTGCACCGCACCTTGTACTAAAAGATATCACAGCTGATCTCTATCCATCTGTGGGGGAAAATATTGGGGTAAGCTCAAAGAGCCCAATAAGGTAGCATAGCATAATATACACTGGAGCAGGTCAAGCGAATAGTACGATTAATTTAAAAAACAGTTACTGATAAATCGAGCATTTCGCAAAATTTCATATCACTTGAAAGCATTTCAATATTCACAATACGAAAACTGATATCATTTTTCAGTTTAGAAATCATTAGTAAATAGTGTAGTAACAAATAATATTTTCAAATTTACATAAGCATTTACCTTGGTTAGCACAACAATCATATGTGGTGCCCAATCATAGTGGGACTTGCATACGTCACCAGTACTGAAAGTCAACAGTATTTATACCCCTGTTAATATGGGCCAGATTTCGACAGTATCTTGTTGGCACAAACAAACTATCAATAATACTAAATCACTATTGACACAAAACAGACTCCAACCAGAGCTCACACCCACACTAAAATAATTCAAATATCTGACAATGACCATATCGATAAAACAATTTATTTTAATAAGCATAATAATTTTCCTAAACGGATTTATCAATGAGCAAAGAACACATTTCACAAACAATTAATTTTGCTTGACCAAGTAACAATAATGAAGCAATCAAAATATTGTAAAATATATTTTTGAACTAAAAACAATTTGAAATTGTTTACTTTGCATAAACAATTTTCATAAGAATAGAAGCAAAAAAAAATATTTATTTGACATTTATTCAAAAATTGGATATATCATGCATGTTCCCTTACCTAGAAGCATAGTCCTCAAATCACATAATGCACTTCAAAAGTGTCCTTTGCAAATTCATTCTAATCCTAAAATAGTTCACAATAATATATTTAATCAATTAGTTCGATTTACCAAACTTGACTTAACTATACACGCTCTAATTAATATAATGTCATGCGTACTTATTAACCCTAAGTATCTTTAAAATACCTACTTGATGACCTTAGAGCTTTCCACGATTTTTATGTAATTTTTAAATATTAATTTCTATTTTTCTCGAATTCTATCAAACTGATTAAACTTAATTCACAACATATGGTCAAATATGCAACTAATATGATTCTCCAATCATCTAAAAGTCTTATCTTTAATCCAAGAACACTTCTAATAACTCAAATTTACTTATAAATAATAACCATAATTTAAGTAACCTAATTACACATTTAAATAATTAGGAAACAAATACAAGAAGGTGAACTTTAGTGAAATATCAATTATTTGCATTACTTTGAGTCTCACCTCCTGTACCAATAGCTTCATAGTATCAAATACAATTTTCTTACCAAGTTCCATAATTTTTTAAATTCGTTTAATATTTTTTCATAAATTAGTAATATTTTATCAATTAAAAATTAATAATAATTTATATAATTAATTTTTTGAGTTCGAGACCTAGACTACTTGGTTGAGGTCGTCAAGTATTATAATTTAGACTCTTGTTTCATCTAATCTAGACTAGGAGTGAACCACACTTTCCAGACTCACTTTGGCCCAAGAGTGGGCTTGTGCAAAAAGTGGTCATCTTTCTCAACTTTAACACCAAAATTCTACAATTGGAACAGTCCACTATTTTTGTTTTTCTTTTAAGTTTTGACCTAAAATTTCTCCCTCAATTCTTATCTAAATAATGCAAGTTATATATAGATTTTGATCATTTTTTCAAGATCTATCCAACCATATAGTTTAATTAAATTAAATCTTTCAAACTTAAAAGAAAACTCAACCCAAAGCTTACAAGTTACAATATTTTCTTTCAAAACTTTGATTCTTTATATCTCTTTAAATGCATCCCCATATTAGGCATATTATATACCGAATTAAACCTTATTTCATGGGTAATAAAACTACTGTTTCCAATTTATTCAAAGACCATCAATTACATACTCAAAATCAAATCCTAACTTGATTGTTCTATGGTCCCTTTTCTTATGAGAAATTATAATTTAAAAAATTATTAATTAATTCATAAATTTTTTAACTAAATCACAACAATAAAATAGTCATATTAATTTAATAAAATCATAAACTTATCCTCCATTAATGTCTTTTTCCAAAATTAGATTTTCTTTCGTCCTGCATAATATAGTCTTTCTCTCTCTCTCTCTCTCTAGAATTTGATATACGTAAAATAGAAGTTAGGATTTGTTATGGTCACGTATTTATAATAAATTAAACTTTTTATTATTATATTAGTGCCAAATATTTATTTATATTTTATCTTAGCTCCAATCTGAATTATTTAATTCAATTATATTACCTTTTTTATATTTTTATATTAAATTGTACCACTATCAATATCCAATTTAATTTTCAATAAGTTTATAAAACTAATTTCATTCGAATATATAAAGTATTAAACCTTAGTAAAAATACGGGTTATTACAACATGTAATCCCATATTAAGCCCCAAGTGTTCATTCCTTTTCAAATTCCCATTCTCACCAATTTATGGTTATTCAACCCAAGCTTATGTTCACATTATCTCATTTGGTTCTTCAACAGTTTAAGAAAGTCATAAAATCTCACTTAACATCAAGAATTCAAAACTGAATATTCATTTAAGTAATTTCACAAACACATTGTGTGCAATCAACAATATCATGTATACTACATGTAAACCCATTTTATGATTACACCAAGGATTTTCGCATTCAAGCGGGACTACTTTTGATAGTAAGATAAGGTAAAAGTAAATCATTTCATAACATGAAAGTAACCAATACATGAAATTTCAAGTTACATGTAACATATGCCCAAATATGCAAAAATGGACAATTCAATAGCAAGAGATGAGATAGATGCATGGTAAATCTATATACACAAGTTCTATACCTAGGTTTAGAAACTCCCTACATCAACTCTTCACTTTGTAGTAGAAACCCTAACTTTGTTCTTGGTTGGATTATTCAAAATCCCAACTTCAAGCTTGGAAGTTGATGTGCCAAAACCCTAACCCTTGAGCAATCTTCCAAATTCTCTTAAGTTCCTTGATGATTCTCTAAGAAATTTCCCAAAAGCCCTAATTTTTTCTTCTTCCTTTTCCTTTCTCTCTTTCTCTCCCCCTTTCCCTCTTCATGTGAGAATAGGGTGTGTGTGTCTAGTATGTTTTTTTTGGATGTGTAGGAGGGAAAGGAAAGAAAGATTTAATGAATTTTTAATAATACCAATATTACCCTTAAAATTATAAAAGTCAAAATAAAAATAATATCTTTGTCCTAGGACATCCAAATACACATTGTTTTTTTTTCCTTTTTTCTTTTTTCTATACACAACAGTCATAGCCTTCTCTCAAGGAAACACATGAGTTGGCTTTTTTCTCCCTCTAGAACTCTGTTTCACCATTTCAGGTACTTCTTTTTCTATGCACTATTTGATTGTATGGTTTGCTGGGATTCAACTGTTTTGATTTTTTTTGCTTTTGGAAAGTGTTTCACTGTTGAATGATTAGTGAATAATTGTATTCCATGCACACTGCAGTCTGCACCCACCTTCCTGTACCCTTTATCTTTTTCAGCTTTAGTTGGATTTGCATAGTACAAATAAAACACCACAAAAACCAGTATACTAAGAAATCTTAAAAGCAGTAGCATGAAAAAAAATTTAAGAAACTATCGTCAGAGTGGGTAAATTCAAGCTCTATCCCTGGCATCACTACCAGGATTGTAGTCTTGATTCTGATAGTCAAAACTCAACACCAATAACAAGAAACTCAAGAGTCCTAGCTTCCCATTTGATAACCTGTTAAGAGAAGTCAAATAATAATTTATATGCTTCAGAAGAAATTAGTAGTATTTTCAGAGATCTTACAGAGGTATATGATGCCCAATAATTCCTATATATTACTGTCGTATAGAACATCATACAATTAATCATGACCATACAGAGGAAGAGAGAAAGAACACCATTGATGTACAACATGTGCTCGAGTAATTAAGTAGAAACCTGCTTTGTCTTTTCTCTCTCCTCCCTTCTATATGCAGACACCCCCTCACTGTTTGCCTGACTTGCTGGTAGTTTTCCTACTGCACAGCATATTTAAGTAATTATTATGAATGAAAAACTAATTTCCAAAAAACTTTCACTCTTATTGAGAAATCAGATGATATTAAAATTTGAAAAATTCTCTTGATTTCAAATAGTTTTGGTTTCCCCAATAATGGAAATTCTCAGCTAAAGTAGTCCAATAGTCAAATTAAGCACAGCTGGGTGAAAATACTTTTATCTTGGCCCTAAATTATGAGAATTATTCAGTATTCATTATCAATTTTATTCAATTTGTATATAATTAATTTTAATAATGATACTGCCACTTTTTTTATTTGATAGATGGATTGGGATAGGCAAGAAATTGATAAAAGAATTTTTTGGTTAACGTGGGAACGAAGACGACGTCTAGCCGCAACTCAAGTTATTTGTATTGCTATATATTGGTTCATGCGCAAAACTATGTAGATCGGGCTCTTAGACATTCAAACACTGAAAGACAAAAAGTACGAGATGAGTTATTGAATCAACTTAAGACTAATGAGAGATGCCATGATATTATTCGTATGGGGCTAGAAGCTTTTTGAAAATTTATGCAATATACTTAAAAAAGATGGTGGTCTCCAACCTACAAAACGAACAACGATTGAGGAACAAGTTACAAATTTTCTCCATATAATATCACACAATGTGAAGAATCGTACAATTCAATTTTCTTTCGTCGCTCTAGGTGAAACCATAAGTCGCTACTTTCATAACGTCTTAAGGTCAACAATCTCATTGGAAGATACTTTTCTCCAGCAATCGGATGGTTCAGAAATCCCTTCAAAAATAGTTAATAATAGTAGGTTTTATCCCTACTTTAAGGTAAACATAATTAACTTTCATTGTACTTTAAAATTTGTTAATATTTGAATGTGAATTTTAATATAATACATTTATGTCAGAATTGTGTTGGAGCAATTGATGGAACACATGTTCGTGTGAAAGTGTCTAATGAGGATGCCCCGAGGTACCGTGGGAGAAAGAATTATCCAACACAAAATGTGTTAGCTGCTTGTTCTTTTGACTTAAGATTCACATATATCTTACCTGGATGGGAAGAGACTGCAGCTGACTTAAGAACAATTAAGAATGCACTCACTAGAGATGATAATCTAAAAATCCCTAACGGTAATTTTTATTATAGAAATATAAATTTTTGTTATATGATTCATAACACTTTAGTAATAATGACTTTCGATTTTAATAGGCAAATACTATCTTGTTGATGTGGGATACATGTTAAAGAGTGGACTTATTGCACCTTATAGAGGCGTACGTTACCATTTAAAAGAATGCACCAAACATCGATCAGAGAATCCTCGAGAATTATTTAATCTTTGACATGCTTCCTTACGTAATGTAATTGAGAGAGCATTTAATGTATTAAAGAAACGATTTCCTATTATAGAAAGCACAACAGAGCCCACTTATTCAGTTGAGACACAATCAGAGATTATTTTAGCATGTTGCATTCTTCATAATTATTTAATGGGTGTAGATCCTGATGAAGGGATTATTACTGAAGTGGATCAAGAACTTTTAAACCAACCACCCGACGAAGAAGAGGTTCACGCTTCAGTGGAAGTAGGTGAAGATGCTACTCGATGAGAATATATAAGAGATTCAATTGCTATTCGCACGTGGAATGACTATGTAGTTGATCAAGTGTGATATTTAGCTAGTTGGTAGGTTATAGCAAAACATACTTATTTGGTTATTTGATAAGCACTCATAACCTTTATTTTGTTTAGACTTATTATTTCTTTGTTATTATGTTATCATGTTGTGGTTTTAATCACCTTTATTTTGTTTAAACATATTATTTCCTATTCTTATGTTACATCCAAAAATTATATATTTATTGTTTGTTTTTATTTTGCTTCAGTAGTTTACATTGTATTTAATTTTCTTGTATGTTTTTTATATAGATAATACAAATGAGTAAAAAGGTAAAGACAAATGACACAAGCAAAAGAGATAGATTTTTATGGACAACTCTAATGGATGATGCATTTTATCAGCAAAATGTCATAGGAAACAAGATTGATGGCACTTTCACCATGAAAGCATACTGATAAGGTTGTGAAGGAATTATATGAAAAACTTGGTATGCATGTGAACAAAGATAGAGTAAAGAATCGTCTAAAAACTATTAAAACGCATTTTAATGAGTGCTTTGATTTGTTTAACTATGGTTTGAGTGGATTTTCTTGGAGTCCAATAACAAATTTATGGAGTGTTGAACCGGAAGTTTGGAAGTCACTAATAGAGGTATGATTTATTATTGATTTAGTGATTGTGTTTTTATTTTTATTAACAAAAATCTTTTCTTTATATATACGCTAATTTGACTATTGTTTATGTTTTTTTAACAGGAAAAATCTAATGCTGAAAAATGGAAGGACTACACCAATTAACCATTATGACAAGTTGTGTGAAATGTTTGCCAAAGATAGGGCAACAGGTGCTGGTGCGGAAACTGCAAAGGAAAAACTGACGACGATGGGTTAGCTCAACTAGTAAGGATTCTTTGGAAAGCATTCATAGTATTGACCAACTAGTATAACAAAATGAAGGAACTTTGGAAAACTTCATTTGTGATTTGGATGATGACGTGGAAAATATTATGTCTCCTAAAGCACCTTCTAGTGTACCTTCTCAAAGTGCAACATCAAAAAAGAAGAACCAAAAAATGAGATATGATGATGAGAAAGATGTTCAAATGGTTAAGGCAATTGAATCTGTTGCTGAAGCTATTAAAGAAGGCAATGCTATTTATGAGAAATATCATCAGCTAGTTTATTCAGAGAAAGAAATCTACAATGAATTAACAGCGATTGGAGTTTAGGAATTCCTTCTTAATGATGCTTATCGATATCTTACTAGCTATCCTGATAGAATGAGGCAATTCTTAGGTTGTCCATTTGAAAGGCGCAAGGGAATTTTGGAGAGAATGATACAGTCCATAGAATGCCACGTTTACTTATGGATATGCTCTCTTTTGATGATAGTAACTGTTTTTTGTTGACAAAAACTTATTTGGATATTTTATTTTTGGTCACTTTAGGACTAGTCATGTTTGGTTTTTTAAGAAGACTGATGCTATGTTATGTTTATTTAAATGAAAATTACAATTAGAGATTGAATTATGTCCATGCTATAAATGCAACTGCTCATTATTTTGATTGTTTTATTTGTAAACTATATTGTTGAATAATTTGCATTTTATTTTTGGTCACTTTGGACTAGTCATGTTTGGTTTTTTAAGAAGACTAATGTTATGTTGTGTTTATTTTTAATGAAAATTACAATCAGAGATTGAAACACACTTTAGTTACAGTTAAATTACTAATTATTAGTATGCTGAATTTAAAAGGGTATAATAGTAAAATAATATAAAATCATTTCCTTTCCTTTCTCTCCTTTATCATTCCCAAACAAGATAAAAGGATTATATTAGTCTTTCCTTTCATTTCCTTTCATTAGTTATCCAAACATAAAGGAGGGATTACCCTCTCCTTTCCTTTCCCTCATAACTAGTACTCTCCTTTCCTTTCCTTTCCCTCCTAGTTATCTAAACAAACTGTTAGTCTTTCAACTTGATTTTTTAATTTCTTAATTAAAATTTATATTATCATTATTATCATTATCATTATTACTATCATTAATATATATTTTGTAGTTTAGAAAATTTTCTGGGTCTTTACACTACCTCTTGAAAAGGTAGTCAGTTATCCTCAAAGTTTTATCAACTCAACTAAGTTTGAATTCCCTTAATTTTATTATTTGGTTGGTCCAAAAGATTGAAATATTCAATACATGACCCAAAAAACTATTATAATTTGAGCTCAAATATAGGTTTAGATGTCAACCTTAATTTGAAACCTTTATGGGGGACTCTCATTTATTTTCTTCTGCATGTTAGTTGGAGCCCAAATTGCTATTTTTAGAATCAAATCGAACCATCTGGTTGACCCAGGAGCCAGACTTTAAACTAGTCCGGTTTAATTAATTTACCAGTTTATACTAAAAAATGAAAAAAAATTGATTGCAACCAGCCAATTTTTTAGTAAATCGATTGAACCACTTGTTTTTCAAAAAAACTTATCGAACCACCTCTTTTTTTGTGTTTTTAAGTACCCCTATGACTTTTTCTTCACAAAGCCTCTTTTTTATGATTAAATTTGAAATGAAAAAAAAAAACTATTATTGCATGTGTTTTTATTTATATTCAACCATATGAAACATATAGATACATTAAGTAAATCTCAATAATTATGCTCATTATTTATTCTTTATCACTAGATAATAAAAAAAATATTTTTGTGTTATTTTCTTTATTATATTTATTAATATATTAATTAAAAAATCAGTTAAACCAGTATTTGGTTCACATATTAATGGTGCGGGTGATAAATACCTCTGAATGGCACCTTTTGTTTCTCACCTTTTTTGTTTCTCACACATTAGGATGATTCCATCAATGGAGATCCATGATAAAGACTTTTTTTTCATCTTGATTTTAAAGTAAATATTTCATAACTTATATGTTGGTTTCGCCGTATATAATTCGTATATTAGAGATGAAATTCGTGAATAACTCAGTTTCAGCTTTGAACAAAAAATAATGTTGTCTGAATTAATTTAATTCTAAAGTGACAAGTACATTGGGCACTTACTCATTAGCCCATAACCAATGCTTTCAGACATATGAATAATTTGTCTTCAATGGTGCTTCCTTCAAAAACATTATTTGTTACCATTTCTGTTAAGGTTTGTGCCCTAAAAATCTTAAATGTAATGAAATTTCATTAATAAGAGTCTATTATATTTGAGAATTATTTTTCATCATTTAGCATATACTTTCATTCATCAGATGAATGGTAGTACTCAAATTATATTGTTCGTGATTATGGTGTATGAACTGTGACTTGTACACAAAAGATCATAATCACGAGTTTCCTATCTCTTACAAATATTGTTCATTATCTTGATAAATTTAGACTAATTTATCTTATAGAACTGTAATAGTCTAGCTTATATTTGATAGAGGTGATTTGTCTTGATCATCAAAATGGAAATTTCAAGTTAGGGTGTTAGTGCATATAATTCATTGAATTGGATTGAATTGAGAACCAATCATGAAATTACTGTCATTTAGATTTGGATTCTCATAACTACTAAATTGCAAAGGCTCTTAATATGAAAGAATAGTTAACTTGAATCTATAGTATTGATTACTTTGATTTACCAATGAGTGAGATATTTGTTGGTCAACACCTTGATATTTTGAGTTGATAGTATGATGGAATTTGGACACACTTATTCTCAATACAAAATTCATAGTCTCATTATGAGAGGAGTTTATATCCCTTTTAGGTAATTTATTAGATTTAACCACTTAAGTTTAGGCCCGACATATTTTAGTAAAGCGTCCTTCAAGCCAAAAGTCCACAAAAGAAGAAAATTATCATCGAGTCCATTCCTAAACATATTAACCCAACAAGTCTTTCAATTACTTCGTTACTATAATACCAGTTCTCTAATTGAATTACCATGAATACATGACTACTCTTCAAAAAAAAAAAAAAAATTTTTGCAAACTTCAAAATTCAATAACTTATAATTATAGATCCGTTTGTAAGAAAATTTATATATTTAGACTCTAAAAATCGAGATCTATCAAATAATGTCCATATTGCATATGAAATTTTAAAGGAGAAAAAATGCTACCAAATAGTAAAATTTTATCCTAGCGAGATAGTAAGATTTTACTATTTTCCAATGAAATAGTAAAACTTTACTCTTTCATTAAAACAAAGTAAATACTAATTTTTACTTGTTTTATTCAATTTTTGAGCCAAAATCTGGATTGTCAAAAAAACTATCAAGGTAATAAAAAATTGTCAAAAAAATCAATATTTGAATAATAGTGATTGAAATTTCACTAGCTTTGAAACAGTAAAGTTTTACGATTTCATAAAATTTTACTATTTCACTACTTCATTATTTTGGTCATCCACAAATTGTATAAATCTAATTTTAATAAAATTGGACTTCATACTTCATCTTGAGAGCTTCTTATTACCACCAGCAAAATCTGAGTTAGAGTAGCCAACCACCTCCAACTGGTCAGACCTTCGATACGTGAGCATATAGTGTTTTGTTCCCTTTAGGTACCTTAAAACCTTTTTTGCAACTTTCCAATGCTCCATTCCGGGATTACTTTGGTATCTCCCGAGCATTCCAACTACAAAACTAATATCCGATCTTGTACAAGTTTAAGCATACATCAAGCTTCCAACAACAGATGCATAAGGAATATTTTTCATTCTTTTCTTTTCTAATGCATTCTGTGGACAATCATTTTCACTGAACTTGTCCTCTTTACAAATAGGAGCAGGAATGGCCGCACATCTAGCTATATAAAATCTTTCAAGAACTTTATCGATATATCCCTTTTGAGACAACCCTAACAATCCACGTGATCTATCACGAAATATTTCAATTCCTATCACGTAAGTTGTCTCACCCATATCTTTCATTTCAAAGTTCATAGAAAAAAATCTATTGGTTTCATTCAATAAACCAAGATCATTATTGGCAAGCAATATATTGTCAACATCAGAACCAAGAAAATAAACTTGCTCCTATTGACCTTTAGATATATACACCGATCAACGGTATTTTCCTTAAATTCAAAAGACGTGATGGGATCATTAAACTTAAGATACCAACATCTGGAAGCTTGTTTAAGTCCATAAATTGACTTCTTTAATTTGCATACCATATGCTTCTTTCCTTTAATCAAGAAACCTTCAGGTTGATCCATATAAACCTCTTCATCTAAATTTCCATTCAAAAAAGCAGTTTTCACATCCATTTGGTGTAACTCCAAATCAAAATGAGCCATCCAGAGCCATTTTGATCCTAAGAGAGTCTTTCTTCGATACAGGAGAGAACGTCTCTTTGTAATCAACACCTCCCTTTTGAGTGAAACCTTTTTGCAACAAGTCTTGCTTTATGTCGTTCAATGTTGCCATCCGAGTCGCCTTTGGTCTTAAAGACCCACTTACACCCGATTGTCTTAAAACCTTCAGGCAAATCAACGACGTCCCAAACTTTATTTTGTTCTATTGATTTCAACTCATTATTTATAGCATTGATCCACTTTTTAGAATCACTACTTTCAATGGCTTGTGAAAATGAAACCGGATCTTTACTTATCCCTAAATCATAATTAGATTCTTGTAGATATACCAAATAATCATCTTAAATAGCTGATCTCCTTTCTCTTTCAGATCTCCTTAATGTTATTCCTTGTAATTGTTCTGCAACTAGTTCATTGGTGACATTCTCATTATGGAGTGACTGATCACTAGATTGTTGTCCAATGTTATCATATTATTCGATAACTAGAGAAACAACAGTTTCTAGTTGAAGTTAAGGGTATCGGGATAGGCACCCGAACTTCTTCAATGACCACATTACGTGATACATCACTCCCACTAATTTCACCAATTCTCAAGGAATGTGGCATTTTCTGTTTCAACAATTCTCGTATTATGGTTAGGGTAGTAAGACTTATAACCTTTGGACTTCTCTGGGTAACTAATAAAGTACCCGCTTACAGTTCTAGAATCCAACTTCTTTTCATGCGGATTATAGAACTTAGCCTCTGTTAGACAACCCCAAATATTAAAGTGTCTCAAACTCGATTTCCTTCCCATCCACAATTCAAAAGGAGTCTTTTGAACTGCCTTACTAGGAACCCAGTTAGCAAATAAACGGTTGTCTTAAGGGCCTCCATCCACAATGAAATGGGTACTGAGAAGTTACTTAACATACTTCTAACCATTTTCATAAGAGTACGATTACGCCTTTCAGTCACACCATTCTGCTGAGGTGTACCAGGCATTATATATTATGCACAAATACCATGCTCTTCTAGGAATTTAGCAAATGGTCCTGGACATTGTCTTATTCCATCATACATTCCGTAATACTCACCACCTCTATCTGATCGAATGATTTTCACCTTTCTATCTAATTGTCGCTCAACTTCAGCAATATATGCCTATAAAGCATTTATTGCTTGAGACTTTTCATGCAACAAATAGACATAACCGTAACGTGAAAAATCATCGATGAAAGTGATAAAGTACTTTTCTCCAGTAAAAGACAGTGAATCGAAAGGTCCACAAATATCAATATAGACAATCTCCAAAAGGTTTTCACTTCTTATGGCACCTTTCTTTGTATGTTTGGTTTGCTTTTCTTTAATGCAGTCGACACATACATCGAAATCAGTAAAATCAAGATTTGAAAGGAATCTCATCTTTTACCAGTCTATCCATTCTTTCTCTGGATATATGACCCAGTCTTTTATGCCACAAGAAATAAGAATTCTCATTAATTCTACTACGTTTAATTCCAACATCATGATGCAGGGTGAGGAGTGTTTTAGCAAAATTCTTGTTAAGATTAAATCTATATAACCCCTCAGATAAAACACTAGAACCAACAAATAAGTCATTTCTCAATAAACTAAAACCCTTATGTTCAAAATGTAAAGACTAGTCATCATAATCTAGTCTTGACATGGAAATTAAATTTCTAGAAATAATAGGAACATAAAAAGTATCAAATAGGTCCAAACAGTGGCCTGACTCTAAAACAAATGTAAAGTTCCAACACCAACAACTAGTACTTGAGTTCCATCTCCCAAGAGTATAAAATGCTCATTTTCCTTTATGTTCTAGATCGAAAGGTATCCTTGCATCGAATTTGAAACATGAATAGTAGAACCAAAATCAATCCACCATGTATTAGAAGGAACTTGTGTCATATTTGATTCGAAACATACAGAAGCTAATAGCTTACCTTTCTTCTTGAACCAAGCTTTACGTTTCGGGCAATTTTTCTTTAAAAGCCCATAACCATTATAGAAATAAAATTTTGGTCCATTATGTTCCTTCTTGTGAGCCCCATTAACATGAGAAGGTCCCGCAACCTTCAATGGATCTTTCTTGAAACTCTTCTTGTGTGTCTTTCCTTTGTTTCCAACTTCATGACTCACAACATTAACTGAATGTTGTTCTTATTGATTAAGTCTTGCCTCTTCTTGAATTAACATACTTCGCTAATTCATTGACATTCCACTTTTTTTAATAATGTTATGGTGAATCTGAAATGGCCCATACTAGCAAGCAAGGAATTCAGAATGAACTGAACAAGGAAACTTTCATCAACATTCATACCTAGATATTTGAGTCTGGCAAGCTAGATTGGTCATTTCAAGGACATGCTCATTCATTCCACGGCTGCCATCAAATTTCATGGTGGTAAGTTCAGCCATTAATCTCCCTCCTAGGACCTTGTCCGCTGAACTGAAACTGATTTTCCACAGCCTTGAAATATTCCTTTGCATTTTCAATTTGAGGAAGCGTTAACTTGATATTGTTCACAATACACACTTGCATAAACATGATGCTTAATCTGTTCGATCTTTCCATGACTTAGACAAAGCTTGCTACTCCAAACTACTTGTTTCAGTAATAACAGTCCTGTTTGTCAATTCGCAGTGCTAAGTCAAGATCCAGAACATCAAGGTGAAACTGGATTTGTTCCTTCCAGTCAAAAAAATTAGCTCCATTAAATATTGGAATAGAAGAAGCTAGCAAATGAAGCGACACAGGAACTTGACACTACAATAAAAACATCACAACGTTAATGCTTTGAAAAAATCAGTTCCATTAGTAATATTAGCGTTCAATTTTTAGATTAACTAATGCAATATACTAATATTCAAATTTAATGGTGAGTTTTACTCACCTAGGCATAATTGATAACCTTTCAAAGTTTGATTGGTTTATCACCTTTGGGCATCCATCTCAATCTCACTATCATTCTATCAATTATTCTAATTAATTTAATGACTACTTGAAAGTTGGTGCACCTTTGGCTCAAACCATAATTAATCAAATAATCATTCTATAATAATTTTACAAAGTCATAATTTAATTCAACATTTATAACTTTTCCAGCAAGATCACTTTGGTGACTAACATGCTAACCATAATATAAATATTGATTGATAAATAATCAAACAAAAATAAATAAATAAAATAAAACTAATTTTTTAATTTTTTTTAATTACATGCAAAATTTAGCCTATAAGAAGTTAAGCCCATACATGCATAAATATAATTATTAATCCAATAGCAAATGAACTTACAACATAAAATCAACCCCTAACAATTTAGTCCATACATGCATAAATTCTGTCAAGCAGTTGAAGACAAATATCAGTGTGATGAGTTGATGTTGGATCTCGATGCAATTGATATGGAATATAACCAGCGTGCTCGTGAACTCACGAGAATGAAGGAAGAGGCAATATATCATGCCAAAAAGAGGTGGATCACTGAGAAAAAGATATCTATTCTTTGATGTAAATAGATTCTTTCTCAGTACAGAATTCTTTATACATTTATTCTTTGATGTAAATTGATTCTCTGGTGTGCAGAAATGTAAGACTTTGTACGTTCAAGAAATTTTTTTTTTTTTTTTCTCTATCCGGCAGAATCATGAAAGTTTATTAATCAAATCAATTTCTATATTAAAAGAAAAATTATGATAATTTCAACTATGCTTCTGATACTGCATGTAAAATATATTTAATTTACAAAAATAAGAATCTTTAACTATCATAAAAATCACATAATTATCTTTTATGCAGAAACAAATAAATAAAAATAACATACCACACTCTGCCATAATAAAATCACATTCTTGAAGAAAGTTTGTAAAAATTATTTCTCTTACTTAACTCATTTTTTCTTTCTACGCCAAAATAGTTATGAAAAAATCTGGTTAAAATGATGTGGGTAGAAAGAAGACAATTCTTACGTAAATAAAACTGTTATCCGTACTCCCCATAAAAGTAGGTAGATAGGAAAATCACTTTTTCCTATTATCTCTCACGAATTAA
Organism: Nyssa sinensis; assembly: GCA_008638375.1. Lineage (NCBI taxonomy): Eukaryota > Viridiplantae > Streptophyta > Magnoliopsida > Cornales > Nyssaceae > Nyssa > Nyssa sinensis. The sequence goes on along the minus strand of CM018036.1, from coordinate 13,170,051 downwards.
GTAACTGTGCGTATCTCTTAAAGCCAATAACCACCTGATTTCATTAAGTTCATATAATGTCTATATTACCCTTTCATGTGAGACATATTTTAACAAATTAACTCAAGTGGCATAAACTCCTTGAGAGTAATCGGAAACTTAGACACGAAATCTATATTCCATATTTGAGGAAATTGAACCTGTAAAACTGAAATAGGATGGATGAAAACTCTCTCTTTTTCCTTGCTAATGGTTACATGTACTTCTTGTTCTCACTAATACTTGAAAAATCCAAACTCATGTTTGCAAGTGGTTGCAGTAGCTTCACTGCCCAAAGAGATTGCAGTTGAGTTGCACCTAAAGCAAACAGCGCAATCAGAAACCTGTTTCTAGAGTCTAGATGGGTGGTTAAGAAGCTTGAAGATGACTCTTGTATGGTCACTTATATTGTTCAGGTAAATCAATTTCTTCATTTCCTTTTTTGTATTCATGAAGTGCTGAAGCTACAATACAATTAAGAAATCTAATTTTCCTTTTTCTCTTGCATTTCAGTTAGATCTTGCAGGATGACTGCCCAATTACTTTGTTAATCGTCTCAATATTACCAGTGATTGCAGGGGAACAACATCCATCACGAAAACAATGGAAGTGATTGACATCCCTTACAATTATCACCATGTTTGTGACCATTGAGTTAAGTTTTAATGGCTTTAAAACTGATGTAAAATCATGGGATTTTTTTCCCTTTCAATGATTTTACATTTCTCAATTTGAAAAAATGTAACACTTTATCCCATGATTTTAATTTACAGAATAAATTTGAAATAGTGTATCATCAACTCGGAATAGACCTTCGATACCTTTGGGGAATCAAATAAAAAATTAGTCATGGAAAAGTATTTGTTAAAGAATAATATAAGATCAATTGTCACTTAATGGACTGCCAAACTTCCTTTACATTGGCTTGCACTTTTTGCCTAATTATATTAAACAGCAATTAGCGTACGTAATGTTCCTCTAAGTACAGCTGCTAAACAGCTTATTCTATCATCTTCTTTATTCAAAGTTCTTCCATATTTAATTGATTCCATACCTTGCCGGAGACAACCCAAGGTTTGATATGTTTCCCAATATAAAGTAACCAATATATATATATATATATATATATATATATATATATGTATATGTAACTAACATGGGTGGAGTAAAAAATTTTAATCAATTAATAACAGATGAGGTAATTTTTAAAATTAGTTTTCATTTATTATCACAAAACAAAAAAAAAATGTAATTTAATTTGATACAAATTCAAAACTAAACATTCATTTTTTTCATATAAAAAAAGCATAATTTTTCTATGTAAATAAATATATATATATATATATATGGAATTTAGGGGTTTTTTTACTTACGTTTTATTTTTTGGGTAAGTTATTTTATTGTAGTTTAATAAAGAGAACAATAAAAATACAAAAACTCCTTACTTTTCTCTCCCAAATTTAGAATTTAGAAATAAACCTGGTGACTTAAAGATTAGTTTTTTTTTATTGTTTTTTAATATTAGAATTTAATTTCACCCCTAAATTTTTACACACAATAGAGAGGTGAATTACAAAATAACTTTAAAAAAAGAATTTGACTTCACCCTTTCAATTTCACAAACCTTAGCTGGTCAATTATGAGAAATGAGGTTTTTTGACCTCACCTTTTAATTTTCACAAACAATAGGGGTGTTTAATTTTTCTTAAAAATTGAATGTTTTTAAATATTACATATAACAAATTTTATTTTTACAATTTTAGTATGGTCAATTGACTCCGCTCAGTCATGTGTGACTCCACCCCCACATGTATATTACTGGATAAATTTCATATACTTGAAAGCACTCAAAAGTCATAAGTATTAGTCAAGTACAACTATTTTGACTTTCACCAGAATTTTGATTTCATAAAATCTTAAAACAATATTTTATATACTTAATTGGGGAGAGGGGGGAGGGGGAAGACCCAACCACATTATCTATTTATTTTTAAAGAGAAAAAGTAGGGTTTAAGTTTCTGCAGAAATAAAAGAAGGGTTGTTATTTTCAGAGAAAAAACTATGGTCTAGTTCCCGCAGGAGTAAGAGAAGGAGGGTTAATAAGAATTTAAAATCATCGAACTTGTGATTCACTAGGCTTTCAAAAAGAAAAAAATTATATACGTCCAAATGTAAAAAGCACTTTGCTTTCCTACCTATTATTAGAGATCCTCTATCTCACAAGAATATTCATGATTCGACATTATCTGTTCATCTTTAGAGAGAAAAGTAAGGGTTCAAGCTTATGCAGAAATAAAAGGAGGGATTCTCATTTTCAGAGGAAAAGCTATGGTCAAGTTCCCATAAGAGTAAGAGAAGGAGGGTTAATAAGAATTTAAAATCATTGAACTTGTGATTCACTAGGCTTTCCAAAAGAAAAAAAATTATATACGTCCAAATGTAAAAAGTACTTTGCTTGCCACCTATTATTGGAGATCCTCTATCTCACAAGAATATTCATGATTCTTAAGATAATCTTGCTTTAGACAACATCTCAATTGTTTGATAATATTAAGAAAGTGTACCTAATTTTGGGTGATAAGAAAGTCTTTCTTCACTTTCCAAATTACTAGAATAGGAGACATTTCAATGCATTTGAAGTATAAACAAATCACCTCTTCATAAAGAAAAAGGTGTTCGTGGTTGATGAGCAGACAGAACACAGATGACCCATGTAAGGTTTATGTAAACTTCATTCATCATGATTTGCAACCAAAATTAACTAATATTCTCATTTCTTCCATTGATTCACGCAACATGTCAACAGTTTCATGTTCTATGTTAGAATGTTAAATCTTTATTATGTTGTGGAAACAATTATTGTTTCCTGCTCTCTAGTGGGTCACGTTTGGTGTGCATTCTTTAAGCTAATTTAGACTCAGTTTCAGCATTCACCCTACTCTGCGCTGACCAAATACACCTCCTTGATTATGGTTACTGTCAAATACACTGCATCTTTTGGTTCCACTGCCCCCTAATAATTGATTACATTCTGGTCAACAATTTGGCTTAAGTATGCATGAATCTATTCTACTTTGCTTTGCTTCTTTTCTTTATTTGCTTGGAAATGAGAAGCTAAGTGGATTCACAAAGTCATACCATTGAAAGAAATTTTTCTACCCTCTTACTAATTCTACATGATAGATAATTCTAGACGGGTCTTTCAAAAATAATTAGGCTCTATTTGGTTCACGAATTAGGAAAAGCAAGGGAAAAAATGTGAATCAAATAATGTTTGATTCATTGACTCTGAATTAGACTCGGTTTAATTATTGTAATGAAATAATGTTTGATTCATTGACTCTGAATTAGACTCGGTTTAATTATTGTTATGATCCAAAAATTAGTCCCTCAGATCAACGACTGAAATAAATCATGACAAACTTAAAACAATGTGTATCCTTGGCCCTTTATTTATAGTGTTTTAAGTTGATATATTTATGTGCGACTTGACTTGAAAGATGTATTGTAAATCTAAAGGTTCGATTTTAATCAATCATACTTACACCTCGTGACATTTTTGAACAATACAGATAGAAAATCGTTTAATCTGACAAAAAAAAAAAAGATTGATATTGATATATTGATAAGAATCCTTATTTGACTGAAATTAGAACTTGCTTTTATTGGCTAAGGAGTCTTTAATTGTTTTAGAATAAACGTTCTTTCCAAATCAGGCTCTGTTTCCTTATGTTCAATTGAGCTTAAGAATTCAACAAGGACTATAACTCTCTCTAATTAGTAGGGCAATGTTACCCTTAGATTGATAAGATATCACGGGCAAAATTGTGTCTAATTACCAATATACCCTTCTAAGGGTTTAGTCTGATTGATAACTCGTGCCTTCTCTTTAAGGGAGAGGTTATAGATTTTATTCTCAATTCTTCTATTAGAATGATGCATAGTTTATTTCTTTATCTCAATTCTAGAGTAAGTTTTATCTTTGTAATTATTAAAATTTGTTAGATTATTGAATTTTCAAGTTTCAAAATAGTTTGTAAAGTAATGAATAATTATCCAATACATATTCCATTGATAGAAAAAAAGAAAAAAAAAAACTTAGGTTGTATGGAAAATTGTAAATAGGCTTCAAAAGTATCAATATCTCTTTGGTTTTGGAATTTAGTGAGAAAAAGAAAAAGATAATGTTAAAAAAAATCATTTTCTCTTTTGAGTTACCATGGAAAATAATGAAAAAAAAGAAAATATGAAGGAAAGTAAGAAAGTTTTAGCCATTTTCCTTTTATTTTTCTAGCTTTCCAACCTAGTTTGTAAAATTGTTAATTTTTAATTTGATATAATTAGGCAAATTTTGTGATCCGATGATGAATTTATTTCAATTCAATGAGCATTCTTATTATTATGCCTCGAAAAGAATTTTAAATCTTCATGCTCTTTAGCGAGATTTTGAGTCTCACGCGTCTATTATTTCACTGTATAATAAAAATCACTTTTTCTTTACCCTTTTTTTTCCTCACCAAATTCCTAAATCAAACAATAAATTCTTATAGGGAGGAGAAAGATGGATTAAAAGAGTTATTCTATCTGATATCTTTATATTGCATAATAACGATTCACAAGTTTTCGAATTATCTCACGAAAAAATACTGAATTAAACTGATAAAGCTGGAATATCATTTCCTTTGACCAGGAAAAAAAAAAAAAACAATCTTCACTTGGAGTCTCCCAGTCGAAGCCCAAATTCAAGTTTCAAAACTTTATACCAGTTAGGCCACTAATGGAAATGGGCTCAATTGAGTTGAGCCAGTCTCTGCCAAGCTTGGTTGTTGCCCTATTCGAGAGCCATTCTTCGTAACCTCCCCCTTGATTGCTGAACAACAAGAGACAACTTGGATGAGTAATGTTTTGGTAAGTCCTAAAATTTGGAACTTTTTACATCTATCCATACATATGCATTTCACCTGAGAAGTTTTTGTATGGATCGAATGTAATATAAATCAAGTCAAATGGAGCTGGTTAATGAAATAAATGTTCATTTCACCTAAGATCAAGTATGCCAAGTTTCGAACTTTGCAAAGGAAGGTAGCACTCACCTCGACTTTGATATGACAATCTTTTACAATGGGACCCAATTAATACTGCCTGAAAAGGCATTGTTTTTTTTAACAAAAATAGGCAAAAGAAAGTAGTTTTGGAGAGAACTCGTGCAGAGGGACCCTCTTCATAGATTATATATTGAAACCTGCATATGGGCTGGCCCAGAAAAGTAGCCAGCCCACTTTGAGTTTTGCCTCTCTATAATATTATTTTGCCAACCGCAATAATTGCCACCAAAATAACATTTCCACTATTATAATTAGGGGTGTCAATTTTTGACAAGATAAGAAATTGAAAGGTTTAGATTAAACGTAAATAGGTTTGAGTCATAAACGGGTTAACACGTATAACACGATTAATAAACATGTTGTGTTTGTATTTTAGCAGTGTCAACTCGTTTAACACGTTTAATTATAAAAATAATATGAGTTACGATAATTTGTCTCACGTTGAAAGTTTATTTAAGATTTAAAAATTTTTTTACTTATAAAAGAGGATTATATTTTGATTTGTCCTATGTCTAAAGTTTACTAAACTTGAAAATTATTTATACATATATAAAGATATGTAACTTTTTTATTTAAAAAATAAAAAATTAAAATAAACAGGGTTAGCGTGTCAATACGTGTAACATGTTTAATAAATGAGTTAAGATTGGATTTTGAAACTTGTGAGTTCAGTTTAGATTTTGAAACTCGACACGATTAGTGAATAATGTCGGGTTAAGATTGACACATATTTTCGAATATATATATCTCGACACGACACGATAACATGAATTAACACCACTAATTATAATGACACTAATTATGTATGAAACTGCAAGTTGTTCAAGCTCAGCCCTAAAAAATTATCACATTATAAATGAAAATTACTCTTAACTCATTTAGTGAGCTCAAGTTACATTCCAAACATGGTCTGAGCTTGTTGATAATATGAAAGGTTTGGAAAAGCCAAGAATTGCATTTCTATTGCTACCTAGATTTACAAATTAGGCCTGTTGACTTCGACCCAAACTTGAGCCCACCTGATCGAGAGAACAGGAAATGTTTTTGGGCCCAATTTGAAGAATGGACCGACCTTCCCCAACTAAAGCCCGAGCTGAGGTGATACGTTTAATCAATTAATTAATTTTTTTTGAAAAACTCTAGCCATATATTACATTAGTTACATTTTTAATTAATTGCTTGGGGGAAAAAAAATAAGAGAATGGTTTTTACAGTCGTGATCGTCAAATTTGAACCTCTTGTGCATTTTAGGTGTTGCGATAATACATGATGCCAAATGTACGAAGGAGTGTGATTCAATAATCAACTTTATTCTCAAATATATTTAAATAATGTGATAGTATTACATTTAATAATATTATCTATTTCAAATTTTAATATTGAAATTTACACATCAAATAATGTTACATTATATCATCAATTGTATATTAAACACATTATTTCGTGTTATGATAATAGTTTACTGAGGTGCAACTAATTTATTTACAATAATTTTTAGAACAAATATTTAAAAAAGATAAAATATCTCATAAAATTCTTTAAAGATGACTCAATTGATTTTTTTTTTTTAAATTATACTAACCTTTCTTGAAATTTTTGAAAATTATACTGACTTTTTTTGTAATTTTTAAAATTACACTAACTTCTTTTACTTTTCCTAACAATATACAGATACAACCATTCAGTCAATTTTTTTCTTTCAAAAAGACAAAACTACTCTATTCATATATATTTTTTTTTAATTTTCAAAATTTTGACCAATTTTTTTTTATTTTCTAAATAAATATTGGTAAAATCTTTAAATTTATTTTTATATAAAAAAATAAGTTATTTACTTCAAATTTATTTTTAAATAAAAAATTAGAAAAATTATTCAAAATTGAAAAATGTAAAAATAAATAAGTAAAAAGGATAATTTTACCATTTTGAATAAAAAGATTTAATTAAAAATAGTATTTATTTATTGTCACATAAAATAAGAGAGATTAAAATAATTTTATAAATTTTTTTTAAAAAATTAAGGAATAATTGTTTGAAGTTTTAGATGAGACCAATGTAATTTATTTTTAATTTTTTTAAAAGTATTCGGTGGGCTTGTGACCCAAGGTATGCCTTAAAAGATGATGTAACTGCCTACATCAGATATCTTTCCTCAGTCAAGTCCACCTATCATATAAAAGCAGAGGCCTGTGACTGTGGAACCCACCAAGATCTTCATGGCCTAATCACTTTAAGGAATCATCGGATTTTTTTTTCCCAGCAGCAATTTTTTTTTTTTGGACAAGTATCACGGGATTTTCACTCAGTGATACACAATATCTTTTTCTATTATTTTTATTTTTAATAAAAAAAAATAAAAACTTTCAAGAGCATTTTTAGATAAAGTCATTAACACCCACTTGAAATTTTTGCACTACACATTGTGAGTGTTTAATTTTTTTCTTTCTTTTTCTTTTAGTCAGAAGAATTGAATTACTAGACTTTCATGTCCTTTTTAATTATACCATTGTGAAAATTTTGGTTTTTCTTGGGTTTGATTTTCATTTTTCCTCCTTTTTTTTTTTTTCCTATTGAATCAAAAGAATTGAACTACTACACTTGGATACCCTTTCAAATGACATATATACATCATTGTATTACAAGAATTTGAGATTCTAAAGTACTTCAAAATAAATTGTGAGGGGTTATAACAATAATACAAATAAAATTATATTTCTTAATTTTGTTCCTTTCTTGATATATATATATATATATATATATATATATTCTTTTGTTGCTATGCTAAGAATTAAATTGCTAACCTAATTAAACCGGCCGATTTAAACCAGTTTAGCGATATGATACGTCTTACATAAAACCACTAACCTATAACTCTTTTGTTATTATTAATTTATCAAAATTTGTATTTCTAAATTTTTTTATCTTATATTATATGAGTACTTTTCTATAAAATAATATTTAAAATAATTTATAGTTATAACAATTAGTTCGATTGATTAAATTAGTGAACCATTCTACATTTGTGAAAGTGTTAACGCCTATGTGATTCTAGTATACATCCCTTAAAATTTGGCTAGTCTTCTGGTCAGAGCAATTGTAATTTTCTTGCCAAAACAGTTACCCATTGAACAATTTTGTTCACTATTCTAAGTGCAATGTATTACGCTGCCAAAAATAAATGTGCTCGAAAAAATTTGAAGACTGCCAGGGATTCACAATTGTGAAGTTCTAAACTTTTTTCATGCAATTATTTGCAAATTTTATGTGCGATTGTTGCGCACTTTGAATGGTTGAATGCCCTAAGTCACACACTCATTTGAGATACTATTGGGACAAACAAGGGCAAAGTTAGGAAAAATATATGTAAAAGGGCTACAATTTTATTAGATTTTTTTCCTCAAATTTAGGAGGAAAATTTTAATGAAAATTTTTTTTTAAAAAGAATTTCCTTAAATTAGGAGGATACAGTCACACCTAGCCTAGCTCCACCTCGAGGGCAAAGTTTAAAACTAGTATCATTATAAAATTTGGAAAAAAAACTATTTATTTATTTATTTTTTTATCAAAAGTGAAATTCCTTGACAATTGTATATTCAATTAAAAAAGTGTATGCAGTGACGAAAGCATTTTAGACAGTTGGTTTTTTTTTTTAAATTATCGTAAAAGAATATGATATGAGGGTGTTACAGAATAATTGCTTGCCATGAAATATGAAGCTCGGTGTCCAGCAAGACAAAATAATAGGACAACAAATTATTCCTCAAAGTTCAACCACAAAGGGCAAACTTTTGATGATATGCACGTGGATTGGAACTTCACCCCCCTGAATCACTCATCCCCAGTTCCCCATTATCTTGGAGTTGACTTTGAAATGTTGGATTTAGAAATCCTCTTTATATATGGGAGTAGTTAATCACACTCCTTATTATATACCCTTTTGTGCTTCAAAAAAATTATTATTTTAATATTTAAAAAAGTACCCTTCGGTTTGTAAGTGAAGAAGTGGGAAGTGGGAAATGGGAGGTGGGAGGAAGTGGGATTAGCGCCACCCTCACATACACCTTTTATAGTGACCTATTGCTCACTTGATTTCAACTAGCCTCTCTGTGGAGGGAAGTGGGAAGTGGGAGGAAGTGGGATTAGCACCACCCTCACATACACCTTTTATAGTGACCTATTGCTCACTTGATTTCAACTAGCCTCTCTGTGGAGGAAAACAATAATGGACAGGTTTTCAGGGATGCATGGCTTTGGAAGTGAGAGGGCTCCTTTGTTAAGTAGAGTAAGCTTTTCACTTATTCAGGGACCCATTTGTGGTCTTTTCGTATTCAATTTTCTTTTGCAGTTCAGTTCTTCGGTTCTGTTTTGTTTTGGTTTGGTTTCTATAGTTGCCCGTGTACAATATTCTGATCCATTTTCTTAAATTGTTATTTTTTCAGTTTTGATTGATGGGTCAATGGGTCCTGATTAGTTTGTACTACTTGAACAACCCAACTTTGATGAGATTTATGTCTATCTGGGTTTTGTTTGATGGAATTTGCTAGGTGTAGATAAGATGAGTCTAACTAAGTTCAATTAAACATTCCTGGTGCTTACCAACTGTTTGATTTTGAGAATTTGTGTTAGGATTTGATATTTGATTTTCCTAACTGGATATCTTTCATATGGCTATGAAGAGATTTGCTGCAAAGTCTTTTCATCTTAATTATGTGACATTTCTATCCTCTTCTGAGTTTTTCTTTCTTTGATTTTTGTGTTTTTACATAGGGGAGAAAGAGAAATGATGCCTTGGAAAATGGTCATCTGACAGACCTTGAGCATGGTGATGCTGTACCGGTAATTGCTGTTCCTAATAAACCCTCCAATTTAATGTCATTCTAGTTGTTAACTTTTGTTCTTTGAAAATTCAGGCCGCAAACGTGGGGTTTTGTAGAATATTGTCACTTGTAAGTGGATGCTACTTGGTGTTTGTTCACGATGAAAATGAAATTATATTGTTGAAACATGTAAGGTTGTTGTTGACATCTCATTACTTCACAGGCAAAGCCTGATGCTGGGAAATTGATTCTCGCTACTTTTTCCCTCTTGATTGCATCCACATCAAGTATACTGATTGTATGTACTTTTTCTATTTGTGATCATTCTCTCTCTGATAGTGAAGTTACAACATCATATCAAATTTAGAGACATAAGAGTGTTTTTTTTTACGAAATTCTTATGATGCAGCCAAAATTTGGTGGAAAAATAATTGACATTGTCTCGGGAGATCTCCAAACACCTGAACAGAAAGCTGAAGCTTTGGCCGCTGTTAAGAACACCATACTTGATATCTTTCTGATTGTTATTATTGGGTATGACCATTCCTAAGTTCTTTTGCTTCACTCAATTTCCTGCTTGTCCCAGCTTACCATCTCATCTAACTACCAAAATGTCAGCATTATAGAACCGCTGTGAGTTTATTCTCTAAAGATCTGGAACTCCAAAACTGAAAGTTCCAAAATGACTCTGCATTAGAATAATAAAACTTTCCAGTGTTAAAGACTCGGGTTTCCATGAAGTGGTTTTTTTCCATTCCAAGCTACAGGATCATTGTGGCATCTCACCGAGTTATCAATCTTTTTACTTCTTCTTTTTCAGTTCAGTTTGCACAGCACTTCGAGCATGGCTGTTTTCTTCTGCTAGTGAAAGGGTTGTTGCTCGGTTGAGAAAGAACTTGTTCGTTCACCTTATTCACCAAGTAAAGATCTTTGGTGCTAAGAGTATGACATCACCTTTGGTGCTTTCCATGTGAAAGTTCGTTCACTATAGCTGATAAATTTGCAGGAAATAGCATTCTTTGATGTTACTCGAACAGGGGAGCTCCTAAGTAGGCTATCTGAAGATACGCAGATCATAAAAAATGCTGCCACTACAAATCTTTCCGAGGCCCTAAGGAATCTGTCTACTGCATTTATTGGTCTTGGTTTCATGTTTACAACATCATGGAAGTTAACATGTAAAGCTTAATCATTTTTAATTAGATGAACTTTCTTTATATCATCAAAATTATAGCATGATCATTACAACTTCTTTTTCATCATTCATGTTTAGTGTTGGCTTTGGTTGTCGTTCCGGCCATTTCTGTTGCTGTTCGTAAATTTGGCCGCTTTCTTCAAGAACTTTCCCATAAAACTCAAGCTGCAGCAGCTGTAGCTGCCTCAATTGCCGAGGTTTGTTACATCTCTAGTATTTTCTCTATGTTGATTCTTTGATTTAAAATATTCTATGTTGCTCGAGCCTGCAATCCCGACTGACCAAGTTGATGACATGATTAAGGGCTTAAAGAATATGATAACTTGGAATTCAAATGTGTCAAATAATGTTCAAGCAAATTGGATAGCAATCAGTATGGTGTTATAAATATAGTGATTTGGATGAGCGTGTCTTTATTTTTTTTTTCATTGATTGTATTGCTGAAAGAGTTTTGACTGGAAAAGGGTAACATATGTTAGGTTATAACAACTAAATAATAGGTATCTACATGTTAGAGAAACCAAGTCAATCTGTTGAATCAAAATTCAGAACTATTGCACCAAGGTTGCTACCTTTTCATGTTAAGAAGATGCCAATTGTGGGGAGTACTAGTTACAAAATAATTTATGTAGATAATAATAATAACACTTCACTTTGAAATATTCACCAAAAATCCTATGCAATGTACTGTATGTTTTCATTACTGTTCATCATCGTTAATCTTTTTTTTTACCCTTTTATTTAAAATGTGCAATTTTTATTTAGGAAACTTTTGGTGCCATACGCACAGTGAGATCTTTTGCTCAGGAGGATTATGAGATCTCACGCTACTCAGAGAAAGTTGACGATACATTGAATATTGGACTTAAACAGGCTGTAAGTTCCTTAACTCATCTCTCTCTCTCTAACCCCCCATCAATCCCCCCCCCCCCCCCCCCAAACAAAAAAAAAACCATGCGTACACACAAACAGAGCAGCAGAACCAGCTTTTTAGTCTGTTTTCTTCTGTTGCAGAAAGTAGTTGGTCTCTTCTTTGGAGGTCTAAATGCAGCATCAACACTATCAGTTATCATAGTAGTCATATATGGAGCTAATCTGACAATCACAGGATCTATGACCCCGGGTGCTCTTACATCCTTTATTCTTTATAGCCTCACAGGTAATTCCCTCATTGTCAACCGCATTCAAATGGAACAGGAATGCCATTTTACATGTGATAAATTCGTCATCATGCTTATGTCAATCTAAGTAATGATAATTACATTTGGCTTGTCACAGTTCCAGTTTACTCAACTTGATCAGTTGTTCCACTTGCAGTTGGATCATCTGTATCCGGATTGTCTGGATTATATACAGTGGCAATGAAAGCTGCAGGAGCTAGTAGGCGGGTATTTCAGCTCCTGGATCGTGTTTCATCCATGCCAAAATCAGGAAATAAATGCCCTCTGAGGTTAGTTCTTTCAAAGCTACATTCCTCCAATACTCCTCTTCTTAATCGTATTTATGTTTTTTTCCCCCTTCTACCCAGGAATATAAATGTGGTTATTAAAGCTCCTTTGGAGAAAAGGCATAATAACTGCTGCACATATATAATTCAGCAGTACACCTAAAAAAAACTTGACCTGGACAACCCTTGAAGTTGGATGAGTTGGGAAGAGGCTTGGGTAATATTCCTAAGGTCCTAGGTTCAACTCCCACTTCAAGGGCCAACTACCTATCAAAATAAAAAAAAACTTGACCTGGACATGGAATCACAGTCGTCTCACAGGTTCACCTATAGTTATCACAATTTGTTACCCCCCTAGCGAATTGTGAATTGGATCGCATGATCTAAAACGTGGATCATTAGCGATTTGAAATGTAAGATTTAGCGTTCCAATCTAAAATAATAAAAACCCCAAAAAATTATACAGCAAATAAGAAAATACACACATACATCATAAATCCACCCCTGCTCTTTCCCAAAAAATATTCTTGTACCGATGCACCCATGACACCTCTTGACTTATCAATGATATTCTGATGTATCCATGATTTTTCATTGAACATACATTGCCCAAAGTAATCTTATGTTTCAAAAATATTGCAAATTCACAATTATTCCAATACGAAAGTACATGTCTTTCATGCATTCTTCTTCACCTTGTCCAATTCATGCCTTTTTCTTTAAAGATATATCCCCAGAACTTTGGTCAAGTTGTGTTGTACCCCTAATTTTCCTACTTTCTGAAGTTATTTCTCCCCCGTGCCAAATTGTTCACCCATCCAAAGTGTTCCCAAAAGTCAAATTATGTTAATACAATAGGTGTCTAAAATTGATTATCGAATGTCTATCGTTGAAGCAACCAAGACGCAGAAGTGGAGTTAGATGATGTCTGGTTTGCCTATCCTTCCCGCCCTGACCATATGGTACTCAAGGTAATAATATTGCGTTGATTGCTTTAGTTGTGATGGAATGTACTATATGTCTTTAAAGGAGAGGCTGTGCTGATGAATCTACCATTGTTTGAATTTTAGGGAGTAACATTAAAGCTGCAGCCTGGTTCAAAAGTTGCTCTGGTTGGTCCAAGTGGTGGAGGAAAGGTATCACTTCTCAAGTTAGAAGGTTTTTTTTTTTTTTCATACATTGATGGGGTAGGGGGGATTGAAGTAACATCAACTGTGCGGGGGAGTGGGCACTTGCACCACTTGATTGGAACTTGGTCCTACTTAAGTTAGAATTACTACATTACTTTATGATGTCTTATACAAATAATCTGTGAATAATATTTTAGATATAAAGCATGGGCCAGAGTACCTACCATGACTACTGTTTTATTTTCTGTCTGATGCAGACCACAATAGCAAACTTGATTGAAAGATTTTATGACCCTACCAAGGGAAAGATTTTGCTGAATGGGATTCCTCTGGTAGAAATATCGCATGAACATCTTCACAGAAAGGTATTTTGGTACCAAATGCTTCTCTTTTTGTACACACAAAATTCAGAATATATATGTGTGTGTGTGAGTGTGTGTCAGTTTTCAACAATGTAGTCTTCTTGATGGATGATTGGAAAATTTACACTAGCATATTCTGCCCTTGAAAATACAGATCAGTATAGTGAGCCAGGAGCCTGTTCTCTTCAACTGTTCCATAGAGGAGAACATTGCCTATGGATTGGAAGGCAAAGCAAGCAGTATTGATGTAGAAAATGCAGCCGTAAGATTCAAGTCTTGTTTACCAAGTGGACATTCTCTCCCTGAAAAACCATTAATTTTGATTAATTTAATTTTGAGGAATTGCAGAAAATGGCAAATGCGCATGATTTCATATCCAAATTCCCTGACAAATATCAAACCTGCGTCGGAGAACGTGGGGTGAGGCTGTCAGGAGGTCAGAAACAAAGAGTAGCAATTGCAAGAGCTCTACTGATGAATCCAAGGATTCTCCTCCTGGATGAAGCCACGAGTGCTCTGGATGCTGAAAGCGAATACCTAGTCCAGGTCTGATTTCTTAAACACACAGCCTAATCTTCATGTTTTCAGAAGAAAAAAAAACATGTATTTTCTCATGAATATAGTTGGTTATTCTTATTGTGATACTACTGTATATAGGATGCCATGGATTCTCTAATGAAGGATAGGACTGTTCTGGTGATAGCCCATAGGCTTTCAACTGTCAAAAGTGCAGACACCGTAGCAGTTGTTTCTGACGGTCTGTTAGTTGAAAGTGGCACGCACGACGATCTCCTCAGCCAGAATGGCATATATACTGCATTGGTGAGGAGGCAGTTGCAAGGACCCAAAACTGAAATCTAAGTTCTGAGATGCAGGTTATGTAAAACAATGGAATTCTAATAATGAAACTGCCTCACGATAATTACTATTTGTGGATATACGATTTGTAAACATAAAGTTCATACATGAAATATTGAAAGATTATCATCAACACAACTCGGACATGTCGAGCCAATAATAAAGAACAAAGTATTACTTCGAATATGATCCATTATAAACTTATGACCTCGGTTTAAACTATGTCGAGCTAAAGATAAATTTACAAGTCTTAGACTGAAGGAGAAGGCGGCCTAAGATCTATAATACAGGATGCTCTAGGTCATATGGATTGATAGTTAAGGTGATTGGTTAGCTAGTTGGGTTCTACTTAGTTTGACTCTACTAATTCGGCTCTACAAGTTTGGTCTATTATTTTGGCTCTACTAGTTTGGTCTAACTAGTCCACTCCAATGATAGAGCCAAACTAGCTCTTCCAGACGGGATTCTTATTGATTCTTTTATAAACTTCTATCACTTTTTTGGAAGTACACATGGAAATCGATCTATGACTTCAGCAAAACTGTTATGGTAGATGAGGATAGCATGTGATCAACCTATATAAATAGGTTTCACAAAGATATGTATTTAGAGAATAAATAATGGAGAGAAGCCTTCCTTATGGATTTCCATGTCTAGATTGCTTCATTTTCTTTCCAAACACATCACACTGAGATCCTTTTTGATGTGTAGCTTTCACTCTTATATTCTTACCAGAACCCTTTACCTACACTATTAAATACAATAATGTTATACTTTTTATATTTATATCCTAAATTTCAATCTCAAATGATGTCGTACTAAGGTAGCATAATCACATTAATTATATGATTTAAAGTATTTTTAATAATATGATGTCACATTATTTGGAATATAAAATTAGAATGTATGAGGGCTGACTATATATAATTAGAGGCCTAAAGCAATAAAATGACAACTCTAAATGAGACATTCTTTTAATATTAATGTAATTATTTTTACTTTGTTTCTTTTATATATTATATTTACTTTTGTTATATAAAATTTAATTATTTTTTAACAAGAGGAGATATATATTGAATGAAACTCTAATAATTGAGTTTTTATTTAAATAAATAATAGAGTAAATTACACTGACCTCCTCTGAAGTTTTTAATAATTGCAGATGACACTCCTCTTGCTTTTAAAATTATATTGCATCCCTTAACTTTTTAACTTTGATAACAATCTCTTCCTTGCTGTTAAGAGTCATTAGTGATTTTGACGAAATTTGCTGATATCATTATTTTTAGTCTTTTAAATACTAATTTTACCCTTCTTTAAGTTAAAAAGATATTTTAACCCTCCCTAGTACACTGCGAATGACAATTATAACATTTCTAATCATTAGGTTCAGTAAGTCTATATCTCTCTCCAAAACCTTGTAGCACCCTGAGTATACAAATTTTTCTTTCAGTCTTTCTCTTTTTAGACTTATAGTTAATGAATTTTTATGTATATATATAATCAAATGAATAAAACCAAAACACATATGTATATATATAATCAAAATATTATCTATAATTTATAAATATATATATATATATATAAATATATAAATCCATAATATATAGATATATATAATCTAATATATGTAATCAGAATATTATCAATAATTAGATAATATAATCAAAAAATATCTATAATTTATATATATATACATAATATTCAAATATATAACCCATTTGAAACCAAGTTGAAAATCATTTGTTGAAAGATATCCAAATTGAAATCCATTCGTTGAAAGACATTCGTATGTGAGGGATAAACTTAGGCAAGAATCTTGCCGCAAAACATGTGGATTTGGTTAGAGAGAGAAAAAAAAATTGGCTTCCCAGGATTGGTCGCCAACGATTTGCATACTCACGATTTATAAATATACATACAAATTGAACCTGTAAAATATATAAACACACATACTCATAGTTTTTAACAATACCCTTTATTAATCTCCTATGATATATATATATATATATATGTGTGTGTGTGTGTAAAATACAAAATATATACATGCACACCCAATTACATACAAATTATTAAATCCCTATCAAATTACAAACTCATCTTCAGCACTATATTTCTAATCAATCAAATGAGAGCCCAATTTTTTTGAGTATACGCAGCATCAAAGGTTTCAATTTGATGATTGGGGAGAAAATGAGAAATAATCAAAACATTCAGCAATGATGTAATCATCGATTTTCTTGGTGATTTTACGATTAGTGTTTAAGGAGTTGGTGGTGGTTATGATGGCCCCACGGGATATGACAGAGAGATAGACGAAGGGAAAGAAAATGGAGTTCGATAAGAGGAAGAGATGCCTTTTCGAAGACAAAGGGAAAGAAAATGGAGTTCGATGAGAGGAAGAGATGCCTCTCCGAATACTTATTTATGAAAAAACATGAAGCCACTGAATTGATGGTTCTCCAGACCTCCAAGAAGGCAAGGTGGTGGTATATGGCAACGTCAATGAAGGTAGGAGAGATCGATTTGTAGAATTGATCAATCATCAGTGAAGGATTGGCGAAGGACGTAAGGCTTATCAATGGACGTCCCTTGTTTGGGTTTATTTATAAATATATTGGAGGTTTTTTTTTTCTTTTAACTTTTTGAAAAAATAATTCATTTTTAATTGAAGGATAAATTTGTCCTTCTGAAGATTCTATTATCTCCGTTTAGCAACAAGGCTGACACGGGATGAATTGTAATTTCAAAAATAAGAAGGGTGTCATCTGTAATTATTAGAGATTCTAAAACAAGTCAATATAATTTACTCAAAATAATAATAAAAGATTATAAAAAAATAAGAATAAAACTCTAATAATAATAATAGAGTTAAATTTTTTTTTTTGGTAACGGAAGAACTCCTTAAGGACACGTTAGCTTAATAGCAGTCTTGGCGTTTAGCTCTTTGTCCTACTCTTAGGGGGTAAAACTCTAGATGCACCAAATCGCTCAGTAACATAAAGTTAAGTTTTTTTAAAGTCTTTATGGAACTTTTTTTTTTAGAATTAGATTTTTATTAACATTATACTTCTAATATGATTATACTATAAATCATAAATAGACTTTTATTGACTTTAAATTTCTAATTTAATTATAATATATATATATATATAATTTGAAGCATTTTTTTAAATGAAAACCTAAAATAATTATTTTATTGATTTTATGATTAAGTGCATTGAGTAAAACATTACTCTATTAAATATGCTTATCTTGAATTTGAGCCTTGACGGCTTGACCTATTAACCTAGTTAAAGCTCAAGTTTTATCTCTGTAACCAATTGGACAAAAAATTATAAAATGTAGATTGCAAATAAAAAAGCAATTATACTTAACTAAAAGTATAGAAATATTTCATATTTTCTATAAAAAAGAAAATCAAATATGAACTATTAGGTTGGCTATAATATTGATCATATAGCTTGTATTAAGCCACCTAAACAATTCCTTATGTGGTATTTAGGTTGTGTTAAACCACTCAAACGAGTCTTAATACAGTATTCAGCCCATCTTTAAACCATCTAAAGAAGCCCTTATGCAATATTTAGACTATGTTAAACTATCCAAACGAGCCCTTGTAAAATCAATCTGATTTCATTTATAAAAGAAGGGCAGTTTCATTTTTTTATTTATTTAAGTTGACATTGACAAAAAATAAATAAATATATTTTATTTTATTTTTTTAAAAAATGAGAATAAAATCCTCCAACCCAAAATAAAATATATGGCTCCACCCCTCGTAAAATAGTTAAACCATCTAAACGAACCCTTATTTAGTGCATTTGATTTCATTTATAAACAAGGATGATTTCATCTTTTATTTGCGTTGACATTGGACAAAAAATATAAAAATTTTTGAAATTCAACAAAGCTTTAATGTAAGAAATGGGAAGAATAATAATATAATTTAACTATTAATCAAAAAATATTAATAGAGAGTCACTTTAATTTTAGAGAATACAAGGCAAAACATATATATTTTTCTTTTTATATATATACAATACAACAATGAGGTAAGAAAAATCGAATTCATGTTAATTGCGTAAAAAATGATAACTTACACTACTCGAATAAAATATTGATGATAGCATTTGTATTTGTCAATAAATATATAGAAGATTAGTGTAATTTATTATCTTATTATATATATATATATATATTTGAAATAAGTCAAAAATATATGTCAAAGACAATGTTAAAACTCTTTTGAAGGTTATAAATGGAATCAAGGCAATGTTGAAGCTCTTTTGAAAATCATGTTTTGATTTTACCACTAATATACTTTACTAATTAAATTACCACGTCTCAATTCGGATTATCTTAGTTGGTGACTTATGCCTTTCTGCTCTCCTAACACTCCTTCACTAAAAAATGGATTTGCTTTGTGATTTATTTATCCATTCCAACCTTGAGCCGAGTTAGACCAACTCCAAGGACAAAAACTATTGAAAAATGTCTTTCAGAACAAGTGATTGGAGGTTAAAGTTCATGAATAAATATTTTAATATTCGAAGTCTCTATCTTTTAAATTAATTAAAATTTAGTTTATATTTTTTCTGTTTATTGAATTACTCCCTTTTTCTCCCCAATTTAATTTTACATTCTCAATCATCTTACCTCCGAAAACAATCACCACACCCTCTTGCGGATCCATGGTAGTAGCCCCACTCCCACTCCCACCCCCTCCCCCATCGATAGGCGTCGCTCCTCCTCCACTGGATTGGGCAAGGAGCACAGATCTACCATGCCCACCCATCGCAAACACTGCCGCGAACGCCCGCCTGCCGCCTCCATCAACGACGTCTTCAACGGGGCTGTTGAAGACGGTGGAGCAGGTGATTTCGAAGATTCTTTTCCTTGTTTTCTACCCAGCAACTCTGCATTGGGGCATGTGATGGTCTTGATCAATTTTCAAACTTTGCTTCCTTTGCGGCTTAATCAGTGGGCTCCAATTTTGTTAGGAGTTAACTACCTTAGTATTGCCCAATTACCCATAATAAGGTAATGCTATGCTTTATCTCTGTAAAATTTATTTCTCCCTAAATAATTTTCTTCCGATTTAGTTGCTATTGATTCCAATCCATTTCTGTTGAGATGGCCGAGACCAAATTAAGTGTAGTCATACATAACATAACCGTCATTGTAGAATTGTAATAGTAGTTTGGAAAGGTAGATTTGCTGGACTGAATATTTGCAAACAACCTATTAAGGGTTCCAATGGTTGATTATATCCAAGGAAGTAATTGACTCAACTCAACAAAGCTTTTACTCCCTTCTATGTGGCATATCCTTGTTTGATAATTTTTCAAAAAGGCTATATTTTTTTAATTGTATATTCTTTTCTCTATATAATTTTTTTGTTTTATCAATGGTGGAATATTACTATTTTTTTAAAGAACAAAAATTGTTTGATGCATTATTAAAAACATGTGTAATACTTTTTTATTTAAGAAATTTTTGAAAAAATATGAATTTTTTTTTATAGAAATTAATTTTATTTTTTATTTTTTCAATGTTAAGAGTATTATTACTTTTCTAAAGAATAAAAATTATTTGATGCATTGTTAAAAATATATGTAATATTTTTTTTGTTGAATGAATTTCTCAAGTTTCACTATCTTGGGACAAGAGACATTTCTATGTTATGGGACAGAGAATATTCTCTGTCTTATTCTCTCAATAAAGAATTTTTGATGAAAATTCTCTATAAAAAAAAACACGAATTTTTTTGACAGAATTTTTTATACAATATGGATCTTGTTTAATAAATCTCGACTTTTATAGTCAACATAAAAGTTAGATTTTAATAGTGTTAGACCAACTCCAATGATAAAAATTATCATTATTTTTTATATAATTTTAGCATTAGATCAAATCTAATGATAAAAAGTTATTTTAGTCCTGCTAAAGTGAAATTTTATTAGTGTTAGACCAACTTTAATGATAAAAGTTATTTTAATTCTACTAAAGCTAAATTTTAACGGTGCTATAGTAACAAAAAATTATATTTTAACATTTCTCAACTATTGAACACAAGAAAAAAAGAAACATCAAATCTGGATCATTAATATTTTGTAATCTGAAGTGTTGATGTGGATAGCAGTTACCAAAACAAAAGTTATATTTGATAGAGTTTTTTCTACTTTAGTCAAATTTTGATAGAGATGAAAATTATCATTAAAGTAACTTATCAAAATTTAGCTATGGTAGCTCCTTTAACCTTGTTATTGTAGTACCAAAAAGCTCTGTTTTGACATTTTTGTTTCGATGGTGAAATGTTATTTTTTTGGTAGAATTATCATTTTTTTTTTCAACTACCATTTTCAACCATTGAAAACAAGCAAAAAGTACCATCAAATCCGGATCATTAATAACTTGCAATCAGAAGGGTTGATGTTGATAGTAACTACCAAAACAAAAGTTATATTAGATAAAATTTTTGACTTTAATCAAATTTTGATAAGAATGAAAATTATCAATTGGTGTAAAACTTTTTAATCAACGTATCAAAATTTAGTTTTAGTAACTGCTTTAACCTTACCATTGAAGTTGGAGTGTGCTTAGCTCCAAAATCAGGTAGGAATCACGTAAATGTCACCATTTTAGTGAGCCATGCATATACTTACATATATATATAATGTAACTATTTAGTTTTAATAAAAAAAAATTAAATAAATAAAAAAGCACATGTATGTAATCATAGATTATGATTAAAATATGTATTCAGATGAAAAAAAAATTCATCCTATCGAATTTAGAATTAGGTATTGTTATTATTATTATTATTTTGCTCACTTGATAGGGCAAAATTATTGCGTGGAAGTGTTAATCTACACAATCAGCCAATTTAGTGTGATTGCCCTTAAGTTTTAAGCTTTCTGCAATATTTTATAATTTTTTTAATAATGCTCAATGTTCCAAATCCAAATTATACCAAAATTTATATTCTAAATAATATATCATTAAATGATTAGTGGAGATAATTATTTAATTTTTTGTCATTAATTTGCTACTACATCATTGGCGATGCAAACTTTGATACAAAAATTTGAGATATGTAATATTATTTATATTTTTTAAATACAATGATAAGAAAAAAAATCAAATTTATGTTATCAGCGTGAAGGTTAAGTGTCATAAAATAAGAAAAATTGTTATATCATTTTTTTTGATACAAGCGTTGTGACGAGGGAGAAATCTTAAATAGTATGCGTGTGTGCAGCGATTTGAATCAGAATCATGTGTATAAAAGATAAGGATACAAGTCGGGTGAGTAAATCCGAGCCCAATTCAAAAAATTATGGACTTGGAAAAAAAAATATGATACTTGAATCAGACTTGAACTTGAATTTAAATTGGGACGGGTTTGGGCAGGAGCATTGAGTACCTAAGTCCAAATTGTTACTACTTAAAATCATATATTTTATACTTCAATTAATATGAATCGTTAGATTTTAAATATTTAAATAATTTTGACTGTTTATTTTATTAATATATTTTATTGGAAAAGGTTGAGAAGTAGGCAAAACTCTAAGAGACTGTTATAAAACTCAAAACACGAATTTGAAATCTAATTGAGACCCAAAAAAAAAAAAAAAAAAAAAAACTCTAATGTTTGGATATCCAAATAAAAAACTCGAGAGATATTTTTGTCAGAAGAAACTCGGATTCGCTTTTTAAATTATTCTTGAGCTCGAATTTGATGGCCCGTATCACGAGTTAAGATTGGTTAAGGCTTAAATTCAGTCCGAACCCGACCGACCTACCGAATTGTAACCCTATAAAAGAGATGAATTTTTTTATTTTGGATGGGACAACTTGTATGATTTACAAACTATTAAAATTAATAGAGACAGCATTGGAAGCTAATTTATAAAAGTTGTACCCATGAATCATATGCCCCTTTTTGATTTTTGAGTTGCCCTCTCTAGAAGAAAGAAATAAGTATAAAATCACAAACTAGTTTCAAAGCTTTGAAGCATCACAATGCAGAAGCTATTGTCCCTCAAACTACTCTCAAAATCTGCCAGAAATCTCTCCTACAACTCTTCATGCTTCCAATCGATTTGCTCCAAAAACTTGTTTTCTCTCTCTAAAACAAATCAAGAGCACCTTCACTTCTATCCTTTTCTCAATCAGCCGCACCATTTATTTTCTCACTTCACTATTTCGTCACATTCATGGCGGTCGAAGAACGGTTTTCCAGAGAAGATTTATGGGTTTCTCTCAAACCCAGTACTGGTAAAGCAATTGTTACCAAATGCCCTTTTGAAGAGTACAAGCAAAGGCCTCATAGATTCCAGAGGTGGGTTTCTCAGAGCGCAATTACGAAGGCGAATTTTTGATTTCAACCCATCATTTGAGTCTCACCGCCGTACCTGGTAATATATTTTCTTTCAAATTTATGGTCCGTTTGGTTACTGAGAAAATTTACTGAAATAACTTTTGGGATCTTATAAGTTCTTGGAGTATGTATAATTCCCAATTTTTCTTTTCTTTTATTTTTCTATGATTTCTCAGTCACCAAACACGAATACTTTTTTAAACTCATATTGAATAAATGATCATCTGGGTTCATGTGAAAAATGAAAAAACCACCATTTTTTTTCTTTGCTTTATGCTCATATGTGATGTTTTAACGAATTTGAAGGATTGTTGCAATTTAATTAGGGTTTTCGCTTTTAGTTTTTCTGGGATGATTTCAGTGGTAACAAGAAAGGGCGCTGGCAATAACAGAGGAAGACTATACGTGTCATTTGATGATTTGGTTGAAAGTACACAACTTCCCATTTTAGTGTTTCACGCTATTGCTGTTTTCATTCCGCACGAAAAGCATCTGCACCCTTAACCAAAACCTCTCTCAGTCTCACTCAGTTTAACCGCAATTTTTCAGCAGAAAAGGGGAAAATAAAAGTAAAAATAACTTCTAAAAAAAATAAAAAGTAAAAAATAAAAACTACAAATTGTATAAAAAAGTAAATAGCTTATATGACAGGTTTGAAGTCCAAAAGAATTACATTTTCTTTTTTCTTTGTTAAGAGTTACGTTGTCATAGGCTTCTATATTTCATATCACTGAATGTTTACACGGGTGTCATTTATTTATAAAAAATTATAATTGTTTCTTGGGGTGCATTGCTTAAATTTTGAGGAGTCAAAGTAGGGATACACAAAGTAATCCAGCAATATTAGCTGGAAGTTCCATTAGAGATTATCAGGCATAAATCATAACTGTAACAATGAACAAAACCTAAAAGAATTGTAAGTGTTCTGGTTTTTCAAACTTAGTCTGTTTTACTGCTATGCAATTGGGCAGCCATGGACCTGTTTGGATGCAGTTGTTTTTGTTTGTAAGAGTAAATAAATGCCAGTAAAATGCATTTGGCTTCTAAAATTTAAGTCTCTACTAAACTTCCCCTAAGCTTTTGTAACAGGTCGAGTTTTTGCTCGGTGTTTAGCCATCTGGATAGTAGCTTGAGAGTACAAACCACATTCACATAAGACTTATCGAAGATAATAGCATAAAAACTTAATTTTGTTCTGTAGTGGAAAGGGGAGGGAAGGAAGCCAGAAGAATTTTTGGAATCTTACATACTTAGTTGGATGGGTTCTGAATAAATGAAAAGCTCAACTCTTGGCAACCAAATGAAACAGTTGTGTAAATGGGAAAGTGAGTTGGGGAACAATATTGGAACTACACACACACACACACACACGTACAAATATATTGACAAGGATTGAAACTCAATATGATCTTGGGTGTAGGAGAATACTCTCTTGACCATACATGTGCATGCATGTGCACATGCTTGTTTATACTGGGGTAGGGTGAACATGATACATGTGGACAATGTTCATGGTAGAGGACCTAATGGTCAGTAGTAATTTTGCATCGACATTGTTACCTTGTTTGTGCATTGCGGGGTTGTTAACTAGAACCATGATGGGGTCCTATTGGAGATGAACAAATAAAGAATACTTTTTAGTGGGGGTATTAACAATCCAGTCCTATTCGCCTAGATGCTCATATTGAGAAAACAATTTTGGTGTGGCATCCTTTTCTTTTCTTTTCTTTTTTTTTTTTTTTTTTATAATGTAATGTTGTCACTTTTGAGATCCACAAGCTGAATTATTATGTCTCAAAGTTTTGGATATCATAGAAGCTCTCAAATTCTTTATTTTCTTTTGTAGATTTTATATATATATATTGTGTATATATATATATATATATATATATTGCTCCTGTTTGCCTGCATGTGCATGGGTTGTGCCTCTTGGTCACTTCTTGATATATGTAATCTACTTATCCAAAAATGTTTCCATTCAATTTGAATTAGTAGTGATAATTGGGAGATTTTTTAACCTTTGCTAAGAGAATTTACATTTATTTTGTATTTTTTATAATTATGATCAACATTGGAAGACATTTGGTCATAGCCTAAGCAAACCTAGCCATTTCAACATCAATTAGAATTATATTTGTTATGAAAGTAATGCATAATATGAGATGCAAGGTGCATACAACTTAATTTCTACCGTGTGAGTCACATGAAGAATAAAAGAAACTTTTGTCCCTTATTGTGGAAATTATAGAATTTGTTGTAAGCAAACCATCAAACTATTTTTGTCCCAAGCACCAGATAGTGGCGTTGTGTGGAACCATTTATATTTATTATGATGTAACACCAAATGCAGTTTATATGTCTTCTTACTCAATTAAAGAGACAAGGAAATTGGAATTATGGTCAAATCTTTTGATTATATATTTCAAACATAGGTGTCTATTAAAAAAGTCCAAATGGAAATTTCTTATGGTTGAGTCTTTTGATTATATATTTCGAACATAGGCGTGCCAACTAAAAAAGTTAAAATGTCAATCTAGCTCTTCTGTTTGAACTTTAAGAGTTACTGGATGTCGGTAGGAAGCATGCTTGTGATGTAAATACATTACCAAATTCCATTATGAACTTGGAAAGCACATTTTGATTCTGATCACATTTTATTTAGTCTTGCTCAAACATTTCCTAGAGCTTGTGTCTAATATGCCTTAACGATGATTTTTTAAGTAAAGTCATTGGCTTAAAACTTTAGCCACGTGCTTCTTGGAGTGGATTGGATTATCTTTACAGTTACAACTGGATTACTCTTCTTTTGTCTTTAAACCTGTTGGTAGTGAAGGAGAGAATACTCTTCGTTTATTCTTCTCGGCTTCTCCTGAATCCCAACGACCCTGTTCAACCATCACTTTCAAGAGATTCTCTTCTTATTTTCTCAATTATTTTCTTTTGAAAATCATGCTTGCATTTGATTGATTCATTGAACAATCCTATTATTTGGATTTCTGCTGTGTGCTTGGCTTATCAGTACAATATATTTTTGTCCTTATATGGTTTAAAATTTTCATCTCTCTAATTCTGCCAAATGCATCAGCTAAGATGGATCCCATTATTCAAACCACTTGGATATTTATGTTCTACTTTGTTTTGTGCTTAAGGCTGTTCAAATATATATAAAATAATGTCCATTCTCCCATTCGCAGGCAGTCATGGTTCCGGAGGCTAACACCTGATGGCGTGGTCTTGGGCTTGATTTTAACTAATGTAGCTGTTTTTATGCTATGGCAGGTCGCTGATCGTAAATTTATGATGAATAACTTTACAGTGAGTCTCATTGATAAAATGTATTTGGTTATTACTAAATAATTCCATTACATAAAAGTTTCTTAATTTTATAATATGTTCATTTTTGTTCCATTTTTTTCTTATTATTCTTGTTCTCTGAGCAGATTTCAATAGATAATTTTAGAAGTGGACATGTGCACACATTGATAACTTCTGCATTCAGTCATATTGAAGCTGGGCATCTTATTTCTAACATGATCGGACTTTACTTCTTCGGAATGAGTGTAAGTTTCATGCCTTGGAATTTCTATTTCAGTTTTTTGACTTTTTGTTTACATCTTACAATCTGGGATTCTGGTGTTTTTATCAAAGCAATTCATTCAGTTGGAGAACTACATTGTAGATTTTGTTTCAGCTGCTGAAGAGTCAGCTGTTTATGATTGTTCAATTAGATTTTCTGTCAATTATATGATTCCTTTCTCTTACCTAGGAAAAATTAATGGCTGTTGTGTTGTACCATGGAAATTGAAGTGGTTCATTGTGCTTTTGCTGGCATCAAATTATTTTTTTTAGGAAGACTTGTTTATGATAAGAGCATTGTAGGATTTCAGTGAAAGACCTTATTTTATTTTGTTGATTATGGTGATGTTCCCATACTACTCTTATCAACTTTCACTTTCAAGTGCCATGTAAAATGCAATGGACAGATTCAATATCCATTAATAGTCCAAAGGAAAACTTATTTTATGACAAGAACATTGTAGGATTTCAGTGAAGGACCTTATTTGATTTTGTTGATGTTCCCATCATACTCTTATCAACTTTCGTTTTCAAGTGCCATGTAAAATGCAATGGACAGATTCGATAGCTGTTTAATAGTCCAAACAACTTCTTAGACACTGAAAACCTAATTGGATGATCACTACCATATACTTAAAGTCTAGAGGAATTGGCATATTGGAGGTTTTATTGAGTGGATGCCCAATGAGAATTGAAGATACCTATGGGAATATATATGCTGGACTAATGGAAAAGGGTTCACACTTTGATTCCAGATAAAGTAAGGGACTTAAAATGATTACGATGGTTATTAGTATGGGAGGGCTATTTCCAGAGTCTTTTTGGCTGCATCTGCAGTCTCATAAATGAATGGACAAGTTTAGATAGGCTGCAAATGCAACCAAAACCTGTGGAGATAGTCTCTAGCTGTCATAATAATTTTTAGTCTTGCTTATTATTATTTTTATTCAATTGGGGGATTGGCTAGTTAACACTTGTCTCTTTATAATATTTGAATGCCGTATCATTAAAGAAAAAGAAGAAATTCAACCATCATAACTTTTGTTAATCATGGATTACTGACGGCATTTCCTTACTTTTGATTTAGTGGAATATTTAATGAGAAATTGCTTTTTGCTAATTTCATTTCATTGGTCAGATTGGAAGGGTTTTTGGACGTGAATATTTGCTGAAACTCTATCTATCTGGGGCAGTTGTTGGCTCAATTTTCTACTTGGTGCACCATGCCTTTATGACCTCATCATCAGAGGTACGGTGATACTCCGAAAATGTTTGGATTTTACTAAGCCAGTGTGAGACTGAATTTGAGAGAAATTTGAGTTTTGCACTCATACCCTTAAAAAGCACAGAAAAACAGAGAAGGAGCAGATGAATAAGTGTATCTCTGGGTGCATGGATTTAACATTGAGAACTTGATACACAACAATTCAAAGGATCCAGAACATTAAACTCTATAATGAATATCAACAGAAGTTGAATCCTGAACATTTAAATCTATAATGAAAGATCTTCAGAGGTTGAATTTTACCGGACAAATCATGTACATATTCCTACATGTTAATCAAATTTGTGCATGAGTTTGGTATAGTTCAAATTTATGTTCATACAGGGTTGTGCCTTAAATTACTTACATCAATATTGTTGTACAAAATATTAAAAAAGAAGTGCATGTGATTTGTTCACCAGAATTCAAGCATTGGTGGTCATATAAGTTTGCATACGAGATGTCAAATTATAATTAATTGACTTCTTGGTGAATTACTATTTTGTCTGTGGCATTCTATTTGTTATCTACAGACACAACGCATGTGGGGCATGGACCCTTCAAGGACTCCGGGATTGGTACGCTGACATTCCTGTTTCCCTTGGGCTCGACTTTTCTCCTGATCAATTAAGCAAGTTAGTGAATGTCAAGCATTAGTTGAAACTTATAATTCATCTGACTTCTGATTTTGCCTTTTGGCATATAGGGAGCAAGTGGGGCAGTAAATGCTATTATGTTGCTCAATATATTCCTCTTTCCAAAATCTACTCTCTATCTAGAATTCATCATACCAGTTCCTGCTATCTTACTGGTAGGTTCAGTTCCATGTTAATTATATTTAGAAAGAGAGAATTATTATTTAATGCTAATTTGGCAGTTCCTTACAAAATAGTTTGGATGTCATTGTAGGGAATATTTCTTATTGGAAAAGATATGTTGCGAATATTAGAGGTATGGTCTTCCTTTTTCTTTTTCATATAATTTTCGATGGAATAACTTGATCTTAATGATTATTATGATCAATCTATGACGTGACGAACCCAACATAAAAAATGCTTTATGTCCACTTGTAAATTTGAGTCTTGTGAGATATTATCCTTTCAAGCCACTTGTGAACTCACTTAGCCATACACCTGTGCATATCCTCAGAAATGAAACATAATGAGAGCAGACTCATGATTTTAGGAATATTACCATATACATAGAGATTTTGTTCTATTGATGTCACATTTCATCACTCAATGGCAGTCACGTTGATCAAATATTTGGTGTCTTACGTCATCACTCAATGGCAGTACATATTGATCCTGGCTAACATTTTTCTGAATTTAGATTTAGAATACTTTGTGGTCTGCAAATGTGCCACTCGATAGATATGAGGGATATCAAACGTGATTGCTTCCATAAAATCATCAATCAATGTGTATATTCCTGGGCCTTGATTTCTATAACTGCAACTCGTATTATCTTGTTGTCAGGGAGATAGTCAAATCTCAGGATCTGCTCACTTGGGTGGTGCTGTGGTTGCTGCCATAGCATGGGCACGAATCAAGAGGGGACGCTTCTGAATTTGTAACTGATTTGCAAATTTGACTCCGGCAGAGGTTATTTGAACAGCATCTTTCAATACGATTTTCTCCTCATCAGGTTGAACACCTCTATGTTTTTTGGCAAGAATCCCTTCCATTAGCTCTTTCTGGTGGGTCGAACTCACATTTCCTAGAATGTAGGATGCTGGCGAATTGGAACTAAAAATGGCAGTGCTTCTTGATAGTAAAATGCTACTTTACTTTTCTTTTCATTTTTTTTTTATCCCCATCGCAGGGGCTGAAAGAAAATTCATTCACAGACGGTACAGGTTTCTATTGGACTTCAAATTTTATTTAACTTTAATTGTATACCAACAAAGTAGATTAGCTTATGAATATTTTGACCTCCTTTCTGTGATATGACCCCTGACAATTTCAGATTAAGATGGGCTTAATTGTGTCGTCATCTCTGAATTTTATGAAAGCTATGGGGTTCAACTTTATTGAGTGCATCAGTTTCCCCATGTTGAGAACAATAAATTTGAACTGATGCCCATTATGCAGTAAACAAATGAACTGATTGGAATAAATTTAAGAATAATCTGGAATATTTTTCACATGCTAGCATGGCCCAAAAATTTGAGGGAAAGATTGGATAATTGGCTTACATATCTCCTTGTCTGATTGCCAAAAACTGACAAGGTAGTGTTTCCATTTATTCATCAAAAGAGTTTTCCCATTTAAAGGTAAATTAATTTTCTTTGAAACCTGTATAGGTTTGTTGTGTTATGGAATTTGGGATAAAAGATGAATTTGTGAAATTTGTGCAACAAAATAGCAGGGTATGACGGTAGTAAAAATTTGAGAATTAAAATTCAAAGTCTCGAGTTCGAGTATTCTTTGGGGTTATTGGAGGTTTGTTCGGTCCTAATTTTAAGGTCTTGCGATTAGTCGAGATGCATGTGAACTGGTCTGGACATGTAGTTATAAATAAAATAAAATAAGAATAGCAGGGTATGGTGGATTAGTGTTATGGAGAAAAGATTTAGTGGTGGATTATTTAATTATAATTGTCATTATCATTCTCCTTAATTGAAATATTTATTTATCAAATTCAGTTATAGACATTGAGAATGTAATGCCTAAACGAGTAGAAGTTGACTTGATAAACCATGATAGCCTATCTCATTGGATTCACCTTTGGGTCTTTGGGGTTCGGAATCCAGTCTCAATAAAGGGACGACGTTACTGCAAATAGGCAAGGAACTATAAGTAATCCCAAGCCCAGAGATTAATTTAGCCTTGTTATGAAAGCACAAACTCTGACCATGGATTCTAATTGCTGTTTAGCGAAACTACCTATCACTGACTTCCATCTTTAATAACCAGGATGTTTTTTCATTAACATTTTTGTTAGTGACAAAGGAATTTGAAAGTCTGGACTAACTAAAAGTGTTTATGGAAAGAAATAGCTAATGAGAATAAGTATTTGGATGTTTGGTAAAGTTGTTAAGTAAATATGGAATAGGAAATGACAAGAAGAAATGATGAAAGGACCCAAAAAAAAACAAAAAAGAAAAGAAAGAAAAATTGGATTTGAATGAGTTTAACCAAATAAGTACTTACTAAAAAAAATAACTTATTGAAATAAGCTAATTCTAATTTAAAAGCGTGGCCTTGCTGCATAAGTTGGTTTTAACTTGTTGCATTTAAACAACTAATTTTGAATTTAAGTATTTAATTTCTCCCTCAAAACGCAACAAGCTAATCTTATGAGGTATAAAAATTGAACGATTTTTTGCATCTAAATTACACAAGAAGGCTTAAAACAAAGTTATCCTTGCTAAGGTCCATGAAAATGATATTCATATCCTTTACAACAACTTTCTTACAATTGGCTCTACACCTTTGTCCTTTGTAACTTTGTTTTTAAAAAAAGATGACTTGTACATGGTGAAGTTTTTATTAGAAATGTGTCATTGAAAAAATTTGTATTTCCTACTAACCCGACCTAGTAGTTCCTCCTCTCTCCCTCTCACAAGCTACCTTTAATTAATGTTATCTAATTACCACACTCACTTCTCCTCTTAGTTCCTACTTCCACAACTCCAAAGACTATATTAAGTCCAGAAATATGATATCAAGTATTAATTATATATTGATGAGAAATATTAGCGTCAGTTGTAAATATTCAATATTTGTGATCTGATTGGCCCATGCATGGTAGCACATGAAAAGGATGTGTGTAATGCACGTACTAATTAAATCGCGAGTTCACGTTAGTAATCCTCTTATATTGATTATACTAAACTAATTATACAACCAATATTAATCAGAGCCAAACTAGTTTCCTATTACTTCATACATATTAATAAAATATTATGCAATGTCTTAGCAAAACATCAATAATGATCATATGTTTACACACTTATTATTTCTAGAGATATATCAGTCCTTAACAAAAGCATTCTTTTCTTCTTCCTCACTCCCCCATTAGCTTCGTCACCTTAAAAAAGGTTAAATAAAATTGGAGTAAGCATAGAAAACTCAGAGAGTATTTCTAGAGCACTGAGGTAGGTTTCCAAGTAAACTAATTTTAAATACTCTACGGATAGCTTAAAATAGAAACTTAAAGAGTACTTTGGTTAAATAAAGTTATTTAGCTTGAACAAAGTACTAGATAATACTTTATTTTCATATTAGAGAATATATCATAATCATAGTTTCAAACTTATTGTATCATGTCCAAAGATATGGACGAAACATATGAATCTGGGTCGACTCGGATTCTACAAATAAAAAAGTTCCTGTGGTATAGTCAGTGACAATAGAACAGATCTCTAGATACTCATAGGCCTATCAGTATGTGTTCCCTAACAAGACAACTAAATGCTGACATGTGTCCCCAGCATGACTCGTACAATGACATTTAATTCTCCATGTTCAAACATAAGGTTATTTATGGATTTATAAAACAACTTATCAACTTATTTTCCACAACATATATAGATATTATAAAAGAACTCTCTTTTCAAAATCATTTTAAAACAATATATTGAAATATCACTACAAAAATACTAAGTTATATAAGAAACCTTTTTTTTTCAAGGGTGGTTCAGCCAACAGTCCATGAAAAGTATTAAATTATCATCTAATCCAAGTCCAAACACATTAACCTATAAAGTCCTTTAATTATTCATTTTCGAAAACACCCCTTTTATTGAAATCCCGTCAAATTTGAAACAACCTCCAAATCTTTTTTTGTAAAACTTTAAAATTCAACAACTTGTAATTTATAAATCTATTTTTAATAAAATTTATATATTTGGATTCTAAACATTGAGATCTATCAAACATGATTTATATTGATTATGAAATTTTGAAAAAAAAAATATTACTTCGAACTATAAAAATTCATTCCAGCGAAAAGTGTAAAAATTCGTTCTAGCGAACTAGTGAAAAACTTCATCCCAACAAAACTATATGTGAAAGTATAAAGTTTTACAGTTTTAAAAAATATAGTGAAAATTCAATTTTGCGATAAATTTCTTGATTTTTACCAATTTTATTCAGATTTTTGATTTGCATTTTGGATGTCAAAATAGTCTTTCAAGGTTGTAAAATGTACAAAAAGAAATAAAATAGCATTTAAGAAAAAGTGGATAGTAAAATTTTACACTTTAGCTGATTCATTAATTTGAACTACCACAAACTGTATAAATCCAAATTTTAAATAAAAAAAGCAGATTTTGAATGGCATGGCCAAATTTTTTTTTTTCTTTGAATCTTTGTGCCAAACACACTTTCGCTGCTTGTATAGTTTGTGGCTGAATTCAGTTCGCTATGAATGGCATGTTTGGCCAAACCTATTTTGTTTTTTTTTTTTTTAATCCAAGTTTTAAATAAAAAATTCATCATTGATCTCATATTCTAAGCAGATCGTGAGATAAAGAATCCGAGGTTCAATGGAAACCTTTGTAAATGCAAAACAAAAGTCAAAGCATGTACAGTTTGTGGATCAAATTTTTAGTTAAAAGGTCAAAGCCACAGAAACAAGAGTAATTAAATCCATACCAGCATCTATGCCTTGGTTTTTCTTTTTCCTATCCATGCTTTAAGTTACTTTCCATCGCAGCTTCATTGTGGCCTAGGGCAAAAACAAAAACCAAGGCGTCGCTCAAAATAATGAAGTTAGGGAGAGGCAGAGGAGGGCGTAGAGACGATGAGATGTGAAGTCCGTGAGAAAAGAGGGTTCATGATTTTGGGGACATTTTGGTTTTGGATGGATATGCGTGAAAATTGAGTTAGGGTATTATTGTTATTTATAAAAAAAATTATAAGTGTCATGTTATTGAGATGGATCTAAGTTAAAAATTAAAAACAATCGTATCATTTACCTTATATTTAAAAATAGCGGGAATCTTAAAATAATTGAACATTTTAAATAACTGTATAAATTCAAATTTTAAAATTCAATAACTTACAATATATGAATCCATTTTTAATAAAGATTATATATTTAGACCATAAAAATCAAGATTTATCAAACAAAATTCATATTGTATATGAAAATTTACAAAAAAAAAAAAGAAAAATTGCTATGAAATAGTGAAATTTTGGTGAAGTGAAACAATGAAGCTTCACTATTTTCTAGCAAGACAGTGAAATTTCATTGGTTAATCAAAATATAGAAATTTCGTTCATAAAGAAAAAAAGAAATTCATGAGATGAGATCACTTAATCAGAGAAAATTCACTTATTGTAGAATCCAAAAAACAAAGAGAAAAATTGGAAAAGGAAATGATTCATTGTTGAAAAATGAAATTCTCAATGTTCTAGCTTTTTTGCTAGTATCTCGATTCAATGAATTTTGGCTATGAACAAAATAGAGTAACCACAAGGATCAAACTCAAAATCACACTGTCAAATATTAAATCCCATTATATATATATATATATATATATATATATATATTACTTGTTGCCCTAGAATTGAGAACTTGGTCCTCCAGGCTTTTTCTAATCCCAATGTTAAACATTAAATCCCAATCCACCAGTTGAAAACTCCATTGGGGATTCCCACTTAGCGGTTGTACATGACACTTGACATACCAAGAAAGTTATACATGTTTCCATAACATATTCTAGAGAAACCTCACAATGATCGAGTGAGAAAAAGAGACTTAGTTGTGGTCGGTCACGGGTTTAAATTTGTAGATTTGTGATGATGAAAGATCACTAGAATGGAAGACTAGGACTAGAGAAAGTGTGTGACTGCATAATAGAAAGAGTCTATGATATTATGATTACAAGGGTACATGATATTAAGGGCATTATTATTATTTAAAAAATTATATAAATGTCACATCATAAAAAAAGACCTCAACTCAAAAACAAAAAGCCACATGTCATTATGACCAAAAAAAGAATGTGCATGGACTTTAGCTCGAATTTGATATTTTTGAGGGTTTTATCATTAATTAACCCTATATTATTTGGATTAATTACTTATTAAAACGTAATGGGACCTTATTCTCTTACTTTTACTTTCCTAGCCGCTATGGTCCCGACAATGTCCTTATTCCGTAGACTTGTTCATAATGGTTTGGACTTAAATATCATTTTATTAGGTTCCATTACTCAAATAGATCTCATCATTGAACTCAGAATGTCAGAAACCTAAGGATAGACCTCCTCATAGTTTTATTGGGCATATTTGTAATTAGACAAAATAAATTTTTGGGATTTAATTTGTAAAAACGGATTGAATTTCGAAGTCGAGAGTCCTAAAAAATCTTAAGGTAGGCTCTTTTAGATTTTTTGTAACTTATGTAGTAAGTAATTTAAGTTTAGGGGCATTTTTGTAATAAATTAAAATATGCATCGTTATTTTTGGAACCCATATTACCTAAATGCACATTGCATTCAAATTTTGAGGCTCAAAATCCTTAGGGTAGCTCCCATTTTAGAATATAATTGGTTTTTCATGTATAAATCTAATGTGAAAAAAAATTAGGGTAAATTACACTGACCTCTCTTGAAATTTCTAACAATTACACTGACCTCTCTTGAGATTTATGATAATTACACTAACCTCCCCTAATTTTTCTGAAAAATTACAATCACCTCCCTTCAGTCAAAATTTTCCTTCAAAATGACGAAATGCCCATTTTATGGTTTTTTTTTTATATACATTTTCCATATTGACCTAATTTTTTGATTTTTTTTTTCATTTTCAAATAAATATTGATTAAACCCTTAAATTTGTTTTCATATAAAATGAAAATAAGTTATTTACCTTAAATTTATTTTTATATACAATAAAAAATCTCTTTAAAAAAGGTTTAAAACAATTGGTCAAAATTGAAAAAAAAAAAAAAACGTAAAGGGGTAGTTTCGTTATTTTGAAGGAAAAAATTGCCTACAGGGGGGTGATTGTAGTTTTTTTAGAAAAAGTACGGAAAATCAGTGTAATTTCAGAACCCTCAAGGGAAGTCAATGTAATTAACCCAAAATTTAATTGTTTTGGTAATAAAAATAACAATCACTACATGTGGTTTAGTAGCTTGTAACTCGTTCCCTTAACTTCCTTGTTTGGTATTCGGTTCTTAGAGAAAGTAGTTTCTATAGGTAGACCAACGACCATTAGTGTCCAAGTGGTTCACTTCCTCTCTACTCTCTTGTAAGTCTATGGTTCGATTATCCTTAATAGTGTTGTGAAATTTTTTTGTTAACCCAAACCTCAAAATGTAGTCTAAATTAACGCCTTTAACAATGTTGAATGACTTTTTTTAAACTCAAACCTCAAAATGGCATAGTTTAACTTAACTCATTTAACAACCTAGTTCGAACTTGACTTGCGACCCGAAACCTGGCCTGCATAGTGCTTATTCGTTATTTAAAAACTTGGTTTGAACTTGACTTTGGACTTGGATTTGAGATCCGAAACCTGGCTCACACAATGACGTAACCCATTTATGCTCCCTATAATTACTATTACATTACGTGCCTAATATGTCACAATATCATCAACGAGCATATAATGGTACTAATTATTTTCCTAAAAATTTTGGGATATTACTTCTCTCTCTCCCTCGTTCTCAACTTGTATTCGTTGAATGTTCTCTAGTTTCCATATTCACTTCACTCAGTTTCTACTTCCACACCTCTATAGACTATATTAAATTTAGAAGTGTGACATCAAGTAGTACGCCAGTATCACCTCACCTAGGAGGTCTCTTTCCCTCTCTCTCTCTCTCTCTCTCTCTCTTTCTCTCTTTCTCTCTCTTTCTCTCTCAAGTTGTCTTCAATAATTGTTCTCTAATTACCAAATTCACTTCTCCACTTAGTTCCAACTTCCTCACCTTCACACATTATATTAAATTCAAATGTGTGACATCAAGTAACATAGAACTTCCTTGGAGGGCGCTTTTAGGGTGCGCCTTATGAAGCAAGCCAATAGAATGACTAGGAAGTGTTAATGGTGTTGATCATGGGAGTCGGCCTGCCGAGTTTTGAATTGGGAATCACCTTCTGTAATATCCCGACCCGGGATACCGGGTCACATGGCACGTATTACGAGAAAAAGAAATTATATATATAATTAATTAATTATTAAATTAATTAATTAATTATAAGAAATGGATATATGTATATGTATTAATTAAATGTATATGTATATATATATGTATTAATTAAATGATATATGTAAAATGTAAAAGTAAAATATGATAAAGTATAAGAGTGAACAATGTGTGAAAAGGTGTGTGTGAGTCGGCTGGTGTGTGTGTGTGTGTGTGTTGTCTTATATGTGTATATGTATATATATGTATATATATTATATGTATAAATATCTCAAAAATTAAATGCAAAGTAGGAAAGAAGGAAAGCAAAATTTATGAGATGGGAAGGCTATGTAGGGCTATGAAATCAGAAAGAAGAGAGAGAGAATAGAGGAGAGAGAGAGAGGTCGGTTCTCTTTTCTTTAAAAGGAAACAAACATGCATTGCATGCTTGTTTTGTAAGAAAAGAGAAGCTAAGAAACAGAAGGAGAAGAAGAGGAAGAAAATCAGAGAGAAAAGACCTAGAACCCACGACCAAAAAGGTGAGAAATGTTCAAGTTATCATTTTCTCTCTCTAAAATTTTGATTGATAGGAACTGTTTTAAGTTGTTTATATACGTAGGATATGTTATATATATATGTTTATAAGTGTTTTAAACATGAGAGGAAGCCTTGAAAACACCTAAAAACACCTAACCCAGAAGCATCCTCCATTAAAGACCATGCTTATAGCAGGTCTGACCCGATGGAAACCAAACTTTGTTTGGTGTATAAGGACCTCTAGTAGACCCTACAAGCATGTTAAAAACCTACGTACGCGACCTTGAAGCTCAAGAAATGACCCTCAAATGTCTAATTACAGGTTACGGGTTACACCCCAACCCTTTTAAAACTTAGTTTAAATCGATATTTAGGAACGATATATGAATCCCCATGAAGAGGGGATCATAACAAACGAAATCCCATGAAATTTGGTTAAGAAATAAGCATGAACGACCGAAATAACAGTTCGGATTATCGAGTTCAAAACCGAACATATGAAGGGGTTTTAAAGTCTAAAATGAATGCCAATCGAATTGTATAAACCTTAGGAACATTTTGGGACAAAAACAGTGAAGAAAGATTGAGTGAAACGTCACGAAATAGAAGAAAAAGGGAAACTGAAACTAGGGTTTTTCAGTCGGTCGATTGGGGAAGACGATGACGGGTTGACTCGTTTTTAAAATGTGGCTGAGTCGACTCGGACAGGTGGCAGCCTCTGGGCTTGCCACCGATTAAATGGAACGGCGACGTTTTGGGTCGTGGTTAATTTAAATGAGACCTAGGGCTGACGTCATGATGACGTCAGCCACATGTAAATAAACCGGATAAACCGGTTGGTTTATGACTGGACCAGACCGGTTCACTTAATCCCTAACCAAACCCTTTGGTTTTCAAGTTTATTTAAAAATAAATAAACCAACACTTTACCTATTTACGGATTGACCCCAACTGTTGAGGGAAATTCTACTGTGGCCCAGATTTTGAGAATTTTGTTCAATTTCACCCCTAGAAAAATATTTAAATAATTAAATAAATATTTAATTATTTTAATAAATAAAGTAAAATTACTATTTTGTCCTTGGGTCATAAATAGAGCAAAGGAAGTCCAAACTAAGCCTATGAATAGTGTATTTTTACTATTTTGGACATTCTGAGACTAATGGTGGGGTCCGTTTTACGAGACGGGGCCCGAAAAATAAAAACACGTAAGGGGTAAATGACCAAAATACCCCTTGACCAAATTTAACAAGTTATTAGTGTATTCTTACTATCTCGGACCTTCTGAGTCCAATGGTGAGGTTCACGACACAAAATGGGGTCCCGAAAAATAAAGACACGTAAAGGGTTAAAAAGACCAAAATACCCCTGGTACCCCTAAAGCCAAAATGAAATCAGAGAAGGTCTAAATTAACTTTCTTTGACATCCCGGACTCAATAATGGAGTCCAAATTATGAAACGAAGTATAGAAAAATGTGACACGTAAAACGGTAAATAACCATTTTGTCCTTTCACATATAAAAGTCCGAATAAAATGTTAGGAAAGCCTAAACCGACTTTCTTCCACACTCCGGACTCAATGGTAGAGTCTATTCGACCTAAAGAAATGTCTAAAATAAAAAGACATAAAATTTGATGAATAGCATCTGTTGGATGACTATGAACTAAAATATTGCCAAAGAACTAAACTGAGGCAAGTACGAGAAATGAAATACGAAAAGACACGACACGTAAACATGTCAAATAAATAACTTTAAATTAAAGTTAATGGAACTCCCAGAAGAGTATGATTATAGAAATCTGTTTTCTTGACAAGGTAAATTGTGTTTTTAAACAGAGAATTTAATAGACACAAAAATAAATCAAGAACGAGAAGTTCCCCCGATGATGACAAGGGCACAACTAGCAAATGATCCGAAACAGAAAGTTTTCTGGAAAAAGCTAGAAAAACAACTCCAGATAGTTCAGAAATATATTCGGATTTCCAAAACGAACGAAGTGTGCTGTGTTAGCCCCTTCATTTACAAGACTATAACTAAGGAGCAACTAGCAGCGAAAAAGATTAAGAAACAGGAGGACACAGAAACGCTACAAGAATGGCTTCATAGGTTGAAGGAAGCTAAGGAAAAGGCGACTAAATAGATCGAAAACCCGAAGTACGAGGTGAGTAACCCTGTGTTTGAAGTGGAGATTTAACTCAATGGATTTAAAAAGGTTTTAAATGCAAAGATATGAAATGTTTGAAATTTCAAATTGAGTGTTTACATGATTCAGTTTTTAATTGTTCTATTTTTATAACCCCATTGTGACATGCTCAGTGATTGGTTTCTGCAACAGTTTTCCTTCAAATACTTTTCAGCATGTCTAGTTAAAATGCAATTAGTGTTAAATATTCTGAATTTGCTTATTTCAAGCATACGAATGTTTATCACAAAGTTATGAATGTTATGTTTTAAAGTACTCACAAGAAATATCTATTTGATATACTCATATGTTAAATGTATTTTTTTTATGCAAGATGAATGGTGCATAAGCACTTAGACAGGATTCTGAGTTTTCAGTTGCCCTGTAAAATAGGCAGGATTTTGGGTTTTACGGAACCCAATTGCCCTGTAAAATGCCGGTAGCAGGATTTAATCCCCCAGGCAAATGAGATATCTCCATTTATAAGTAAAATGGAAGTTCGGTTCGAAACGGATTCCACTAACGGAAGTGATAAGATGACAAATGATTTGAAAATGGAAGCAGGTTTTTACTCTCATTTTCAATATGCATATGTTTGAGTTTTATATACTCTATTTAAGAAATACATGATATGTTATATGTTTTAAAGTTCATATGTATAAGTTTAGCTT
The DNA here is from genome assembly GCA_008638375.1 of Nyssa sinensis. NCBI lineage: Eukaryota > Viridiplantae > Streptophyta > Magnoliopsida > Cornales > Nyssaceae > Nyssa > Nyssa sinensis. The sequence goes on along the minus strand of CM018036.1, from coordinate 13,129,407 downwards.
GAATACTTTAAATGTTTCAAAGCTACATGTTTTAAGGAATGCATATATTCTGTATTCAAAGTATACGAACAATTGGCGGTGACTATTTTACAAACTTTTATGTACTAAACCACTGCTAATTGAAAACCCCATGACGAATACTGGAATTGCTCACAAGCTTAGATTAGCTTACCCGGACTTTGTTCGGACCCCCCTTTCAGGTGATGCAGCAGACAGGGTCTTAAGGACGACAACGATGAGTCTAGCTGTTTTTGGAAGGATATGTTAAGTAGTTTCTTTTGAAGAACTTATGAACACTAGTAGTACGTTTTGTATTAATAGACAAAGTAAAAACATGTAATGAGCCCTCAGGGCAACCAAATATGTATTGTATTAATGTATGAAGTCTTTAAGTTTTCGTTATACTCTGAATGTGTAACCATGTATGCTATGTATGTAGCGGCAGTATCGGACGGATGTGCATAATTTAAAAATAAGAAAAGAAAAGAAAAAGTTTTTCACGCTTCCGTAAAACGTATGTTGCACATCTATTCGATACCGTTGCCTATGCGAGCCTTGTCTCGGGGCCCTCGGGTCTCGGGGCGGCGGTCGCGATCCAGTGATCCGCTTAGGGTGGGTTTCGGGTCGTGACACCTTCCATGGTCTAGCATCACTTAGATTTAGGGTCCCGTCGTTGATAGCATCTTCAACCTAGGTTCCAGCTCCTATTAATGCTTTGAATTATTTTAAAATAATAGGCAAAGAGAGGATCATAATAAACTGGGAGTAGATTCTTTCTTAACATTTGCACTTGCTTTACCTCACTAGGCCGATTGATCATTTGGGCTGCCTTGCCTCGCCAGTGAGTGATGAAGGCAGATAAACTCTATTTTGGCTCCTACTTAATAGTGTCCAAGTCTCTGAGAGTAATGCTAAGCTTGTTGTTGTACTTGTATTGCTTCACGAAGACGTTGCACAATTCTTCCTAGTCCTTGGGTAAGGCATCTTCTAGGTTGAGATACCAATGTAGAGTAATGCCTGTTAGAGTTCGATGGAACATTTGAGCTAACATATTGGTGTTAGCTCCTGAAGACTCCATGGCTCTCACATAAAGTTACAAATGAGTATTCGGGCAAGCGGTCTCATCAAATTTGTCCAAATTGGGAATTTGAACTTCAGAGGAAGACGAACCTTGAGGTAGAGAGATAACTCTTGGATATCAAAGATGTCATTGCCCCGATTCAGCTTATAGATGAGTGTTTCCATCTTTTCGAGCTTCCTCACGAGGTCTTCATCATGAGATTTTGGTTCCTTTACGGGTGGGTACTGCTCGGCCTAAGAAAAAGGATCATAGGTTGAGGATCCTGATTGATACTGTGAAGGAGGATCCTGACTCTGTATTGGAGGGATTGGTTGAGGAATTGCCAGAACATAGTTTTGTTCCACTAAAGCTGGGGATGGTGGAAACATCTACTGTGCTAGCTCTTGGACAATTCGAGTAAGTCTTTGTGACTCTTCCCTTTAAGCTGATATGTCTTTCCTTATTTCGACTATAACTTGGATCAACTATTTTTGATCTTTGGCTATAAGGACTGTGTGCAATATAGTTTCTTTCAAGGAACTGGATGAGAAATCACAAGCTCGAAGCAGTCTACCTTGGCTATTCCATTTCCAAGCCAGTTGAAATTACTTGATCTAATTATTCGAAAGATAGTCTCATTAATGATCCCTTAGTGGTTTGGAAAGCCCAAAAAAGTCAGTTTTGTAGGCCCAATAGTGAGAAAAAACAAAGTTTTTTTTTTTTGGAAAAAAGTCAGAACTTTCAAAAATTTGTGAAATTATAGAGTCTGGCTAAAGAACACACTATATGTCGCTTAACACTCGCCTGTGTGCCGATTGGGACACAAAAAGTGCAACTTTAAGACTTTTTTTTTCAAGTTTTCTTATCACTCGATTTTTGCGGAGGTCTGTGAGTGTCTTATACAAAAACTAGGTTTTCACCTAAAATAGGGGTCTAAGGTGAACTAAATGCATGATGTTAGGCTAGATAATACAGGCTTTAGGCTTCTCTCGACAGGATGTGTTATATACCTCCTGTGGTCATTAAAGAAATGACCATAGTCAAATGGTACGACATCATCCCTTTGATATACCTCCCATGGCACCATCAAAGGCTTCCATGGTCAAGTGGTATGGGATCGAGGAATGAAAGGCTTTCACTAGTATTCCCAGTGGTAAGGAATGAACTAGGGCAAGGGCTATCAGTCGTCCGGGGGTAAAAAGGGTTTATAATGCATATATATATATATGTTATGATGTAAACTGTGTGTTTGGTATTCCAATTTTAAACTCATTATTACATGAATTTCATCAATCTATTCAAGCAATAAATAAATAGAATAACATAAGAAATAAGTATATAACAGCAACATAATCCTTGTAAATGAACACAATAATGAGTCTAGCTCTCTTAGTCCACAGCAGAGTCGCCCTTATAACTGCAAGCACCGAAAAACCCGCTCCCTCAAGGTGGGAAAGGAATGCCCTCTTTTCGAATTGGGGTGCATGAGAATGCAAGAAGGAGTCGTCAGCTTGTTTTAGGCTAATAACAAGCAAACTTGAACAACCCATGGAGAATACATGTAATGGAAATAACAAAAAAAATTGAAATTACAATTCTTTGGTCCTAGTTACATTCTAAACCCCTTGACATCGGCCAAAAAGTAAAGCAAACTAGTCTATAATGAACAAGAGAATTCTGAATCCGGGAGCTAAGGTATAAGATGGGAAGGGGCTAGGCACCCATCTCACCCAGTCCGAATGGACTGGCCTCTAGTGTTCATCCATAATGTTTATATTACATGACATAAAATAAAAGAGAAAAAGAGAGAATAATAACAATTGCATGAACAAATAAAATAAACAAAATACGTAAAGCAAATAAGATAAAGGAATGGGTAGACTTGAGCCTATGAGGCATCCTACATATCCGTTCAGATAACAGAATTAGAGCCAACGTAGTTCTCCAGTTCAATCGATTCTATCAAGAGTGATAGGATGAATTGAATTGGGAAAAAAGGAAAAAACAAGGGTTTTAGGAAGCATACTTGGTTATTTGTGGCGAATTAGACAAGGCTTTGGCTTGAACTCATTGACTTCAGATTGTTAGTTGTGAAGAACTCCATCTTGTATTGAGTAGAACTCTTACTTATGAATAACAAAGCATCAAAAATATAGAGAGAGAACAGAGAGAATTATTGCAATAGCACTCTAGCTCCTAAATTTCTGCCTTTGATTATGGTGGCTAAGGGACTTCATTTATAGAAAAAAAGTAAGGAGGTTTGATCCAAGGGTCCACAAAGAATCCTACAGATGGAGGGATTAGATTAAGCCCTAATGTGCAAGCAAATAAGATATTGAAAGTTTCTTGTACACAAATAAAGGAAAATCCCTTGAAACAAGGGAGATTGCTAAGGAAATTCCCTTGAGATAAGGAATGGATGAAAATGGACAATTTTTTTATGCACACCTATATTTACTATATCGCCCCTAATCTGGTGGAGAATTTAGGGACATAATAATTACAAAAATGGCATTAAGACAAAAAGTAAAAATTGTCCCTAAGAGTTAAAATTACCAACTTTACCCTATGTAGGCAAAATGGCATAAAAATTACATATATGCCTTTAAATGGCTAAAATAACCTATAAGATATAGAGTTATGCTAAAATTACCAAAGTACCCTTAAAACGAAAAAACGACACCAACATTATAGAAATACCCCTAAAAGGTGGGAAACTTCTAGTATTTACCAAACTACCCCTAAAGGGTAGGGAAACACTAGAAATTACAAAAGTACCCTTAATGGTCAAAGATGCACATAATGACCAAAATACCCTCAAGGGCCCAAATGACCAAAATGCCCTTGGTGGGCATGATGACCAAAACTCCTTCAATAGGTGAAATGACCAAAATTTCTTTGATGAGAGAAATGACCAAAATGCCCTCGGTGGCATAATGGCCGAAATGCTTTTGATGGGTGAAATGGGCAAAATGCCCTCAGTGGGCATAATGATCGAAATGCTCTCTAATGGGCGAAATGACCAAAATGTCATTGGTAGGCATAATGACCAAAATGCTCCTAATGGACGAAATGACTAAAATGTCCTTGGTAGGCATAAAATTACCAAAATGCCCCAAAATGACAGGAATGAACCTATACATTCAAGGGTTTCAAAATGAGGTGTCTACAAGTGTCTCTCTCAAACTACCTTTAATTAATGCTCTTTAATTACCACACTAATTTTTTCACTCGGTTACTACTTCTACACCTCTATAGATTTCATTAAACTTAGAAGGTGTGGCAACCAATGATGAATAAATTCTAGACAAAAATACACTTAACTTGAACTTCTGAATCCAGATTATAAATAGGTTCAATAGTTTTGTAAAATTGCATTTAGGCTAATTTTTTACCAGTAGTTCACTATATACTACAAGTACTTTACTAGTTACTACCAGTAGTTCATTATATGCTACCGTTAATTTTGCTGGTAGCACATAGTGAACTGCTGATAGTTTATAGTGAAATAGTAGTTCAATTTTTAAGTGTAATTTTTTTCCATGTTAGTTAAAATGTAATTTTTAAAACTATTTAAACCCACTTATAATTTGTCTTTAGAAATTCATGTTAAGTATAATTTTTTCTCAAATTCTATATGTGGCCAAATACATCTATCATCAAGTACTTAGTATGTACAAACTACAAATGCAATCTAACAAAATATGTGCCATCTAATTTTACCCTTAGAGGCCTCGATTACCCCACATTAAGGACCATTTAGTAGTGGACCCACATCTTAGAATTCTCCGCCCCCTTCCCCAAATTTTCCATATGTCCACTTTCTGGTGTGAGGCCGGTGCATAAAAATTGTCCCCATCCTCTATACATATTTATGTTTTCCTAGATTAACCTTCCAGGTTTTCAAAATTATAGGGCATACTGCTAACACAATGTTTTGAAGTTAGTTTTTAGCCTAAAACTCAAAATGTAGTCTAAAGTAACTCATTTGACATTGTTTAGCAACTTCTTTTTAACCCAAACCTCAAAACGACATAATTTAACTTAACGTATTTAACAACCTAGTTTAAACTTGACTTGAGACCCGAATTCGAGACCTAAAACCTATCCCGTATAGTGTTTCATCTTTATTTAACAACTTGGTTTGAACTCGATAAGCGACTTAGATTTGAGATTCAAAACTCGACCAACAAAGTGACGTAACCCATTTATACTTCCTATAATTACTATTATGTTCGTGCCTAATATGTCAAAATATCATCAACGAGCATATAATGGAATTGATTATTTTCCTAAAAATTCTGGGGTCTTACATCTATGTCTCTCTGTCAAGTTGTCTTCAATTAATGTTTTTTGTTTCAATATTCACTTCTCCACTCAATTTCTACTTTTACACCTTCACAGACTACATGAAATTCGGAAGTGTGAAATCAAGTAATACACGAGTATCACCTCACCTAGGAGGTCACTCTCTCTCTCTCTCCTAAAATTAATTTTTCAAATTACTACATTTACTTCTCCATGCAATTCCTATTTCCACACCTCTACAAACTACATCAAATTTAAAAGGGGGACATCAAGTAATACACTGGTATTACCTCACCAAATAGGCCTCTCTCTCAAACCGCCTTCAATTAATTCTTTTTATTTACCAAATTGATTTTTCCACTTAGTTACTACTTCCATTCCTCTACAAATTTCATTAAACTCAGAAGGTGTGGCAACTAATGATGAATAAATTCTAGGAAAATTTACACTTAATATGAACTTCCAAAGGCAAATTATAAGTGGGTTCAATAGTTTCAAAAAATTACATTAAACCTAACAATAATTTGCACTTAGGCTAATGTGCTACTATCAGTAGTTCACTATGTGCTACCAGTACTTAACTATGTAATGGCAAAATATGTGCTACCAACACTTCATTATATGCTACTATTAATTCTGCTTGCAGTACATAATGGTATGTTGGTTTTGCTCTAGTGTACATTTTTTGATTTAAGTGTAGTTTATTTTTTCCTTGTTAGTTTAAATGCAAATTTTCAAAATTATTGAGTCCATTTATAATTTTTCTTTTAAAAATTTATGTTAAGTACAATATTTCTTAAATTCTATATCTAAATTCATCTATTATCAAGGTACTTAGTATATAGAGACTTACAAAGGCAGTCTAACAAAATACGGGTCATCCAATTTTAGGCATGGATTGTCCCACATTAAGGCCCATTTAGTAGTGGACCTATATCATAGAATTCTCTGGCCCCTCCCCCAAATTCTTCACGTGCCCAGTTTTCTGGTGTGAAACCCATGCATCAAAACTGTCCTTATCCTCCCTGTATTTTCCAGGTTACCCTTCCAGGTGTGCAAAATTTTCCTATTTCCCCTGACACTTGTTGTTAATGGCCATTACTCACTTTGCATGAACCCATTCAAACACCTTGAACCAATTCCCAAAAGTCTAAATCAAAACAACAATCTCATTTTTCTTCTTCTAGTTTCTTTCTTTCTAATTTTCTTTTCTCGACAAATTTCTCTTTCTTGGATTCTGGGTTCGAACCAATGTCGAGAATGAGATGGGAAAAGCTTCAGATAGAGAACAGACATGGCGAAGGAGGTCAAGATACAGGTCCATTGCCTGGGTTTGGGAAGAGGTGCGGACATACTTGCAACGCCGTTAGAGGGGGCAAGCTTCTCTACCTTTTCGGGGGTTATGGACCTTATGGCGGAGATAACTATCAATCCAACAAAGTACATGTCTTCGATACTGGTGGGTCTTCAAGAAATTTATTGGGTTTTCTTATGTGTTCTTTGTTGTCATTCTCATTCTTGAATCTATATAATCTTGCTCGATCTTAGATTGTTATCCAAGCTTTGTTCTTGAGAATGCTTAGTGCTGCTGTTAACCAATCTTTTTATATATACACGGTTGTTGAACTTGTTTTCTAGGGTTGGATAAGTTTTTCAATAAAATTAAAAGGCTTTTGCTATTGATAATAATGTTTTGTAATTTTCTACTTTAATATAGTTAGGTTCGCAGTCAATGCCTTGTTTGGATTTTGAAAATTGTGAGTTTTTTCTTGTTGGAATTGATGTTTTGTGTGTGTGAACATGCATGCATGTTGTATAGAATTTTTTTGTATGTGTAGACAACTGTGCATTGGTATACTTGCATGGTCATTTGGGGCGGCCTTGAGAATTGTTCAAAAAATTCAAGTAATACATTTTTGTCTGCAGTGAAGCAGACGTGGAGCGAGCCGGTAATGAAAGGCACACCACCGATACCGAGGGACAGCCACAGCTGTACCACTGTTGGAGACTATTTATTTTTGTTCGGGGGTCAAGCTGAAGAGAATACTCTAAATGATTTGCATATTTTAGACACCTGTGAGTTAGTTATTTTTTTTCCTATTGTATTTTCCTAGTTATTTATTCATTCAACTTCTTTTATAATTTCTTTTCAATTAGATGTGGAAATATTATTTGAGTGAAGTAGACTGATTGGAGAAATCCAAAAAAGGTTTACTAGATTTTGTACAATTTTTTTGTCTTCATTTTTATTAGTAGTGATCTAAATAACATTTTTCTGGGTTTTCTAAGGCCTTATATCTGGAAGAAATAGGGTGTCCTCTAAAAAAATTAGAAAAAAAGTGGTTTTAAACATCCAATGTTTGATGGATTTATGTCATTTATATGCATTAGTTTTGTTTTGTCATTTTTATAAATTTTTCTAAAAACAAACAATAATAGTCTTTATTTTTGTTTTCCTCGTGGGCTGTATGGTTGGATAATTAACAGTTGAACCTGTGAAAGTCAACCGTTTTTATTTTATTTTATAGCACAATCCAAGATATGGTGTTAAGGAGATAAAAAATGTATTGCTTGTTCTTGTAACTTAAGATACCAAGCACTGTAAGGAATTATATCAATCAATTCTCTCTCTCTCTCTCTCTCTCTCTCTCTCTCTCTCTCTACGTGTGTATGTGTGTTGTATTACTCTAACCGCACTTACTGATACATTTAATATATCTATAGCTTCAAATACATGGATCTCACCAATTTTAAGTGGCAAAGGACCAGAGGCACGACAAGGCCACAGTGCAGCACTAATTGGCATACGACTTTTCATATTTGGTGGATGTGGCAAATCTTCAAATAATTCTGATGAAGAAGACTATAATGATCTTTATATTTTGAATACAGGTAAATTTCTCCATATATAATATTGTTTGTGACAAGGTCACTCATCACAAACTACATAAGAAGCTGGTTTATTTTTTGTCACTTTGGCCAGGGCCAATTTTTTTTTTCTTCATCACTTTGGTTGATAGTTAGAATGCAGTTTTCTTCTTTTCTAATTAAGATGTATATAAATGATTGCCTAAGGAGGGAAAACTCATTGACCCCAAAAAGGAGGTAAACATTCAATTACTCAAAGGTATAAAGTTCTCAAAAATAAATCTTTCAATTTACTGAGATAAATTTCTTCCCTTCCAAAAATCCTACTATTTGGGCATAGTGCGCTAAATCCCGAATTCTCCTAACACTCATTTCCTCTTTACATTGCTCCCTGGCCATCCTCTGAAGAATTTCACTATTGAACTTGGCATAGTCCATGCACAACCAAACATTCAAAAGAGGAGACCATAAGCCCCCCTGCAACCAAGTAATGAAAAAATAGATGATTGATGCTTTCTTCTTTTTCTGGACACATAACACCGATTTTCCAATCTAATGCCCTTCTTTTGGAGATTGTCCATTATCAAAACTGCTTTCCAAGTAACTTCCCAAGAAAAAAAGATCACCTTCGATAATCAAATTGCTTTTCATGAGAAATCTCTAGCTCCTCTCCTAACGAGTTTTAAATAATGATCTAACTGAGAACTTACCCCTCGTTGTCCAACCACTTTCTATAAGAATAATCTTTATGTTCAATCCGTTTGTTCGATAAAAGAGCTCCATTATACTCAAAGCTTTCTCCAATTCCTAGCCTTGGAAGCAGTCTTATCAAAGAAAATTTTATTTTTAGTGCCTTAACCTGTTTTAGGCGAGGCATATTTAAAGAGGTGATGATGTGAACCCGTAAGATCGAAATCCCTTGAACCCACAATCAATTTGAAACTTACCCAAGGAAGCCAAGAATCATGTCAAGACGATCTAGACTCGTTGAAAACTTGTTTCAAGAACCTAAATTTGATAAGAACGCCACAAAGGGCATGCCTTTGATAAGTTCGTAGTTCATTCAAGAACAAGAAGAGAAAACTGAAAAGTTCTCTATGCAGAAAGCTTCATTCACATTCGTAGCCTCCAAATTGCAGCTACAAGTTCTTTTTAAAACCCTAGGGCCGAATAAGTTTACATCAAATAAAAGACATGGGCTGAATATCTTCAGGCCCAAAACGTCCTAAACTACTAACTAAAACTAATTAAAAGAAATTCACTAAATGAGTTAAATAGGCCCAAATTCCTACAACCATTAAAACATAAAATAGGCCAACACGCCTATACTTAACGAAATAAAAAGTTCATACGAAACCACTAGGCTATGCCTTCACCCTCTGTAGCTTATATCACATGGACTAAGGCTGGTTCTTCTTCTTTCAAGCCCATCGTGAATGTTGGGGACTTACTCGATAACTCAGCCCAAGTGGATTGCACCAATCCTTGCATTGCTTCCTTGATCTTCTTAACTCTCGACCTTGAGATTAGCCCATCTGGAACTTGTAAAGGATCCTTAAGACTCGGTCCACCATCTTTAAGACTCGGTTTACCATCCTTAAGACTCGGTCCACCATGGTGCCCATCAGGTGATGCCTAGGCAACTGCTTTAGGCTAGGTGAGAGGCGATCCGGCAACAACCCTTTTAATTGTAATGTTTTTTACTTGTATATTCCTTATGTTTATATTATTTTATGCAGTTATTTAACAATTACATAATAGGTATATCAGTATGAAAAACATAGTTGTAATTTAACAGTATTATTATACAATCTATTATATTATATTATTATAAATTATTATTCAAAAATGGCCAAATAAACATTTAAATTATTTGAGTTGTTTCCAAAAAATACAAAGCTTTTAGGAGAGTAACATTTTGAACATGGAAAAAAATATAAATAGGGATTGATATTGTACTAGAACTAACAAATTTTTTTCTCAATAGGTGAATGTAATCTATTCATAAACACCTAAGAGGGGCTAACCCCGTTTGTACAATAAAGGGAGTGTTGCAACACAAAAGAAATCCTCGAACACAATCTCAAATATTCTCAATAATTTGTTTATTCATTATCGAAAAGTTACCTCAAAAGAAATCAATCCCATTATTTATGGGGGATGTCCCAAACATATAAGGAAATAGAAACCCTAAAATAATGTAAATTTGGAAATAAAATAAAATCCTTATAATTATGCTAATTTCAAATGTGATAAAATCTCTAATTAATTACCAGCATGGTCTTCTTACGCCTCTACCTGTAGTAGGTGTAGAATTCCTTATTGTGATCCCCCATCAACTCTCCCCCACTGAAAAAAACTTGACTCTGATGAGTGATGCTAGTGGTAGTTCTCTAAAAGATTTGAATTAGAGCGGTGAAACTCATCCTTAATAATTCAATAGCATCTAAAACAAGATGATCTCTCCACTTGACCAGACAATGTTGGAGTTAAGATTTACACTAAAAACTAAGATTAAAAGAAAAGAGGTAAAGAAAGAAAAATATTAGGAGAAAAGAAAGGTTTAGGGGTTTATCAATCATATTTTTTCCCTTAAACCTTATTTTTATATATTACCATAAAGAAAATACAATAATACCCTTATTTGAAAATAAAATAGATAGAAATAAAAAATAACCCCAACACTCCCCCTTTAAGCTGGAGCATACAAATCAAACATGCCCAACTTAGATAAGAAACGATGAAAAAAATCCTGAAACAACGACTTTGTGAGAATATCACTCAATTGAGTATCTAAGTGAACATATGAAGTGGTAATCTATTGCTTCACCAGTAAATCTCAAATAAAGTGATAATCAACCTCTATATGTTTGGTACATTCATAGAAAATAGGATTGTTAGAAATAAATAATAAACATAACTGCTTGATTATCACAATGCATCTGCATAAGAGTAGTAACACCAACACCAACACCAACACTAACACCAAGATCCTGAAGAAGAGAACAAACCCGTAACATTTCTGACACTGTATGAGCCATAACTCTATACTCAACTTCGACACTAGAGTGAGAAATAACATTTTTTTTCATATTGCACCATGTAACAAACATACAATAAATTGAAGGAGATTGTCGATCAGTACACCACTAGCCCAATCAGCATCACCGAGCCCAGTCATAAAAAGGGTGGGAGATGACTTACTAAGAGATCTTTTGAGATAACGTAAAATATGACAAACACCATCAAAATGAGGTTGACGAGGAGCATGCCTATATTGGCTGACCACACCAACAACATAAGTAATGTCTAGTCGAATAAAAGTAAGATAAATCAATTGCCCAACTAGTCGTCGATAGAGATTGACATCAATAAATAACTCTCATTATTCACTATGAAGCTTAACATTAGAATTCATATGTGTCACTGACTCGAAATTCACCCTATACAGATTAGGGGTCGGTGATCGATACTGTCACTCAAACAGGTCGTATAGAATCAAATGAATTGCACGAGACAGTAAAATTTTTTCTTTTATTTAACTAAGTGTAGAAGGTACACATATGCAACTCATCTGATAACCGATCAGCACCAATCATTTATAAAAGAATTCTCAAGGTAAAGTCATTTTGATCACCATCATTAATATACTTCATCAACATTTATATGCACATCCTGTGTATGTGTCCAACAAAAGGTATATAATACTAATTTCCAAAAGTCTAAGTTGTTGTTGTGCCTAAAAATACATCACATGTTACCAAAAATATCCCACGTCACATTCAATCATGATCCTCGTGGAAAAGGTCCATTGCATTCACGCTCTTAGCTTTTTTATGTAGACTTTACCACTTCCTGACTAATTCAATTACCTGAAATATGTTTGGATAAATCCATGTGAGCTTTACTAAGCTCGTGAGTAATTCCTCCATCCTGTCACAGGTTTTGCAAAGGTAGGGTTTTGCACAAAATATTATGGGCACCAAGTTTCCTCAAATAGATAATACATGCTCAAGAATATGTTATAGCACGTTTTCAAAATGGATCATGTATAAAACATGCTAAGGTTCAAGCAGATATAATACATACATTTCTAAAACATATCATTTTCAATGGCATATTTCGAAACATATGAACACAAAGTAGATGATGAAGAGTTGTTCACAAAACATATAGTAGCATATATATTTCTTAAAACATGGTTCAGATAATTAATGCGGGACGGATAACATGAGACGAATGACCAACACATACTACACACATTGAAGAATCACATATTGAGTCAAAGCACTACATGGGTAATTCTCATCAAGAGTCGGAACGCCACATAGGTAAGTCTTAATCATTAATTCCACAACTGAGTCAGAACGTCATGTGGGTAAGTCTCATCAAGAGTCAGAACGTCACATGGGTAAACCTAGTGTAGACACCTAGAATCGAGTCCAAGCATCATGTGGGTAAGTCTCATCTTTAAAGTCAAAGCACCACATAGGTAGGCCTCAAATAGACACATGATTAGATCAAAACAAGTATAATTTAGGTTACATAGTCAAAATTAGTTCACAAAATCTTGCTAAAGAATTTAGTCGGGATTCAAAGCATACAACATCTTTCAAATCAGTACATAAGAACGTTATTTCAAAATATAGTCACGAAGATCATAGCTCTCGGATATTTTATAAAGTGTAAAATAGACATTTGAGTAGATGTAGAAATTCACTGACTCGGAGTACAAGATTACTAGAAAAAATATATTAAGCATTTTTCAAGTAGAGGATGAAACACTTAAGCATTTTTCAAATAAAAGATAAAACACCACTGATTCAAGGTACTGAGATTACCCACAAAATGGATTAATCATTTTTCAAACAAGAAATAAAACACCACTGATTTAGGATGTCAGATTACTCACAAAATAGATTAAGTATTTTGAGTAGATATAGAAATTCATAAGGTAGACATTTGGAAGCAGGATGTAAAATCCACTTAATTCAAGATACTAGATTACTCACTGCAAGTCCCTAGTCTATTTCCTTAATCTCATTTCCCTTGTCCTTAATTCCTAGATACATAAGTCAAATGCACATAACTTCGTATTAGAACATAACTAAAACATTACTATCGGCCACTAATTATTTTTTGTAACTAAAATTTCCTTAACAAGTTCTATTTGTGGGTCTAGCAGCCTTAAAACTTTAAGTTAGGACCCGCCCCTTTTTTCTGAATTTATTTTATAGCTAAATTAATGCTTGGGACGTGATGGGTATTACTTCATTTGTTGTTCCATATTTTTTAGATTTATTTGGGCGAAATGGACCTCAGCATTGAGTCTGGAACGTCCAACATAGTCAAGATAGACTATTTTTTGTATTTAATTAGCTTCAAGCATCATTAAGGGTAAAATTATAATATTTATATTTTACGTGTCTTAATTTTTAGGATTTCATCTCGTAAAATAGGACCTCACCATTAAGTTCAGAAAGTCAAAAAAAGTCAGAATATACTATCGTTTATTTTATTTAGGCAACAGAACATTTTATCATAATTAAATTATTTCATTTAATAATATATATTTATATTATTCATTTTATTACACAAATGACATGGTGGCACAATGGCATACACGTGGGGTTTAAGTTTCTCACGTGTACAGAGGTCAGGGGTTCGACTTTGGGAAGTTGTGGCTCCTCTTAGTTTTTCTAATTTTTGAATTGCAAAACAGTGGACAAAGGGGCGAAATAGGGATAGGATATCCTGTTCTTATCTAGGTTATCAAATCAGGGGCCTTATCTGTGTTACCAAATAAACCAAGTTCTATTTTAATTTAAAACCAAATGCCCCAAAACGACACCGTTCAATTTATTCATTTCTGCTCCTAGGCAGGTTCCAACCCGAACCCAAAACTAACCCATACTGTTCATCATCTTCCCCATTACTCCCGTCACTGTTGACCTAGTTTTCTGAAATTTTCAATCTCCATTTCGTACAATTTCAAGCATCCTTTCAATCTGCTCTTCTTTCCTAGGATCAAGTCTTGCTCAAAGGTGCAGGTTGAAAGTTTGGTGTAAGCTCTGAATATTGAGCTCGTTCATAGCTATCTCTTCACCAAAATCAGTGGGGTTGGGCTTGTTGTGATCCTCATTCCAATGGCTTCAAATCCTCATCCTAAAAATCAAGCTTGGTGCTTGATTCGTGAGGGTTGATTTCAAAACCAAAACCTGTAAGTTAAGGTTTATAGGTCCTCTTTAGGCCTTATTGGTCACAAAACAAGGTTCTTGTGACCCTTGTATCTTCTAGATCAAGCCCCAAGTGATGGAAATTGGTTTATTTGTGGTCGATCCAAACCCACTTTGGGGACTGCCATTAATGGCAGATTTTTGTGTTTCTTTGTGTTCTAAGCCTCCTAGGTCAAGTTATTTTCATTCCCAACTATGACAAAATGTCAATAAGGTTCATGCATGTACTTCTTTTCCATTAAATAGTACGTAGCCACAATATTTCTTAGAGAGAGAAAGTTTGGGTTTTAGGGTTTTTACCTTCACAGTGAGTTCTCTTCTCTCTCTCTAGGTTTGGTTCTGAGCTTCAAACTCCTTGTGTCTTGCTTAGGGCTTGCATGCAAACTTCCTTCTTCCTTTTACCTCATTCTTCTTCTTTTTTCTTTCTTCTTTCCTTCTCTCTCTCTCTCTCTCTAGCCGCACACACATACACAAGGTCTGAAAAACACTCGAAACTTCACAATATGCAAAGTCTAAGTTTCTATTTATAAACACTCAAGACCTATACGTATCATGAGGGATGTCATGCATGAAATCTAATTGGACAAGAGGTGGGTGCAATGGGATGATGATACATCAGCTCTTCCGAATTTTTCTCACCTAACTCTATGTTATATGCTTATCTTTTGGCCATGATAGCACATGTGCTGATAGCCTAGTGGGTTTAGGCTTTGTAAAAGCCTCTTGGGGGACTAGGTTTTGGGTTTAATTCCTTGGGCCAACATTTTTTGGCCTACTTTTCTTCTTTTCTTTTTATTTGCCTTTAGTTAGGCTTTTGCACTTTAATTTCATTTTTTCTTATTGTATTGATTTTATTTCTTTCTCATATACTTGTATTATTTTTTATTTATTTTCTTCACGTGTCAGATTCATTAGCCATGAATTTATTATTTTGTAGCCTTTATTTTCTTGATCTAGTTTTTCTTAATTATTATTTTTCTTCTTAAAGTCCCTAATATTTAATTAGCGACTTAATCATCGATAATCAGGTCGGGGTGTTACAATAGTTATATTAACACGCCTAGCACCTAAGAGACCAGTCTTAGAAAGAACATCAAACATGTACTTCCTCTAAGATAGAGAGATGCCCTGACGAGAATGAGCAACCTTAATCCCAAAGAAATAAAGAAGAACAATAAGATATTTAGTAGTGGAAATGTTGGTTGAGATGACTTTTCAAATTTGAAATACCAATAGAATCACTCCCTAGATATAATAATACCATCCACATAAACAATTAGGATAATGGTACCTGCTACAGAGTGACAAATAAAGATAGAGTGATCAGAAGTAGAACAACAGAAACCATATGCAACTATCCCAACACTGAATCTATCAAACTAGGCATGAGGAAACTACTGTAGACCATACAAAGCCTTTCACAGCCTATAAATAAGATGTTCACGACCACCAATAACATGTCCAAGATGCTATGCCATATAGACTTCTTCTTGAAGATCACCATGGAGAAAAAAAATTTTGATATCAAGTTGGTATAATGGCTAGGAACAATTAACAACAACATATAATAAGATCCTAACAAAATTAAGACGGGCCACAACAGATAATGACTCTAAGAAATCAACACCATATGTCTGGATGTATCCTGTATCAACCAAACGTGCCTTGAGACACTCAATAGAACCATTGGGAAGCTATTTAACCACTTAGACCTAGCAATAACCAATTGTCTATTTCCTGAGGGAAGAGCCATAAGTTCCCAAGTCCGATTCTTATGAAGAGCACTCATTTCCTAATCTATATAGCATGTTTCCAATCAAAAGAGCACTCATTTTCGAGCACAATGTGATAATTTAGAATAACATATGGGGAGTAAGTTGGAAGGATGAGAGTGGGATATAAAAGAGATAAGGAAGACTGAAGATTTAGAACAACATATAGCATACAATTAATGAGATAACAAGTAGTAAGAACATTATGCCAAAAATGTTTAAATACGTGCATATTAAGAACAACATCATGCCAAAAATATTAGGTACATGCATATTGAACATTATGTGCGAGCAACATCCAACACAAGACGATGCTTCCATTCAGCAACACCTATTTTGTTGGGAAGTGTGAAAATAACTACTCTGATGGATAATACCATGTGCATCACAAAAGAATTCATAATAGACTATGTATATTCTAATGTAATTATCTGAGCGAAGAACTTTAATTCGTTTACCAAACTAAACAAAGATTTCATTATAGAACTTTAAAAATATATTTAGAAGCTCAAATCGCTCTTTCATAAAAAAACAACCATGTCATTTAAGAATAATCATCCATAAATATCATAAAATAATTAAATCCATTCAAACCAGAAGCACGGGAAGGTCCCCTATGTTTGTGTGAACTAAAGCAAAGGAGCCAGACCGATGACCATGACTACTATTCGGAAAGGAACTACGGTAATGCTTGCCCAACTAAAAAACCTTACATTCTAAACTAGACACATGACTCAAACTAGGAATAACTAACTTGAGCTTGTCTAATGAAGGATGATCCAAACAAAAGTGCCACTGAAAAAGCAAAACCTATTGTATTCAAAGCCGATATAGTGAGGTAAGATGATCTACTTGAAACCAATTAATAGAGACCATCTTTCTGATGCCCCGAACCAATCAACTTCATTGTCTTGAGGTCCTAAAAAATATAGGAAGTAAGAGAAAATGTTATAAAACAATTAAACTTTTTAGTTAATTAACTAACAAAAATTGAATTAAAAGGAAAATTAGGGACATAAAGACTGGAGGGTAATGATAAAGGAGGAGTCAAACGAAGAATACCTTTACCAAGTGTTAAAGCAGTATTGTATATTATTAGTTAGCTTCATTAAGGGTAGTTTAGTCTTTGAATTTTTTGTTTAACCCTACTATAAAGGGTAGATTATTATTCTTTTATTTGCTTAATCTTTGTATTATAGACTATTATAGAAATTAGAGTCTCTCTTCTTTCTCTTCTATTTTCACTGTTAGACCTAAGTTTTCATTGTATCAAAGCCTCAATCAAGCATGGAATTATAGCAAAAATATTATGGAGTTCATAAATGGGATTGGGACTCACAGTCATACTACTGATGTCATCATCCATATGATGATTTTAGCATAACATCATCAAATTTCGATGAGGATCAAGCTATCTTGGATGAATTGGGAATATTAGGTCCAGATGAAGTAAAAGTAGGTAGAGTTTGTGTGGGACCATCCATAGCTTGATGTGCATAATCTAGTTTACCATATTTCACCCAACAATAAGGTTTTATATGATTAGTGCCACCATAATGATCATACTTCCTATCATCATGTCCACTAACATAACCACCTCCTCTAGAACCTCTACGAAAAACTACGAGAATTGAAGCCATGACCACTACTGCTCGAGACTAAAGTAGAAAAATTTAACAAAGAAGCAATAGAGCCAGTCATAATGGAGCTCTATCCTAAATATGAACGCAGTAAGCAAGAATATGCATTAGCAACAGTAGACAAAGTCTCACTAGCAAGAATTTGATCCTTAAAGCTCCAAGGATCTAAATCTAGACCAGAGATTAAGGAAGCAATCGTGAAATCTTCCCAATGACGCTTTTGTTGCTCCAAATCAGTAATAAAAGGACTGAAATTAAAACGGTTGATGCCATAAATTCTTAAAAGTGTTGTAATATTCAAATTAATGGTTTCCCGGACTGTTTCATAGTGAAAATCTTCTCAAACAACTCATACACCTGAGAAACATTGCACTTCTTTGAGAAATATTTTGTAACAGTCTCATATCTTCTTCAAAGAATCACAAAATTCTACAGTAGTAACAACATAGGGTTCTATACGATGCCAAAGCCACCTCATAATCACTGAGTCCTCACACATTCAGTATTCATATTTTGTATCTATCTTAGCAGGAGGATCATTTGTTAAATACTTTAATTTGCGTTTTCCACGCAAAAACACCTTAACAACATATGCCCATGCTAAATAATTAAGACCATTCAATTTTTTTCAAAGTAATAGACTTAGGAATATCATCTTCCCTAATCAAGGATGACTTATTTTCAACCATGACAAAACAAAAACAATTCAAACCACAAGTACTTAAGCCCCTACATAAAAAAATTGAGCACTTCTAAAAGCCAAGGAATAAAAAAAAAACCCCAACAAACAAGCACAAAGAGCCAAATAATAATTTATTCCCCAAAACTAACAAAGATCAACACTAAAATAGCAAAACAATGAGACCAAATGCAATATAACGACCAAAGGAACCTTCGAACACCAAAGGAAGCTACAAGAAACCTTCAAATTGGCAAGAAAGCCACTACAAAGCCATCAAACACCCAAAGCAACACTAGATCAAGAAGCAAAAGACCCAACCGACCACCTAAAATGCTTCAAGAAGACTAATACCCAATCAAATGCATATGGATCTGTTAAAACAATATACCTAACACCAAAATGCAACCCTCCATAGTAGATTGAAGGATTAAAACAACCTCAAAAGGTCCCAAAATCCAAATTAAAAAAAAAAGGGTCCAATAATCCGAAAACATTTGAAAATAGAAAAACACCTTTAGATGACTACAAAAATTTCATAAAAAATACAAAAGGAATCAACATGGAAAGATGAGCCAAAATATGGTCTTTTGGTCACCGAAAGTAACCAAAAAAGATTGATGTCGTTGTTGAAAAAATGACATCAACACGATGTTAGCGCCAATAAATGATGTCAGCAACCTTCTTTCCTTCTTGTCTTTCTAGTCCTAGGGTTGTGTTTTACGAAAGGGAGAATTATTGTCAGTTTGCTCTGATACCAAGTTAAGATTTAAGTACAAAACTAATATTATAATAAAAAAGGAAAACAAGGAAAAATTTCAGGTGAAAAGAAAGGTTTAGACCTTCATCAATCATACTTTTTCCCTATTGGAAATTAATAATACCCTTATTCAGAAATTAAAAAAATAAAAATAAAAAATAACTCTAATAGCTAGTATGCACTATTGCACGATCCAATCACCTCATTCTCCAAAACATCCTCAATTTGATCTATGCATGGTTGTTCAAATGAAGGGAGCCGAGGAACTAGAGCTATTGAAGAAGTGCAGTACAAAGGAGGCTCAAAAGTGCCTCAGTAAGGAAACAAGTCTGCCTCATTGAAAACTAGATTGATATTCATATTAGTAGGTAAGTCAAGTAAATAAGCATTAGGTCTAAGCTTACGAAGAATACGAAAAAGGTCAATAGTAGGTCAAGGAATTCTTGGGGTAACATTCAAGACAAATGCGAATCATAACATAGTCACCCTCATTAAATTCTTCATTCCTATGATGCACATCATGAGCAAGTTTTTAATTTTCATTACACAAAGCAATCTTACTGTCGAATTTCGGCATGCAAATCATAAATGTGCTGAGTAAAATATTATGCATATTCAGAGGGGCATGCTTCAAATGGTAAAGGAATGAGGTCAATAAGCTGGTCAAGGGAAACAATGTTGAAAGCTTGATATACATTGTTGGCACATTCTCCAGTAGCTTAAGATTTTAGATGATTTGGTGGCCTAACATAGTATTAAAGCTCTGGTTATGAGAGGTTTTGGGTTCAAGAATTTCCATTTTTATTTATTCACCGTTTAGTTTGTTTGTGCAAAATTGCACTTGGTTTTGTTTTATGTTTGTGTGTGGTTTATCTCTTCATATACGAGTCCGAGGTCGCACATGAGGGGGAGTGTTGAGAGCTTGATATACATTGTTGGTTCATTCTCTGATAGCTTAAGCTTTTGTATGAGTTGGTGATGTAACAAACACCATGAACAAAGTGACTGATTTTTTATAAGCAAACTTAATCGTAGGCATCAACAAAAATCCCAATTCCTCTGTTTTTCCCCACAAGACACCTAAGCAAGTCCCCCAAACTATGATTAATAACATTAGTCTCAGGATGAAATATGGAAGAAAATTTCAACCGAGTACCAAAAATCTCTACAGGGTCTTCCAGAAATAACTAACAAACTTAACGTCCCTATCAGACACAATAGAAGAAGGTCACCTATGAAGTCTACAACCTCTTTAAATAACAACTTAGCTACATGAGATGCATCAATTGTTTTGCTACAAGGGATGACGTGAGACATTTTAGAGAACCTATCAGCCTTAACTAAAATAGAATCATGTCCCTTTAGTTGTTTTAGGTAGTTAGAGAAAAAAAATCCATGCTAAGGTCTCTCCATGGGGTATGCAATGGAGCATGCAGTATAGGCATAGGAGTGTACAAGCCAAGTGTTTTTCTATTTAGCTTTAGCAAGTTGATAAGTGCGACACTAAGACACATTTCTCGCAACGTCTCTCTTTAACGAAAGCAATGGTCTTATCGTGTCCAAAGTGGCTAAATAAACCACTCGCATGCAATTCCCAAACTAGGAAATTACGAAGGGAAATGTGAGGAATGCATAATCTAGTTCCCCTGAACAAGTACCCATCCCTAATCTCAAAATCAATGAAGTGGCGACGACTACCATCTCACACCTTATGATAAGTGATACAAAAGTTTGGAAAAGTGGGATACTCACCCTTTAACCTATCAAACCCAATGACATTAACACTCATAGTTTGAAAACCAACAACAATGCGACTAAGGGCATCAACGGGCATGTTTTTAACACCAATGTGGTGATTAAGGGCAAAAGTGTATTCCTTGAGAAATTCTACCCATTTAGCATGCCTAGCACTTAATTTCCTTTCAGAGTTGTGATATCATAGTGCTTGGTGGTCGGAATACAAAACAAACTCCCGAGGTAGTTGGTAATACTGCCAATAATGAAGGGACTGTACTACAACATAAAACTCTTTATTATAAGTGGAATATCATTGTTTGATATTATTGAGTTTCACACTAAAGTACGCAATAGGATGTCCCTTCTTGACTTAGAACTCCCCCAATCCCGATACCTGAAGCATCACAAGAAACATAAAAAACCTTAGCAAAATATGGGTGATGCAAAACAAGTGCCTCACTTAATCTCATGAAAGGCTCGAGAGGTAATTAGGTTCCACTGAAACTCTCATTTCTTCATGCAATTAGTAATGTGAGCACAGAGTTGAACCCTTTGATGAACGTCCTATAATATATGGCTAACAAATAGAAGATACGAACCTCAGATATGGATTTAGGTTCAGGCCTAAGGAAAAGACAGAAAAAATAAAAAATAAAATAAAAGCACGATAGGAAGGTGAGAATGAATGATAAGAAACACAGTTGGAATGGGATGTTGAGTGCAAGAGCAAACTCCTTTACGGACCACAATAGGAAGGTTAGTATCAACCGAAAGAGAAGAGTTAGAAGGAGCAACTTGAAGCTCTTTATATGAATCCAGAGAATCGAACTAACAATTAGCATAAGAAGGTTCAATGGTTCCACCTTTTTCCTTCTTGAGTAAGTCAACTACTCCTTGTTACAAGCACCTTGTTTCTTCTTGTCCTTGTCCAATTCACAACCTGGAAAATCAAATTGAGGTTCGATAAGAATAGGTTGGGGAATTAAATAAGAGGACGATGATAACTTTTCACTATAACTCTCCCCCTAAAGAGTCATCTTCAAATGAGGGAAAAAGGATGTAGACTCAAAGAATGTGACATCTATAGTGACAAAGTATCATCTGCTAGGATGATAATAACAATGATACACTTTTTGAGTGGTTGAATAACCTATGAACACACATTTTAAGGCAATGAGATCTAATTTGCTCCTAGATGAATCATGAAGAAGGATAAAACAAACACAACCAAGAACTTAAAGAGGAATAGGAAATATAGAAGATAAAACCCCCAAGACCACAAGTGTAGATTTAAACTCTAACACACGAGAAGGTATTAGGTTAATGAAGTAAACTATTGTAAGAGGAGAATTTCCCCTAATATTTTTTAGGAACATGCATGGTAAATAAAAGCGCCTTAACAACTTAAAGTAAATGAGGATTCTTACGCTCGACCACCTTATTTTGTTGTGGAGTGTCAAGACAAATAGTTTGATGAGTAATACCATGCATAGTTAAATACAAATTAAATGGTTTGTCAATATATTCACCATCATTATCAGATTAAAGAACCCTAATTTTGGCATTAAATTGGGTAGAAACCATGTTATGAAAATTCTTAAAGTATGTAACAACCTCACTCTTTGCATGCAACAAATATACCCATGTAACACGAGAACAGTCATCAATAAATGTGACAAACCCATTGATAACTAGACAAAGTAGTAATACTGAGAAGGGCCCCTACATCAAAATGAATAATATTGAAAGGTGAAATACTTTTATTTAAACTAGGAGAAAATGGAACATGACTATGTTTGGCAAGTTCACACACTTCACAACCAAATTGAGACACATGGGACTTAGAAAATAAAACTGGAAATAATTTTTGTAATGACAAAAAAGAAGAACATCCTAGACACTGGTGCCAACTGAACTAGATGATCAAATGAAGAAACATCTCTAAAACTCTTAGATGAAGAAGTAAGTCCTTCTACAACAGAACTAGAAGCTGAATAATCCAAGAGATAAAGACCACTCTTCTCACTACCATTGTCAATCATCCTCTTCATGTCCAGGTCCTAAAAAATAAAATAGGTAGGAAAGAAAATCACATAACAATTCAAAGATTTGGTTATATTACTCATAGATAAAAGGTTAGTAGAAAAATTAGGAACATGTAAAACTAAGGATAAATGCATAGAAGGTGAAATAAATCTGGAACCTTTACTAGAGATGGGAAATAAAGACACATCAACTATCCTAACTTTTTCTCTACCAGAACATGTATTAAAAGAGGAAAACACATCTGACAAACTAGTCATATGATTAGACACTTCTGAATCAATGATCCAATAGGGATGAAGCGTTATAACCCTTGGCAAGGATACTTGAGTGAGAAAATATAAACGTTGTAGTGGTAGTAGATGAAGACTCCAACTGAGACATAATACATCAAAGAGACTCTATCTCCTTCCTGGAAAGAGCTAGGGTCATAAAGATTGAAGCCAGAGTAGTGATCGAAGTCGGAGGAGTGGCTAGGAGTAGCAATAGAAGTAAGGTGAGCATGAGATCAAGTCACACCTCCAGTATATCCCCCTCTACCCTGTATAGGTCAACCATGTAGTTTCCAATAACTCTCTTTTGTATGTTTTGGCTTTCCATAATAATCACAAATAAGTTTATCTTTGTTATGAAAAATGAGCCAACAACCTGACTACTATCATGGCTCCTACTAACACATTTACCTTTATGTTGAGGCATAGAGGCAAAGGAAGATTTCTCTAAAGTCCAAGATACAGAGGCAAGAGCAGACCTCTCCTTAATAGAAGACTAAAACACAGCACTCCTTCCTTCTATCCTCCCCTTGAACATAAGCACACACCTTATTAAGAGAAGGAAGAGGATCACGTCTTAAAACCTGAACACGGAATCAGATCATACTCAATTTTCAAACCAACTAGAAACTAAAAAATACACTATTGTTTGACCATCTGCTTAAACTTATTGGCATCACTTGAACAATCTAGTCAGGAATATTTGGTACTGATCCAACTTCTACCACAATCCCCTCAATGCATTATAATACATAGCCAATGTCATATCTCCTTGCTTAAGCTCATGAATCCTACAGCTCAAATCATAAATTTGAAGCGGCATTCCCCACCTTCGAATAAGTTTGAGCAACTGAATCCCACATCTCATTTACTGTCCTCAATAAAGGATAAGCACTATTAATCTCCGGCTGCATAGAGTGAAGAAGTCACGACATAATAGTAGAGTTTCAAAATCCCAAGTACCAAACTAAGAGTCTATGGAACTTGGCTTCACAATCTTTCCATGAATGTAACTTATCTTTTCTCTCCTTTTAATAAACAACTAAACAAATCTAGACCATGTAAAATAATCAGTGTCATCAAGTTCAGTAGTTGTAATCTATAACGTAAGGTTTTCACTTTGGGCATTTGAACGACCCACACCACTACTAGAGTTACCAAAGACTTGGATAACCTCCAACATACTTTTTTAACAAGTCTAGTGCTCAAATAATTAACAAATAACACAGTGTTGATCGATGATTAGAAACCAGACCAAAAATAACACCTATAATGCCAAAAAGATCCCAACAACACCCTCAAAGCTAGAATAGAACCCAAACAATATTGCAATAGCCAATAACAAGCTTACCAAAAGCAATAGCTATTGTTCACGCAGCCCAAATCCAAAAAAAAAAATTAGCCAACCTTCAATTTTTTCTCATATTCAATAAGAAATCACTTAAGTGATCATGACCTAATCAAATCACACCTCCTTAGGACTAGTCGTGCCTCTATACAGTGGTTTGAAGCAACAAAAATGATAAAAAAAAATTTCATAAAAAATAGATCACAAAAATACCTCTATTTTTTTTGAAAATATTCGAAATTGGAAAAATCCCATCCAAGAACCTCAAATAATTTTGGAAAAATCACCACGATACTTATCTGGTAAAGGCGATCCAACCCTACAAGTTTTGTTATTGGCCGAAATTGCTTATGTCATGCTGACATCATCATATGGATGATGACGTCAGCATATTTATGGGCTTCCTCTTGTACTCTGATGTCTTACACAGTATTTTCTATGATTTTTTTTGCTTTAATAGTGCTTTAATACCAAGTTGAAATGTTTTACTTGTGTGATTCTAAGGTTTGGTAAAAAAATGAGGGGAAGAGGAGAAAAGAAAAAGAATGAGAGAATATTTTTATGAAAAAGAGGTTGAAATAATGACACAGTCCCATATCTCACTATGTTTTATTGTTAAGGTAAATAAAATTACAATAATGCCATTACTAACAAATGCTACAAAAGATCTCAACAATAAGAAGTCTCGTTTTGCCAAGTATGCTCTTTATCAGCATTAGCTTCCCTCCTTTAGAGAGATACAATCTCTTTCATCTTACCATTTTTCTCTTAAACCTATCTACCATTGGGTCCCAGACTGTTTTTTCCTTAAAAGAATCTTGCAAAGGAAGCACCAATTAAAACCAAGGAAAAGCACCAACCATGCATCCTAAATTCCATGCTATATCCTCAAATCTCCCTCACATCCCTTACGGGAATGAGCTCACTCTTATCAAGGTTCACCCTTAGCCTAGACGTAGCCTCAAAGCATAAGAGAAGACGTCTGAGATTCTGAAGTTGCGTTTCCTACACACCATAAGAAATAATTGTGTCATTTGTAAAAATAAGATGAAATTTTCAATTTTGTATTGATGTTGTTTTTAAAAAACCTGGTACTACTAAAGGAATATGTTTTATCTTTTGTAATTTCTTTTAGGCTGTATTTTGTATGGCTCCTATAAACTGAATAACATTTAAATGTCTTCCTCATTCACAGAGACCTTTATATGGAAACGTGCTATAACATCAGGAACTCCACCAGCTAAGCGTAATAGCCATACTTGCTCATCTTGGAAAAACACAATCATTGTAATTGGCGGTGTAGACATATCTGGTTACTATCCGTCTGGTGTCCATATCCTCGATGCAGGTATCAAATCATTGAATTTTTAATGTTAAATCCAATATATAATATGATTGTATGTTTTAATCAAAATAGGCTATGTAGCTTGAAACTGTATTAAATTGCATCTGTTGTATGCTTACATTATAACAATTATAATGGTGTTGGTGTTTTAATAGATACTCTTGTTTGGAGAAAGTTGAAGACTTCAGGCCAACTGTTGCCACCTCGAGCAGGGCATATGACTGTTGCCCTGGGCAAGAACTTGTTTGTCTTTGGGGGTTACACTAAGGAGCTGAAGCAATATGACGATATTTATGTCCTTGATGTTGGTATGTAATCAAATAGTTATACATACTATTTTTATATGTACCCAATTATCCATTGATCTTTCCTCTCCACAGAGGAGAGAAGAAAATAGAGTAGAGGAGAAGAGAGAGCTTTTCTTTGGTTTTTTAATTTTTTGCTAAGTTTAGTAAAGCAATTGAACACATTATGCCACACATGAAGGTTGGTTGTTCTCTTAGTTTCAAAAGTTTAAATAGGGGTGTCAATTGGTGTTATTGTTTCATGTTCGGGTCGTGCTAAGGCATACATATTCAAAAATATGTGTCAATCCTAACCAAACATTATTAACTAATCAGGGTCAAGTTTCAAAACTCAAACACAACTCATTTATTAAATAACTTAACACGTGTCTGACATACTTAACCCTTTTTTTATTTTTTAAATAAAAAAGTTACCTATCTTTATAGATATATATATATATATATAGATAATTTTTAACTTTAATAAACTTTGGATATGGGAAAAAATCAAAGTAAAAATCTCTTTTATAAGTAAAAAAAAATCTCTATAGCTTGATAAACTTTTGACTGTGAATTTGATTGGTCAAATTGGATAGCCACCTTCTTTTTAGTGGTAAACACTTCATAAAAAATCTGATTGGTCAGGTGTTGGGATCAACCACTTGGTTGACATCAATTCTAGGTCTGTTGGGGAGGGCACAAGACCTATAGAATAGTATGGATTTGTAAGCGACGTGTTTTATATATTCTGCTATTTCTATTTGTGTTGCCTACCTTAGAATACTTTTAACTGCCTGAATTGCTTCTGCTTGATTAGTTAATGTTTACAAGTCATATGTATAGTATATTTTCTGACTTCGCAACATTTATTTCCATCTCAATATTTATGTAGACACTGGTTTATGGACCAAAGTGATGACTATAGGCAAGGGGCCTTCTGCCAGATCTTTTATGGGTGGGGACAGTTTGGATCCAGAGAAGAACGGCGTTCTTGTATTACTAGGTGGTTGCAATAAGAGTCTCGAAGCATTGGATGACATGTACTACTTACACACAGGTTAGTTACTCCTTTGCATAATATCGGAATTTGAATTTCTTAATTGATTCAAAGTAACCATTTGGTTCTGGAACTTTGGTAAATTTCTATTGTAAAATAAAACTTGAATCTTAGCTACATTGGTTATATTTTGGAATGCCTAATACTTGGAATAGCAAGGAAAATGAGCAAGATGAACGAAGGCTAGAAAAGTTATCTTCGAGGAAGTAGTTGAAATTAAAGTGCTAAGAACAACATATTCTTGCTCCTGTATATTATAACGCTCTGGTCGGAATTGAGGCAGAAAAGAAAAAAGAAAAAGAAAAATAAAGTGTTGGTTGAGTGTTCACACATTATACATCATCAACTATTTATATTATATAGAAAAAAGCAAAAGGATTACAATATTGCCCCTACTTAAGAACCTAACAAATAAGAACTCTAACACTATCCTTCAAGCTAGAGCATATAGATAAAATATGCCCAACCTAGAACACAAACTTTTGAAGGTAGACTGAGCTAATGACTTGGTAAAATATCACCTAGCTGAGCACCAGATTGAACAGGGCCAACAGGAACATAAAGCTAATAAAGCAATCGCTTTAGGCCCTCCCTAAAGAGAATGATCCAAATTTTAGGTATCTATAGTATAATCAAATTATAAGTCTAAGATTAATAAAATTTTAACTTCTACAAAAATGCCGCAAATTTTATATATTTATAGTATAATCAAATTAGAAGTATAAAGTTAATAAAAAGCTAACTCTACAACATTAAACTCCATGTAAAAAACTTAATTCTTTTAATAGATTTTTATTTGTATTGTACTTTATTTTTTTATTGTTATCTATTTAGATAAAAAAAATATATGTAAAAAATTTACTAGTAGAGTTTTATTTAATATATAGCTCTCTGTTGTTGAAAAATAATTAAATTTAATATTACAAAAACCTCATTTAGAGTTGTTACTTTCTCGCTTTAAGCCTCTAATTGTATAGGGTCGACCTTTAGATTGAACATAACAATTGACGATCTGCTTCTACAAGATTAGATCTCGAATGAAGTGATAATCAACCTCAATGTGTTTGGTTTGTTCATAAAAAGCTGGATTACTAGCAATAAATATAGTTGTTCAATTATTGCAATACATGAACTAGGAGAGGACAAATCAACACCCATATCATAAAGAAGAGACCTGACCCACAACATCTTACATGCAGTATAAGCCATTGCACAGTATTTTGTCTCAACACTAGAGCAATCCACCACATTCTTCTTTTTACTGCACCATGTAACAAGATTACCACCAACAAATGTGTAATACCCAGAAGTAGACCATCGATCACTCTAGTTGCCTGCTCGATCAGCATCAGAAAAATCAATAACTGATAAAATTGATGATTGCTTATATAACAATCCCCTTTATGGTGCTCCCCTGGGGTACCCAAGAATATGACAAAAAGTCTCCCAATAAGGCATATTAGGAGCATGCATAAACTAACTAACCCTTCTAATAGCATAAGTGATATATAAGCATGTCATAGTAAGATAAAATAGCTTACCTACTAAGCTCCTATACCGCCCTGTGTCCTAAAAAATTTCTCCACTATCAACATCTAATTTATAGTAGAATCTATCGGAGTATCAATAGGATGAGTACCAATCTTAGAAAGCAAGTTCAAGACATAGTTTCGCTAACACAGACATATACCTTCCTTGGATCAAGCAACCTCAATCCCAAGAAAATAACAAGACAGACCCAAATCTTTGGTGTGGAACTGCTTACTCAAATGAAGTTTCAAACTAGCTACACCTATTGAGCCACTACCACTAATAATAATGTCATCCAAATAAACTATCAATACAATGATTCCTAAAGAGGAACGACGAGTAAACACTGAATGATCTGAAGTGGAGTACTAGAAATAATATTGAATAACAATGGTACTAAACTTTGTAAACCACACTCTAGGTGACTGTTTTAGGCCACACAATGTCTTTCGCAACTTACAAACCAAATGTTCCTTCCCAAGAACAACATACCCTGATGGTTGGGCCATATAAACTTCTTCTTGTAAATCTCTATGGAGAAAGGCATTTTTTATATCCAACTGACATAAGGGCCAATCAAGGCTTACTACCACTGAAATAAGAACTCTAACATAATTCAGGTGGGCGACTGGAGACAAATGCTCACAATAATCTACACCATAGGTCTAAGTATAGCCTTTGGTAACTAGACGAGCCTTTAGATGCTCAACTGAACCATTAAGATGATACTTCATAGTATAGACCCAATGACAACCAATAGGCTATTTACCAGAAGGAATAGGTGTGAGATCCCAAGTTTGATTTTTATGAAGAACTGTTATCTCCTCATCCATATCTAGTTTCCATCCAAGAGACACGAAGGTCTATGAAAAAGAACTAAGAACAAAAACATAAGAAAATGAAGAAACAAAACAATGAAAGATAGAGGAAATACGGTGAAGTGATACAAAATTAGAAATAGGATGTTGAGTACAACTACGAGTACCTTTCCATAATGCAATAGGCAAATCAGGAGAAAAGTGGACCACAGGTGGAGTGGTAGGCGGGACCTTAAGAGAATTAGGGGGACCTTAAGAGAATCAGGCGATTGTGAAGGGGTAGGAGCCTAGTAGATAACTTGTTGATCTAGGCACTGGCAATAAAACTGTAGAGGAAAAGGCGCTAGAATCAGATAGACTTGGTAAAGGAAGCTCCTTTTGACGAGAAAGAACCAAGGTAGGTTCAAGACAACGGCCACTTGCTGAAAAGAATTAAGAGGACTCAAAAAAAGTAACATATGCACTCATATAATACCGATGGGAGATGGGTCATAACAACGATAACCCTTCTGAGTACGAGCATAGCCAAAGAAAACACATTTCAAAGAACAAGGAGACAATATTATCCCGACCTAGACCAAAAAGATGAACATAGGCTACACAATCAAAAACAGGAGGAGTTAAACTAAATGGTGGAATAGTAGGATAAAAGAGAGAAAATGAGACTTATTTGACAAAATAGAGGATAGCATACAATTAATGAGATAAGTAGCAGTCAAGACAGCATCAGCCCAATACGAATTTGGCACATGCATATTAAATAGTAAAGTCTGAAAAAATCCAATAAATGATGATGCTTACGTTCAACAATGCCATTTTGTTGAGATGTATATGGGTAGGTAGCAAGATGGATAATACCACGTTTAGCGCAAAAGTCATCCAAAAAAGACTAAGTATACTCACATGCATTGTCAGATCGTAAAACCTTGATGTGTTTGTCAAATTAACACAAGATTTCATTATAAAATGAAAGAAAAATTTTAGGAAATTCAAAATGATCTTTCATAAGAAATAACCAAGTCACACGAAAGAAATCATCCACAAGGATTACAAAATAATGAAAACCAAAAGTACCTTTTTAGTTTTATAGAAACCCAAATATTTGAATGTATAATATTAAAAGGACTAGATTGACGACTGCTTAAACTACTAGGAAAACAACTACGTTGATGCTTTCCTAGCTGACAAACCTCGCATTCCAAAATAGATATAGCAAATTGGAGATAACTTGATGTAATTTCTGCAATGATGGATTACCCAAATGATAATGCCACTGTAAAGGGGAAACTATGGCACTTAAGGTAACAATGGACTGGCTGAGATCTAAATAATAAAGACCATTGCACACATGCCACGGAATAATCAAATTCTTCGTCTTAAGAACTTGAAAAACAAAAGAAGAGAGAAAAAATGTTATTGAACACTGTAAAGACTTAGTTAATTGGCTCATAAATAACAAATTGAAAGGAAAATGAGGTACAAATAAACCATAAGACATAGAGAGAGAGAGAGAGAGAGAGAGAGAGAGAGAGAGAGAGAGAGAGAGAGAAAGAGTTAGTAGGATGTAAATCGCCAGTTCTAAGTACCGGTGGAAAGGAATCATAAGCTAACACAATATGAGATTTTGAAGGACAAAAATTATAAAATAAATAAGAAGGACTATACATATGAGCACTGGCTCTATAATCAATAATCCATGGAGTAGAAGACCTCTTAACAACAGAGGAAAAATTACATGTATTAGCCAAACTAGCAGTAAAGGTCAATAACTGAGGAAAGAGAAAAGACAACTATTAGGGAATGATGTAGAACAAGTTGCGGAGGCTTTTGAAGAAAAATGGGAACGTTCCAAGTCCTATTCCAAGAAAAAGTACTAGTAGACGCAGAGTTGGTAAGTCACGTTTTTTAGAACGAAATGGTGAGACGGACAATACTCATCGCTTTGCCATGACCGAAATAGCCACGGGGCCAAATGACTTCGTTTAGGCCTCCAATTTAATTTTTTTGCCATGTATAGTAATTTTTATTTTCTCAATTACTTTGTTTAGGAAAGTCCAAATTAACTTTTGCTTGCAGCTATAATTTCCTAGTTTGATATGGTTTTTAGTTTTTTAAAAAGCCTCAATTTTTATTAATTTCAAAATTTTCCTCTTTTTTAGAATTATTATAGTTTCCTAATTATAATAGGACAAGTATAAGGAATTGGTAGATTCCTATTCAGATTAGTAATAGTTTAAGCCTATATATATGATGTAAAGTAGTCTTTATTATTCAGATTATCAATAATATATTTTTATTTAAGAATTTGAGATTTGTTATCTTTGCGTGAGGAGTCCCCTTTGTTCTTGGTTACTAAGAAATTCAACGTGTTTGATTCTCCTTTACATTTCACATTGTGTTAGAGAGCCTTACTAAGTTGAGAAGTGATAGCATCATGAGAACCAAATGTAAGAGGACCGGAATC
The DNA here is from genome assembly GCA_008638375.1 of Nyssa sinensis. Taxonomy (NCBI): domain Eukaryota; kingdom Viridiplantae; phylum Streptophyta; class Magnoliopsida; order Cornales; family Nyssaceae; genus Nyssa; species Nyssa sinensis. The sequence continues at coordinate 13,097,186 of CM018036.1, read as the reverse complement.
AATTATAGATGTGTGTGGCCTTTTACTTAGATGGCTAATTAGCATAGGCGGGTCTCCTCCATTTATCTCGAAAATAATCTTTAGTATGTCTTATACCAATATAATAAGTACATTTTCACTTAGAACGAATACCACGTCCAATTCATCCACCACAACAAGAGCATCACAAGTCTTTGTTTAGTCTTAATTAGAGAATCACAAGTCTTACAACCAAGTATTTTGTCTCCTCCAATATGTCTACAACATACTTCAGTTAAGAAATATAAATTTCCTTCTTTAATTTTGCAATCTCTATTCCATAGAATTATTTTGAGACTCCCAACTCCTTTGTTTCAAATTCCTTGGCCAAATAATACTTTAAAGCTTAAACCTCTTCAACAGTATCACCAATGATAATGATATCATCTACGTAGTCTATCAATATAATAATCTTTCCTTATGCGCAATGAAGAGAGTGTGATTAGCCTAACTCTATTTATATCCAAACATCTACATAGCTTTACCAAACCCCTCAAACCAAGTTCTAGGAGATTGCTTTAGGTCATAAAAAGATTTCTTCAACTTACAAACATTCTCTTCAAGAGATCTAGAAGGAAAGTTAAGAGGAACATCAATATATGCTTCCTCTTCCAAACCTCCATGAAGGAAGACATTCTTTACATAAAGTTATTGGAGAGACCATTCCAAATTTCCTACTAAATAGAGTAATACTCCAATGAAATTCATAGTTACCACTAGTGTTAAGTTTTCTTGACAAATAATGCCATGGGTTTATGTAAATCCCTTGGCCATTAATCTAGCTTTATGCCACTCCACTGATCCATCTGCTCTATGTTCTATAGTTAATATTCATTTACACCCAACTATCCTTTTTTTCTTGAGGAAGAGGTACAAAGTTCCACGTGTTATTTCTTTCGCGAGCTCTCATGTCTTCTACCTTAGCTGCCTTCCTCTTAAGATCAACTAAAACATCTTCAATTTTGTGGAATAGATATAGCAAATAGAGAAAAGAAAAAAAAAACACAATAGAAGGATGAAATAAATTGATAGGACACAAAGTTTGAGATAGGATATTGAGTGCAAAATTGAACTTTAACTACAATAGGAAGGTCACTATCATTTAAAGAATCTAATTGGTAGTTAGCATAAAAAATATTGTTGATCTCACCCTTTTTTTCCTCCTTGAATATGTTAAACATCCTTTAGTTCCTACACCTTATTTCTCTTTTTCCTACTTATAGACTAAGGACTGAAAAAAAGTGAACTAAGGTCAAGGATGAGGGTGAGAAGGTGAAAATGAATCAAAGTAAGAAGACAACTCTTCACTATCCTTCTCCCTAAAAAATGAGGCTTAGTACCAAAAAAAATGGACATCTATACTAACAAAACATCACTAAATAGGAGGATGATAACAAAGATACCCTTCCTGAGTGGCTGAGTAACCTAAGAAAATACATTTTAAGGTTGTGGGGTCAAGTTTACCCAAAAATAGACCATGAATCTGAATAATGCAAATGTAGCAAACACATGAGGGTAAATATGAAACACATATAATATAACCCCCCCAAGACCTTAAGAGGGATTTGAAAAACAAAACTCAAAAAGACATTCAATAATTAGATAGGATACTATAAGAAGTGCATCTTCCTAATAAGTTTTGGAAACATCACTAAATAGGAGGATGATAACAAGGATACCCTTCTTGAGTGGCTGAGTAACCTAAGAAAATACATTTTAAAGTCATGGGGTCAAGTTTACCCTAAAATGGACCATGGATATGAATAATGCAAATGTAGCCAACACATGAGGGTAAATATGAAACACAAATGATAAAACCCGCCCTAAGACTTTAAGAGGGATTTTAAAGACAAAACTCAAGAAGACGTTCAATTAATGAGATAGGATACTATAAGAAGTGCATCTTCCCAATATGTTTTGGAAACATACCTGATGCATACTGAACGAGTGCACAAGCAACTTCTAATAAATGACGATTCTTAAGCTTAGCTATCATATTTTGTTGTAGAGTATTATCATGAGTAGTCTATTGAATAAAGATGTGTAATCAAATCAAGGATCAAAAATTCATTTTAGAGTATTGTTTAAACAGAAACGTTTCGAAAACACATTGGAAACAATGAAAAAAAAATTAAAATGGGTAAAAGAACTTGAAAACATAAAGTAAAATATATGAAGATAAATATTATAATTGAATTTGAAAATACTTTATGATACATATCCATCCACACAAGAAGACACTAGGATGAATTTGATAAATAAACGTAAATATAAATTAGTCATTAATAACAAATTATTCTTTACTAGTTAAAAAAAGTATAAAAATTTTAGAACTAATTTTTATGTAAAATGAAATTATTATGATTTTTTTAATAAATATGTGAAATTATTATAATTAAATACAGTACTATAATATAATAGATATGTACTATGTAATATATATATATGTGTGTGTGTGTGTGTGTGTGTGTGTGAATTAGACATTTGAAAGAAATTACACATAATATAACAATTCAAGTAAAAGAAATCTCAAGTTAAGCCTATTATAATTAGTAACTAAGTATTAAAGTTAATTGTTCACCCGCTTTTTCATTTGCACTACTTCTTTTCCATATCTACTCTTTTTTACTTGTAATTTTGGGTTTTAATCCTTTAATCTCATATTTCATTTAAGAAAAAATAAATTTTATATTTTACCAACTTCTAGAATTATTATTAATACAAAACAAATTGGTACCATTTCAGTATATTTCAACCAGTTTCAGTATATTTCCATGAAAACAAGTGGATTTCTGAGTTTCACTTGTGTTTCATTTTAGTTCATTGAGAAAGAGAAACATTTTGACTGTTTTGCTGGAAAAAAAAAAAAAGAAGAGATTTTGATCCTTAATTCAAATATGAATTAATTGCACCATCAACATCATTACCATTGCTAGACTTAAAGCACTTTAACAGTAGCATCAAATTGAATAAAGAACATGCTAGGAAGAAATCTAAAACAAGTAAAGACCTCACTATGTCATGAAGCTAATATACCCACGTAACAATAACATGTAAACAATCGTTAATAGAAGTATCAAACCATCGATAACTAAATAAAGTTAGAATATGAGAGGGATCGTACATCAAAATGAATAATAGCAAAATTGGGCATACATGTCACAATAGAGCTAAGAAACATTTGACTTGAAAAATAAAATAAGAAACAATTTTTGCAAAGACGAAAAAGAAGGTTGGCTAAGACCCTAATGCCATTGAACTAGCTGATTTGTGAAAGAATGACATTGCAACTAGTGGACTAGAAGAATTATTGGTCCTTAGATGATCGAGAAACAAGATAATTTAAAAGGTAGAGATCATTTTTCTTGTCACCACTGTTAATCGTTCTCTTTGTGTTCAAGTCCTAGAAAATGAAAGAAGTAGGAGTAAAGGTCACATTACGATTCAAGGATTTGGTAATACTACTAACAGTTAAAAGGTTAGTGGAAAAATTAGGAACATGTAACACAAATGACAAAGACATGAAAAGAGAGATTGAAATGAACCTTGACCTGAACCATTAACTATTCTAACGCTGTCTCTACCAGGAGGGATTATTTGATAAGAAGGCTTCATTATATACCCTGGAATGGATACTTGAGTGAGTAAATATGGAAGAAACAATAGTAGTAGAAGATGGCTCTAGTTTAGTTATGAGATGTCTAAAAGACTTGACCTTCTCTTAATAAAGAACTGGGGTCGCTAGAGCCAAAGTTAAATAATTACCAAGGAAAACACTAGAGAGTCAACAAAAGTAAGCTTAGCACTGGAAAGTCAACAAAAGTAGGTCAGCCATTTAGAAAAAGAGTCAACAAAAGTAGGCTGACCATTTTGTTTCTAGTAACTCTCTTTAGTATGTCTCGACTTGCCACAATAATTACACGCAAGTTTATCCTTGTCATCAACAGTGGAGCCTACAACTAGACTACGATTTTGGGCCCTATCAATCTCTTTGCCTTCCTTATGTTTAGTAAAAGGCCATATCTCTCTTGGGTTGATAATTGAAGCACAACGTTCATTCCGCTATCCTTACCCTGAGCATAAGCAAGCACCTAAATGAGAGAATGCCATAATCTAAACTTGACTCAAATCATACTAAATAACGAGCCTAGCGAAGAATTAAAAAATGCACTCTTGTTCCACCATCTGCTTAAATTTATTTCCATCATTTCGAACAATCAACCAGAAACACTTGATTTTGATCCAACTCTTATCACATTTCTCGCAAGAGATTATAATATGTAGCTGGAGGAATATCTCTTGGTTTGTACGCATGAATCATGTGCTTCAAATCATAACAACAACATTTCCCTTTTAGTAAAAAATATGAATATTCAATTATTAATCTCAGGTTGCATAGAGTGTATAAGTTGGGACATAACAATAAATTTTTCTAGATCCTACATCACAAATAATGGATGTCTCTCAGTTTCTCAACAATTCCATCAATGTAACCCATCTTCTCTCTAACCTTAATAAGCAAAAAGGTAGAATAAGACCAAGCTAGATAAACAGTGTCATCGAGTTTAGCCGTGGTGATTTGTAGTATAGGGTTCTCATTTTGGGTATTAAACGAACCCAACACACATTGTTCTGAAAATGGAAAAAATCTCAAAAACTCTAGATTAAAAAACCTCATCCTTTTTTTTTTCAAAAACCATTTGAAAAATAAAAAATCCTACCAAAAGACTCCCTGATGAGATTACCCTGGCTTAGGGTCTATTGTCTGTAGATGCTGATGTTAGCATGATGATGCACCTTTGTTGGTCACTTTTCTCCTCAACCTGTGCTACTATGTTCTTAGTAAAGTTTAGCCTTCATCGAAAGCCTTGAATGAGAGAATGTATGATTAGAATGGCATATTACCATATTGATACTTTTTAGTGATAGATCTTATACTGCATTAGATAATTTTTATTCTATGTTTTTTATAAGTAATAATAATTATATTGTCCAACATGCCCCCTTAAGTGTGGCTAGTCCAAGCCTAAACGTGCATCAATTCATATTATTAAGGTGACGGTGATGTTTGAACCCAAGACCTTTTCTCTGCCCTGATACTATATTAAATCACCAACTCATCTAAAAGTTTAAGTTATAAGAGATGATGTAACGTTATTATTATATTCTATAACAAATTCATTAGAGCATGCCTAAGGAGTGAGCAAACCTATATACAAAAACCAAGTGACAGCTCAACCAAAAATTAGAAACTCGTGTCTCCTAGAAACTTAACAAAAGAATCTATGGAGGATATATGGGCCCAACATCCATACATATAAGACTCTAAGAAAAAAAAACTTTAAATTTATAAAGAGATAGTACTTACCGTTAAAAAAATCTTTTATTCCCTCTCCATCCTTTAGAAAAGGTTTATTATATGATATTAGGAAAGAAATTTACAATATTTGTTTTGAAAAGTAAAATTAAAATGTAAAGAAAATCAAATCAAAGTCAAATTGTAGTGAAGTGCCAGACATAGTAAAACGTCACACTACTTTAATATTTAAAGGAATGCACACAATATATTCCAGTAACCAGAATTGTGAAATGAATAGGATTTGTTTAAGGATGGTCCTAAAAATTTATGTGTTATTTTAGTCATACATGTTCTTCACTCTTTTTAGTAGTATGTGAGCATTGACATCTAATGTAGCATATGCATGTGCACTCATAGAGAAATTTTTTGGGTGATTAAGTGGGGAACTCCTTAGGAAATATATTTTATCAAACTTTGGTACAGAATCAGGGGGTCGGGCTGGTGTGAAACCAGTAGCTTAAGCTCCAAATTTGTGTAGGGGCTAACCCATAAACCCAGTTAGGGTGAAGATGCTGTCTTATGCGTAGATTTTATTCCTCCCTAACATTCAATAGTTGTTTATTAACTGATTCTTGAGAAAATTATCATAATATTGGTCAAATATTGATTTGGAAGGACTAGAGAGTTATGGTTCGAGTGCAAACAGACAAAATGTTTATTGGAATGAATACCAACCTCCTCTAGGAAAGATAAAATTTCGAGCCAATGTCACCAAGACCTTCTCAGGATGGCTATACTATTGAAGTTGTTATTGATGAGAAGCCTCTATGGGGACTATTATTTTCCACCAAGCCAAGCTTTAACCATATTGCTAATGATAATGTTACGAGGTGAGAATATATGATCATTTTGTATATCATTTTATTTCACTCTTATACATAATATCAGTCGCTATAAATCCATATTCATAGAGAGTATGATTCAGATTTTTATTTTGTATTCTCAAATTAGGAAAAAAAAAAAAAAAAAGGAGTTGTAGATGTTTGTGGTGTTAAGTTGAATGATGATCACAAATCTAAATAAAAAACTGCAAGTGTCCTCAAGTAGGATAAAGTAGATGATAGGCAATAAGATGGTGCTCATGAAAAGAGTATGGAAGTTGATGATGCTTTGAATATGAAGACTTTAGCATCGTTTGATGTTTCTCACACCCAAAAGGTTATATCTTATTTCCCTTTCTCATGTGGAAGAAATCTATGATTTTTTTTTCAATATTAAAGTTAACTTTAGGAAGCATCTTGGTCTCCCTTGTTTATTTCTTTCTTCTTTAGTAATTAAGACCTCTTAGTTGTATGGTATCCCAAAATGACCAATTTATTAGTTAATACTCTAGTTCAAGATTCTGGGTTAACCATAATATATAAATCCCACATGAAAGGTGCCCCTTATAACAAATAAGAATCTTATTTTATTCCTAGAACCACAAATGTCAAAGTGCCTAGTACGGGGATCTTGAAGTTTTGTGGTTAAAACCTAAGTGCCTAGTATAGGAAACCAGTGTGGTTATGGAAGCGGGAGCACGGGAGTGCCAAATCTATAAATAATAGGGCCAGAGTGCTATGAAGCATCTAAGAAGAAGTAGTAAGGGTAGTAGTAAGAAGAACCCTCTATAAAATCTTGCAAGTTATTACGATTAAGTCCTAAGTGAAGAAGAATTCTCTCTAAATGCCTAAAATATGGATCTAGCAAGTTTTTATGGTTAAGACCTAAGTGCCTAGTACAGGGAGCGAATGTGGCTATTGAAGTGGGAGGACGGGAGTGACAAATCTATAAATAATAGGCTAGAGTGTTGTGAATTAACTAAGAAGAAGAAAGACAAAGACTAGTTCTTTCTCATCTTTCAGGTTTTTGTGGTTAAGGCATAAGTTCCTAGTACAAGGAGCAAGTGCAACTATGGAGGCGAAAGCACGTGAGTACCAAATCTATAAATAATAGGGCTAGAGTACTGTGAAGCACCAAAGAAGAAGAAAAAGAGCCGACGATGCATTTTGATATTAGTGTTTTTAGGAATAAAATAACCTTCTTATTTATTATAAAGGGCACCTTGCTTGTGGGATATATGTATTTTGGTTAACCCAAAATCTCGAACTAGAGTATTAACTAATTAATTGGTCATTTTGGGATACCATACAACACAAAACTCTTAATTAATTAAAGAAAGAAATAAATAAACGAGGGAGACCAAGATGCTTCCTAAAGTTAACTTTAATATTTCAAAAAGAAATTCAAAGATTTATGCCACATGAGAAAAGGAAAAAAGATATAACTCTGTGGGTGTGAGAAGCATCAAAGGATGCTTAAGTCTTCATATTTGAAGAAGTAAAAACTTCCATCTTCTTTCCATGAGCACCGTCTGACTTGCAGTTCTCGATTCAAATTTGTGATCATCATTCATCTTAACACAACAAATATCCACAACTCCCTTTTTCCTAATTTGAGAATAAAAAATTAAACTTTAAATCAGACTCTCCATGAATTTGGATTTATACCAACTGATATTGTGTATAATAATAAAATAGAAAGATATACAAAATGACCATATATTCTCACCTAGTAACATTATCATCATGTGTGGTTAAATCTTGGCTTGGTGGAAAATAATACTCCTTCCCATCAATAACAGTTTCAATAGTATAGCCATCTAGAAAGGTTTTGATGACCTTGGCTTGAAATGTTATCTTCCCTAGAGGAGGATGGTATTTATTCAAATAAACATTTTGTTTGCCTGCACTCAAACCACGGCTCTCTACTCCTTCCAAATTAAAATTTGACAAATATTATGATAATATTTTCAGGAATAAACAACAATTGAATGTCAGGTAAGAATAAAATCTAGGCAGAAGACAACATGTCACCCAAACTGGGTTTCTAGGTTATCCCCTGCACAAATTGGGAGACTAAATTACTGGTGTCACACCAACCTGACCTCCCTGATTCAGTACCAAAGTTTGATAATAAAAAAATTGCCTAGTGGAGTTCCCCAATTAATCACCCAAAATCTTTCTCTGTAAGTGCAAACGTACATGCTGGAAAAAAAACATAATTAGAACCATTCAAACCTTTTAAAAATAGCTCTAAAATCAACCAATTCATTTACTTAAACACTGGCTACATTAGATGTCGATGCTCACATACTACCAAAAATAGTGAAGAATGTGTATCACTAAAATCACATAAATTTTTAGGACCATCCTCAAAAAATTCCTATTCATTTCACAATTCTGGTGACTGCAATATATTACGTGCATTCTTTTAAACAGTAAAGCAATGTGGCATTTTACTATGTCTAGCACTTCACGCAAGCATACTTGACAACTTTTGATTTGATTTTCTTTACATTTTAATTTTACCTTACAAAATAAATATTGTAAATTGTTTTCCCTGATATCATATAATAAACCTTTGCTAATGGATGGACAGGGAATAAAATAATTTTTTAACAGGAAGAACTAACTCCTTGTAGATTTAAAGTCATTGTTTTTAGAGACGTATATGTATGGATTATTGGATCATATAAGTCCCCCATATATTCTTTTGTTAAGTTTTTGGGAGACAAGAGGTTCTAATTTTTGGTCCCCTAAGAGGAAGAAGACAAAGACTATGGATCTCTCTCGTCTTACAATTTTTTGTGGTTAAGGCCTAAGTGCCAAGTACAGGGAGCAAGTACGGATGTGGAAGTGGGAGCATGGGAGTGCCAAATCTATAAATAATGGGGCTCGAGTATTGTGAAACACCAAAGAAAAAAGAAGAAAAAAAAAATCCAAAAGCTGACGATGACTATGGATCTCTCTGTGGATTTTGCTAGTTTTTGTGGTTAAGACCTAAGCCCATGTTTGGTACACAGGAATGGAATGAAAAAAGAAATAGAATGGAAATGAGATGGAATGGAACAAGGATTAATCATCTAAGCCAAAGGAATGCATGGAATGGTATTTAATGAAACGCTCATTCCCTAGAGTAAGCATTCTCAATCATACCAAACAAAAATAAGGATCGAAAAAGTTAGAATGGACATTCCGGGAATGTCCATTTCACCATACAAAACATGACGTAAGTGCCTAGTAGGGGCGAGTGTGACTGTGGAAGTGGGAGTGTGGGTGCATAGGAATGCCAAATCTAATATAAATAATAGCACCAATGTGCTAGGAAGCACCTATGGAGTAAAAATACAAATATGTATACATATATTATATTTATCCATATAATGTTTTTTAAATATAATTTTTTGGAATTGTTTTAAAATTTATATGCAAGGTTTTTTTCAAAAAATAAACCTTGTCTTACTGGGCAATTCATCTTATTTTGGTTAGTTGTTCTTACACCAAAAATTAATCATGAGTTCAATTCTTATTGTTACGTGGGTTTTTGGTTTTAAGTTGGTTCGTGGCTGGTAGTGATGGCTCTTAATGGGAAGTGAAATCAGTTTCATGTTTGTGGGTGCATGGTAAAATATTCAAAATTCTTGTGGAAAACGTGTGCAATGTATATGAGTTTTAGAATTCTCCACTCCTAAAGCTTAAGAGTCATGCACCCAAAATCTAGGGATCCACGAATTGGGCATGAATCACTCCCAACCCAAATATTGAGGGTGGAATTGTGGCATTACCCAAGTGTTTTAGGGTAATTAGGCTATGACTAAGTTGGCATTGTGTGGCACAACCTAAGGTTCTCGAGCTTGTGATTAACGAATAAAATCGGAAGTAGGAATAGGGGGAAAACCCCACTTATGCCAGTAAGGTTCTTTTATTATATATGTATCTGAATACCCCTACTATTGTAGTGGGGCATTCAAATTATTGTCCTTAGCCAATGTTGAATGTCGTGGTCAATAAAATTCCAAGTGCTTCTAGGAAAATTAGGCATTGTTTAGTGTTTGCGGTAGATTGTAGCAAAGTATTTTTTGGGAGATCTACCTAAGAAGTGTTCAATGTTGGGAAGTCTAGCAGTGTTTGGAAATTTTCTTTCTTAGGTGCTAAAGCTTCCAAAAGTATTATTCTATATTTTGGAAAGAACTTCAACTGTAGCACTAGTAAACAATGAATTTCCAACATTGCTCTTTAAAGTGGATTTTTTTGTTTGGATTGCCCCAGTCACTGACCTTGAAGTTAAAGAAGCTATGTTCTCTCTAAATGGCTCAAAAGCCCTTAGGCCCGATAGTTTCCTTACTGCTGTCTTCCAGAACAATTGAGATGTTGTTGGGAGAGACATTACCAAGGCCATTAAGTATTTTTTTAGATCTGGGAGGCTCCTTAAAGAATGGAACACCACCTTTATCACGTTAGTTCCTAAAATTTCCAACCCCTCCCATATGAAGGATTTCAGGCCCATTTCTTGCTGCAACACTATCTATAAGTGTATCACTAAGATTATGGCCTCTTGACTAAAGAAAGTCATGCCTAGCCTTATTAACCCTAGCGAGTCAGCCTTTAAACAAGGCAGATTCATTGTTAAAAACATCCTTCTGATGCAGGAATGGGCAAGAATTTTCATAGAACCAACTCCCTCCTAGCTACACTTTTAAAATTGATCTTCTGAAGGATTTTGACACTATTTCTTGTTCTTTCATCCAAGGCTATGTTGACTACTAAGAACTTTCCCCAAACCTTCATCCAGTGGACTATGGAATGTATTACCACTTGAAAATTCTCCATCAACATAAATGGGGTCCTTGAAGGGTTTTTTTCGGGCAAAAGGGGTCTTAGGCAAATGGACCCTTTATCCCCTTACCTCTTTATTATTGCCATGAATGGGTTTTGTTGTATCCTCAGAAGACACATTCAGAGTTTCATTTTTTCCTTTCACCCTAAGTGTCAAGCTTTGCAGATCTCTCACATTTGTTTTGACGAACGACCTATTTCTCCTAAGTTCTACAGACATAACTTCTGTGCAAATTTTGAAAAGAGCTCTTAATGATTTCAATGATCTATCAGGTCTTCAGCCCAATATCCTCAAGAGTCAAGCTTTTATAGTAGGGGCCCCCATCCTGTTAAAAAAGGAAATCCCCTCTTGCATGGGCTTTCCTGAAGGCATCTTGCCTGTCAAATACCTTAGTCCTTCCTCTCATCTCCTTCAAACTTAACAAATATGACTACAATGCCCTTGTTGATAAAATCATTTCTAGAATCAAAAGTTGGTCCTCTAAGCTTTGCTCCTATGCTGATAGGCTTCAACTTGTAACCTCCGTCCTCTATAGTATCCAATTTATTAGAGCTCTCTCCTCATCCTGTCTAAAAACGTTCTAAATGACATTGAATCCATCCTTAGTGCCTTTATCTGGTTAGGCTCTACCTTGAAAACCACTGGAGCTAAAGTGTCTTGGTAAAGCCTTTTCAACCCCAAAAGTAAAGGGGGTCTAGGCATCAGAAGACTTGATGATTGGAATAAAGCTACAATTGCTAGTCATATATGTAGACTTTTCACCAACAAAGAAAGCTTATGGGTGAAATGGTGTCATGAGTTTTACTTAAAGGGGAAAAGTTTTTGGTTTATCACTCCCCCAATAGAATGCTCTTAGGGCTTGAAGGAAATTGCTTAGCATCAGGTTCAGACCTTGCATTACTTCAGTGATTGGCACTAGATCAAGCACGCACTTATGGTATGACAACTGGCACCCTAAAAGGGTTTTAATTCTCAGGTATGGTAGTCGGGATCATTAAGGGAATTTGAAAGCTCCCACTTTGCAAAGGTATCTTCCATTATTGAAAACTCAAGCTGGAAATGGTCGCCTCATCTATCTCCTTCAATTTCTCACCTTATGGGAAATACCCCGAACACCCTTAGACTTAACCCCTCTTCTGTCAATTCCTTCAATTGGCTTAATTCCAACCACTACACTACAAAAGCTATAGTGGGACTAGATTAGAGATAGACTGCTTTCTATGGCTTGGTTCCATTTGGTTAGGACCAAAAATGGAATTCCTAAGCATGCTTTCATCTTCTAGATCCTCTGTAGAGACAGATTGGCCACCTATAAGAAACTAGCCTCTTGGGGCATACCCACCCCCCCCCCCCCAACCCTAACTGCATGCTTTGCAAGCTCTAACATGGAAAATGCCAACCACCTATTCTTTGAGTGTAACTTTTCCTTGAAGGTTTGGAAAGCTATCCTTTAACAAAATCTTATAAAAAGAAACCCCCTCCAATGGCATCAATAACTTTTATAGGCTAGTCAATCCCTCAAGGGTATTACCTTCCAAAAGAAAGTTTGTAGAATCTCCATGGTTGTTACTATCTACTACATCTGACAAGAAAGAAATAGCAGGCTTTGGAGGAAGAAAGCTCGAGATCATCATCACATCACTCACTCTATAGAAAATGTAGTTCAAATGAAAGTTGCCTCTTGAAGAAACACCCCAAACTCTTTTCAGAACTGGGAGACTTTCATGTCCTAGAATTTTAGCCGGTCTATTTTTATTCCTAGCTCTAGCTTAGTGATTCTGCTTGTTTTCTTTTTTGTCTTGCTTCTTCTGGCTCTTCTTTATTTTGTTGTTGTTGTTGTTTTCTCCCCCCCCCCCCCCCCTCTTGGAGGTTTTATAAATTCTTAATTACCCAAAAAAAAAAATCAATTCACTCAATAATTTGTATTAAATATTTTAGGAAAAAACTGGTCCTAAATGTAGTAACACCTAAGTACTTGTAGGGTGTCCCGAAGATCACAAGGAAAGTAGAACCTTAAAAGAGTAGGGAAAGTAAATAAAATCCGTTATAATTACAGCAATGGAAATTTCTAAAAATACGTAAAATATAATAAACTCCTAAAATAAAATAAATTCCTAAAATGATTAATTTACAGGTCTTCTCTTGCCTATGCTTATAATAGGTGTGGAACTCCGTCTTGGGTCTAACACAGTACCCATCAATATCTATATTAATTATTTAAGCAAATATCCATTTTGGTCCACTTTGGTTTTACCTTTTCTATTCCCAAAAATGTATCCCACTTCCCTACCTTCAACTCTTAGGAAGTGAGAATTAATGTATTTTCAGTAACTTCCACAACTAAACACCGTGTCTTGTACGGTTTGAGAATTGCTCATTCTTATGCATGCATCACGGGCACTACCTTAAGTCTTGAATAGAGGACCAGTAGTAGGATTGTCCTACTGAATCTTTTCATAATCAGGAATACCTTTATTTCTCCTGGTCATCATAATTGTTCTGTATGACATTCACATGACTGAATCTTGTCAGCATTGCAATGCCTCTTTAAACAATGACTGATATCTTATGTGCAATTGGGGATCTACATGATGAGGAATGCTTTGAAATTTTGTTATTACTTTGATTTTTTTTCAGTCGGTCCCTGGAAACTCAGAACCACCCGTAACACCGGATGTAAACGTAGAAGATAATGAGACAAACGGTGTGCCAGAATCCAACACTGAAGTCCCTAAAGAGAACATACCTATGGCATGCAAGGACTGTGTCACTTTGCCTCCACACAAAGGTACACATAGTGGAAGCATTTGTGACGTGATTGGTTATGGCATATATTATGGAATATTTATCTATCTGTAAGCATATTCACACAATTCCGTATCATACTTATTATAATGTTTCCAACTCTTAAGTTTTCAACTGGTGAGCTGCCTATTGGATTTTGAAGTGTAGCTCCAAGATCACACCAATGTACCTTTTAATTGGTGAAAGTACTTTTGGTTTTTGGATGCATGGCTGGTTTTAGTTTTCAGAAGTTGTCCTTGATTGATGCAATATATGTAGGCTTTTAATATGCAACACAAAAGCTTGGCTTGTTAATTATGAAAATTAATCTTCAAGCATTTAGAAACAATCTAAAAATGAATCTTTTTTTTATTTTGATTTCTTTAAGGTACACTCGGATGTTTGATTGTTTCTATTTTTCATTGTATTCAATGCACACATTAATTTCTTATGTTTAAGTTACTGAAGAAATTGGAGTCATCAAAATGATGTTGAAAACTGAAACGATGGGCTTGGTGTCGTCTTACCTTGATTGTTCATTTATAAAATGTTCATTCAAAGGCCTAAGCAACAAATTCATTTTAAAAGTACATCAAACACAATGAATTAGTCTATTTCATTGGTGATATGAACTTGCCCTTAGCTGTAGAATGCACTGAGTTATTTTATGCCACAAGGAGTGTTAAGGTCTCTAGTTCAAGTCTATGGATTTACTTGATATTTGTGGCTTCCGGGTGACAGAAATTATTATTATTGTGCTTATTATTATTATTGTTGTTGTTATGGGATTATGAGTTCTTGTTACAAGCTCACCCCAAATCTATAATTTGCAAGAGCTTTGGTGCACACTCTAAAGAAAATTATGGAGATTTAAATCACATGTGGATCCCATCACCAATAATTCAAAGCTAAATGCATCAACAATTACATCACACGTCATAAAAAAGTGTATACTCTCTCTCCACATTAAGTTTTCAAAATAGTTTCTAATTGTTTCCTTTTTCAAAGTGACTGAAGAAACATTTTGACATGAAAATTTGATCTTTGCCTCTTAGCTTTTTCACTAGGATTTTTTTTTTTTAAGTATATATACCATTTAATGGCACCAAAAAGAAGGGGTACCGTGTAGGGTGTACCCATGTACACCAGAAGAATACATATGCATGAACCTTACATCATATGCATTTCACTTGGGACTTTACAAACTAATTTATTGTCCTATAAAAGTTTGTACAATCCCAATTATAAAGTATTTAGCAAATCCCCTTCAACTCATTCACAAGCCTCTACATTCCTTCATACATTCTCCTATTCCACTCTCGCCACACACACCACGAGGTATAGAGGGGCTGTCTCCCAAACTTGGTCACCCTGTCCTCATCTCTACTCGTTACTCCAACACTTGGAACAAATTCAAGACATAAAATCAGCCTATCTATTTCTTATACCCTTCCACACCCGCCACCCCCACCCCATAGGAAGTTCCTATTTCCTTTGACATCCACCCTCCCCACACCCAAACTTCCACTCAACTAACCTCCTTCATAGTGACTTCCTTTCCCAAGCAAACCACCATAACCACTTTTCTATTAACTAAGAAGCATGGATATAGACACAAAACATAAATACGAAATAACATGGACACGGGATATGCATACAACATAACATGGAAACAATATTTCTCAAAAAAGTAGGACACGAAAACATCGAGAACACGTTGAATTATTATTAATAATATATTTTTATATGACTATATAATATAAAAATATTATTATTTCAATCAGAATTGGCATAAAACACACAAATCATGGTAATACTATTAATTATATCAAAATAACAAAGTCATTAAATAAATATTTAAGAACTTTTTCGTTTAATTATTAATATTCATGATCCAAGTTTCAAACAAATTTATTAATTCTACCCCTCGATGAATCAAAATTCACTTTTTGATGCAGGAATTGAAAATCTGCACGAAAAAAAAAAAAAGGAGTCTCAAAAGCAATTGGAATTTACTGAGGCAAAATTAGGCAGATTCACAAACAAATTTGGCAAAGTTTACCATGGAATGATTGAGCTAGATGTGAGAGGAACAAAGGCCAAAATGCTGACATTGAAGATATGGGATGAGAAAGCAGAGCGCTTGGCCTATTTGCATGATTGTGTCATGCTTGATGAAGAAGTGAAGTTTCTAACAGATTCAAGTGTGAATCATCATCCAAACTTGGTAAAATTGATAGGTTACTGCCGTGGAGTATCTGTAAGCGGTATTGTTCCTGATCTGAATCTGCGAGATACTTTGCATAACCTCACCACGGAAGAAACTTTTAATCGGTTCTAGAGGATTAAAGTAGCTCTTATATTTGCACACCTTCTTGAATTTCTTCATAGTAAAGCAAAGCTGTGTCTGGTCCTCAATATTGATGCATAGTATATAGTGCTTGACCAGGATTGGAACCCAATATAACTTGTTGGACTGATGAATGAAGGGATCCTTGGTGAAATGAGCTCTTTAAGGAAAGAAATACCAGGGTCTCTTGGCTTTGTGGATCCATTTTTGGCTTAGAATGGTTTGTAGTGGGAAGAATGTAGTGATATCTTTTCATTTGGTGTTATTTTTCTGGGATTAATGGCCCCAAGATTTGTTAACAAGAAGTTGGGGAGACGAGAGAGTCAAGATTCTTCTGGTAGGTGAATGGGCCAGGGGGGAGTACAAGGCTACAAGCCTAAATTTTGTCGTCCACATTAGCCTAGAGAAAGTTTGCAATTATCATGTTAGTGATGGTCCCATGATAACAAATTTATGTTAATTTTTTATGCCTACTACTTTAATTATCTCCATCTCATAAGCTTATACATTCCAAAAAAAATTCCACATTTTGATTGAGTTTTAGGATTTTTTTCAAAAGATTAATAATAATTTTAATATATACATATAGTTTAAGTTATTATATTTATCATTGTGTAGAATCTTACGAATCTCAATCCAGTCCTGAAAACCTTCGCATTCGATCCAATGTTAGGATCTCGATTCCAACAACCTTGATCCCATTCCTCCAAAATAAAAAAAGAATAATTTGTACAAAAATTTCAAGTCAAATGAATTTTTACCATTACTTTCAATTAGAATCTTATAATGATTTAAGTATTAAAAAACTGAACAAAAAAAAAAAATATATATATATATATACACACACACACACATGTTAGGAGGATCAAAAGATAAATCCATTTTTTTCTTATTTGCTCAGTGATGCACGTTTTCTTGCCCTCCACACCACGTGTGTTAAATATGAGTTTATTTGAATTGGTTGGACTCTAAGTCCTGCTTTAGTATCCATTAACAGTTTAGGAAGTTCCATTAAGAATTTCTATATTTCTTTAGAGAAATCTCGATGTTGATATCTACTGTGATGTACCCATGTTTTTGAGACCAAGATACATTTTTTTTTATTGGATATTGGAATGAGTTTGATCTAAATCTATAATCAGTTGAACATTTATAAGATTTAAATGAGAGTTGTAATAAGATTAAAAATTTTAACATTATTTCATTAGTTTTAAAATTCAACCAACGCAAATCCCCTATGTGTTTTGGTTATGAGAAGAGTGTGAGAGGATATTTGGTTATCCTGTCGTCTCTTCTGGCTCTTTTTTTTCATTTTTTCTCTGAGATTCTTTCACGAGACTTTTAGATTTGAATTGTAGAAATACATAGACAACTTAATTTTATAACCGTTCTATTAAAAAAAAAATTTTACATCGGCAGTACATGAATAGAGAATCTCGTAACACAAAGTTAGTTTCTTTCGCTTTTACAAATCCTACAAAATATAACCGGATTCATACTTGATTGTTATTTTATATATTTTCTTCATTAGTATCAGAACCATATATACTTGTGATTAGCTTCTATGTTAAGATGCATGTTTAAATTTGTGAGTAATTTATAGCATATAAAATATATTTAAAAATTACACAAAAAAACTTAACTCGATAGATGACTTTGAAGCGAAAAATTTTAAGAAACTTTTTAAAAGATTCGTTATGGCGCGTGAGTGGTCTCAAACTGAAGAATGCTATTTTATTAAGATTTAGCAAATCCCACTTGTGCAGTATCGCGTGAGACGTGCTGGGATACTTTCATTTGGACACCTCCCGAGAGTGACAGGGAGTGCGAGAGTACAGGGTGTCTTACTCATTGAATTTAAAATTTTGTGATATATGTTTTGTAATTTTTGAGTTTTTAAAATTTTTATAAATTATTTTTTATTAGATAAAAAGAATTAAGAATTAAATTAAAAAATTTTAACATATTATATTTGAATTTAAAATTATATTTAAGTGTTTAGTATACCGTTTGTAATCTAATTTATTTTTTGGTGAATTTTTTATGTATTTTTTATATTTTTGGAGTTTTAAAAATTAGTTTTTTATCTCAAAAATTAGTTAAAAGTTTCAAAAATTTTATTTTAAATGAAAGAAATTATTGGAAAGCCTATGAAAATTAGGAATAATTACATGTGTGGATCATATTTTTTAGATCATGTGTTGATCATTTTTATTTAATTATCATGTGGATAATTATTTTATGCATAATTGTTACATATTGTTGGTCCCTTTAAATGTGAAACTCAAATGCTCATTCCCATGTGGTGAGATGTATCCTGGTAGCCCTGATCACTGCCTCCTCATAGGTCTCAATGATGTGGCCTGTCAGCCTGTCTCTGATAGAGGTCCTCAACCCCTTGACAAAATGAAGGACCCTCAGTCGCTCCTCCCGAATGATGTATGGGGCAAATCTCCCCAATGTAGTAAATTGAGACTCGTACTGAGTCACCGTCATGTCCCTCTAGAAGAGTGCCCCAAACTCGTCCATGAACCCTATCCTGGCAGTCTCTGGAAAATAGTGGTCATTGAACATGGCCACAAAAGCATCCCATCCCTCACCGAACTTGTCTATCCGGTCAGCAGTTACTTCCCACCACTGGCTGGCCAAATCTGTAAACTGGAAGGTGGCACATCGGATCCTCAAATGCGGCTCAATGATCCCCTATGAGTTTAGGATCCTAGTGATCTGTCTTAGCCACTCCTCAGCAGCCAATGGGTCAGGCTGCCCAGCAAAAGTAGGAGGCCTCATCCGTTGGAACACCTTCATCACGAAGGTATCCCTAGTCTCTCCACCCGCAGCCCGGGTCTCTTGTATGGCTCGAAAACACTCTTGTATAATGGACACCAGTGTCTCTAGCGCCGATGGTCTGCTCTACCTCTTCTACCGGGGCAGGTGCTGGAGCAAGAGCAATAGCCTCCTCAACTGTGCTATGGGCAGGTGCATCAGCTGGAGCAACAGTCTCCTCTGCTATGCCATGAGTAGGAGCAGCAACTCTAGGGTCTGCCACGCCGGGGTTGGGCAACAGCCCTAGGCCTATCCCGCCTAGGTGGCCCATCTCTCGTAGAAGCTCTCCGTGGTGGCATGAGTCTACAAGTCCAAGAAGGAAGGAAAAAAAAATTAACACCCCTTTTTTCACATTTTGACATCGGCATTTTAAAAAAACAGAAAGCATATACATGTCAACAACTCACACTTCACACGTAATAACCACAACATGTCTTAACATACACCAGACAAGTTCTTACACTTAACAAAATATTCACCAAAATTTAAAACTATGTGTCACGGCCCTATCGTGTTCGACAACACCCTATGGTCTCTAAGGTATTCGAACCTACGCTCTGATACCACGTTGTCACGCCCCGAATTTCCACGAACTCGAGGGTGAGCGGAAATGAAATAAGAAAAGTAATTGAAATACAATTTAATAGATTTAATTAAACATGCATTCATTCTCCTTCAACATATAGGCACGTAAAGTACATTCAATAAACATATCTTTCATGTCAGCTGCGCTTAAGCCCTTACATTACAAAATGCGCCCCAAGGGCCAAATATACTTCTAAGTCCTTTTTCCCTCCTTCCTTCAAGACTTTCTCAAGTCTCAAGTGCTAGGGGCGTCATCTGTAATATGATATCCCATGAATGGGTCAGCTCAACTGCTGGTATGACACAATGCTAATGCAAGGAACAAAATTACGGCGTGGCATGTGCAAGTGTACATTTATATCTATATGCCATTCAAATCATTCATACATCAATGCAATGCATTATCAATATGCATGATGCACCCATGCAAACTCTATGCCACACCCATGTCTCACTTTACAGACCTTTCTCGCTGGCATGAGTACCAATCGTATGTCTCACTTCACGGTCCGTCCCCGTTGACATGAGTACCAATGGTCAATTTTGGATTTTTCACCACAGGTTCTACACCCTGCATAATGCACAGCACCAAGTGCTCAACCCACACTATGTTTCAAGGAATTACACCATGCCAATATGCTCTGATCAATGAAACATTTTATCCACACATGAAACATACTTTAAACAATGCGTTTCACTTAAAGCAATAATAACATTTAAATCACAAAATTCCTTCCTCATGTGTATATGCTATACATATTCCATTTAAAAGCATGCTCAAGTTACACATTCACAATTTTAACAATTCTCGAAGAACACAAATCACATACCGTGCCAACACATGAAACATAAATATAGTCATGGTTCACGGTTATCACTTAACCCAACTCTCAAGGAAATAACAAGGAATACATAAGCACATAAACAATCGAATAAACATACGAATCACTAAATCAACATGGAAATCATTCCTAAACTTAATTCTATTTCTTACTTAGCAAAATATCATACCTAGAAGGTTTATCTCAACTCTAGGGAGTCGTGCCCGCTACTCAGCCAAACCAATCGATCATAACGTAGTCCTCCTATTGTATCTGTCTAGAGAGTCAATCTCCTTTCCCTTTGGTGTTCCTAAGATTCACAAAGTATGTCTTAGTCTATCGTCACATTAATTTATGTTATTTATTAAATTTTATGTCTCTTTACTATTGATATCTCTTTTACTTGAATAGACTCTACCATTGAGTCCGAACCGCCGAACAAAGTTGATTTAGGCTTTCGCGGAATTTAGTTTGGACATTTGTACTAAAAAGGGCAAAATGGTCATTTCACACTTTTATAGGTTCTTACTTCTTGATACCTCTTTTCATAAATCAGACTCCACCATTGAGCCTGGAATGCTCGAAATAATAAAAATTCACTATTCTTTTATTTTAATCGGAAGTTCTTTTGACTACTCTTTGACTAGGGGCATTTTGGTCATTTTAGTGTTCCTATGGGTCTTTTATTTTTTGGGACCCCGTATCGCAACATGGACCTCACCATTGGTCTTAGAAGGTCCAAGATATTCAAAATACACTAATAACTTGTTTAATTTGGACTCCAGGCCATTTTGTTATTTTTTAATTAATTAATTACTATTATTACATAATATATATATATATGTATATTTGTGCCCAAAAAGGACACAGGATTTTCCTGCCCTTTCTAGTTACACGCGTCTCATTCATGCTACAGGTCTTCGGTTCGACTCGCAGGGGCTGCGCCCTTACGCATTTTTTTTTTCCTATATTTCTTAGCCCCAAACAGCGAATAATGCCCCAAATCGAGGATAGGATATCCCCCAGTTCCCTTATTCCCAATTTAATTTCTTAAGCCTGTAGCCAATCAGCCCTAATTCTCACTTAATTTAAAACAACTTCGCACTTAAACGACAGCAATATCATTCTCAGTTATTTCCAAACGACGTCGCATGAACACAGTGTTCATCCTTCCCACCCCGTCTTTCCGGTGAAAGCCAGTTAGGGTTCCGTCGCCATCTCCAGCGACGGTGACCCAACTCCGATTAGATTCTACTATTTTTCAAATACCAGTTTCTTCCATTTCTCTTATAGGTTTCATTTCTAGTATTTGTTTTCAATTTCTTTCACTGAATCTTTTTGAAACTAAGGGAAACCCAAGCTCCGGTCAACTGTAACTCTTACATTTGAGGCTTTTCTTTCACTGTTTAAATCTAACTAAGGTTCAAATCAGTTTCTGCACCACTGAGGATCAGTTCCTCATGGTTAGATTTGAGTTTGATGCATAAAGTCACATGATTCAATTTCTATTCTCTCAACCTGCAACTACCAGGTTCTACCTCAATTCTTGATCTTTTAACTTGATTCAAATTGCAATACAACCCTTATTTCATGCTTTGTAAAACCCTACACTTAAAACTGAACGAATACTCTTAAATCCTAAAAACAGAAAGTAACTTTTCACTCATCAGAATTTCTGAACTTTCTGCTGGTTGTAGTCCCTTTTCTCTTCTTTGAACTTTGCCCTTTTGATTGTTCCCAACCCAACTCAGACCTCAACTTCTCACGTCTCTCTTTTCTTAGCTTTGATCTTCTTTTCTGTTTTTAAATGCAATGCGCACACACCTATATACATCATCACACCTGCTCTCTCTCTCTCCTCTGATTTTCCTTTCTCTACTTCAGACCTGCTCTCACTAATGACCTCTGACCTTCTCACAACCTCATGCAACACTCATGTACATAAAGAAAATATACACCTGTTGCACTCAATGTGTTGATATATATATATATATATATACATATACATATACAAATATATTGTACACTGTACACACAAAACACCCACTTACACACACAATCAATCACACTTTTTTTTATTTCCTTTCCTGCTTCTTTCTTTTCTCTTTACTTTGCATTTAATGCTTGCTTGTGTTATGTGTTATATATATATATATATATGTATGTATATATTATATTACCCACACATACCAAACACACTCACTTACACACACACACAACCGACACTACACACACACACACTTGCATGCAGCATTTTACTTTATTTTTCTTCTTTTCAAATTTATATATCACATAGGCATATATATGTATATTATTACATACATACATATTTTAACATATATTTTCACACATACATACTAATAGCTCGCATTTACATATACATGTGTATTTGATACTAATAGTACACATTCATGGTATAATTTAATTAAAAGCAAATAAAAATTAAAGAAATTCAAATATTGCTCTATCAAAAAAAAAAAAATTTTTTTTTATTCTCATTTTTTTTCCGGTCTTTACATCTGTGCTACACAGTAATTTTCTTTCTACACTATTGATATATTCGTCCTCTTAGCTGGTCTTTTTACCAGTCAGACTTTATCCAGGTCACGAGAGCATGTCATCGTTCCTCTCGGTGAGGACAATGTTCCTGATGAGTAAGAAGAGGCATAACAGTCGAAACAGTAGCAGTAGCCACCAGCAACGATTCTACGGAAGCAGCCACACATGTCTCCGTAACAGCACTAATCTGAAGATCAGATTTAGATAGAGAATTTCCTTATTGACCGGACACCACCGCAGTTCTACACCCATTGGGTGCAGACTTCCATGCATCAATTGGAGGTTCCTCTTCTTTTGTTGGTTCAGCCAAGCACCAGGGATGAGCTCGAGGAGCGATTATAGCTGTATCATGATCAGATCACTACTGATATTGATCACAGGCTAGAGCAACATTATCTTCGGGTCCACTTAGATTACTTTATCCCGATGATGCAAGAGACTGCCTACTTTCAAGAAGCTCTTTAGGAACTAACAGAGACCATAGCTTGGGTCTTTCCTCCTCCACCTCCTGCCTGTCGATGATCAGTGATGTAGATTGTAGGTAGTTACATGAGTGATGAGTGTGATTGTAGTGAGGTTTTTACCTATATTTTTCTTTACTCATCAGCTACATGTATTTATGTTTTTGATAATATTTCTCTTTACCTTTATTGTATAATTTTTTTGAGATCGATGATAAACCAATATTTTTTATTTCATTGATATATATTTTATGTGTTTATTATCTTTACTGCCAATACTCTGTTATCTTTCTATGCATGTTTACTTTGTGATATTTTACTTCCTTATAATCTTCCTTTATAGTTACCTCCTTTGTCATCGTAACAAAAATGGGGGAGATGGTGTTAAGGGGGTTATACAAAGGGGGAGACTAGATATTTTGAGCATATACTGAGGGGGAGTAATATACATTTTTTTGCATATGTATGAAATAGCTTAAAGTCAATTTATATTAGTCATGTCTTATTTTAATTGCATATGGCTTTCATATTTATTGTTCCTTATTCTATATTGATACTTATCTATCGTGTGATCTCATTGGTTTTATTTAATATATCTCTTTTGATGTGATCTCACGTGGTATAGTTGAGGGTGTTGTTGTCAATACCCCGACTCGAATTGTAATCGAGCGAAACATGTAAACCTGAGCTGTTAGGGCTTTATGTTATGATATCAAATGAAATGGACGGGTTTGGTATCTAAATAGTTTCGAATGTACAGATGATGTCCGGGCGATGCCCGAGCAAGCTAGGAACGAATATTGAAAAAAAATAAAAATAAAAATAGACATAAAATAAAATAAAATAAAACTAAAATAAAAATAAATAAAAATAAAAATTAGAATATATATATATGGAAAATAGATATATATATATATAGGTGTATATATATATATCAGTAAGTATATATGGTGGGCTGTATATGTGTATATATATATATATGTATATTGTAACCTCCACATTAAGGGAGGGGTGGGGGTTACGAAAGCTGAAAGAAGAAAGGTCAATGAGGGAGAGAAAAAGGGGGAGAGATTGAGGGGGGCGGTTATGATATAACTGGGCATGCTTGCATACGTGAAGGAGAAAAAAAAAACACAAGGAAGCTGAGAGGGGTTAGAGTGCAGAAAAGAACCAAGAGGAGAGAATGAGAAGAAGAAGAAGAATGAGAAAAGGAGAGGAAAGGAAGCAGCCGTGAAGTAAGTTGAGATTTTAGTTTACAGTGAGTTTCGATTTCGAATTTTCGTGTTTAACTTGCATAAGCCTTGTTTTAATTGTGTAAACCTTAATCCATGGAGAAAACTAAAAATTTAGGAAGAAAAGGAAAAGAGAAGAACAGTCGCAGAAGGTAAAAACTCAAATTTTTTATTCTTTGTATTTTTTGGTCTTTTATTTAGAATTTCCCAAAGCTTGTTTTTTTTATCGTAGAATGTTGTTCTAGGGGGAAAAAATAGGAATTTAGGAAGAAACCGCGAAGGAAATGGTTGAGAAATGGGGTAGATATCATGCATGAGTTTTTGGGTTGTTTTGATCGGTTTTAAATGCCTAAAATCGTGTTAGAATGTGTTAAATATGCTTTGGAAGAAATTAGAAATGAAAAAGAGTGAAAAACTGCAATATAAATGAAGAAAAAAAAAAGAGCGAAAATTTGTAAGAAATATGAGGATTCTTGAGTGAGTCATATAGGGTAAAGACAACTGGATCATTGGGAGGCAAATACTGATTGAACGAGACTATCAAGTGAACATTATGAAATGTGATGGTTCAAAAAAGAGATTGACACGTGATGAATAATCATTGGAAAAAAATTCAATGGGTCTTATTGTCTAGGTGACAATATGATCCAATTATGGGGAGTACATTATTGAGTTAGCTGAATTTATTTCAAAAGATAAATGATTGATGACTCCGAATAATTTTGGGGATCAACGTGATCTGACAATTAAAAAGATGAAAATTGTGGCATAATGTCTAGAAAAACTGGTGAGGACAACGACTGTGCTAAAGAGATATATAATTCTTTGAGATACTACGAGGACAATTAAGGTTGAGGTAGAAAGTAAGAGTAACTGAATTATGAAACTAAGGAAGTAAAGAAATTCCATGGTGGGAAAGACTTGATATAATCTTGACAAACTTTGATGTCAAATGTACGATAAAATGATGGGATGGCTAATTGATGTGAACAATCCTGAAATATGATATGAAGTCACAGAATGCACAAGGAACTCCCTATACAGTTGAATAAGTTCTTTGAAAGAACAAACTCGTAAAAGTGAATAACAATTGGGGAGAGAAATGTAACATGTGATGAAAAATCAAATATGATGACAAGTACTAAGAAATGGGACATTTGAACAACCTTTTTGAGCAAGGGTAAGTGAAACCAAAATAATGGTTATAAATTAAAAGTTCATAAGACTTTGAGATTTGAATTGATCGAATGATGTGAAAAATTCAAGGTAAACCAAATATGATAACACCGTTAAGAACACTTCAAAATAGACTGTCATATGAAAAATTAGTGACTAGGGTAAAAGACTACCCTAAATTTTTTTAAAATATATGTACTATACTTTAATCCATGAAGGAATGAGAAATCAAAATCGGTGAAAAGCTCGAGTGTGAGCAAGAAATAAAAGGCCTGCGTACCAGCCTATAATGTGAAAAAAATGGAGGAACTGATTTCCTTAACCTATCTAATTCATAAAAGGATGAATGCACACGAATTTGAAAACAAAGGCAGGTATGCCAATGAATCGTACCAAAATAATGAAAAAATAAAAAATGAAATGAAAAGATGATTGATAAATCTTCAAGAAATGGACACGTGATTGACAATCACAAATGAAAATTTTGAATAAACCTGAAGTTACCCATGTATGGGATAAATATTATAATGCAAAAAGAATACTAGTAAACTGTCCTGGCATGAACCAAAAGATGTTTATGAAATGTAGAGATCTGAAAAATAAGGGTAAATTTTTTCGTTTTTGCCTGTAGGGCACTATTCATACGCAGTTTTGCCGGTAAGGCATTTACATGCATCATTTAACTATAAGTCATGTTTAGAAGCATATTTTGAGTGTATCATAGAAGATAAATATGCTTAGAATATTAAAATACACCTCTTTTAAAAATTTGAGCATTTTCGGAGATAGTTCCGAAAATAGGACCAAAAGGGCGTCCCCGGGTGACCCGGGTGGATCCGGCCTAACCCGGCCACAGGCAAAAATTTATTTTTTTGAAAATTTTCATTTAAAATGATTTTAAGAACTTTGGCTAAAACAAAATATCAAATTGAAGCGTTTCGGGACAGGTTGTAGTATAACGGGGTCCCGGATTCATTAAGGGCAAAAAGGTCATTTTACACCTTTGCCCTTCCACTATAAATACAGCCCCTTTGTGTATTTTTTTCATAGTTTGGTCTGAGATTCATAGCAGAGCATGTTCATGGAAAAAAAGTGAGAAAAAGCCCTAGGTTCTCCAAGCTTCAAACCACCAAAACACACTTCTGGGCCAAGATTCTTGCGAGGCTTCCTTCTAGGAAGTTGTTCCTCTCATCAAGACCTATATTCTCATCGATTGGTTCAGTTGTGCAGCTGATAACTAGTTAAGAAGTGTATATTTATTTTGTTAACCCTAGATATTCTTGCACTTTTATTATTTTAATTTCTCCAATCTATATGCATTTGCTAGTTAATTCTTATTTTATCTTTTTGCAGAGAAAGCTTGACAAAGTTGATGATTTCGTGGTGGATTTGGAGCAAAAGGAAAATATTGGGCTTTGAAGTGCTAAAAGAAGTGGAAAACAAGTGATTTTGGGTTAAAAGAGAGACTTGATCCATATATAGGTGGACCAGGGTCCATTTTAGCATTATAGGCTCTATTTTGGAACTACTTTAAACTCCCTTTTTGGGCCCCTAATGTCTAATGACAGGATTTTACTTTATTTTCCTGATTTTCTTATTTTGTGGGGGTAATTTTGGAAAAAGGGTGATAATATTGGGAGCTAGGGTTTTGGAAAAGGAGGAAGCCGTTTTTGGGGATCTTGAGGAAGGAGGAGAAGAAGAAAGGAGATGACTCTAAAGAAGAAGATGAAAAACTCCATGGCTATGGTGTTCACCTCTTCCACCATCATGGGCTAAGTTCTCTCATTCCTAGGGTTTAGATGAAACCTCTAGTCAAGTAATATTGCTTCTTTGTATTTTATTTTTGGGTTAATTAGTTTTGGATGTTGATTGTATAACGTTGGGATTTTATTAAGGCATTGATCGTATTATTCAGTTTCACATAATCAATTTCTGTGATTTTGTTTATGTGGTTATACAATAGTAATATGTGTACATACATCAAAACCGTAGGACGAGTCATAACTCAGGGAAAACAAATTATGATTATGACCTTAAAATTAGTGTAGACAATTTGTGTTGACCAAAGATGATTCGTGCTTAGGGTTTTGGTGCATGGTTTTCTTGATGATTGTATTGAGGCTTGTAGCCAAAATACACCTTTTACATCCAAATTTAATGACCCAATAATTAATACAATTGAAGCTAGTTACAAGATTAGTGGTGGATTCAACACCCTAGGAATTCTCTTTTAATTCGATTCATTGTTAATTCAGTTCAATATTTGCTTTAATTATAATTCTCATTTAATTTTATTAAGAAAATCAACAACAATCAATCTTTGTTAATTTGAATTAAAATTAATCTCAACTTTGGTTTTTAAACAATTAATAGTCTCTGTGGGTTCGACCCTTACTTTTCTACTATACTAGTAGTTTAGTTTGGTAATTTGATTGATTTCCACGACAGATCAGCAGCGAACACAACTTCCTCAGTTTGAGAAAAAGCATTCTAGGTATGATACTTTGCTAAGTTAGGAATAGATTTGAGTTTTCCTGCATTTCTACGTGTTGATTGAATGATTTAGGTGTTTACTTGATGTTAGAAAATCACTTAGGTGGTAGTTGCTTTGAAAACCTAGAGTTGATTGTTTATGTACTTGTGTGTTCTTTGTTAGTCTTTGGGTATTTGGTAAAATGATGAACATATAACTTGTTAGTATGTTTGATTCATTGTATTTTAGCTTATGTTCATGTAGAGAAACTCTTGTGGTTTGAGAGTTATGATTTATTCCATGAGTTGGTAGCTTGTGTGTTCGTATTTTCTTTGAGAAATTGTTAAAGTAATGAACATGAAACTTGATCATATGTTCAATTCATTGAATTGTGACTTACATTCATATAGACAAAGTGTTGTCAATTTGAAGTTATGCTTATCTTTGTGAATGAGGCATATTTTAAGTCATGCTCCATGTGTTAATGAAATGCTTCATTAAGATTGCATTATTGCATGATGGAATTAAATCATATTAGCATATGGTGAATCCTTTGAAAACATAGTGTGGGTTGAGCACTTGGTGCTATGCATTATGAAGGTGTAGATCCTGTGGTGAAAAACCCAAAATTGGCCATTACATTGGTACTCTAACCCAACGGGAGCGATTCGTGAATGAGACATGGGTGTGGCATAGAGTTGCATGGGTGTGTCACGCATATTGCTATTGCTTTGTATTATTGAATTGGAAGGCATGTAGGTATAAATGTACACTTGCACATGCCACGCCTTAATTTTGTTTCTTGCATTAGCATTATGTCATACTAGTAGTTGAGCTGACCCATTCAGTGGGATATCATATTACAGATGACGTTCCTGATGTTTGAGACTTGATGAAGTCTCAAAGAACAGAGGAGACATGGACCACGGAGAATTTTTGGCCCTTTGGGCATAGTTTGAGTTGTATGAGGGTATAAGCCCTAATACTTATGATAGGAATTTGTAATAGTCTTGTGTAGTGTGAACAAAGTGGGCAAGGCCCTATAATTGTAATAAAAGTGAGAATGTGATGTTTTAAATTTCAAAATATATGTGTATGTGTGGAGAATTGTATAATTAGATGATGTATATTAAATTTGTGTGAGGTTGTGGCCATTGAGTGAGGATGGGATGTACACATGGTTATATGTATGGATTGTTGCAAAATATTAGGTGGGAAACTGCTTAGGAAACAAAGGAAGCTATGTTAAAAATTTTGTGAAATTAAGGTAGAAATTAGGTGTGTGAAACACTCTATAAATAGGTGAGAAAGATGTTAAAAATGGGGGATTAAAAACCTTGAAGAAGTGGGCTAAAAATGGGAAAAAAATGGCTTTCAAAACTTGAGAAAAAAATTGACAAAATAGGAAAAATTAGTGCAGCAAACAGAGAAATTTAGACGCAGCAATTACATTGTTGCTACAGTGAAATTGTAGGAAAACAGCCCAGGACAGCAGGTCAGCCCCAGCCGCGTGCCAGCCCACTGCCCCACGCGCCTGCCTGCTAGCCCACGCCGCACCTGCTGCCTTGCCATGGCATACCCCATGCGCGACAGCTTGCTGCACCCCTTGACACCTGCCCCTTTGGCCACCTTTTGAGCCATATTTTGGCACCTTTTTGGACCATGTTTTAGCACCCTATTGGGCCATGTTTGGCCACCCTTTTGGGCCATTTTTGGCCACTCTTTTAGGCCATGTTTGGCCTCCCATTTGGGGCTATGTTTGGCCACTTCTTTAGACCAACTTTGATGGACTTGTTGACCCATTCTTGGACCATGCCTTAAGGAATTTCAGGGGCCCATTTAGGTCATTATTTTAAGGCATACTTAGTGACATTTTTGGGCTGTTTTGGAGATTATTTCTAAACATGACTTAGACCTCCTTTGTATAGTAATTTGGAGAGATATTTAACTGGCACTAGAAGATTATTTTGGTTGAACCCGATAACAAGTTTTCATTCAAATCTCGGGAAAACATGGGGAAATGAATGAATGACCAATTAAATTCACCTTATGAACTTTCCTTTACTTTTCTTATTTCATTTCACTCACTCCCCTGGATTTGTGAAAATTTGGGGCGTGACATGAAAACAAAAGGGAATATGACACTGAAAATACTAAAGGGAAATACAATAATGGTCGTAAGTAAAGGAAGTTCAATACACAAAGAGGAACATAAATAGGTGACGTTGCAAACCTCACAACCAAACGCATGTAGTAAACCCGAGGTGGAACTTGTGACAAAAAAAATGAGGAGGAATTGGACAGACAACTGTGTATAAGCTTCGGACAAATGAATATAACGGCTAGACATGGAACTAGTCAAGATACTGGTAACAAGGGAAAATAGTCAAGTTGCTGAAAAAATGACTCAGGGTGAGTAATGAAAGTAATAGACCCTTAGCCATAGATCTAAGAATTAAAGAAATACGCATGAAAATGTTAATACTAAAATTTGGAGACAATGAGTAAACGTCCCAAGGAAGTCAAAAGGTCAAACCCGTGACTTTCAAAATTCACTATTAATTAAAACAAAGAGTAACACAAAAGAACTGTGAACCTTATATAAAGAAATTTTCTTGCTTGAGAATGTAGTATCGGAATACCAGAAATAAGTTCAAGAGATATATTACAAAAGGGATTATGATGATGAAATTGGCATGATAAGATAATAGAGTTCCTTACATTATGAACATTCGAGTTTTGAGGACAAAACTCAATTTAAGGGGGGTAGAATGTAATACCCCGACCCGAATTGTAACCGAGTAAACCATGTAAACCCGAGTCGTTAGGACTTTATGTTGTGATATCAAATGAAATGGACGGGTTTAGAATCTAAATAGTTTCAAATCTATAGATGATGCTCGGGTGATGCCCGAGTAAGCCATGAACGAATATCGAAAAAAAGTAAATAAAAATAAAAATAAAAATAAAATAAAGCTAAAATAAAAATAGAAATAAATAAAAATAAAAATCAGAATATATATATATATATATGGAAAATAGATATATATATATATATAGGTGTATATATATAGATATATATATATATATCAGTAAGTATATTTGGTGGGTTGTATATGTGTATATATATATATATATATTGTAACCTCCACATAAAGGGAGGGGGTAGGGGTTATAGAAGCTGAAAGAGGAAAGGTCAATAAGGGAGAAAGAGATGGGGAGAGATTGGGGGGTAGTTATGATATAACTGGGCATGCTTGCATGTGTGAAGGAGAAAAAAAAGGGCAGAGAAGAAAAAAAAAAAAACAGAAGGAAGCCGAGAGGGGTTAGAATGTAGAAGAGAACAAAGAGGAGAAAATGAGAAGAGGAAAAAGAAGGAGAAAATGAGAGGAAAGGAAGCAGCCGTGAAGTAAGTTGAAATTTTTGTTTACAGTGAGTTTCAATTTTGGATTTTCGTGTTTAACTTGCATAAGCCTTGTTTTAATTGTGTAAACCTTAATCTAGGGAGAAAACTAGGAATTTAGGAAGAAAATAAGAGGAGAAGAACAGTCGTAGAAGGTAAAAACTCAAATTTTCTATTCTCTGTATTTTTCTGGCTTTTATTTAGAATTGCCCAAAGCTTGTTTTTGATCGTAGAATGTTGTTCTAGGGAAAAAAAAAATAGGAATTTTGGAAGAAACCGCAATGGAAACAGTTGAAAAATAGGGGTAGATATCATGCATGATCGAAAAAATTGAATGGGGAGTTTTTGGGTTGTTTTGATCGGTTTTAAATGCCTAAAATCTTGTTAGAATGTGTTAAATATGCTTTGGAATAAATTAGAAATGAAAAGGAGCGAAAAATCGCAACAAAAATGAAGAAAAAAAAAACGCACGTTGCAGTTTTCCGGTCACCGGCGCCGGAGAGGGTGACCTGAGACCGCCGAAAAGTCGGGGGTTGATCGGCCACTAGGCGAGTCGGGTGAGCAGGGTCGGGTCAGAATCTGCCCAGGCACAGAAACAGGCAATTTAAAACTGCACCGTTTTGGAGTTTTGTGATTTAATAAGAAATCAATGGTTTAATAAAAAGGTGGGAAGGTGCTAAGGGGAGTCGAACCTGGGTGTACAAGGGCTGAAAGCCTTATGACCACTAAGGCCACCACTGTGCCACAAGGGCACTTGTGTTTAAATGGGGAACTAATATATATATCATAGTTAAGTAAAATAATTAATTGTTATTTTAAATTTTGGTATCCAAGTTTAGCAAATTAATAGTGTAAATTTACTATTTTGAACCTTCTGGATTTAATGGTGAGGTCCGTTTCATGAGATGAAGTCCCAGAAAATAAAATACCGGTAAAAATGCCAAAATGACTAAAATGCCTCTGAGTCAAATGTGAGTCAAACGAACTCCGATTGAACTAAGTAAATAGTGAATTTTTATTATTTCAAATCTTCTAGACTCAACGGTGAAGTCTAATTTGTGAAACTAGGTCCCAAAAAATAGAGACATGTAAAATAACCGTTTTGCCCTTTTTGGTATAGAAGTCCAAATTCAAAACCGTGAAAGCCTAAACTAATTTTCTACGACATCCCAGACTCAATGGTAGAGTATAAATTAGTAAAAGAGATACTTAGAGTAACAAGGTGTACAATTTGATAAATGACATTAAAACTGAGACATGTTTATTGATGTATAAGCAAATCAAAGGGAAATAAGAAAATTACGGAGTACTAAAGTAGATCATACGGATTAAAGATAAGTAAACCCTTATCTCTTACACTTGGTCTTCCAAGCCACGTTCATTCTATTACTGCCAATTTTGTACTCTCGTACGTACCAACTATTATTGTTCCACAATTGATATTGTCCTATCTTGTGGATGTTTATTGACTGCTTCATCATGATTGTTATGTGTATTGTGCCTTGAAAGGCCTACTGTTATATGTCATTTGCATGATATTCCATTTCTATGCACTTCTTATAGAATCACGAATAATCATGATTTATTATGAATGCCGGATTTGTGCTCAGTCACAATATCCATCCTATGCTTTCTGAATTGACAGGACCTACGGGTCGAGTCCGTGAACGGACATATGGCAATGATGGCATTTTTATGCATTGAGTTATAAGGGCATTTTATATGCATTGAGGTTAAGGAGGGTATGCAGAACCTATAGGTCGATTAACAGGACCTACGGGTCGATTGACAGGACATATGTAGATGAGGGTATTTTTACGCATTGAGTTATGAGGGCATTGCATATGCATTAAGGATAAAGGGGTTATGCCAGGCCCTAAAAGACCAAGGGTCTGCCAAACCCTGAACAGAGTAAATGCATCATTTATGTTTGACTGATATGTTTATGTTTATTGGATTCATAGGATATGTGTCATTCCCTATGAATAATCCTATGTTAACCGTTCACTCATTGATTGTACTTGATTATGACCGATTTTTTGTGGCAGTATTCTTATGTTGACTAATGTTTATTGAGCTTTCCATGTTCATGCTATATCCTTACTCATGCTTGATTATTGTGGCTTACTATTCATTGGCCATTGTGGCATTTTACCATTAACTGCAACTGAATTTCATGATTGGCTATCATCTTCACCCTATGAGTTCATATTTTTTTATGGTAACCCTAACCCATGTCGGAGATGGGCTTTTACTTACTGAGCTTTGTTAGCTCACCCTACTTACTTATTTTTCAGGTGAGAATGTTGTAGGACCACAGTAGGAGTCCAAGAGCATAGGGAGACAGTTGAGGAGTATGATAGAAGTGATATAGTTTCTCCCATGTACTCACCACCTAAGAGTGGAATTATGTTAAGTTTATGTCGGTTTACATTTTAGTTGTCAAACAATATTTTATATTAATATTTCTGTTGATGTACTGGTTAAGTTTTACATTATATATATTGTGGTCATTGATACTGATACAAAGAATGTAAAAAAGTAGGGACGGCCATTGGGTTAGCCCTAAGACACGAGATCCGCATAAGATGGGTTTCGGGTTGTAACAGTTGTGCAAGAAACAGGTTGGCTACTTGTTGAGCAATACTAAGTGATATCTCTAGTATAGGATACTGAGTCAAAATGTATAATTCCCTTTTATTTGGCTCTTTGGGAGGTTATTGATTTTGGTATTATATTCTTATACTTTGTTTTGTAGTTTTATCACAGATTGCCAAGTAGGGAGTTTGTTAGGACCATAGGGTCTAATATTGTAATTGGCTAATTTGGTTAGAAAAAATGTGCTTTGTGTGTAATCCTTGCATAAGTCCTACGAGTGAGTACCTTGATGTTCGTTCTTTCCCAAGTTTTTCCAAGAGACATTACCATGTATCACTACAAGTTGACTTGGTTCTCGAAGGGTAAAATGTTCTTTTGTATTTGATTCCGATCTCACACACTCACATCATGCATGTATTACATATAGATTTTATCTTATTGTCATGCATGTGATTGACTTGTGGTTGTGAACTAATTTTTTCAAAATGCATTTTTAAAACACTTATGATAAAATTTCAGTTCACAAGATAAGCAATGAATGAGGAACTCATTATTATTCTATCGAACAAAGCTTGGCTCGTTCAAACGAACAATAGAGAAGTTCATTCTCATTCATTTTTATTCATTCGAACCTCTCTATCAAATGAGTTGCTACAACCTCAAAGTTATACTCATTTGATATTCGTTCATTGTTCCTTCGAACAAACTCTAGACGGAAAATAAATTTATAATTTGATTTCTAGTCATTTGGGGATCAATCAAGCTCTTTGCGAAAATAGGCAAAAATACATTTGAGAGCAACCAAAAACAGAGTGAGAGAGTCTCAATTTGTAAAAGCTAATTTGTTGATAGATCTTGAAGCTTTTGTGAGATATCATTCATACATAACATTCATAATCATCTCTACTCTATTTCAGTAATCGGATTTGATCAAACCACCCGATCCAATCAGATCTAAAGAGCCTTGGTTCACGTCAAACTCACCATTAACGATAGATGGAGTTCAAGCACGAGGATTCGACATTGAGTAATCGGTGGATACTGATGTCGTGAGGATTCGCGATTGTTAAGCAGCTTGATTGGAGGAGTCCGATTGTTTAAAGGATTGGCTATGAGAAGCTTGAGGATTCGAGGGAAATTTGAAGATATAATTGGGGAGAACAAAGCTAGAGGTATTTAGCTCATTTGGAGATTCATTGTATTTCACTTTCCATCACAATGCATTCCTTCTATGAGTATTGGCCTGGCTCTGGAGTTTTACTCCAACGATTGTTGTCCTTGGTAGTTTTCTCCATCATCAATCGATTTTCAATCTCTTTCTCTCTCCATCTCTTTCAATTCACTATGTGCTTAATTGAATTGCTTCTGCTTAATTTTAGAAATTGAGTTTTTCATGTTTGTCATAATTGTGCATCAAATTGAGATATTGAAAACCTTAATTTTGTAAATTGATTGAAATCAAAATTGATAAATTAGTTGATTTTGCTTTGAATTATGAAAATTACTATAAAATCAATCTAGTAGATCAATTAGGTGAAGTTTGAATAGGGTGGTGAATTGGTTGATTCTTAGTGGATTCATTGGTGAAAATGCATAAATAGTGGATTAATCATGTTGAGTGATTTGTGATTTGTTGTTGATTATGTTATCTTTGTAATTAACCAAAAATTGGAATTAACTTGAAAAAAAATTCTTAATTCAAGACCTACCTATTCACCCCCTCCCCTTCTAGGTAATTCACACTTTGAGACCTTAAGTGATATCCTTGTGGTAGCCCTCCGCGCAAAAAAAGTCGAACGAACCATCATTCATTCAAACGAGCACTTGCTCGTTAGAACGAACAAGGAACGAATAACAAACAAGTACAACTTTGAAGTTGCAGCAACTTGTTTGATACAAAGGTTCGAACGAATGAGAACGAACTTCTCTGTTGTTCGTTCAAATGAGCCAAGATTCGTTTGAATGAGCAACAGTGAGTACTTTATTCATTGCTAGTCTTATAAACTAAATTTTTTTCATAAGTGTTTTAAAAATGCATTTTAGGATAATTAGTTTGCAACCATAAGTCAATCACATACATAATGATAAGATAAAATTTATATGCAATGCATGCATGATGTGAGTGTGTGAGATCTGAATCAAATACAAAAGACTATTTTACCCTTCAAGAACCAAGTCAACCGGTAGTGATACAAGTAATGTCTCTTGGAAGAACTTGGGGAAG
This sequence comes from Nyssa sinensis, assembly GCA_008638375.1. Lineage (NCBI taxonomy): Eukaryota > Viridiplantae > Streptophyta > Magnoliopsida > Cornales > Nyssaceae > Nyssa > Nyssa sinensis. The sequence continues at coordinate 13,060,659 of CM018036.1, read as the reverse complement.
AACGGGCATCGAGGTACTCACTCGTAGGACTTGTGTAATGATTACACACAAAGCATGTTTTGTCTAACTAGATTAGCCAATTACAATATCGGACCCCATGGTCCTAACAATATGCATACTTTAGTTTTGATCATTGTAATTGGACTAGTAGTGAAAGAGATATTTTGTGAAATTTCCTATTTGAGCACAGTTGAGATTCTGAAGTGCACTCGGATGTGTACTCGATTATTTTTTCAACTCGTATATATCGTCAAATTATTAGAGCAGCTTAGTGCTTTGCTTGTATAGATGGTTAAACTATAAAAGCGATTCAGTGATTACACGTCGAACTATAGTTAATTGGATTCTTTGATTTCTAAGTGATGTTAAGAATAAGCTAGTTAGTCGTTGTAATTGAGGCAGTAGTTTGGTTGTGGAGATCCTAGTAACGCTTTAATATAGCGCCGTGTAGGCAAGATGATATGTTTATCAGCTATGATTGTATGTCAACTCTAGCATATGCAAATATTATGTTCGGCGCAACTTTATTCCACATTGTTAACAAGCTTGGATGTAAGTACAAACGATGCCTTGTAGACTCGCCACTAGGCTAGAAACTTAGGCTTGCTAGTAGGCTAGTAGACCAATAGTGGTAATGGAAAAACCAAACATATTGACATTATTTTTTACTACACATATTAGAGTTATGCAAAGGGAGGTGGTTCTAAGCCCATACTTAGTGATGTTTTACATCTTGCGTTTAATGGTTGGGTTTATTTGCATTTGATGTATTGGACACCGTGTCACATTACTTCATCATTATATGATTATGTGTTCATATTGAGATGAATGTTTGATGTCGTGAGCGTACATAAAATACGTCAACGGGTTTCGATTAACTCTCTCACATGAGCAATCACCTTAACGCTTAGATAGCGAGCAAGATAAGACATTGAATTCTTGCCTGGAGGAAGAATTCATCTTTATCGTATATGTTGCCTTGACAATGAGGGTCAATATGAGATTCTTTTAAAGAATCGAGCATAAAGGTTGACCACACATCTCATGTAACCTAAAAAAGGTCAAAGGCAAGCTTTTAGACAGGCGCTAGGAAAACGATTGGGTTGGAGTGTTCGGGTTAGGCGTTGAGATAGTAACAAGGAGCGCTGAGATAACGACGGGCGCTAACTAGCGACTAGACTAAGATTCGTAAGACGTATGTTCTTATTTTTATAAGATTGAGATTGACATACCCAATTGAGCAAGGGCTCCATCATAGCATACATTACATATTGTATGTGTTATTAATGTGACCTTTAATAAAGAGAATGACTAAATGTATCCTTGCTTTGTCATTATGTAAGCTCTGAGAACCACTTTGAGTTCCACTATGCCATTTGTGACCTAAGGACTACGTTATAAAGAGAGGGATTGATATCGTGCCTAAAGGATCATGATTGATGCGGTCTTACGGGGCATGTCTAGGAAAGCGGTTAAGTTTAATTGGATTAATGTGAGTAGCTAAGGAAGATGATTCTGTAATACACTATTGTATTGTGACTCATAGCCCAGGCGAATCTATCGGTTTATGTGTTTACCGATATGATCATGAATACAATACAGATTGAAGGGTTCAAGCATCACACTAAGATTAGTTCTCATGATGGATAAGGGATGTTGAATCTAGTGTAATAGAATAGTTTGAGGCATAGATGGGATCATTTGTTTGTTTGTAGTGAGGTACTATGTTAGTGTGATAGTAGCTTAATGTAGTACTCCTACCTCGATCTTTCTCGTCCGATCGCATGATTCATATCTTGTGTGTGGAAGGTGATGCAAAGAACTTGGTACTCACCCTATGTGGATGAGTGAAAGATATTGGATATTAGGACGGGTTTGACTAGAAGCCATAGCCATTTAGGGGTCCATAAAATTTGAATGAGAGTTTTGATAAAATTAAAATTCTTATCATTAGCTCGTTGGTTTTAAAACTCAACCAACACAGATATTTATCCTACGTTTTGGTTACGAGATGAGTGTGGGAAGATATTTGGTTATCCATTGACTCTTTTGTCTCATTTCTTTATTTTATCTCTAAGATTCTTCCGAGGTTACCATCGCGAGACTCTAGGCTTGGATTATGGAAATATATAGGTGACTCGATTTTGTAGCTGTCATATTGATGAGAAAGATTTCTACATCGGCAAACATGAATGAAGAAACTCGTAACACAAACTGGTTCCTTCCATTTCTGGGAACTCGGACTGTAAAAGATAACTTGGTTCACACCCAATTGTTATTTCATATATTTCCTTCACTTTTAAAGTGTTATATTATTGGGCAATAATGGATGGGACCCTGGTGATTTCATATGAGACACATATCAGAAATTCTTTGGATCTTGTGTTGTTTTAGCATGTAGATGAAATAAATAAATTAGACACAGAGCTTAGAGCAAGCTTCCATAATGATAATCATGGTATATATCAGAAAAGTACTTTGCCTGTTTTTAAACGCCATGAGAAATTGAATGATAGTAATAACAGATTTGAGTCACACATATCAGATAGTATGATTGATTTTTCTAGTACAATTAATTGGTTTATGATTGCATGAATGTGATGGGATATTCTGATTAGTTGCTATTCCATCTTTGTGTTAGTAGATAGTAGAACATTGACCACTGAAGAATAGAGTACCTTATTGAAAAGCTTTAAGCACATACAGTTTGAAACAAAATGGTCATGAATCCATTTCAGGTAACTTTTGCATATATCTCAATGAACAATGACCAGCCTTTTGTATTTACAACTAGCTACTCATACTCCCCTTTCTATTTCAGCATTGACAATTTTAAACCATGATAGATGTAATTATATGTAATATCTCTTATTTAAAACTATGATATAGTAACTGCTTCAGTTTTAATCATATCATAAACTGAGATCAACAAGGAAAAAAAAATTGCTCATTGGAAATCGATGAGTGTTATGGATGTCTTCCTAGTAGCAGTATACTAAGTGTTACAGGTATCTTTCTTGCAAAGGAATAACTAAAGTAGTATTTGTTATGGAATCTGGAACACCTCCATGTCTGGTGGCATCGTTATTGTGCCTATTAAGCTCTGTCAACCCTACAGACATGTGACATCCTCTTGTAGCATTCTAGTGGGACTCAGGCCATTCGAACCCTTTTTTTTATCCTTTGACTTTGGACACGAGGAGAAAAAATGGGGAACAAAAGATAATAGTCACTTGTTTACCAAAAAAAATGTATAGATTTACAGCAACTAGTTGATCAATGATTAAGAGAAAAGAAAAAGGCTTAAGAGCATCTTTAGTGGTGACTCAAATCCTAACTCAAATTTAAATTTGAGTCAAAATTCAGAAAAATCTTCTCCATTGGTTACTCAAACCCAAACTCAAATAGGGTTTTACTCAAATCCAAACCCAAATTAGTGTAAAATTATTCATAGAGTCAAATTTAAGTGACAACTGGAGAGCATGAGACTCAAATTCACCTTTTACTCAAATTTTGACTTAAATTTGGGTAAAAATTTGAGTCACCACTCGATATGCTAACTCTTCATTTGGTTGAGGAAACTGAAATGAAAATAAAAGTTTTACTTTTGGATCTCATTTATGTTATTTTGGTTTATGAGGTAAATAATTTTAATAAGCGTAGTTAGATACTTAGATTGAGGCTTTTGTTTGTTCTAGTTCCCATATAATGAAATTTATTGAAGGTTATCATCACACCGATAAGTTTAATCGAATTAAGAATGAATTTTTTTTATTCATCCTTTCTGCTTGAAGACATTTCATCTGACCAGGGAGCCAGCCGTGCTCTTGCCCGAGTGGTTACTTCTTTCGCGAGTGAAAAGCTCGTTTCTTCCTTGCTTTCAAAGTGACGGGTTTCGGCATTCAAAGTCAAACGATTCTTTAGATTCTTGAGGAACTAGGTGAAACATGGAAGCTTAAGCTTCGATAAAGATATATGAGAGTGATGCTAGCTTTGGGCATCCCCTACCTAAGTCCTAAGAGAAGGGATGTATTTAGGTTTAGAAACCATGATCGGTATAGTGAGGCTGGCTTTCCCTCTTGACCCTCCTTCACTTGACCTGAGGCAAAAGAGAAGTCATACAAAGAAAGGTTCTTTCAAGCAATGCATAACGGGCGAGCCTCCTATGGATTCTTCCAACTAAATGAATGAAGGGAGAAGTTTGAGAAAAATTGTTTTCTATATGAAGATTCAAACAAAAAGGAAAAAGTAACCATATCTTATTGAATAACCTGATTAAATGAGGACGGCCACCTATAGGTAGTAGGGTAGGGTGGGTGGTACTGCTTAGATTATGGCCAATCTTCCTAACCATGCGTGGGTCGGGCTTAGAATGCGTGGGGCTAGCTATTCACTCACATTTTTTGGCTAATGTGTAGCGGCGAGAAGCCAATTGGTTGTTGGACCAACCTATGGTGTGTTCCGATGAAGTGCATTGTTGTTGGTAAAGAGTGTGAGCGGGCAAGGAGTTCACACAAGTTAGTGAATGACCTTCCTTCCGTAGGGCCTTATCATATTTAGAAAAGCTTTGACATAATTGCTTTCTTTGCAAAAGTAGTTGTTGGATTGTAGATATTATGCTTGAAATTAAGCAACTTAGGCCGTATAGCTTTGAACACCTAAAAAATGAATGGTTCAACAATCTCTTTTTTATTATGTTCTCTTTTCAGTGGCCTAGTTTTTCAAGCGGAAGGACTGTCTTTATTGCTGCCCTTCTTCCTGTTGGAGATGATTGCTTTGGTAGCTTATTCTACTTTGTTAGGCTTCCTTGAGTGATTACTTTCATTATTTCTTTTATGTTTACCTTTTGAATAGAAGGGATTTTATTTTTTGGAAGGTGAGTGGATGTTTTGGCCTAAAAGGTTAATTGTTTTCGGCCATTTAAGATATGGTCTTGTTACTTTTCTAGTTGATTTGGGTTTTTCTGGCATGTATTTTTTTTTGTTTGATGTCAACTTAGTTGGAATGAAACTTGGAAGTTATGATACCTTCTGTATTTTTCTTCTTTTTTTAGGTATATTCTATTTGTACTTCTTGTACATTTTTTTTATCAATAAAATCTTCTTTTCGCTGATAAAAAAGAAATCACATTAGCTAGTTTTTGCCAACAATATATAAGCTTTCTTTAACTTTATATATAACGCTTTCAATGTTGTTTAATATTCTTCATTTAGGATATTGAATATGATTTTGTTCGGATTGAATCTTTTCCATTTTTAATTAGAATCATTTAATTCCCTTTATGTTCCACCCAACATTTTAATCTACATATTATACACTTAGTAATGTAATTAAAGGAACTAAGAGAAGGTTGTAAATATTATATGCATGTCTCAAATTTTTGTATCAAAATTTGTATGTCAAATGATGTAATAATAAATCATGGGTAAAATATTAAATAATTATTTAAAGTATAACAAATGATTTAATGTCACATTGTACATTGAAAAACTTTTGGGTATAATTTTTTTTTTTTTCTCTAGAAGTTGTTGGAATAGGTATCATTGTCCTCATTTGATAATGAACAACAAGATCGATTGGTGGAATACCTCTACCCACAGCTCTTGAGGCATGTGGATCAGTCCTTAGATGGGTAGTACCTTAGAGGTGTGCTGCCTATGTATTGAGCAACTCCAAGTATTGAGGTCCTTCCCTTATGGTAGTAGTGGTGGTCGGAGGTTGAGTCCTTCCGTGGACAACATTGGCCAGATGGGGATTGTTTTATTGGTTTTGGGCTAATGAGGCCAGCGTCTGTGACATGACTGTGAGTTGCTATTGCATTTGGTCAGACTATCGTTGCATTCGATCAAGCTGCTGCTGTAAACGAATGAGTGCTTGTCCTCTTCCCTTTCTAGCAAAAAGCTGATCTTGAGGATTGGGATGTTTCTTTCTAGGACGAAATCTTGGAGCCATTAGTATTTTTAATATGTTAGATGCACTGGCTTTGGTTTTTGTATGTGAGTTTTGATGAAAATGATTGTCATTCTCACGGACGATGCTAAACTAATGTTGCATTTTTCTGGTTTGAAGACTTTTTCTCCTAAATTGGCTGTCAATAATTCAAGGTCAGAAGGTCACTGGGAAAGTTTCGGTAGTAGCCACTCTGATGATAAAGTTAATGAAGAAATAAAAATAATAATTTAAGAGAAGAATTAAACATGAATTGAAAGCGTATCTTATGACCTTATTTATAGGCTGTAGATTTTCTAAGTTGAGTAGGATTAGGAGTCATGAAAGTAAGAATTTGAAGATATTCTTAAATAATTGTTACCATGTTTAATTTGATTTCCTTATTTCATGGTTGGTAGTTCATAGAAGGCGGTGATTAATTCATAACCCTTTGTATTGGTATTCTGTACCCAACAGATCGGGTGGGATAGGTGCCTCTGTGCTCTATATAATAAAGAACCTCTTAGGGACACGTGTCATGTTTTGGGCCAACGATCAAATTATGATGAGTAATACTATCATTACCTTAACAATTTACCAAAAAAATTTACCTGCTGACGTGACTGCTCTTGGTGCTAGTGAATTCAGTCTCTTGATGCTAGTGAATTCAGCCTTTTGGTGCTAGTTATGTCATGTGAGTCCAAGAGGCCTAATTGACTAGCATTGAAAGACTTAATTGACTAACACCCGAACAATCACATCAGTAGGTAAGAAAATTTGATAAAATTTGATGGTATGAATAGCATTACTCAATTATAATACATCAAAAAAGAAGACATGAGATAGACATTTGTCGCATTGATAAAACCTCGTTGTATATAAAGTAATCTTTTATGACAACTTTTTTTTTTTTTTTATTAATACAATCCTTCACATGAAGTGGAGGCACACGTATCATAGTCATAAGAATCTCACATTTATGTGATTAGTTATGCAACCAAAAAATAATTATTACAAGAAACATTACTCTTGTATATATAACTAAAATAAATACTAAAATGAAATAATTTTTTGGTGTATATGTATATATTCGGGAACATTGTTCAAATTTTACACTAGAAATATTTTTTGATTCCCATTATTATCGCTTTCGGTATTCACAATCAAAGTACGCTAAAAAAGGGTAAAAGGAAAGGAAAAAGAAAAAGAAAAAGAAAATTAGGGGGCAAAGTGGGTTATTTTCTGAATTTAATTTGAGCTTTTCTTTATTCTTACGCTGAGTTCCAACCTCAGAATCTGAAGGAACAAAACTGAAAAACACAGCTTATTATATTAGGGTTTATATATATCTTCTCTCTCCTCACTCTCTCATCCAGCGTCCGAAACCCCTCGATAGTCCACTATTTCGATCCTCAAATTCTAGGGTTTATCATCGGATGTCACAAATTTCTTCACTTGGAATTTCTACAACTCCTTTTCTGGATTTGGTAAGCCACACAAGATATGCATATATAAATGTATTGCTTCCGATGTTCCATTGTAAGATTCGGTTGATTGTGATGCGGTTTTCGATGATTTACACAACAAAATTTCCGTAGCCAAGTTCTCCTAAGAATCAATGTTAATTTTAAGTCTTACATCTTTACACCTTAAAATTATATATACCTACACACACATATATTGCGTGGTTACTTTTTTTTTTTTTTCTCTATAGCTTCGCGGTGAATTTCCTATTGAGGTAGATGGGTTTTATGGACCTGGGAATTTCTTCGAAAAAATATATTTCATTCGAACAAACGGTAGTTATTATTCTATATGAATCGTCTCCCCCTTTTTTTCCTTTTGTTTTATGAGTTTGATGCATTTTGAGTGATAATGTTTATCACTTATGTATTACTAGAATTTCATAATTGGTGATTGGTTTGTGTTTGAAAGTTATAGGAAGTGTTTATTTATTTTTTCTTTTTTTTTGATGGATAGAGAAGATGGTGATTTTGAATTGTGCTTAGTTAAGAGGATGTTTTTTGTAACTATTTTGTTTGTGTTTTGAGTGGTTCATTTGATGTGCAAGGTACTGGTTTGGACTTTGAGTAATGACTTGATTTGGGTCGAGCATAGGGTTGGTGATATTAGGATAAGATTTTAAATTTATTATTGTTGTTGTCCTTGCACAAACGTGAATATGTATGAATGAAATGCGCCCCTTGATTTTAGGTCGTCTTTATATTTTCTGTTTATCTACTTTTCTTTTTAACTTGACCTGGCAGCTTTTGAATTGCATTTGAAGTGTTGATTGAAGAATTTTTGAAGTGAAGTTCATCTTATTATGCATTAGTGTAGTAAGGAGGAGCAATTTGATTTTAAGATCAAGCTGCTACTTGTGCCAGTGATAAAAAAGACATGGTCCTAGATGTTGTTGAATTGGCGGAATAAGAGTTCATGCTGCCTACTGCAAGTATTTGGGACTTCAGGTCCTGTTGAGTTTAGTTTCATCGCTGCAGTTATTGTTGACTGTATTTGATTTTTTTTTCTCTCTCTCTTTGTTGAAAAAGGGGGGGGGGGGGGGGATATTTCAATAGTCAGTAATTGTTGACTGTATTTGAATCTCTCATGTCGTTTGTAATTTTCTCCCTTTCCCCCCCTCTCTCCATATATCTGTGTGTGTGCATGTGTATATATATACCCAAAGCTATTCTAATTTTGACCAGAGATTAAGCATGCTTATTTAAGTAATTTTATTGGGCATGTTAAGATGAAAGCTGACCAGTTCTATTCATGTTACAGAGGGGCTTCTGAGAGGCCTTAGTTGCCGAATGTGCTTGTGCAAGCAAGGTTCTACGTGGGAAAATTCTGGCATTAATTTATATTGATTTACTAGTTAATTTGGCCATCTGAGATGTACGGTCAGGGGTAACTATGCTTCTCAGTTTGGACAGGGTCCCAATACCCCCATACCTCCCTTCCAACAGCGCCCCCCACCTCCTCCACCTCCTCCCTTCCAACCAGGTCCTCCAGCTACACAAACTCCTACAATTCAACAAGGTCCTCAATCTATTCCACCTCATTTAGGTCAGTCTGGCCCCACTGAATATCAGCATGGCCCACTTGCCCCAACCCAGCAAGGTCCATCTATTCAAGTTCCACCAAGTGGAATGTTGAGCGCATGTCAATCTTACCTACCCCCACCCCCCCAAGTTCATGGAAGCACCTCAATGGCACATTCCTACCCAACTGCTCAGCAGAACTCCCGGTGGAGTCATAATATGCATAATATTCCACCACCTCCGGTCCCTCCTCTAGGACATCTTCACATGGGCCTGAGTCGAGCAGAAATGTTCCAGCCCCCACCACCTCATAGAGTACTACCTCCTTTTCCTCCACAAGGACAAACAATGTATAGAGCCGCAGTTCATCAGCCGCAGCCTGGTGGCGTGCAGGGTTCTCAACATATCCCACCAGCACCTCCTCCCCCTTCCACTTCTAGCTTGTTCACTCCTGCTCCATTTGGGTCCTTTTTACATTCAAGAAATCAAGGTTCTCATATGCCAGCCATGGGTCCCCCCCCACCACCACCACCACCACCTCCTCCTCCTCCACCCTCATCTCCTCCACCCCTTCCACCTTCTCCACCTTCTCCACCTCCAACCACCTCTCCTCGTTCTGGGATTTTGTCGTCTGCACCACTTGTTACTGATTCTGACTTGCCCCATTATTCTCAGTCTGGTCCAACTACCAATGAAAGTTCTGGCTCTGAAGTGATGACTTCTGATTCTGTTGATAAAGTCTTGGTTCCCCATCATGCCAGAGATGGTGCACCTGCACGGGATGACCATATGAATCCTGAAGGTGGGACTGGCTGTCAGGAGAATACCCCTTTGGAACATGTTCCATCATTTGTGGAAAGTGTTAAATTGGATCTTCCTCCACCACCACCCAAGCCGGCAGAAGAAAAAATTATCAGAAAAATTGAAGTGTTATGTCGGTTTATTGCAAAAAATGGCCCTGATTTCGAAGATATGATTCGCCAGAAAGAGTTTGGGAATATAGAGTTTCAATTTTTGTTTGGGGGTGAGCCAGGAAGTGAAGCGGCTGTTGCGCATGAATATTTTGTTTGGATGAAAAAGAAATGCAGTTTGGCATGTGAATTGCATGAGGAGCATGGGAAAATTGATTCTTCATGGAGGCCTTCAGAAATCGACTCCTTAGTGCAACCTGATAGTATGATGGATGCAGGTGTATCTGATTCACCTTCTGATTCTGACATGGATATGGAAGGTTAGTTCAACAGGTGGTGATGCCTGATTGCATTTTATTTCCCCTTTTATGTTTGATTGATGCCCACAGATGTGTTCATACCTCTATATCACTTTTGCTTTTTAAGTTTTTTTTTTATTTATGTGGATGTGCATATGTGCGCACATGTTTGCTTTTCGTTCTTTCTTTATATATATATATATATATATATATATTATGAGAAGTTGAGTTTTGTGATTTTTTTTTCTGAATTGCTTGACCTGAAGAAGACTAGTGTATTTTTTGTTTGATAATTTTCAATTTCAAGCATCAGCTGCTATTTAGATGTGTCATCTGCAATGAAGATGTCATTGTCCTGGATTATTGTTATCAATCTTTAAGTAGTATTAACTAGATGTTACCTGTTGCATTTAAGGAAGTGTCTGTTATAATTTGTTAGTTATGCTATTTGCTTGGCTGTTGTAATCTATACATTCAGTGTGAAGAAACCAAGGACATGTTGCACATTGTGAAATTATTTTCTGTTATCATCCATGTAAACACTATAATCAATTGGTTCCTTGTGGTTAGCCTGTGCTCTCCTGCGGGTTTACCTTGAAGTCTGATTATTTGTGCAGTGAGGAATATAATTGAAATGAACACATTGTATAACTCAGGCATATTAAAGTAGACAACAAATTGCTATTTAAGTACATGAGGTGATGGCTCAAGAAATGTAGTAGAATGGTGAGGATATATTTTTTTTCCCAGTGTCACTTTCTGGTCTTTCATGAAAACAAGTTTTCTGTTATTCAATGAATCATCTGCTTAGCAGTATACCGTCCTTTTAGGATCATATCTAGGATTTTCCTTGAGACCCTCAATACTGAACTGTTTGGTTTAGGTGTCTAAGATGCAGTTTCATATGAACCATCAAGTATTAGCTTGAATGGTATCACCTCCATCTTCCAAAGAGGACGTTGAGGGTTTAAGTCCCAATTGGGACATGGTGTGTGTGTGTGTGTTACCTATCAACCTAAATGGAAAGAAAAGACATAGTTCCATATGAAAATGGATACCATTTGTAACTTTGAGAGTTCATTATAAATATTTTGTAACTTTGAGAGTTCAATATAAATATTCATTCATGCAAAGTGAGCAGGCTCTGCTGGTGCAACCTAATCATGCTTATACTCGCTGAAGATTGCTTAGATATGTTATTAATTTTCTTATTGATGGAAGAATGCATAAAGAAATAACAGATCCAACATTAAACATACTAAATCTCAATAACAAATTGTGGAAGGGAAACTCACCTCCTAAAGAAATCCTGTGGATGGGGGATCCAGGAAACCCTACACCCGGGCACTCCAAAAATTCCACTAAAGAGTTGATATGGCACTTAAAACAACTTCGAAGAAACTTCCTGTGGTTCAATTCTGGATAAATTGCTACAGGATTTAGCTCCTCTTTGTATGCTCAGCAATTTGGTCTATTGTACTTAGTGGTATTTCATAACACTAATAAAAGGAGTGCATCTCTGGTTTCTGTTTCTTCCCGCAAAGTTTGTTTAGCCATTAGAGTTCTGGCAATCTCGAAGTTTGTTTAGCCATGAGAGTTAGGCAATGGATCATTGTCTGGATGCTATTATGTTATTGGGTTATGAGAGTAGCATATTTTATCTTCTAAAAGAATTACTTGGAGATTGAAGTTTTCTTTTTGTCTTTTTATCAGCTTGTTTGGAGTTTTTATTGTCATGTTTGAGCTTTTATTCAAAGAACATCTTATATTTTACTTTTACTAATAAAAAATATTTGATGTTTTATTTTTATTTGGATAGGAAACCTATTTCAAAGAACCATTTTTGTTATAAATATTTGAGCATAATAATTTAATTTTAGAAATTTCTATCACATTTTGGTTGCCTTTTGACAAAGTAGTTTCTGGCTGTCAAACCCTTGCACATCTTTTTGCTTTTTGAATAGATAATTGTGTTGCTTTTGACGGTTTCAGTGAAAGTGCTTGTAGGAGAGGAGCAAACAAAATGGCAAGCTATAAAAACCTGTTAACTTGTTTCCCATCTACTTTGAGATTATTGGGCTATGAGTAATCTATAGTATGGTTGGAATGCTGAAGCTCTCTCTCTCTCTCTCTCTGTTTGTTTTTTTGTGGGTGGCTTAGATGATATCACCCAGCCCGGTGAAGAACGACAGTTTTATCACTCATTTGAAGGCATAAACCACGAGAATGTTTCGATACCTGATGAGCTTGATATGGAAGATCAATTGCATGCATTGCAGAGTGCTTCAGATCATAGTCCGGCCAAGGATGCTATATCTGAAAATTTACCTTGTTCTACATCCCCAGGTTTAGCCAGAGAAGGAAAAGGTATAAAGTTACTTCTTCTCCTTTACATTTATGAACAAGTTTAGGATTTCTTCCTATCAATAAAAAAAGGTTACATCTCTTCGTGCTCCCTCCCTCACTTTTCCCTGATTTCATGTTATAATTGAAAAATTGTTAGTTTTTTTTTTTGTTTAATTTTTAAAAAAATTGTTGCTCACGAAGTGTTCTTATATATAAGAATTGTTTGTTGAGTGTCCCTTTAAAATGAAATGTGGCTTTTATCCCTTTTTAGTTTAAGCAAGGAAGTTGCTAAATCTATGTATCAAGTATAAAATTATTAAATGTTTGTTTGAGTTGGATATTTTGTATGAACAAGTGCAATGAAGACCTATAAATGCACTGCTGTTAAACAGTGGCATGCTGCCAAGTGTTGCAAGGACAAGGGCAAGATCAAATAGGACGTTAGTTGATTTAGGAAGATGAGAAATGGGTCACATGGTTTAATGAAACCTATAGCCTAAATAGAATGGAACAGCGAAATAGGGTTCATTTAGATGGCTTCAAAAATTAGGATAGGGTTTTGTTTTGAGTTTTAATCTTTACTGTTGCGCATTGAACCTGCTAACTCATTCTCTGGTCACTTATTGTTTGTGGTTAGTTTTGCCCCACTTTTTGTCTTTAAGGAGAAAGAGGAAGTACAGAGTGTAGTGTGAGTCCATTTTAAGAGTACTGGCTGTATTGTTTATTGACACTATTACAACACTATTTACACTCTTGCAGCAGTAGCGTTCTCAGTATTATAGTGTCAAGTCAAATGTATACATATTTTGCTTCTCTTTCTTTATACTGTAGTTATCTATTGAATGTGTGAGATGTGATAAAGATTTTTTTTTTAAAAGGCCAAACTTGATTGTTTGTAGGGTTAAGTTCTATAAAAAAAATTCTGATGACTTTCTTTTGAGATTTTAAGGGAGAGATTTTACCATTTGATGTGGGATTGAGTTCTTTCCAGAACCCCAAGAAGATGTGGTGCTTCTTTCACATTCTTTTTATTTATTTATTTATTCCCAGTTTTCATGCTCCCAACAAGGTTCCCCCCTCCCCCTAAATAAAAATAATAAATAAAAATATAAAATAAAAACAGAAAATCAAGTATTTTCGGCTCCTCCATTAAGTTCTTACATAACCTAATACTTAGATGGCCCTATGATTCCACTTTTATCTATGCATTTATGCAAAATTTTCTCTTAGAAACCTTAAAGATTGAATTTTTCTGGAAATCTGATATCCGGAAGTTGAATATAAAGTTAATATTACAACGAACACAGACTTAAGGTTCAAAATTAACCATTTAATATAGGAAATGTGAGATCATATGGTTGGTTGGTTCTTTTATGGAAAATCCAGAGATTATGGCTACATATAATCATATAATAAATTGTATCTGGTCATACTTCAGAATTGATGAGTTCAAATTATAGTAGACTAATGCAATCCTGTTTTAGAATAGGCTGGGTTTTCCCAATGTGGTCATCCTGGGGTTTGGTTTGTGACATTCATTCATATAATTTCTACTTACTAGCCACGATTCTCAAACAACACAAATGTGGTGTGATCAGGTTGCCTTTGGCAAGCCAGTGGCTGCTTGGGGCTTATGACATTGTGGTGCATGGTAAGAAAGCATGGGTATTACTTCATTACTGCGTGCAACAGGCTTAAGAAGGATTTCTTAGATTGCTCATCAATTATTGCTTGTGGCCTACTAATTTTTTTTTTTTTGACAAGTAACTTGTGGCATACTAATTGATAAACCTCTGGGTGTTCGTTCGGGATTTGCCATCAAGTTTTGATTGGATTCATTTGTCTATTGGTGAGAAGTAAGAGATGTTGGGAGTATTCTCCTCTATGTCTGTTCTGTGTGTGCATACTTGTATTTTTTGGTTGTTTACCCTCTTGAGGTTTTTGGCCGAGACTCATGTGGAACTGAGTGTCGTTCCAAGGCAGAAGGGTTGGTGTAATTTTGGCCCTGTGACACCTTGTAACATGGCGCGTTTGTGCTTGGTGGTGACATGCGTGATGTCTGTTTCAACTAATGGCTTTTGAGGACTATATTTTTGTCCATGACTTTGTTGTTTTCCTATTTAACCATGTTCATAAAGTGTTAATAAAGAGCATCACCAAGGAAAAAGCGGGTAGAGAAAAGGTGTTTGGTCCTCATAGGAGAAAAAAAACACATCTCTTAACGTATAGTCATGTGCTACATGCATGTATATGGTGTATGTTGCCCTATGTTCCCTAATATATCTCTTTAGGACTATATAGTCCCCGCCAAAAAAGAAAAGAAAAGAAAAAAAGTAAGTACCCTTGAATCCACCTTGTCATGCGAGGCATGTTAGTTATGGGCCCAGTTTCAGGAGGCATTTTTAAGGTAAGGATCACTACGCCAAGTCAGTCCTGTATATGGGAATACAAATGTTACATTATGAGCTGGCAGCTGAAAATGATAATAAAGGTTTCTTCTTATTGTGATTTTTATTATGTTTTTTGAAGTAAATTTTTCCTAATATTCTTTCTATTATGTTCATCTACTTTTGGTGGGGTTTCTGGCACCTCTTCTATGTAATTGTTTATGTGATTTAAATAATTCATTGAACTGTTTGAAAGGTATGATGCTTGTCTTTACAACGTTGCTTCAGGAGACTTCGATGTTTTCCTGAGATCTAGAGTTAGTTTATTTATTTCTCTTTCATAAATCCTTTACTCCTTTTCTGGATTGGATTGTGTAGTTATAGTAATCGGGTTTATCTTGAACTCTTGACTTTGCTTTATTGCATTTTTTGAGATCCTATATTAGAATATTCTTTTAGTCATGCATCTCTCATTTTCCATATGCATAGTGTTGGAATGGTCTGTATATCTGTTGTCTATTCATTTAGTACAAGACTTTTTTTTCTTTTTATATATCTTTGGGATCCATACTCTTTTCTGATCATGATCACTCTACTTTTGGGTGGTCATTTTCCAAAGTTGATACAGTTACAAATTTAGTTGGAGCTGCTGAGGGCCCCGTTGACAGCAGTGCAGAAAAATCATCTGTTTGCCCCCAAGAAGATTCTAGTCAATTGAATGCATTAGCAGCTGCAGCTGGCATCAGTTCTGAAAAGTTTCCTGGTCAACTCATTAAAGGCACTAGCCCTTTTAGACTTCTACAAGACTATGCTTCTGATGACAGTTCAGAAAATGATGATGGGCCTTGTCTTGAAGATGTTAGCCCTGTAAGAGCCTCACCATTAATTGCCACCGGTGCAAGTTTGCATGGGGGTAATTTGTCTAATATTCAGACAGATATAGGATCGAAGAGTCTTCCAGTGTTTGAAACTGGGTTCGGGACAAACTCTGAATCTGTTGTGGTACGTTCCCCAAGCATGCCATCTGAAACTCTGGAATTTTCCTTGAAATCGCAAAGGTTTGCCAAAGAAACTGATATAACATCTAATGCAACTGGAAAAACTGAGGAATCTGTTGAAAATGACCATCAAAATCAAGATTCCATTGATAATGCTGCTTCTCACGAGGCTTTCCAACAAAAAGATGCCTCAGAAGGTGGTAGTGTTGATGCTGCTCCCAAGAGTGTTAAGTCTCAGAAGGAAGATATGAAATATACATCTTCTCTGTTGAAAGTTGACGAGTTTGGGAGATTGATTAGAGAAGGTGCCAGTGACAGTGACTCTGATGATTCACACTATAAAGGGAGGCATGTTAAGAGAGGCAGAAGTCGGAGCCGAAGCCGATCTCCTCATGACAGGAGGAGGAGGAGGAGGAGTCCATGGAGGAGAAAGGAGAAGCGAAGCCGATCTCGCAGGTGTGCATTTAATTCGATTCATATTTTGGACTTTGTATATGACCGAATCGGTCATTACTTAGTGTTGGTACCGCCAATGTGGGGGTGTTGGGAGGGGTAGATTAGAGACGTACCTAACCTTTGGTATTATTTTGCACAAGTGACTGCTCTCACATTCTCAGGATTTGACAGTTGAGCATTTTACATTGCGCCCCCCCCCCCCCCCCCCCCCCCAAACAAAAAAAAAAATTCTGGTTTTTGTGGGTTTAGGTATTTTAATTTGATTTATATTTCAGGCTGTATATTTGACTGAGTTGGTGTTATTAATAATAGCTGGTTTTAGTGGTTTTGGGTATTTCACTTCACTTTTTAGCTCTTGGCTTGCTCCTATATTAGTTTCCTGATCCTTTAAAACATTGTAAAATTCATGCTGGTTCTGTTTCAGTTGGTCTCCCAAGAGACGAAGAAGCAGAAGCAAGTCTCCCACTTTTAGGCGGGGGAGTGAATTTGGTGGTGATAAAATGAGACGAGAGAAGGGTCAGCTTCCAGAGTGCTTTGATTTTCTTCGAGGTAAATGTTACCGTGGAGCCTCGTGTCGGTATCTGCACCATGTTTCTGACAAGAGTGATGGATCAAGGCGCTATAGGAGCAAACTGCAGCATGTAGATGCTCCACCTAGATCAAGGAGTTCTGATTTCCATGAAGAGACTGAGAATATTGCTCTCAAAAAATCACTTCATGAGCATGAAGAAGTAAAGAGCCAAGAGATGGTGCCTTTTCAGGATATGCCTGGAAGCAGCTTTGGTGCTTCAAAAGATGGGAGCAGTGATGGGCAAAAAGTATTAGTTTCTGGAAGGGATACTGTGCATCCTATAATTTCTGATCAAGATGGTAAACCATTGATTACTGATGTGGCTGAATCTGAGAGATCTAGAGAGGTAACCACTCAAGTGCAAGAAACTCGAGATATTAAAGAAGAGCTAGTGGAATCTATCACCCACGTTCCTGATAATGAGCTTCAGTCTGCTGGTAGAATTCCCACTCATCCAGTAATGGAAGCTGATGCCCGAGAGTCATCTGGTGATACTTCTCATAGCATTCTTTCTGGCACTGAAAATTTGGCAATTGTTCAATCTCAAGCTAATCTATCTGTTCTGGTGTTTCAAAATTCTGATCACCAACCTCGGCAGATGGATGCCTCTTTTACACCTGATTCTTCACCTGTTCGGATATCCACAACCTTTCCAAATCAGCTTCCCACTAGTGAATCTCATCCAGATAAAATATCTTCAATTCAGTCGTATCCTGGTACGAGTTCTATGAGCCAGCCATTTTCAGCTGAAAGTTCTTCTCAACCTCTGCCTCCTAAGGAGTTAATCCCACCCATTTTTCCTTCTTTGGGTTTTCCGCATCATCCTTCAGAGTTACCAAGTACCCTTCCCTCACATTCACAAGGCACAAATATGCCATTCGCACCCCAGCTGCCTGGAGCCTACAACTTGATGCCACCGACTGCAAAATTTCCATCTCATTCTACTGGTTTAGAAAATATTCACCCTTATCAA
Organism: Nyssa sinensis; assembly: GCA_008638375.1. Lineage (NCBI taxonomy): Eukaryota > Viridiplantae > Streptophyta > Magnoliopsida > Cornales > Nyssaceae > Nyssa > Nyssa sinensis. The sequence goes on along the minus strand of CM018036.1, from coordinate 13,042,746 downwards.
GCTCCATTGCCCAACCAACATTCTCATTTCTCTGCACCACCAAACTCCTCTTGGACCTCCCTGCCACTGCCTCCACCACCACCACGACCGCCATATGTTAATGATTCAAGTGTAAATGCAGCAACTGCCACCCCCCCCATTCCGTCATTACAACTTCAACAGAATCAGGTACCTCCAAGGAATGACTTCACTTCTCAGATGTTTGTGAGGTCCTACTCAACTGAACTGACTGCTCATCCTCAGGTTGGTGAGTTACAGCATCGGACTCTCCCCTTAATGCAGGAGCCACATCGACCTCCTTCACACATGGAAGATTTTAGACCAAAGACTCTCCCTATGGGCAACCCGTTGAGTCAACCATTTGGAGGTCTTGTGCCTGTTGGAGAAGATCGCTTCACACGGATTCCGGTACAGGGTTTAATCACTTCAAATTCATTTGCTCCGGGCAGCATGCCCCCTATACCTGGGCCTTTTTCGAGGGAATCTGAAGCAATGAGACCCCAATCTTTCCCTGGTGACAATCTGCATCAGGGTGAACTTTTTACTTCTTCTCAGAATCATCCTTACTTGCAGCAGCAACAGCCACTCCATGGTCTGCAACGTCCTCCGGTTGATACTGTTTCTCTACATCTTGGTGAGCGTGAGCCTGGGATGATTAATTCTATCTTGTCAAGATACACACCGGATATTCTGGACAGGAATCGGCCATCTCATCTGGCTGACTTTGGAGGATCTAGAATTCCAAACCACTACAATCCATATGCATCTACTTTTGACCAACCATTAAGCTCCAAATTTACCTCAAATTTTTTCAGGCAAGAAAAGGACACACCCTACAGTAATAAATATGATTCTTCTTTCAGTTTGAGCCATGTTCCAGTTGATGGGCAAGGCGTTGGTGGTCTTGGCCCTAGACATATGACTTCCTCGCCAAATTCTGCCAGGTCTGTTGAGCATATTTTACCTAAGTCAGGTGGTGACCAGTACGATCCACTCTTTGACAGCATCGAACCATCTTCAAACTCATTCAGTAAAATTGATCATGGTCAGCAGCATCATCCCACTAATGACTCTGACATCATGTTAAGGCACAGTGGCTCCCATAAGCCATTGGATTTGGAAGAAAATAACAAGCACAAAGAAGTTGGGGATGTTGCTGTAACGACGTCTCTGGAAAATGAAAATGATGAATATGGTGAGACGGCAGATGCAGAAGTAGGTGCTGTGGAGAACGGAAGCCCAAGCAATCCGCTTGACATAGAAAATACAGCTGCAGGAGAAATTGAAATTGATCAGGTTAAGGCGTCAGGGAAGGGCAAGAAGAGCAAGGACTCCAGATCAATGAAACTTTTCAAAATTTCCCTTGCTGACTTTGTTAAGGAGGTGCTAAAGCCATCATGGCGACAGGGTAATATGAGTAAGGAGGCATTTAAGACCATTGTCAAGAAGACTGTTGATAAGGTCTCTGGAGCCATGAAGAGCCACCAAATACCCAAGTCTCAAGCAAAGATAAATCATTACATTGACTCATCGCAGCGGAAATTGACTAAGCTTGTTATGGTAAACCTTCTTTTCAGTCGTCCTCTTGTTTTCTATGGCAATCTCAAAATGAACTAGTAAAGAGAAATTATGATTAGATGATTTGAATTTCTTACCGACAATTTCTTTTTTTTTTATCAATTTTAATATAAATAAGATGTTGTTGGATAATATATTCATCTAGGCTATGTTTGGACGGCATGATAAGAGGGTTTGATAGGATAAATGTTATCCTATCCCAGTTTTGTGTTTCCATTGAATTGAATATTTATATCTCGTGAACCATTTATATTCCACTTGGGTGGGATATTGCTTATCTGAAAGGGATGGTGGTATTAGAGTCATCCCATTTCACTGGAATAAAAATACGTCACGTCATTAAAAAAAAATTACAACGCTACAATTTAGAGAGACTAAGACGTCGAAGAGTCAAGTTAAAAAAATCATTTTTTTTCTTTTTTTCATTGTTCAAATTTTTTATATATGTTCCAAATATTTTTAAAGTATTTTTTGTATCAATAAATGGACTATTATTTATATATATATATACATATATATATATATATGCACACATGTAATTGTTGATTTGGATGATTCCTAGCAATACGAACCATGAATTTTTTTGAGTCACCTCGAAAGTGAGATACTATTGTATTTTGAGTGATATTTGCACAATCACATTCTAAAATATTATGATTATAGTTATTAGATTTTACAATTGATTTGTGAATAAAATGTTAATTTTAGATACCTCGTATGTATATATTTGAAAAAAAAAAAATTAAATGACTTTCATAAAAATAATTTTTAAAGACCGAACTTTATATGCGGTAGGTACTCAAATATAGGAATGAGATATAACAACATATCTATGCCTTTTATCCGAGTCAGTTCCAAATACTAGATGGGGATATTCAATATCTCACATGATTTTATATCCTATCCGATCCGATCCCACCTTCTTATCCAGTCATCCAAACAAGGCCTTAGTTTTTAGCAAAACGAGTTTTATCATAAATGGACATACTGCCTCCAAATCAAGGTGTTTATGGGGCTTTTAGTTATCACTTTATTATTTATTTATTAAGTTTCCATTGAAAGTAAAACTCTTTTTTAAACAGCTATTCTTAAGACATGTTTGTCTAAAACAGCGGGTTTGAGTGCAAACTCAAGGTTTTGTTGTTTATGAGTTGTACTGTAGTACAATTATGCTGCTTTCCTACATTGAATTGTTTTTTGGGTGGAAAATGGTAGAATTTTTTTTTTGGGGTCTCTGAAACAAACAAATAACTTTCAGAGATCTTATATGTTATAATATTTGCTGAGGTAAACCTTCTTGTTTTGTTGATTGTACATGATGCTTTTGTCAAATTATTTTTAAGCAACATTTTTCTGACTACATATTCTGCAGGGCTATGTTGATAAGTATGTCAAAGTATAAAAATTGGTATTAGCTGTGGTTCCAGCTGGCAATGGCAGAAAATTTAATTAGACTTGTAAGTTTTTGATCCGCTCTCTCTCTCTCTCTCTCTCTCTCTCTCTCTCTACACACACATGTATGTAATTTAAATATATGTATGTGTATGTACTTATTATATATGTAGAAAATGTCTCTTGAGACCAGGAAGAGGGCACTGTGGGCTGTTCGCCCTTGGTGACCAGGGAGACTAGAAGAAATTAACAAGGGCTTTGCTCTTTCTTTTTTCCGAGTACTATGCTTGTTTTGGGTTTTGTATGCGTGTGTATCTATGCTACTGTTTGGTTAATAACTCTAGTTTGTTGGAGCTCTAAAACTTTGTGTTTTGGATGGCAGAACTATGAAAAGGGGGAACTGCTGCTGGTGTTGGGAGGAAATGTCAGTACATGCTATGGTTTGTAAAGTTAGTACCTGCTAGTATACCCCAGACCATGAGATGATGAACTTAATTAGTGAAGATAATTTGAATTTCCGACCTCAGCAAAGTTCTGAGGAAGCTCCAAAACTTGTATGTACTGCATTTCTGTGAATTCTGTTAGTATTTTTTTATTTTATTTTTTTACTTTTGCTCCTTTTTAATCGTTATTTCTGTCTACATAATAGCATAAAATGTTTGTAAAGTATCCCATCTGTACAATTGTTTCTCAGCTAGATACATCATCCTTCTACACTTTCAAGATAGTCATTAGTTGGAAAATTTGACTTCAAAGTGGGGAGCTTATTGAAAATTCTGATGGAAAAACAAAGATGTAGCAATTTGTTTCCACCACTATAATTTCATATCCCCCCCCCCCCCCCCCCTTTTATGGTTCCAACACATCTTCCCTTCTTTTTTTTTTGTCATAGTACTCTTTTTAAGTTTGGTCTAAATATGAATGTATGACCTTATCAAACATATATAGATATAAATATATTAACAAGAGAAACAAGAACTTATTCCATTACTGGTCATAGAAATAACTGTTTGTTATACTGTTTGAGAACTTATTCCCCTAGATGTTCTTGAGTTGAAATGGTCATTTGAGTTTTTTGAATTTCAGCTAGTGAGCAAAGTTTATTAATCTGAGGTGGTAATTGTTATTGCTCTCTGAAATGGATTATAAACTTGAGAAAGTGTGGGAGACTTTTGTGCACTGGACCCTATGAACAATTATCTGGCAAGTGTTTCACTTACAAGACTCAAGACATCCAAGATTTCTCTGCAAATTGTTTTTGGTTCCTCCTTCGCATCAGGAAACAAATTTCACTTCTGTGGATCTTCTAGACCTCCACTTTTTTAGGATGACTCCAGGGCCAATTCTATATCACTATATCAGTAAGAGCAAGACTCTTCTTGTAATGCAGTAGAAGATTCAACTTGGTTGACAAATATAGAGAGCTTGGTAAGAATGGCTGGCAGCCACTGCAGGTTCTCCTTAAAAATAGGTCAAGCCTAGGAGAGAGGTTCAGATCCTGGTGGAGCTTCCAGTTGTTCTCATCTTCTGACTGTTGTATTTTTTTTCAACTTCTTAGTGCATTGGTTTCCATTTGTTCCAGATTTTGTTGTGAACTGGCCATGTGCTTTTCCTTTGTGGGAGCTAAATGAAATGAACATTCTTTTGGTTGGACTGAGTGGGCATTGGGGTTGGGGACGATAAGTCTCATCTTCTTCTACCCTAAGTCAACTGCTATGTATCCCCTTTGTAAAGCTCTTTTGACTTCAACGATGCTTTACCATATTCAGGAGCGCAAGAATTTTTCAGCTTTTGGAAGGATTTCAAGTGGTACGAGTTTTGCTTTTAGGATTCTCATCGATACAGTAATTTTGGATCAAACATCATCCAATTTTTGGCTATTAGATCATCATTTAATTTACTTGCTGCTGTGAAACCGATGTCACCATCTACTTGGTTCTGCAGTTTGAGATAAAGTTTGTCGTTATTGTTTTGTTTTGTGTGTGTTGTGTGTTTTCTTTTTCTTTTTCTTTCAGTATCTCCTGGTGCTTCCAATTGAAATGGGATAGGCTAGTGGAAGCTATACATGTATTGAGTGATCGTCAGTAGATATGATTTGAATGGAACTACTACATTTTTTGCATCTGGGTCTACTTTCGAAAAGTCTCATCTATTGGTTCAAAGCGGGCTCATGGACATTGTAATCCACCCAGAAGTTCCTGCAATTTGTTTTCCAGTAGAAGCTATGGTTTTGGAAATTAATTTAGTTTTAAAGAACCCTACCTCATGCAATATTGCGGTGTCAGCGCCGTGGCTTGCGTATGATCTTTTGTGTGGGGCATTGTAGTAGTTAATGATTGATCTATCAGGCCTTGAGTGAACTTTGTAGTTCTAGATCATTGTGTTCAAGATTCTATACATTTCCATGCTATTGCCAATTTGCGTTGTGTCTAACATTTTTTCAAATTCCTAGGCATTTACTCTGAATATTTTGAGGGAGACATGCATTTTCCCCTTTTGTTTGTGTTGTGGCTTACACAGGTGTCGATTGCGATACTGGAGGAGACTTGTAAACTAGTTTTTGTGAGATTTGAATTCAAGATGTTTGAGTTTATAAATTGTCTGTAACCTTGACCCAATAACCATTGGGTCAGTGCATCCAAGGACGAGTGTGTAAATTTAATCAACATTTACTCATACCATTGCTCTTTTTGTGTCTTTTTTGCATTATTTGCTATGGAAGACTAGAAGCTTTACCTGTATCAAGTTTGATGACAGTTTAGAGGTTCCTTTCCCTTTCTTATGGCTGGGATTGGATCATATATAATCCTTTAATGACAGCGTTGTATTATCAGACAGATTATAGATAGCACTGTGAAGGGTATGTGGAGCAAAATTTCCAAAGTGAGTTTGCATAGGGGAAAATCTGCATTTGGGGTTTTCAGGAACGAGGGCAGAATTCAATGGTTTAGTAGCTGAAGGATTCATTTACTGAAGAAAATGGAAGCATATAATGATTATAATCGTCATGGATCTCTTAGAAGGTGAAGCTTAATCATGTCCAGCCGTGCATATTGAATTTGGACTCTTCCCTCTTGCTGTCATGTCTGGTACAGTAAAATGTGCATTTTAAGAATGTTTTAACTTTTTCGTTCTTTATTCTTGTTTAGTATAATTGAAAATATCTATTTCATGAAATAACGGAATAAGCATTTTATTAAAAATTATTTCAAGTAATTTTTATTTTACTTAGATGGGTAATTTTTATTTCATTCTCATTTCATTTCTTATTTTATTTCGTGGAATGTCTAATTTATTTTGCATACAAAACATGCTTTCAATAGACTTTAGAGTGTTTGGGGGATAAGATTGTATACATTTAAAATTGGTGTAGAATCTTAATAGAGTTTGGTTTGGTTGTGTTTTTAATTGGCTCAACTTGTTTTGTATAATTCTCTTTCTTTAGTCTTAGGTCGTCCCTTTATCTTGTTTGTTATATATGTTTTGTAAGTTTTAAAGGTTTCTTAGAAAAGGTAAAGAAAAGGGAAAATGAGTTTTATATATATATATATATATATATATATATATATATGCACATCCGCAATGCACTTAGTAAAAAAAGGTTAAATTTCATATATATATATATATATGTATGTATCTTCACCAAACCACTAACTTTTTCACTTTCGCATTTTGGGAGGTTTGTAGATAAGAAAAGGGTTCTCCCATTGTTCCCTTTTACCCGAACCATTACATCAAAAATTAAAAAAATAGATAAAAAAGTTCAAAGAGTGTGGCTATTACTTCACATAAGAAAAGAAAATAGCTAAAGTTTTATGATCTTTTGATGTGTTGAGTGAAGAAACTAAATCTGAAGGTTGGAGTTACTTTTGAAATTTTGATTTGTTACTTCTATTTTTTTAAAAAAATTAAGAGTTGCCTTCAATTTTTTTTTTTTTTTTTTATATACCTATAAAAGAGCCCCTTAAATTATATTTTTATTATTTTTCATTCACTAAGTGTACGGGCAATTGACCATTTCCACACTGGGCCCAACTTGTCTCAGACTTCAATTTAGCATTTGCCTTAAATTATTTGCATAGGCCTCGCTTCAATTTATTCTCCACACTGGTCAAATCCAATTTGAATTTTATCAATATATAAAGAATTTATTTCTATGGTCCAGACCCAAATTGAAATTCATGAACTTTTTTAGTTAAATAGATCGAATATGAATTTAAATAATCTAATCTGATCCTATGATTATATAACATAGAAATAATTTCATGATTGATTCTTTATAGTAATTTACATTGCTAATATTAATGTTTAAATGAGACCGATACTGATTAATGACTTTAATCCCATCAACAAATATAATTAAGTTAGTTTGCTACAAATAGATAAAGAACTTAGTCTGTTTAGTAAAGCTTTTTAAGTTTTTTTTTTACTTAAATAAACAAAAAATTAGAAGTAATGCTTGGTTTATTTTATTTTTTAAAGATGATTATCAAATGTGTTTTTGTTTTTTACATTTTGTTTTTAAATAAAAAAAAGTTAAAAAGTTAAAAATTTCTTTTTATTAAAAAAAGCGTTATCAAACAAATCCTAAACTAATTGATTTTAATTCACTTATAGATAAATGTGTTAGGTGAAGTAAACAAAGTTTGAAATTGTCTTTATATGTAAATATATTTATGTTTTTGTCCAAGTTTATTCTTAGGAAAAATTACACTTTTCCTTGCGTGTTTAGCTCCGTTTTCACATAATTTTATATAGTTTAAAAATTAACAATTAACTCTCCCCTTAATTAAGGACAAAAGTAAAATTTTTTATTTTTTTTGTCAAAATAGATGATGCGTGTCTTTCATACCTTAAATGTGCAAGTAATTTCAGTTTGAATCATACCACTAGAAAATTATGTGAACTTTTATACCCTCAAATTTAGGAAGAATATGAATCTATCTTACTCTTGGTATTTTATGTTAATGGCATTAATGATTTTACTTTAGTTCTAATTTATAATAAATGGGGTAAATGTCCACTTTTATAATACAAGAAATTATGTCAAGTTTTAAATGATAAATCTACTTAATCACATTGTGATAAAATATTTTTTAAAAACTATTACTTGTGCAATTTATAAAAAATGATAAATTATTTAAAAAATGATCCAAACTTGAATAAAAAATAAAAAGATGAATTACATACACTGACACATCTCTATTGTTATTGACAAATTAAAAATATTTCTTCAATCAAATATTTTTTTTAAATGATAAAACTGTCCATAATTTTGACTAATTTTTAAACTATTTTTTTAAAGATTTTATATAAATAATTTATTTTTATTTTATATAAAAATAAATTTAAAATTTTAATTAATATTTATTTGAAAATAAAAGAAAAAAAAAATGATCAAAATTGAAAAAAAATATAAAACTAATAAAATAAAATTAGCTGTTTTGTTATTTAAAAATAAATAAAATTGATCGTCTGATAACATAAAAAATATCAGTATAATTTTAAATTTTTTTAAAAGGAATTAATATAATTTTAAAAAACTTTAAAAATATTTAATGTAATTTATCTAATAAAATGACCTTTTTATATATAAAAAATTGACATGATTTTATTTAAACCTGAAATTTTGTACATTGAGATAATGGAACGTATATTCCCGTTAAAAACAAAAACTACTCAAAATTTAATTTTTCCGGTGCTTTGGTTACATCTGATTTCTCACTATTCTTCGTTACCATTCACGAGCACATCACCCAACCCCTTTTCTGACTCTGATCTTTCGCTTCATCTTCTCTCTTTGTCTCTCTCTGTCAAATTGCGTTGCGTCCTTGTCTGGTCACCGTGAACGACTGTGCTTCTAAGAAGGCGATGGTGGATTTTCCGAGGCGCAAAGGTTTCTCTTCTCTGTCCAAACTCTCTCTCTCTCTTAAGAATTGCATCTGCTTGCGTTTATCATTTGTGGAATCGCGTCCTTCTCTGATCATCGGGAACGCGTGTGTTTCTAGCACCGCGGGCCAGACGCAAAGGTTCTCTCTCTAACGCCCTCGGTAGCCTGGCGTCTTTCTATAACAATGTTTGTCAATTGTCACCAAGTTAACTAAGAGTACTGCGTCAATTCACTCGTTTATTGCTCCTTAATATATTCTCCTTGTTATTGCATTCTCTCTCTAAAATTATCCATTTACAGGGAAATTGCTATGCTTTTACTTTGATGTTGGTCGATTTATGGCGTACTCCGATTTTAATTAATGGAGGGTTATTTTCTTATTCTCCTTGTTAGATTTTTCTGGGCATTTGCTGGATTACTCTCTCTTAATTGAGACTCGTGCTAGAGGGCGGGGGGATCAAAATTAACTTTGGTAGAGATTGTGAAAATAGATATGATAATGTGTGGTCTCACTGAGAGGAAGGTTTTAAATAGAGCAGAATGGCGAGACATGAGTCATGTAGCCGACCCCTAATAGTTGAGATAAGGCTTTGTTGAGTTGAGTATTTATAGGAAACAAGGTTTTATGTCTTTTCAGATGATACAATATGTTAATTTTAGGAATTTTTCATCTTGTTTCCTGTGTATAGTATGTGGAAAATTTCAGTCCTAGTGTGTCCATTTATTATGTGAATATCAAAGAAGGCTGTTTTCTTGTTTTATGGGGAATGAGGGCACCAGTTAGCTTCATCAGCTTAAAGAGTACGTTAAAGATTTGTCATCTAGTTGGAGGCTTTGGATGATAACTCCACTGGGTTATCCTATTTTTTTATAATTAACTACTTGTGCAGGTTGATTCATTCAATAATATTTTGTATATGCTTGTTTAGCTGTTGTCAATATTTTGGTTTACATTTTTAGGAAACTATAGTGCACTTTCAGATTTTAGATGATTTATTTGGATGTTAAATGAATTGGGATTATAGGTTCTTGTTGGCCAGTTGTATGTATTTTGCTTTAAATTGTTTTTTGTCTTACAAAAAGGTGTGGGGGAGGATGATAATCTTAAGATCCATTCTTTTTAACACACCTTTTACGAATGAGTTGTTTACATGCAAGAAAACAATGATTTCTCACGTGAATCTTTTCTTTGAGCTCAGTGTTACTGAAATTTTAGTTCTATATTCATTTCCTTTTCTAACACATTGGCAAGAATCTTTATTATTTCTTTATGAGAAGTGTTGAACTTTTGCATCAGACATTTGGTTGCTTGCATGTTTAGATATAGAAGATGTGACTTTTAAACCATGTTGTTATTTCTTATGTTAAATGAGACTTATTTTTGGTTTCTGTTGACTTTATTGAAGCCCCTAGGCCTTGCTTATAAAGGGGTGCAAAGGAATAGAGTATAAATAGTAAATCTACATCTTCTCCAACTGAATTGTGAAAAAGCTGCAAAGGCGAAATTGGTACCTGTGGATATTGATCCAATAAGAACAAAAAAACGAGGGAGCAATTGCTGAATGGTAGCGCTAGGATTTGTGGGAGAACTGAAATTCCTTCAGGGAAAGAAACTCCCTTAGATAAAGGTTCACGTCTACATTATAATGCAGAATCCAATTCATGGAAGAAAAAGAAGAAGAGAAAGAAGCAGAAGAGGAGGCACAATCCCCTGCAAAACAATGTTATAAATTGTGATCTTCTAAAGGATACTTCATTGAAGAACTCTCCCTTGGAAAGAATTTCTTCTATGATGCCTTCAGTTGAACACAATTTGCAGGCTTGAGTTCTGGGCAGGGGAAGAAAAAGAGAAACAATCAGTAGAGAAGGCGTAATGCCTGAAAGGTTATGATAGACAACATAATGATCCAGAGGATACTTCTTCAGTGAAGACTAGTGCCCTACAAAGAGAATCATTTGCATAACCTCCAGTTACTACGTGCTTAAGGGCAGATTTGGAAATAAAAATGATATGATGCAGAAATGAGTTTGTCTCAGGATATGAATGAGGTAAAGGAGCAGAAGAAGATGTATAATGCCTTGGAAAGCAATAGTACAAGTCACGATCGTCAAGAGGGTGATGGCAGGCCCAGCTCGGATTTAACTAATATTAATTATTTTGAGGAAGTGAATGTGAACCCTGTTTCTGCAGTTGCAGAGCAGGTCTGTAATTTCCCCAAGTGTGTGGATACTAGTTCAACAAAGAAACACGATGACTATGCTGAGGTTGATGTTATATCACCTAGGGCAATGGATAGTACAGCATATAAGAGAAAGAAACAAGTCGAAATTTGTCACCGGAAAAGAACAAAGGCATCTAATTCCCTAGGAAACAGTTTGAAATCCATTGAGGAGGGTGCTGGGTCCTCAGTGCTTGTTGTAGAAAACAAAATGGTAGATACTTATTGGGACCACTCTGATGAAGAACTTGCGCCTGTCAATTTAGTGAATACATCGGAAAGAGATGTGACAGCAGGACATGGCACCTCGTTGCAGGCTGTGGAAGATAGTTCGATAGAGAAAGTCTTAGGTGGCTGTTCAGTTGGTGAACTTGCATTGAAGGAAAGCAAGAAGAGAGTTCAGATGGAAACTTTAAAACAGACCATTAAAGAAGATGGTTTTGTGAAGAATGACTCTGTTGTAGGCCTCCTAGAAACAAATTTTGAACAAGCTAACAGCGTTAAAATTAATGTTATTGAAGATGCTGCACAGGATGTTTATTCTGCGGAAGAAAATATTCATGGATCTTCAAGTTTCAAGGAGGACAAAGCTTTGGTTGGTGCATCTGGCAATGATCTTTTCCATGAGCACCTGGACAGGAATACTTTGGACACACAATCCAAGATGGGAGATGCAATTTCTTCATCATCAAAGTCGGGTGCAATAAAAGATGCTTCTAGCCTAGTCATCAACCAAGAGGAACACACTTTACAGGTAGTGCAGTCTTCACCTGAAAGAGCCCTTACTGGCTGTTCCAGAAGAAAACTTCTTATCCTTGATGTGAACGGACTTCTTGCTGATATTGTTCAATATGTCTCTTATGGATATCAAGCAGACACAATAATAGCACACAAACCAGGTGAGAACTAACCAAAATGGGTAATTATTGGAAATGAATTTAATTATTTGTTGTCCAACAGCATAGTTCTGACCTGATTGTTGCCTTCTTTATCAGTTTTTAAGAGGCCCTTCTGTGACGATTTTCTGCAGTTTTGCTTTGAGAGATTTAATGTAGGTGTCTGGTCGTCAAGAACCAAGTACTCTTCAACTTTTTTCTTCTTTTAATTTTTTAATTTGTTTCTCCTCATTGATATTGCAATTTTGGACATGTTTTTGTTATTATTATTTTTATTTGAGATTTTCTGGTAATGCTTCATTCCATTTTATATATAATACTGCCATGTTCCTGACTTATGTATTTCTTAATTTTCTGCAGGAGAAATATGCAATTGGTTATTGAATTTCTTATGGGAAAGACCAAGGATAATTTACTTTTCTGTTGGGTAAGCAATTCAAAGTTTCTGTCATTTTATTTCTATGACATCTGCTTTCAACTTGTATTGGGCATTTTACTTGTTGCGTTCAAAGTCAGAACTTTGTTCTACACTGGCCTGTAAGATTCTTAACTTCTATTGGCATATTATTGAAGTGAAAGATTTGGGGAAGTACATGGTTATTTTCCATGATTTAGTAATATCTGTGAAGCGGCTAGTGAGACAGTTGATTCCTTTTCCTTCACATCCATTCACTTAGTGATATAGATTTCTTTCTTTGATACGCTAGGGTCAGACTGGTTGCCTGTATTGAGCTTAGTGGATTTCCGATTTTGGAGGTCTTAGGGGATGAATGTGGTGGAGATGGAAATTACTTCAGCCCACTGTGACATCTGGTATTATGATTCAAGTATTTGTGTCAGTTTTGGGTATGATTGAACTGTTCCAACCTCCAATTACATTTTGAGCCCTTGGTATATAAATCCTAGAACACCTTGAAATGCGCCCCCCACCCACACACACTTTATATTGGAACTCTCGGTTGCCACAACTGGATGGGGCTTTCATTGAATGAATCGGGTATCAACTCTGTCATTAGGGAGTATAAATGATTTGTTGCCTTTTAATAATGTATTTTACTTATGAAAAAAGTATGGAGCATCTACCATTCCCAAAGCAATTTGATTCCTTCCAAAGTTCAATCTTTATTACCTTGAAAATATATGTTGCTCTTGGTCTCTCATATTGATTTATTGACTGATTTTTGTGAGGCTACTGCCAGTTTGAATAGTATTTGTGTTTTCACAGACTGCTATTTTAAAATACTCTATTGGAAGAAATTTCTCTTTTTTGATCAGTAATAAGATGCATTTGAAACAAGGCTCCCGAGAAGGGCAACCAATAATTACAAAAAAAGGGTATGTGTACAAAATTTAAGACCTAAAATCCCCCAAAAAATTTATCAATCTATGTAAGTATGTTGGAAAATTTTCTTTAATCCATAAAAAGAGAGTTTGAATGAATCTTCTTTAAATCTCCAAGGGGGAAGCTCAACCCCTTCAAAAGTTTTCCTATTTCTTTCCCACCACATACATCATGCGAGGCATAGTGAGGCTATCCTCCAAGCAATCTTCAATTCTTTCTTGATCCCCTTGCAAGTCTAACCTTAACACACTTCTTTTAAAGTACCCGACATTATCCATTGGTAACCAAAAAGAGCAAAAAGCAAAAAGCGAAAAGCAAAAAGCAAACTTCAAGTATATTTAGCCTTCTTACAATGGACATGATGATCCACTGTCTCTCTCTTCCTTGCACATGTAACAACAGCTTGGAAGACAAAAACTGCATCTAAAAGGATTTTCTGCTGTAATATTGGAACCCCATGCTGCCGACCAGGCAAAAAACGCTGCGTTAGTTGGAAACTTGGACTGCCATATCAATCTCTATGGGAAGGATTTGTCCTTCCCTTTGGCCAAAACACCTATAGAATGACTTCACTGTGAACTTGCCATCTTTTTTCTCTCCACTTAATTTCATCCTCACTATCCTTCCCCAAAACAACCTTGCTCAAAAGAGTCGTTAAATCCTCCAACTCGCCTCTCTTCCCATCAAACAAATTTCTTCCAAACCCCAAATCTTCTTTCATGCTACAATGGAAATGCAATCCGCTATCAATGCCTTATTGTTCACTGTTATGTTGTAAAGGTTGGGAAATATATCCCTAAGAGATCCATCCTCAAGCCAACGATTGGTCCAAAACTTCACCCTTAATCCTTCCCCTAGAACAAACCGAACACCTTGAGCAAAGCCTTCCTTGCCCTTCTTAGTTGCTTTCCAAACACCACAACCATAGGCTTCAAGAACATCTTTAGAGTACCACGCTCCCTCCTCGTAACCATACTTAGTAGCTATCACGTCCACTCCACTTTGCATAGTCCTCCACTACAAACCTTTATATCCACTTTCCCAATAAGGCTTGATTGAACATTTTGAGATCCTTGAAACCCAACCCACCTTGTATCAAGGGAAGTTTCACCTTATCCAAACTAACCAAATGAGCTCTCCTTTTGTTATCTTCCCCCCCACCCCACCAAAAAAAAGAAGTAAGGTTTCTTTGAAGCTTTTCCAACTTCTTCTTAATTGGAAACAAAGATATATAATAAGTTGGAAGATTTGAAAAAGTGCTTTTGATGAGAATAATCCTCCCTCCCTTAGAAAAATACTGCATTTTCCATCCTGCTAATCAGTCCCAGAACCTCTCCACAACTACATCCCATACTCTTGCAGATCTTGCTGAAGCTTCCTATGGAAAACCCAAATATTTTGTGGGAAGGCTGCCCACCTCATATCCCATGCTCCATGCCAATTCCTCCGTATCATTCACATTCCCACTGGAATGATTTAGCTCCTAGTAAGATTGACTCTCAATCTAGACTGCCTCAAGACATAGAAAGAATAATGCATCTCAAGTATCTTAATTGAGTTTCCTTCACATCACAAAAAATGATAGTATACCATCATCTGCAAAAAGGTGAAAAATCATCAGGTCTCCTCCATCCTTCACAATAAATCCTTGTACCATGCCTCCAAAAACAGTGCCCTGTCAAGCATCTTAGTTAAAGCCTCAATCACTATAACAAAGAGAAAAGGGGAGAGGAGGCCCCCCCCCTCTTAACCTATGAGAGGACTGAAAAACAAGTAGGAGATCCATTCACCAAAACGGAATAAGTTACTCTTGAAATGCAACACTGCACCCACTTCCTCCACTTCTCCCAAAAACTCATTTTCACAAGCAGGCCAAGTAAAAATTCCCAATTAACATAATCATGGGCCTTCTCAATGTCCAATTTGCACACTAAGCCCCTTTCCTTCTTCCACCTTGAATCAATACACTCATTTGCCATCAAACCGCATCCAAAATCTCTCTCTCCTACAATGGCATTCTAGCTTGTATAAATGATTCATCCCATTAGGCTCCTTAGTTTCAAAGAAAGGATTTTAGCTACTAGCTTGTACAAACTTCCCATCTCCCACCAAACTAATCAGCTTGAAATCCTTAGTGCTCTCTGCCCCATCCTTTTTAGGAATCAACGCTGTAAATGAAGCGCTAAGACTCTTTTCAAAAGAACAAGACTCATAAAAATAGCCAAAACTACCAATACATCCTTGCTTATCACCCTCCAATAGTGCTTGCAAATAGCCATTGTAAAGCCATCCCGTCCTGGGGCTTTATCCCCATCACAAGGCTTCAGAGCTGCAAGTATCTCTTCCTCCTCAAAAGGACACTCAAGAATATTTGCTTCGTCCCTCAATATGGAACTAAATTCCAGATCTTCCAAGTTAGGTCTCCAATCAGAGGCTTCCTTGTACAAATTCTTGTAGAACTCCACAATTCCAGACCTCACCTCCTCAATCTCATGAAACGTTCAATCACCAATAGTGATCGTGCTGATATTGTTGTTCTGCTTGTGATAGTTGGCTGCCCTTTTTATTTTTATCCTCTTCCTTCAACCATAGCACCCTCGATTTTTGCCTCCAAGGAATTTCCTCCTGCTTCATAGCACATTCCCAACTCACCTTTCATACCCTCCCTCTGAACCCTCTCCTCTTTTATTAAAGCCTGTTCCTGTTCCTTCCTATTCAAAGCTTGGATTAGTAGATTATCTTTCTTTAACTAAACATGACCTAATTCCTCCTTATTCCATCTCCTCAAATCTGCCTTCAAAAGCTTTAACTTCTTAGCCATGACGAAGCTCGGATCTCCCCTTATGTCATACCCTTGCCACCATTCCACCACCTTACCTCTAAACCTTGGGACTTGTAATCACATATTTTGAAATCTGAAGGGGCTTTTACCCCATCTCAAGCCTCCATTATCCAACAAGATTGGGTTGTAGTCTGACTCTGGCTTTGGAAAGAAAATTTGTGGAATTAGGAAATTTAATTTCCCAAGATGTAGATATTAGGAAACAATCCAGCCTAAACATGGATGGATTGTCCCTATCACTGGTCAATGTGAATCTCCCCCCTCAAGAGGAAAGTCCACCAAATGATTTTGATCTATAAACTCTGAAAAAACTCTCATACTTTTGGTCAACTGCCCCTACCTCTTCTCTCCCCCGGATATCTTGCTTGTCATGTTGAAGTCCCTTCCTAATACCCATTAACCAGCCCCCCTAATGGCATCTCTTTGCAGCTCCTCCCAAAAAAGACTCTTATCAACCTCCAAATTAGGCCCATACACCCATTTCGACGACTCCATTTTCTTCATTTCACACTGCATGGATGCACTGATCTGCTCCTTGTCTGGGACAATTACAGCCAATGGGTTACAATACAGTGGCACCTTCTCCTCGCTGCCCACATATTCCACCAACTGGTTACTAGCCCCCAGGTCATCTCTGAAGTCACCCCTACCCACTTCAGTGTTTGAAGACAACACTTGTAAGGGAGCCCCTCCTCTTCTTGATTCCGAACAGCAGCCATACCTCGAGCAACTTCCTCTGCCCTGGGAATCTTCATTTCCTCTGTTTCAGGGATGTAAGACCGTACGTCTTCCAACAAATCTTCTTTATACCCCGCAGATCTCAGAACCCAATTGTCGTCATTGCATGCGTCATACCCTCGTCTTTGTGAATTACTGCAATTCATCCCCTCTTCCTCCATCACACGGTTGTCAGATTCCACAGTTGCAGAGTCCCCTACCACTGTACCACTGACGAAGCTTTCCTCTGTCTTGTCTGACTCGCAGCTTCCGTCACCCCATCTCACCTTTTCCTTCTTTTCCCCATTCCATCGTCTGTTTTGGCCCCCTTTCTGCCAGTCTCGCCTGCTCTGTTGAGCCTTAGCCTTTCCTGATTCATCTGCTTCGTCATCGGCCTCCCCGCTTCTGTTGCCAAGGTTGTCTCCTCAACAGATGGGCTTTTCCCTTGCGCATTATAAAATGGGTCTCATTAACCTCATGGGCTTTCTTCAGGCCTTCCATATATTCCTCTTTTGTTGGGCCTGTTGGGATAACATTTCTCTCCATGGATCTTGACTCCCTTCTATTGCTTCTCCAACCCAGGCTCAATTCCTCCCTCAAGGTTTCGAATTTATTTTGGGCCAATATCCCTTCATTTGGCCCATTAGCCCTCCTGTATAACTCATATGCCTATTAGATTGAGCCCAATTTGTCATTGCATAATTTCGTTGGGCTCCTCCATATTCCTTACTTCTCGGCCCATTGTATTGATTAGTAGCTCTGCGGCCCAAGCCTGTATCCCAGCCCAGCTCGGCTCGCTTCAACATTTGAATTTCCTCAGTCTTCTTTAAGGCCACTTGTTGAAACCCTGTTGGACCTCCAGGTTCTTCAGTTCTCCTCTCTCACACATGCCGGCTGCGTGTGATCCATCGTAACTTTCATAGAGCCTCCATCTTCGGCATTGGTCACACTTTTCTTTACCTTTTCTTCCTCTGCCATTGTGAAGCGTGGTCCCCTTTAGGCCCATATAGGGATTTCAAAATGCCACGAGCCCACCCATACCCTTACTGAAGCTGGCACCTCCTCCTCCATTCGAACCCATTGGCAATGGCTTCTTAACTTTGTGTCTTCATCTGTACCCCAAAAGCCTCCGCATATATCCCCTACCGCTCTAAAAACTTCCTGATTCCACAAGAAAAGGGGGAATTCGATCAATCAAATCCAGGTCTCCTGTTCCATTCCTTTCCTTGAGCAACAACCTGCAGCATCCACCAATCTAGCAGTACTACCTACCCTCAAAGACCCATTCTCGAATCCTCCATAATCTGGATGTATCAATGAATTGCTTCTCTTTCAGGCTTTGCACAGCCCAGCGCTCCCACTCTACCCACCAGATAATGTCTTCTTGCAAGATTCTATATCTACAACCGCGTCTCTTCAATCAGCTCTCCTTCCTTCACTACTTTCAATTTTTGTTCTGGCCACTTTCCACCATTGCTACTTCTTTGAAGGGTTTCAACACCCCCTTCTCCTGTTTCTGCTCTGACGATGCCAGCATACGAAGCACCCTTGCAACTCTCTTTCACCCAACCCCTTTATCATACTCCGGTATGTAGACACTGTATCTTACACCCCTGGTTGATTCGTCAATTCTCCCAATAGATCCACCATTATTCGATCGTTTCAACACCCTGCAACTTCTCTGTACGATGGAGAACCCTCTCAGAGTTTCTTCCTTCCTACCTATGATCTCATCCAGTTGCCCACAAATCCAGCAAAAGCCTTTGTCATCAATTCGTATTCTTCAAACCACCCCACCGCCTCTTTCCGTTAGTTGTAGCAATATTCCTGAACGATCTGTAATCTCCTCTACCTCGAATGTCTTGCCACCGCACCATCCCTATCTGGCTGGAGTTCTCAGTGCGGTAACAATACCAGCTCTATTGGAAGAAATATGTAATATATGATGATGCAGAATCAATGTTTCCTCTTGTTTCTGACCCTAATGATGCTACTTCAATTGTTCATCTGCTTGATTATGGTGCTACTTCAATGTTTCCTTTTGTTTCTGACCCTAATGATGCTACTTCAATGTTTGCCTTTTGTTTTCTCTTTCCACTCTTTGTCATCTCATTATTGCCTCTCATCCAGGGATGATTTGGTTCAGAAGCAGCCCTAGGAGTCAGAATACGTAGTTGGCTGCAGCCTGCAGCCTTAGTGACAATCAAAAGAAGTGACTTTTCAAAGAAAAGCATTTTGAAGTCAATATCCTCACATCTGTCTAGCATGTAGGGTGATGGAAAATTGGTGACTCTTCTGTTTATATATTACCTCCTAGTCCTAGATGTTCTATTTAGTTTTGTTTCTTCATCAGGTTAGGATGACTTTGCTGCCTGCCTTTATGAGTAACCTTTGGAACTCAAGAAAATAAGAGGATGTTTGAAGTTATGTATGCCTCTAGCATTATTTTGAATGTGGTTGACATAGTTTTGGGCTTTTATTTTTTACTTTTGATAAGTATTGTATTAAAACATCCAAGAGAAAAAGAAGGGGAAAAAAAAAGGAGGGGGGGGGGGGGGGGTTACAAAGGAAGGCTATGAGATTAAAGCCTTAAAAGTTGCTAAAAAATCAACAAGGAAGTGCTCAAAAATCTATACTTTAACAAAAAAATGAGTGTTTTCTTCCTCTAAAAAACTCTACTATTACATTCTCTCCATACACACCAAATCAAGTAAAGGGGGTGGAAGTGCATCGTTAACACTCCAAAAATATTTAACCTTACTTCTTAACACAATGAAAGAAAACATACACAGTAGCTAGATGAGAAAGGTCGAACCCACATAGAGTGTCCACAATTTATTTTTTATTTATTTTGACCAATTATAAACTGAAATTCAATTAATAACAAAACAATAAATGGGGGGTTGGAATTTTGATCAAACTAATTATGCTTGAAAACTAAATTAATAACAAAAATCAATAAATTAAAACTTTAATTCTTCGCTTCAATCTTACCCTCGCAGTTAATTGAACAATCAATCAATCATAACATTATTCTACCCTTCAATGAATCTAATAATCCTAGGTAACAACAAGCTCTGCTACCCGAAATTTTCCTTAATTCCTCACTAATGAATCAAGCTTCCCATTAGATTCTAACCATTAGACAATTTAGAACAAGCTCTCTAAATTTAATATAATGGCAGCATTAATATCCAGGAAATTAGATTATTCTAAGCAACAATTACACAAGCTCGGACTGTTTAACTTAGGTCATGATAATTATAGCAATAAACAAAAGTTTGTCCACAATCATCTATCACTATTTTCCACAATTGATTAGGAATCATATCAATCACGTAATATACTTCCTGAATCTAGCAATTGATAATAATCTGATCAATTTAACAGGCCTTGATTAAATTAATCAAATCAAATATCAATAAAACAATTAAAAAGATTATTATGAACAGATTCATAAGAAAAGGGAGAAATAATGTTACTGATTTGATTCAACCATCAAACTGTAATGAGGGTTCGAAATCTCCTTGAACTGAATTAGAAAAACTAGCTTGACATACTTGAATAAAAAAAAACTAATAATTTATTTGTGTTCTCTGTTTCCCTGTCTGTTGCTGCACGGTTGCTCTCTGGTTGCGCCGTACACTCTCCTCCGCACAAGCCTCTCTTTTCCTTTTTATTTCTTTCCTCCTTTTAAAAACAGCCGCCTGGACCCCACGCTTTTCGCGCCCTAGTCGCCTGTTCACGCCAACTTATGGGCTTGCGTGTATTTTGTTCAGCCCAGGGCCTTGCGCCCTTTCTTTTCTATTTTCTTTTTCCAGCGCCCACGTCCTCTTCTGGCCGCTTCTCCATGTCTCCTGCCTTTGACTTTTCTTTACTTTTCTTTCTTTTCTTCTTTTCCATTCTGCTTCAGTCCCAACACTTTTTTGACTTTTTCTTTTTCTATTTT
Source organism: Nyssa sinensis (assembly GCA_008638375.1). Lineage (NCBI taxonomy): Eukaryota > Viridiplantae > Streptophyta > Magnoliopsida > Cornales > Nyssaceae > Nyssa > Nyssa sinensis. The sequence continues at coordinate 13,021,921 of CM018036.1, read as the reverse complement.
CTCTTTATTTTTTTCCTTGCTCCATGGACCCACCTGCTTTATGACTTTTCTTCCCTTTCATTTTTTAAGAACCCAGCCGTTCTGCCCCTTTTCTCTTTGTTCAACGCAGCCCATTTTCAAAACGGACGGACAGAAATCACCTAAAACTGCTGGAACTTGCACGCTGTTTTTCTATCTGAAAACGACTGAATCTTGATTTGGGCTCTTCATGAAAGTTGTAGCCCTTGAAGAGTAGATAAATTTGGGTTTTTGAAACACCTTGATTTGGACTTTGGAAACTCAAGTTATAACCCTTTGAAGTTTGCTGGTCGGACAGGAATCCAACTGCTCGGATTAGCTTTCCAGGCCTGATTTTGAAACAATGTTTGGAGGCCCAAACGAACTCGGATTTTTGCAAACCAGACCTTTCTGAAAAGCTCAAGACGTCCTCTAAAAACTTCATGAAGATCACTTCCTCATTCTGAAACTCTAACGCCATCCAAACCTCAAGTGAAGCTCCATAGATCGAATCTGCCTAAAAGCTGAAAATTGCACAATATACTCCATGTCTATTCTTTTATCTTCAATACTTCCCTAATTCAATAAACAAATTAATCAGCTCACTTAAATAAAAAATATGTCATAAAACTAAATATAAAGGAATTAAAAATATTAAATATTATGCTCTTATCAGGGGGCCATCCTTCAAATGCATCTTTGAGCCTTCCTCGATCCTGCTTTCCCTCCCACTAAGAAGAATTTCTTTCACCATACTAGACATTGGCCAACATAAACCGAGTAAGGAGAAAAGCATGCACCTCTTTTATTTTTTGTTGAATGTTATACACTTCAGGCTTCATGTTATCATAAGAGATTGGTATCCTATGAAGCATGTCGACAATATGGATACTTTATTTTGGCTCACGTGTTTGTGTCAGACACTTGTTGTACGACACTCTCGGACACTTGTTGTACGACACTCTCGGACACTTTTTGGACATGCAAAAAAAGTGTCCAAATGTTTTTTTTTTTTTTTTGAATTTTCGGACACGTTATGGACATGTTAGTACACGTTTTGGACACTTTTTTTTTGTTTTGTTTTATATGTATATATATATATATTTTATGTAATAGTTAGTAAATTTATTTTGAAAATTAAATCATAGACGTTAATGATTAAATGAGGAAGTTATTAAATTCTTATTTAATGACTCTGTTATTTTAATATTAATAATTTTTTATGATTTATGTGTCTTTATGCTAATTTTAATTTGAATTAATGTAGATTTTTATTATATGGTAAAAATCTATGGTCATATAAAAAAATATAAATATTCAATGTGTGTCCGTGTCCGTGCTTCTTAGTTGGTATCTTGTGGTTTGCTTTTACCCAGTACAAGGTGGGTCCCATTGCTCTTGAAATGCCCTTCCTAGCAAGGAGGAGGGGGGGCTGTTGTGTGAAAACTAAAGAGAGAGTGGGAGGGTTTCAACCTTCGGGAATGTTCTTGAATGTTGAAGAGAGAGAGAGAGAGAGAGAGAGAGATTGCCGATTGTCGAAACAGAATCAGAGAGATTTTCAATGGAAGAGAGATTGTGATTGGAGGAGGAGAAGAAGAATCAACTTACTTGGGTGTGTTAATGTTGCGATACCAATTCTCATCCTTCAAATTTTTGTTCATTTTCTGTCTAGGTATGTTCAAATCATTGATTTCTTCTCTCTTCCATTTCTTTCTCTATACAATCTTTGTTTTTGAAAAAAAAATCAAAAATTTCTGTGTGGTTTCTCAAATTACTCGTATCCGACTATACATACTATATGACCTTTGTATTGGACGATACAGTGCAAAACGATACGAAAGCACGAGTCGTATCTTTTTATAGTTATATCGTGACGTATCGTACGATACGCATTGTGTATCGTACATTTTTGACAACTATGATTATAGTGTTATTGGAAAGAAGTTACTCAATTACTTTCATTTTAGGGGCTGTACATTTTATATTGAGAAGTTATTTTCATTACATGAGTTACTACTCTTGTTAACTCCTATATCCATAATTTATTTTACTCAGGAATTACCCAGTTTATAGATTTTCAAAAGAGTTAGAAACCAATATAATCAGACTGATGTGCAAGGGTTTAAACTTCTACATGGATATGAACTTTTATTTCTTGGTAAGAGATCAGCAGGGGAATCTAATTTGGGGAATTTAAGGAAATCTTAAGCCATTTACATCTGCTACCGAGTCCATTGCATCAGCCAATTGAACTTACAGCCTCTTGTTCTGCAACCTGTTGAACTTTTTTCATGAGAACCATGTCTGTGCATTGCAACCCATTTTTGGTGTAGCAACTTAATACTAATGGTATGGTTCTAATGTGGCGAATGGCAGTTTGTTTAATATCATGAAGATTGGTTTTGTACAGGATCGATCGCACTGTACTGAAACAGGTTATAATACTGTTGAGAACAGGGACAAGCCCCTGATTTTAAAGGAACTTAAAAAATTATGGGAAAAGCATGATCCGAATCTTCCATGGGAGAGGGGGGAGTATAATGAAACGAACACACTGTTGTTGGATGATTCTCCATATAAGGCCTTGTGCAACCCTGTAAGCTCACTGATCTTCCTTTTATCCTTTTGTTCTCTTATTTGGAGTTTCCAGTCAATCAATCATATCTTTGACATATTATGAAGTTTATTCTAATTATAATGTATTTATGTCTCTGTACCTGTTTACTATTCATTTCTCAGCCAAACACTGCAATTTTTCCCTATTCATACCGGTACAAGGATGTCAAAGACAATTCATTAGGTGAGTCACCATTAACTATGCTGGATCTCCTGTTTTGCACTTTCAGGAAATAAGGTACATCACAGATGGTTTGCTTTACAGTCTAGCAGCAGACTGAGGTTTTAATGAAGGGCTGTAGAGACCGGTTGACAGATCCAGTTGGGTCTAACCCAATCCTAGTAAATATTGCTAGTCCTGCCGCAATTAACTGCTTACCTTTGCATTCACTGATTGGTGATGAAGATTGACAGGAGTTCTTTCCTCTTGCCTTCTTATCCCAATTGTTCACATTTTCAAAATTTCCCAGTGTTTCTAGGACTTTTTTGCGTAAGCATATAATTTGCATAAGTTGTGAATAGATCTTGAATTGGTTTTGCAATTTCCTAATTGTTTTGAATATTCCTTGCTTGACAAAAAGTACGTCAACCTCTGCCTACCTTCAAATTGGTCTTGAATTTTTTCTGGCCTTCAAAATTTATTCTTTTACTTCTACTAAATAATTTCCAATATTTGAACTATTATCAGCCCAAATTCCCAAATACTAGATTCCTTGTTATGTTTATCCACACACATTATCATTTGGTTGGTTGTAAATTGCAACACTTACTGGGTTCTTATTTCAGTGTTTTTCATCCTAATGATCATCCATCAGCATATCTTATGTATTTTTTTTTTTTTTAATTTTAGTTTTCAGAAATCTTATTGGACGATAACCAATAAATTTTCTTGGTTTTTAATTTACAACAGGCCCGGGAGGTGACCTTCGTGTTTATCTGGAAGGGTTAGCTTTAGTTGAGAATGTTCAAAAATATGTTGAGCAAAATCCATTTGGTCAACGACCCATCACAGAAAAAAATTTGTCTTGGGCTTTCTATCTTAAGGTTATCCAAACTGTCTTATCCCAAACGGAAGATGATGCTAATTGTTCTTCGACTTGTCAGTAGTGATGGAGACAAATTTATATCAGGCGTTCTATCTTAAAGGCTATCAACACCGTGTCGTCCCAATCAGAAGATGAGCTACCAATTCTCCAGCTTCTTGATATTAGTGGACATTGCAGAATGGTCCACTGTATAATATTTAAAACTGTTTTTTTGCTCCAATTAATATTTTGCCTTTATAGTTGTCTAAGGAATGTGCTGATGTAGCGAGGATGTTGATGGTTTTTCTTGTTAGTTGCTCAACTCAATGGAGAATACATCGTCATTAATGCTCTCTTATCTGATATTGTTTATGCCCCGGAGAGGAGCCCTTGGAATGAGATAAACAGATCTTTTATGCCGAAGGGACTAATGTATTTTGTATCCTAACATCATGTAATATGAGAAAAGTGCCAATTTTTGTAGAATCAAAAGGTGTTCTTTTTGTATCAATTCATTATGTAGAAAGTACTGGGTACTTTATATGACATGTTTTCTTCTGTTATGCAGATCTTCATGTTTTATACAGGATCTGCACTGAAACATGATAGAAAATAGTCATGCTTTTAGTTTCTCCCATAATGGGATCTTGTGTGCTGTTTTATTGGCTAATTAATATGCGGATTATACTTTCAATTGTTGCCTTGGGACTTGTTTAGAAGATGGGAAAGTAGAAAGAGAAGCATGAGCGTTAGGCTTGGAAAGAATGGCATGCATTAATTGTAGCTAAGACTCCCTTCAGTCCATAATTGGCACATCATAAAATTTCTCCCAAACAAGGAACTTGAAAGAACACATTTTGATAATTGTATAGCCCAGTTGTCATTACTTATAATTTTGAAAATTGAAAACTCATTATCAAGTGTATATACATCATTAACAATGTTCTTCTTTTCAAATCTTGTTTCTTTCCCCATGAATTCACAAAATGGAAAGAAAGTTTCTTACTGAGGCAAGACCCATTCAAGGCATGATCCCAATGGGGAAAACCTCTCTTGGATATACCCAATGGAGTCACTACAATTGAATCATTCTTAAGACTTCACATGCTCAACATCATTAAATTTTAGCCCAATTGCTCTAAGAGGTGGAACTAAGGCCTGATAAATGGATCGGAGGACCATCTGAAATATTTATAAATTTATCTATTTGAATCAAATTCAAAAATTTTAAGAATTGATGTTTGAAATTAATTTCTCACTCACTTTTAATGATTTTGAGTAATCAAATATATATTATTAATTTATACTCATAGACATAAAATATATCCATATGGACCCACTTTAAATGATGTGTGAATCTTATTTTTATTTTGGTTTAAAAACGACCAAACTCATGTTGCAGCCCCTTAACTCTATATATATAGCTCCATCTCAAACCTCACGAGCATTATCACATGTCAAAAAGTGAAAAACTATATTTTTTTCAAATTTTTTTTCCCAAAAAATGCATCTGAAATGATATATTAGTATTATATTAAATTATGAAAATGATGTGAAACTAATTTAAGATTGTAGCATTGCTCAAAAGTGAAGTGACTTGAGATTTAAACCAATAAACTCTTGATGTGATCTCAAACTCCCGCGAGCTCTCATGTCCAAATCACCTTCTTCTTACGCTTTACTCAGTTCACAATTACTGATGCCTCCATGAAAACTGCCTTGCCACAACCAGATGATGTTTTCAGTGCACTGCAACTTGAAAAGATATCTAAATCCATGCATGGCCTCAAGCTAAAGCTGGATTAATGGCAGATAAGGTAGCTGTGTGAGAGAGAGAGAGAGAGAGAGAGAGAGAGAGAGAGAGAGAGAGGAGAGTTGTCCCTTTAAATCCCCGACTTTTTGCTCACCATCCTCGTCACTGACACCATCATCATCTCAGTGTAGGTGGTTGGAATTGACTGCATGCCTAAGCCATTCTGTAACCTAACCACCATTTTTTTTTTTTTTGTTTAACCTTATATTTCATCAAGATCTCATTCTCATGTTCTTATGTCATTAATATAAACCCAAAAGAAATGAGATGCCAACCATATGGTTCCATGTGCCTAACCGACTCCAAAGTGCAGTTATTGACATGCCCTGTTGTTATGTTTGTGTTTGTGTGGGTTTATATACACACACACACACAATAGTATCGTGCACATACATTGCAAGTGCTCGATCTGATCCACAACACTCATTCTTCAACTCTACATTATAGTTACAAATGAATAGAAAGTACATGTATTTTTATATATGATAAAAGAAATAATTACAAATATCATGTGAGTACGATAAGAATAATATAGTCATTAATATCCGAACGAGATAATAAGAGGCTTTATAATCAATGAAAAATGTAAAAAATAACTCATAAATAGCGGTGGAAAATCACAGGGGATTAATTAATGAAAGGTAAGAGCGTAAAATAAACATAATAGAACAAAATCGCAAATTAGGCACAATGAAAGAGCAAAGGGATATATAACAAGAGTTTAATGATGGAAGGACAAAAGCGTCATTTTCCAGTAATGACCAACCTTCACACACACACACATATATATATATATATATATGTGTGTGTGTGTGTGTGTGTAATGGGTCCACAGGCCTCAAATTGTGCCCACCATAATAATCAACACAAATGGTCCCATATTCTTGTTGAGCTCTATGGACAGCTAGACTAAGCCCATCAAGCCCAATTAAGAATCTCATTAAGGATATGTAAAAAATGGTTGCAGTGTAATATTCCAAGGTAATGCACTAACCAACTCATTAATGAAATATATGGTTGGTATTTCGAGGTATAATCAACTTGTCATGTGCCATAGATGTGGTTTGATTCCACTGATCTGGCAACTGGATTGTATCATTTGTTCCTCACTGCCTCGTACAAAGGTCCCAATCAACACCCTTTTTGGCACTAATACACTTTAGAAAAGATTAATCCATATCATAATAGCCTATTATGGACCAACCCATAGTTTCCCTAATATAAAAATATCAATCTCATTGAAGTGACAAGCATGATCTGCCAGCTACAATTGTCAAGTCCACACATATATTTTTAATAATAAAACCTGGTGACTACTAATTTGTGAGAGACTGTACGTCAAATCAATTTCGATTCGATTTTATTTTTAACAATTACATATCGAATATGATTTAAGAGTATTTCTATTGCAAATGTCAATGTCAATGCTATATTGAGCATGTTACAGTATTAAAATGTTATATTTAACATGTTGCGCTCCAATAGTACATACTAAAATAAATTCCATTTTAAATTTCAACTACTATTTCTCTTTACCAATACTATTTTAAAAATTGTGAAAATAACTTTATAAATTTTAGACAAAAAGTCAATAATCAAGACATAAAGTAACAAATCCCAAATTTGGCACACCATTTGGTGTTGCATTGGAGTGGCTCTTCTTGGCTCCAATGCCAAATTTTGACATTAGAATGAAGATTTGGCTCTAATAAGAATCTTTTGGAAGCATAATCATCTATTCTCAAAACCTTACCAGTTGAAATAATCCAGAACAATTAGTATATATACAGATTCTATTCTTGACACAAATTTTCAATTGACATGAATGTGCATGGTATGAGCATAAGTTGAACTCATCTACACTGATTAAGGGTATCAAACTCTTATGTTGATCAAGGTAATTGTATTCCTGATTAGTTACCTTTCAGAAATATTCAGTCACTTAGGATGTTAATGATTGTCCCACTATCCTGAGGATTCTTTCTCTAATTAGCAAAAGCAAGAAATAAAGTTGTGGATTAAGTCCACTTATTCTATATTTGTTATTGACGGACGAAAATATAGCTATTTTTTTTAAAAAATATAGAGTTGAAGTTGATGAAATGTATTAAAACATGCATGCATTTTAGTGAAGCTGATTTTTCACTTCAACAGCCACTTCTCTTACAAACCAAGTCTAGATCTACAAGATTTCAAAATCCCTATTAGCTCTCAATTTTTTTTTTTATATGGAAGAGAATCCCATGCTGATTTTTGTTTATTGATAAACTCTTTGTCTTCCAACTTTAGCGAGATTTTTTTATCTGAAGCGGAGTGACCCCTAATTATTAAGGTTCATCCTGCAGACCTCCCAAATCATGTTAGAAAGTTCTACCCACTTGTTTTGCTCCTTAGAGTTTATTGCTTTCAACCTTGATTGGGAAAAGATATGAAAACCTCAAATTTCTCCTCAAATTAAATAGTCTATTAAAATCTTGATTCATGTTCACCTAATCTAGATTCTAGAGTACTTCATTCAAGTCTCAAAGAAGAAAAAAAAATCTAGGGTATTCTATATAGACCTCAAGATTTTTTAGAACCATGCATTGAGCAAGTCTTTCTCCCTTTCTCTCTCTCATCATGAATATATATTATTGATTGGATAACCTTTCAAGGGTTTGATCAGATTGTTGAATATTAATCCCCCACTCATTGATGTGTCAATTTGCAATGATGAGAATGGTGGGGATTGGAGGTATTGAAAAGGAAGGCATCATGTGCTAATCGGGTGGGAATGAATAGAGTATTGTCCCTTAGGACGTGAGCTAAGATGATTGGGATAGCTAGGTCATAATTAGTTGGTGTTGCCTAATACAGTTGGGGCATCCCACATGTTGTTTCTTCACTTTATTCATGTGCTCATCCATTTCTTTGCACATTCCTTCTTTCTGTCTCGACATATAGATCACCATCACCTTTTTCCATTGCGTATAGATCAATGCATGCCTAGTAACATCCATGCAAACAAACACAAAATGCAGATTTTTGTGTACATATACATACACACACACACACACATATATATATATATATATACACACACATATATATAAGTAATTATATACAGTGGTGGACCTAGACCAAAGGATTAGGGGGGACCAAAAACATAAAAAATAAAATTTAAGTGGGTTTTTTATAAAAATATGAAAAAAATTGGGGGGGGGGGGGAATCTTAATTTTTTTAAAAATACTATAGAAATTAGGGGTAAAAAACTAATTTTCAAAAAATTTGAGGGAGACATAACCCCCAAGTAGCTGTCGGACCGCCACTGATTTTTATATATATATATATATGCATAGACATATCTATAATTAGGATATACATGTATACATTTATACAAGTCTTAAGATAACATAAAATTACTCTATTGCATGTGACTTGGAGATAATGAGTGTGAATCATAGAAATTGTCTTTCGACTTTTTTTATTTTTTTGAAATAAAAATTAAATTTTGAATGGTAGAGCCCCTAATGTAAGAATCAATTTTTGTAAAGTCAGTACTATTGCAATCTTGAGCTACATTGAGCCATAGACAAGACTAAGAGGACCCTACGGATGCCAATTGTCATGCCATATGTAAGAGTTTCTCCCATTCCCTATAATGGCCTTGATTAAAGGCCTAGCGTACTGTCTGAGATTCAAAAATTTCCTCCAACCCCAGCTACAGTCACTGGGGATGGGAAGTGCCCTGAAGCTCATATTCTTGATGAAATAGGAATGACACCACTTGATCCACAAGCTGTCCTTTTTTATACAAAGATTCCATATTTGTTTGATGACTACAACCCTATTCCAATCCTTTATTCTTCTATATAACACTATTGAGACCAGGGTCTACCTGCATAAGAGAGGAACCTGGTGGTCTAGCTGTGTGCCCTAACAATGATCTTATCAGCCAAGGTCCTATAATCCATGGCTTTAAACTTGGTAGAGATTAGCTAGGGGCATACCCAAATAGGTAATAGGAAGACTTCCTAGCTTCATGCCAAGAATATTACAAATGCTCTCCTCAGTGGTTTTGTCAGTGCCTGCAATGAAGATAAGGCTCTTTTCAAATTTGGCTTGAGACCAGATAGGAGTTGGAACTCATCAAGAACTCATTCAAAGGTTGTGATAGAAGCTTCATCAGCTGCAACCAAAAGAAAAAAAGGACATCTACAAACATGATACAGGAAACATCTAGGATGCAAAATGAAGGTGGAACTTTCAATTTTATGATTCAATAGAGTAGAGAAAGCTTCCATTACCATATAGGGTTTTTGACAATCTAGAGTATCAATCACACTCTCTCTCTCTCTCTCTCTCTCTCTCTCTCTCTCTCACTCTTACATAACCTCGCAATGATAGAGTCTCGTATATTGAACTAGTCTTTTTTTTTTAAATATATGTCTCTGTATATTTTAGTTCAAGAATCAATACGATCGTTACACACTACCAAATAAACAATAAGGTGATTATATCACATCAATTATATAAAATAAGTCAGGGGGTCCATATTGTTAAGGTAGAAACAAACTTTACTAGCTAGTGTGAAAGAGCTAGCAATTATTTACATCATTATCAGTAGCTTTATATGTGATAAATATGGATAAATCATCATTATGTGAGAGGAATTTATAACCTTTGTAATAGAAGGAACTATGATATATCCATAGTACTGTTTTTCAACTTTCCTCAACAATAATAATTACAATATAGCACGCAATGGTACTAAAATTGGAAATTTTTAAAAAAGAAAAAAAGATTGAATATATATGATCACTTTTACATGAAAATTACAATTGAAAACCTACATTAGCAAATAGATAGAGCCAAAACACCAACATAAGATAAATTATGCCAAAACTAACATTGTGTAACTAGGCCGAGTGCTTAAGAAAGAAGTGTGTGCATGTGTAAAGAGTAATTTTGATGTACGAGATTCTTGTTACTGTATATATTAGTTTCTTACAAAGTAAAGAATTTTTTTTTTCATTACTTGAATTCATGACCTCCCTATCATAATAGCACAAAAGCACATATACCGTGCATGTGTACAAAAAATATGCATATGTTAATGTAGAAAGAAATGTTTTACAATGCCAGGGTGTTGCGTCTAGACCTGGGCCTAAGAAATCTCATAAAGCATACAATTCTTAAGATAGTTTGAAATTTAAAACAACTATAAATGAGTTTTTTTTTTTTTATATTAATATAATTTTTTTTATTTAATGTTAATATTATCAAAATCTAATAAATATATGTATATAAACATTTTCAATGCTTTGTTTCTTCTCTCTATATATATTTGTAATATAAAATCCTAAAAATATCCCAATACATATGTTGAATAAAACTCTGTAATATCTCAATACATAATGAAAAAAATGAAATTTACAAAAATATAAACTCTGTAATACAAAAAATAGCATTCAAAATGAGAATAATATGGAATAAGACTCTATCAATAGAATAAATATATTTTCTCGAAATCTTTATATATGAAGCAATTTTTGTGAAATTAAACTTTTATTATCCTTAAATTTTTAGTTTAAATTATATTATAAACACAAAATTTGAAACGTTATTTATTCGCTTCATGTTAGAGCCACACCTGAGTTCCTAAAATAAAATCTCTTACTTTTATTTTTGGTAGCTTTCAAATACAACCTGATTAGATATACAATGCAAGGACAACAGCCATAAGAGTAAATATCTAAGTTTTGGAAACTTTAAATTTTCTCAGTCGGAAATTGGCTTAGAACTGACTTTCACTCTCATACATAATGGCCTCCATGTATTGCTGCTTTAAACTGTTTTTTTTTTAATTAAATAATATCAACAATGTTTATTAGACCATATACATACACGCGCCTAAATATATATATATATATATAGATAGATAGACAGGTAGATATATAGATAGATGGTAAGATGGATGGAATTAATATGGTATTAAGCAGCCTGTATCTGGTATATATATGTATATATAGTCATATATGTGTGTGTGTGTGTGTGTGTGTGTGTGTGTGTGTTGATACTGCTTGAAAGTAGATTTTTGCAGTGACAAATTGTATTAAATATATAAATAATAGAAACATTTGGATAGATATAAAAGTGAATGGATAGTGCAATCTGTTAATGATCTTATTTTTACTTGTTATCATAATTATTGTCTGATGAAGATTCGAAAGAGCTGCAGAAGTGATTAATAGAATTGGCTTTTCGTGTTCATCATGGGCGGATATTGCACACTTGACTTACAAATAAAAAATATTGTAAATAAATTAAATAATGATCATTGACTTATAAAAATAATTGACTTATAAATAATTTGAATATTTACAAATTTTATTAAGAGGACCCTTAATGATAGAATTATAATGATCATTGCTTGGTATACATACCTTTAATTTTATGTGATTTTGGTGTGACTTTTATATTAACCTTCACATCTTAACAGCAGTGGATAAAATGTAACAGGCTGACTTACTTTTTGTTTTTTTGTTTTATACAACGTTGGAGACTGGAGAATTGATTTCAGGCTAATTTTTTTTTAGATATTTCGGTATTTAATTCTTTGGGTCGAATATGAGGGATCGGTCCCACCGTTCATTAGGGAAGTTCGATTAAAGTTAGGGCAGCGTTCCGTATGAACTGACTTCCAGAGAAAGTGTCATTCGCTGAGTTTCGACCAGACCAATTACGTTGAGCATTCGTATTACTTAAATAGAATCTTGTTCACTTAATTTATTATTAGAATAATCAAGTCTTTTTACATCAATTTTTACAGCTGAGTGATAATTTTACAGGATGGTGAAAAAAAAGGGGGGTGAAATGCTGGCTTTATTGCTAGAGCAATTAAGTTTTTTAGCAGAGAATTATTATATCAACTACTTCAACAATTGTGTATTATTAAAGCAAAAGACACATTTACAGGCAATAGAGCTGTCCAAACTGAAATTTTTAGTACATGATAGTAGTAAGAATTTTTAATTTTTTATTATAACTTTTCCTTGTTCTTAATTGGAATTCCATATTGTTTAATTTGAAATTGAAGTTAGATAGTACCGTTTGTAATTTTTTTTAAAAAAATTACATTTTAATAAGTAAAAAATAACTCTTTTATTTTTTCATTTAAAAATTAAACGTCGGAGACAAAAGTACATTTGATAATCATCTTTTAAAAATAAAATAAAATAAAATAAAATAAATCAAAGATTACTTCTAATTTTATACTTATTTTGAGTAAAATAAAAAATAAAAAAAATGTATACTTAATTAGTTACCTCCTCATTTTGTTGCTTTCAGTAACTTTTTTTTATTTTATTTGTGAGAAGATGGTGGGAGTGGAAAACCTCTATAGGGGTTGGAGAATTTTGAAAATCTGAAAATATTCTATTGCTATTTTGTTAAAACACCTTAAAATTAAGATTTGATCTCCCAATTTCTTATTTTAAAATTTCACAAAATCCTTTCCAAAATTCTAATTTTACCCTCTAAGTATTATATATGGATCTACTACTGTGGCCACTCTCATTCCACTTTGACTACTTGGTTTTTTTTGTTACTATAAAAGAAAAAAATAATTGAAAAGCAACTTTTTTTTTCTTTTTCCTTGTAAAATAAGTAGCTGCAGCTACTTTATTGAAAATAACACAGATTTTTTTATAATTTTTTTTCTAGGTAAGAAAAAAAGAGAACATTTTTTTATTATTGAGATCTTGTTTTATCCATTTGTCTCCTCTGTCAATGTCATTTGTGATATCCAGAAAATTCCAAATATACCAAACAAGATTTGCTTTCACTAATCCCATCAATTTTATTTTGTGGCTCTATTAACTAACATAAATCCATGTTTAGGTTGTCCAAACCATTATTGCACATGATTTATGAGGTATGGTCAACATTCAAAACCATGTAATGGACCACATTGCCCACCTCCACAACTTTCTTCATGGGGTTTACAATTTAAATCAGCTCCAACTTGTGCAAGCTGGCATTCAATAATCAGTATATTAGCATGTTTTAGAGGTCTTTTTCCTTGAAACTTGGGCTTAATCATCAAAATAACTTGAAGAAACACCCCCCTCCCAAAAAGAAAAAAAGATATTATTAAGGTTTTGTTTGCAAGAGTTTTTACATTCTCCTAGGGACTCTCCCTTCGTTATTAAACTTCGTTCAAACTGAAAATTATTCAATACTTCATCTTTTTTTCACATTTCTTTCTTAAAACTTGAACCCTTTATCTTTTTGTCAAAAATAACTAAGCGATACTAAATGAGTTAGAACTAATTCGATTAAACTTCGTTCTGACATAAAATTATTCAATACTTCATCTCTTTTTCACTTGTCCTTCATGAAGCTTGAACCCTTTACCTTTCCTCCGAAAATGACCGGATGATACTAAATGAGTTAGAGCTAATTCGATTAAACTTTTATAATTACTTTTGTATTAATTTATTTTTCGAAACACACAAAAATATCTCTGTATAAAAACAATTGAAAAAAATACTAAAAGGTGCTTGAAATAAAATTTTCAATCGAAAAAGTTCCTGATACATTATTTTTTTATCTAAAAGATCCAAAAAATGAATTTTTAATACAAAAAAGATTTTAATTATTAACTTCTGTCTTAACACCGTTAAAACTATTAATGATTAGATTAAAATAGCCTTCAATATACATTTTAAAAAATATTAAATAGTTATAAAATAAATTATTTAATTTAAAGAAAAAACATAGCATTTTTATTTATTTAGATGACCTAAAAAAAAATTTCACTTTATAAAATGTTATGATGTTTTTGGATTGAAGAAGTTAATTTAAATATTTTTTAGTACTTTTCCCAAAATAATTCTACTTTTCTCCAAACATACTTTTGCGTTGTGAAAAAATTATTCAAACACTCACTATATAATACTACCTTTTTTTTTTTTTTTTAATGCGAATGATCAATACCATATGCTCTGTTTTGCATTTAACAAGAGTAGACATCTCACACAAATGAAATAATATCCACTTGAATTGAATAAGGAAAATATTTTGGTTATCACTGTTGTAAAAGCAACATAAATTATTGACAAAGTATTGCGTTAAGGGGAGCTTCAGGTTTTGATTTTGAAGAATTGATTATTGGATGTTTGATAAAAATGATGTAAAAGTTATTTTTAACTGTGAATTTTCTTTTTTTATCCTTTATATTATGTGTGTGTCTATATATATATATATATATAAAGTAATGTGCAAATAGGAATGAACGGGGTGCATTTGTGATGGGATGACCTTTTCTCAATTTCGAGTCCATTTATATTCTCTTCCCCCGACCCCGACCCCGACCCCGCCCCGCCTTGTTTGGAGACTAAACCTGACTCTGACTCCAATCCCATTTATATTCTCCAACTCTACTCCGTACTCCGATATATATATTTTTTAAGTAAGTTAAAACTTTTATTTTAATAGATAAATTAATTTTTTATTACCAAAATAACTAATATAAGAAAAAATAATATGAGTGTGATATGAAAAATCTTAAAACTAATTTTATATAGTGTTGTTTGATTTTAAAAGGTCTCACTCCCACCCCTTTTATGAACACCCTATACTCGTCTCATTAGGGACGGAATGAGACAAATTGTCATCTCTACGTGTAAATAATGGGGTTCAAGGATAAAACTTATAAAAAGTCAAAAATATTTTGAGAAGTAAATTTTTTAGCTACTGAAAAACTATGTTTTAAAATCAGAATTTAGTGGGCCTATTGCAAAAATTGATTTTGAAAAGTTTTCCCAAATACTACCATACAATCGTATTGAGATTCTGAAGCCATGGTTTAGGGTAGGGGTGTCAATTTTTAATACGACACGACAACACGACTCGAACACAACACGAAGTTAACGAGTTTGAGTTTAGTATAAATGGGTTTGAGTCATAAACGGATTGATACGTATAACACGATTAATAAACAAGTCGGGTTTGGGTTTTACTAGTGTCAACCCGTTTAACACGACTTAACACGTTTAATTATAAAATATATTATGAGTTAATGTAATTCATCTCATATTAAATATTTATCAAGGTTTTGAGATTTTTTGTTTATAAAAGAGATTTCTACTTTGATTTTGCTCATATCCAAAGTTACTAAACTTGAAAATTATCTATACATATTAAAAGATAGATAAATATTTTTATTTAAAAAAAAAATTAAAATAAATGGGTTAAGTGTGTCGACACGTGTAACTTGTTTAATAAATGGGCTGGGTTTGGGTTCACACATATTTTTGAATATGTATGCCTTGACACGACCCAAATGTTGGACTGAGATAAAATCATATATTCATTCATATCTTATTATTACAAGATCAGTGTATATATATATAGGCAGAGACTACAAGTATTACGACTAAAATTGTGATCCAGTGTTGACCCTATAATTGAGGGATTCCAGTGAATGATTCTCACCTATGATTCTCCCTTCAATAGGACAACTCACGCCAACACTCCCCCTCAAGTTGGTACGTATATATCGATGAGTCCCAACTTGTCTAGTGAGTTGTAGAATATTTTACTGCATACTGCCTTCGTAAGAATATCTGCTAGTTGGTCTTTAGACTTCACAAAAGGAAACTGGATGATCTTCGCATCGAGATTTTGTTTGATGAAGTGTCGATCTACTTCCACATGCTTCGTCCGATCATGCTGAACGGGATTATGAGAGATGTCAATTGCTGCCTTATTGTCACAAGACAAATTCATCTCGGAGTTGGGAGCAAAACCAATCTCCGTTAAAAGTCTTCTAAGCCACAATAATTCATATAGCCCTTTAGCCATTCCACGAAACTCAGCTTCGGCACTAGATAGTGCAACTACCTTCTGTTTCTTGCTTCTCTAAGTAACCAAGTTCCCTCCAACAAAGGTGAAGTAGCCTGAGGTGGATTTCCTATCCATGATGTTCCCTGCCCAATCTGCGTCTGTATACCCTTCTACTCTTAAGTGGTCATTCTTTGAGAACATGAGCCCCTTTCCAGGGGAGGACTTCAAATATCTTAAAATTTGTATGACAGCACTCATATGATCTTCACTCGGACAGTGCATAAATTGGCTTACAACACTTACTGCATACGCAATGTCAGGCCGTGTGTGAGAAAGATAAATAAGCTTGCCTACCAATCTTTGGTACCTCCCTTTGTCCGTCGATACTTGGTTAGGATATTCCCCAAGTTTGTGATTTGGAATTATTGGAGTATCTGCAGGCTTACAATCTAGTAATCCAACCTCTGTTAAAAGGTCTAGAATATATTTTCTCTAAGATAGGAATATGCCTTGCTTCGATCTAGCGACTTCAATTCCTAGAAAGTATTTGAGTCCTCCTAGGTTCTTCATTTCAAACTCAGATGCCAACTGCTCTTGAAGTCTCGCTATTTCCTCTGAATCGTCTCCTGTGATGATCATATCGTTTACATAGACTATCAAAGCAGTCACTTTGCCCTGTTTGTGTTTTAAGAACAGGGTGTGATCAGAGTTACTTTGCTGGAACCCATACTTTCTCATTGCCGTACTGAATCTCCCAAACCAAGCTCGAGGTGATTGTTTCAGGCCGTATAGAGTGCTTTGCAATTTGCAAACAGCGTTGCCTTCTGTGTTGGCTACATAACCTGGGGGGATATCTATATAAATCTCTTCTTCTAGATCACCATGCAGAAAAGCGTTTTTCACATCAAACTGATGTAAAGGCCAATCATAGTTTGCTGCAAGCGACAGCAGTACTCTTACCGTGTTTAGTTTGGCTACGGCTGAGAAGGTCTCCTGATAGTCAACTCCATATGTCTGCGTGAATCCCTTTGCTACAAGTCTCACCTTGTACCGCTCAACTGTTCCATCTGCCTTATATTTAATCGAAAACACCCACTTGCACCCTACTGTCTTCTGCCCTTCAGGTAAAGTGACAAGGATCCACGTCTTATTTTTCAATAGTGCCTCCATCTCCTCCTTCATAGCCTGGACCCATTTAGGATCTTTCATTGCTTCTTCAACACTCGTAAGAGTTTGACATGAGGAGAGTTCATCTGCGAAAGCCTTGAGAGGTTTGGGAAGCCTCTCTATAGATACATAGTTAACAATTGGGTACTTCGACCTCTGGCCTTCAATGTCAGGAGAGTATCTGTCTGGAGGCTTACCTCGGTTATGCCTGTATGGTAACTCATAGCCCACAGGAGTATCATTAGCTAATAGAGGTGTTCTTGGAGAGTTCAGGGAGCTTACCTCATGAGTATTCTCAGGAGATGGGTCTATGGATACTGTGGGGTGAGGAGGGGGTACTGCTTCTGCTTCTGCTTCCGAGGTCTGCTGCTTCCTGATTTCATCACTGGTCTCCTTAGTTCTTGATGGTAGCACACCAGTCCCTATATCAGGTACAGAGACAGCTAGCAGAGCACCAATCTCTATATTAGGTACAGAGCCAACAGGCTGATTAAATCCTGGCCAATCATACCTCAGCTAATTCAACTCTTCACTCCTCGACTCCCCTTGAAGAGTAGAAGTGGATGTGGCAGAAGGGAAAAAAAACTCCGATTCCAAGAAGGTGACGTCCATCGTCACATAGGTACGACGGGTAGTCGGATCATAGTACCTATATCCTTTTTGATGTGGACCATATCCCAGAAACAGACAGCGAATGGCACAAGGATCAAGTTTGGTGCGCTGATTCTTGTGTAAGTGAACAAAAGCAACACAACCAAAGACTCGAGGCGGGAGCATTAAGACCGTAGGTAGAGAAACAACAGTGGATAGAGCCTGGAGAGGAGTCTGAAGCTCAAGAGCCTTAGAAGGCATTCGGTTAATAAGGTAAACCACTGTAGTGATAGCATCGGTCCAAAATTAAGTAGGTACACCAGCGCTAAGGAGAAGTGCGCGAGCAGTCTCCAAAATATGCCGATTTTTCCTCTCAGCAATGCCATTCTGTTGCGGTGTCTGGGGGCAGGAAGTTTCATGAATCAAGCCATGGTGGATAAAATAACTGCGAAATTCTCGATTCACATACTCTCCGCCATTATCAGAGTGAAGTATGCGAATTGTAGTAGAGAATTGGGTTTTAACCATCGCATGAAATGAGCGAAAAATAGAAAAAACTTCATCTTTATTTCTCATCAAATATAGCCATGCCATCCGAGTGCAATCATCCACAAAAATTACAAACCATCGAACTCCAGACACAATAGATTTGGGAGATGGACCCCACACATCAGAATGAATCAACTCAAAAGGTATCTGGCTCTTATTCAAACTCAAGGGATAAGTAACACGATGACTTTTAGCTAAGATGCATGTCTCGCATTTAAAATCCAAATTCGACAGACTCGAAAATAAAGTAAGAAAAACATGCTTCAGATAACCAAATGAAGGATGTCCTAACCGATGATGCCACAACCAAATGTTCGCCTTATTTTGATCACTGGTACTGCTCGCATGATAAGCTCGATCGATGCCAAAATCTTCCATATAGTAGAGCCCCCCCCCTTTTAGTACCACGCCCAATTATCTCCTTGGTGAGAATATCCTGAATAAGACAACATGTAGGATAAATTAGAACAACACAATTTAATTCCTCTGTGACTTGGCTTACTGACAATAATTTATGTGGCAATGATGGCACTAGAAGGGTATTGGTCAAGGAGAGGGCTGATGATATTTTCACTGTACCAGCCCCTTTTACTAGAGATATATCTCCATTAGCATTAGCAATGCTAGTACGTCGAGAAGATGATCGTTCTGAAAAATCACTGGCATCATATGTCATGTGGTTTGTTGCTCCTGAATCAAGAATCCAATCGGTATAAGGTTCAGTAGAATTGGTCTCGAGAAAAACCATACCTGCATCCAAATCAACTATTGCCGCAGGGATAAGTGACAATTGGGGCTCAACAGAGGCTACTGCAGCCTTGCCAGTGCTGCTCACTACATTTTTGCTTGTTCCACCATTTTTCCCGCCCCCATCTTGTTGCCTTTTTGCTTGTAGCTCATGCCACCACTCCGGGTAGCCATGCAATTTGAAACATGTGTCCCTGGTATGTTTAGAATTTCCACAATGAGTGCATTTTGTTCCATCAGATAGGCCCTTTGACTTAGAAGTTGAATTATACTTTCCATTTAATGACAGAGAGTTGGCTGGAGTGGAGGGTCCCTGTTTGAGACTGCGTGAGGCCAACACCGCCCCAGCCGTGTCTTCAACATCATGGGCTGTCATTACTGCCTGACGAACAGCTTCTCTACGAACGTGGGCATACGCTTGTTCCACCGTGGGAAATGGCTTAAGCTGCAGCACATCACTTCTAATATTATCAAGTTTATCATCCAAACCATTAAGAAAAGTATATACCCGATCCTCCTGCAGCATATTGTTAAAGTGTTGGATGTCCGCTGAACATGCCATGGGATTGGGGCGACAGAAATCGATCTCTCGCCATAGACCTTGGAGGTCATTGTAGTATTTCTCTAGAGAGCCGCCGCCCTGCCTGAGCCGCGCCACTCGTCGCCGGAGTTCATAAACCTGGGTTGCATCACCTCCATCGAAGTAAGTTGTTGCAATTGCATCCCAGACTTGCTTTGCTGTTGGAAATCGAATAAAATTGCCAATAAGGGATGGATCCATCGAATTAATCAACCATCCCTTCATATTTGCATTCTCGGTCCGCCACCTACGGAAAGACGGGTCGGTTGTCGGTGGCTGAAGGAGATCTCCGTTGATATAGCCGAGTTTATCCTTGCCCGAGATGTACATCTCGATGACTTGTGACCAGAGGGCGTAGTTCGTACCATCCAGTTTGATGCCAATCGGTGCAGTTCCTGAATCGATGGTCGGAATAGGTGTCGGAGCTTTGCTCAAAGCTTCCATCATCCTTGCTGTCAGTTCGGCTAGAATGGAGGTAGTGGTTGGTGATTCACCCGAGTGTTCACCCGAGTGGGAATCATCGTCGGCCATGGGAGAAAAACGGTGCTCTGTTTTACTAGCGTTGATTGAACGGAAAATAGAGGATCAAAAATCGCTCTGATACCATGTTGGACTGAGATAAAATCATATATTCATTCATATCTTATTATTACAAGATCAGTGTATATATATATAGGCAGAGACTACAAGTATTATAGCTAGAATTGTGATCCGGTGTTGACCCTATAATTGAGGGATTCTAGTGAATGATTCTCGCCTATGATTCTCCCTTTAATAGGACAACTCACGCCAACACCAAACACAATACGATAACACGAATTGAAACCCCTAGTTTAGGGGCCTTCCCTTAGTTTCCCCACTCAGAAAAAAAATATTAGATACTCTTGTATTAATACTTCCAATAATAAAATTGATAGTCACATGTCTAGAAATAATATACTCCTGTACGTGATTACTGGTCTTATTATTAAAAATATGGTACTTCTAGGGTACTGAATATTTACTCACCACCACTCCAAACCCTAACCCTAACTAGGGGTACAACTTGGGCAAGCTTGGGTTGAGTCATGCCCAAGGTTAGTCCAATAGTCAATCCGAACTTGAGCCCGAACTCGACTTTGAACTCGAATTAAAATTTGTTAGTATCGGGTTTAGCTCAAACCCGACAAATTCTCAATAATTTAAATTATCAAATCTAATTTTTAAATTTTATTTACAATTTCTTCAATAAATTGTTATATTTTCCTATTTTAATTATACATTAAAAGTTTTAATAATTTTTTTTAATTTCTTATTTTAAAAAAATCAAAAGCCATTAAAGTAATTCTTTCAATATAATTTAATTTTGAAAAAATATTAAATATCAACAAATTTTTAAATTTATAAAAATTTAAAGGGTAAATTATACTTACCTCTCTTGAGATTTATGATAATTATACTGATTTTTCATGATGTTTCTAAAATTACACTGACCTCCCATGTTTTACTTAATAATATATAGATACCTGTCTTCAGTCAATTGTTTTTCTTCAAAATGACCAAACTACTCTTTTCATAATTTTTTTTTAATGTTTTAAATTTTGACCAATTTTTTGTTTACTTTTCAAATAAATATTGATAAAAATCTTAATTTATTTTTATATAAAATAAAAATAATTTATTTGCCTTAATTTTTTTAAATAAAAAATAAAAATCTTTTTAAAAAGATTTAGCAAAAATTAAAAAAAATACAAAAATGAATAAATAAAAGAAACAATTTCGTTATTTAAAAAAACAATTAACAGGATGGAGGTGTTTGTATATTGTCAGATAAAATATGACAGTCGATATAATTTCAAAAATCTCAGAAAAAATTAATATAATTGTTATAAATTTTAGGAGAAGTCAGTATAATTTATCCAAATATAAATAGTAATATTTGTAAATTTTTTTATTAATTTAATAATGTATAATTAAGGTACAAAAAATAAAAATATTTAAAATAGTAAGCTCGATTTTCAAAATTTAAACTCAAATTTAATTCTAATTTAAATTGGAGATAATTCTTTTGCCTAAATCTATTTTAATATATAAAAAATAAAACTTAAAATTTAAGAAATTCTGATTCGCCGCCCAAGTTGCAGTACTAATTAACTCATCCTTGGTGGTAATTAGAGGTGGCAAATGTTATCCAAATCCATCAATCCGCCCTAACCCGCCCACTATCAACCCGCCCAAACCCGCCCATTTAGTTAGCGGGTTATAAACGGGTTGGGTAATAAGGAACCTGTCAATTTATCGGGTCAATACGGGTTGAATATGGGTGTTTGACGGGTTGAGAATGGAAAATAATAAAATAGGATAAGAATATATATATATATATATATCTCCATTTATATATAAGAATATATATATATATGTATTTATATCTCTATTTGGAAAAGAATAAAATACTAAACATATATCATAAATTATAAAACAAAATTAATATTTAGAGAATGTAATTCAACATCACCATATCTATAAATAAAACACAAACCAAAAATTTGTGATTCAAAATAAGTTGAATTAGTCTTCATTAGGAGCTTTGAATATCATAAACAATGTACACACGTATTTGTTTGTTTGTTTTTGCTTATGAATGTTGAGGAAAAAAATTTTAACACTCTCCGAACTCCATAGTGACGGAAAACTCATGCACTAAACTAGTCCCTAGAGAAAAAAATTATATATTAAATATAACTATTAAATTTACTAAATATTAGTTATTAAAGAGTAAACTGTACACTACTCCAATAAATCAAATTTTAAAAACTCCTTAAACTGGACCATCAAAAATGAAATGGCTAAACTGTAAGGCCGTGTTTGGCTCGAGCAGTTCTTAAAAAAAAAAAAAAAAAGTCAACTCCTCCAACAAGTTTTATTAAGAGAAAAATGTAAAAATGAAAATCAATTGCTTCTTCCCAGATTAAAAATTTTGATCCAAACCATCCAATAACTACCAAATTTTAACAGAATATCCAAAGGTTGATCAGAGCCCACCTCAGGATCCTTATAGTTTTACACTTCAAAATTGCCTAGTACAATATGCTTTTTGGACATTAAAATGAGAGCTCCAACGAAGGGATTTTCACAAGGACACTCAAAAGGGGCTAAATGAACCTCTTCTTACCATAGAAACCTTCTACATGAGAGATTAGTTCCATAACTTCAACTGATTAGATTTACTAATAGAGAAATAAAAATTTTTTTAATATGTATTCACAAAAGTTTTAACAGAAAAATGTGATGAAATTTATTAGTCATATTATTTGATTGAGATGTGACAATCTTAGGTAGTGTTTTATTTCTAAAAAAAGTTGGGTAGCGGGTCAAGTCCGGGTTGGCCCAACCCGACCCGACCCGTATTCGACACGATAAATTCGGGTCAAATATAGGTTCAACCCGTTTATGATCCGACTCGTTTACAACCCGCCCAAACCTGCCCAACCCGCCCGTTTTGCTAGGCCTAGTGGTAATTTCAAATGACAGGGCAAAGATGAGACAAAAGTACATTTGATAATCATCTTTTAAAAATAAAATAAATCAAAGATTACTTCCAATTTTATACTTATTTTGAGTAAAAAAAAAAAAGTGTTATACTTAATTAGTTTCCTCCTGATTTTGTTGCTTTCAGTAACTTTTTTTTATTTTATTTGTGGGAAGATGGTGGGAGTGGAAAACCTCTATAGGGGTTGGACAATTTTGAAAATCTGAAAATATTCTATTGCTATTTTGTTAAAACCCCTTAAAATTAAGATTTGATCTCCCAATTTCTTATTTTAAAATTTCATAAAATCCTTTCCAAAATTCTAATTTTACCCTTTAAGTATTATATCTGGATCTACTACTGTGGCCACTCTCATTCCACTTTGACTACTTGGTTTTTTTTTGTTACTATAAAAGAAAAAAATAATTGAAAAGCAACTTTTTTTTTCTTTTTCCTTGTAAAATAAGTAGCTGCAGCTACTTTGTTGAAAATAACACAGATTTTTTGATAATTTTTTTTCTAGGTAAGAAAAAAAGAGAACATTTTTTTTATTATTGAGATCTTGTTTTATCCATTTGTCTCCTCTGTCAATGTCATTTGTGATATCCAGAAAATTCCAAATACACCAAACAAGATTTGATTTCTCTAATCCCATCAAGTTTATTTTGTGGCTCTATAAACTAACATAAATCCATGTTTAGGTTGTCCAAACCATTATTGCACATGATTTATGAGGTATGGTCAACATTCAAAACCATGTAATGGACCACATTGCCCACCTCCACAACTTTCTTTATGGGGTTTACAATTTAAATCAGCTCCAACTTGTGCAAGCTGGCATTCAATAATCAGTATATTAGCATGTTTTAGAGGTCTTTTTCCTTGAAACTTGGGCTTAATCATCAAAATAACTTGAAGAAACACCCCCCTCCCAAAAAGAAAAAAAGATATTATTAAGGTTTTGTTTGCAAGAGTTTTTACATTCTCCTAGGGACTCTCTCTTCGTTATTAAACTTTGTTCAAGCCGAAAATCATTCAATACTTCATTTTTTTTTCACGTATCTTTCTTAAAACTTGAACCCTTTATCTTTTTGTTAAAATAACCAAGTGATACTAAATGAGTTAGAACTAATTCGATTAAACTTCGCTCTGACAGAAAATTATTTAATACTTCATCTCTTTTTCACTTGTCTTTCATGAAGCTTGAACCCTTTACCTTTCGTACGAAAATGACCGGGTGATACTAAATGAGTTAGAGCTAATTCGATTAAACTTTTATAATTACTTTTGTATTAATTTATTTTTCGAAACACACAAAAATATCTCTGTATAAAAACAATTGAAAAAAAATACTAAAAAGTGCTTGAAATAAAATTTTCAATCGAAAAAGTTCATGATACATTATTTTTTTATCTAAAAAATCCATAAAATGAATTTTTAATACAAAAAAAGCTTAATTATTAACTTTTATCTTAACATCGTTAAAACTATTAAAGATTAGACTAAAATAGCCTTCAATATACATTTTAAAAAATACTAAATAGTTGATAAAATAAATTATTTAATTCAAAAAAAAAACATAACATTTAATTCTTTTTTATCCTTTATATTATGTGTGTGTGTGTGAGTGTATATATATATATATATATATATATATATAAAGTAACGTGCAAATAGGAATGACAACGGGGTGTGTTTGTGATGGGATGACCTTTTTTTAATTCCGAGCCTATTTATATTCTCTCCCCTCGACCCCGCCCTTCTCCGTTTAGAGACTAAACTTGACTCCGACTCCGATCCCGTTTATATTCTCCAACTCTATTCTGTATCCCGATATATATATTTTTTAAGTAAGTTAAAACTTTTATTTTAATAGATAAATTAATTTTTTATTACCAAAATAACTAATATAAGAAAAAATAATATGAGTGTGATATGAAAAATCTTAAAACTAATTTTATATAGTGATTTTAAAGGCCTCACTCCGACCCTTTTTATGAACACCCTATACTCGTTTCATTAGGGACGAGGTGTGACAAATTGCCATCTCTACGTGTAAATAATGGGATTCAAGGATAAAACTTGTAAAAAGTCAAAACTATTTTGAGAAGTAAATTTTTTAGCTTATGATAAACTATGTTTTAAAATCATAGTGGGCCTATTGCAAAAATTGATTTTGAGAAGTTTTCTACAATCCAATTGAGATTCTGAAGCCATGTTTTAGGGGCCTTCCCTTAGTCCCCCCACTCAGAAAAAAATATTAGAAACTCCTGTATTAATACTTCTAATAATAAAATTGATAGTCACATGTCCAGAAATAATATACTCCTGTATTAATACTTCTAATAATAAAATTGATAGTCACATGTCCAGAAATAATATGCTCCTGTACGTGATTATTGGTCTCTTCGTTAAAATATGATACTTCTAGGGTATTGAATATTTACTCACCCCCACTCCAAATCCTAACCCTAACTAGGGGTACAACTTGGGCAAGCTTGGGTTGAGTCATGCCCAAGCTTGGTCTAATAGTCAATCCGAACTTGAGCCCGAACTCGACTTTGAACTCGAATTAAAATTTGTTAGTATCGGGTTTAGCTCAAACCCGACAAATTCTCAATAATTTAAATTATCAAATCTAATTTTCAAATTTTATTTACAATTTTTTCAATAAATTGTTATCTTTTCCTATTTTAATTATACATTAAAAGTTTTAATAATTTCTTTTAATTTCTTATTTAAAAAAAAGCCATTAAAGTAATTCCTTCAATATAATTTAATTTTGAAAAAATATTAAATATCAACAAATTTTTAAATTTATAAAAATATAAAAGGTAAATTATACTTACCTCTCTTGAGATTTACGACAATTATACTGACTTTTCATGATATTTCTAAAATTACACTAACCTCCCATGTTTTACCTAATAATATACATATACCTTTCTTTAGTCAATTGTTTTTATTCAAAATGACAAAACTACTCTTTTTATAATTGTTTTTAATTTTTTAAATTTTGACCAATTTTTTGTTTATTTTTCAAATATATATTGATAAAAACCTTAAATTTATTTTTATATAAAATAAAAATAAGTTATTTACCTTAATTTTTTTAAATAAAAAATAAAAATATTTTTAAAAAGATTTAGCAAAAATTAAAAAAATACAAAAATAAATAAATAAATAAAAGGAACAATTTTGTTATTTTGAAAAAAAAAATTATCAAGATAGAGGTATCTGTATATTGTCAGATAAAATATGAGAGTTCGATAATTTCAAAAATCTCAGAAAAAATCAATATAATTGTTATAAATTTCAGGAGAAGTCAGTATAATTTATCCAAATATAAATAGTAATATTTGTAAATTTTTTTTATTAATTTAATAATGTATAATTAAGGTATAAAAATAAAAATATTTAAAATTGTAAGTTCGATTATCAAAATCTAAACTCAAATTTAATTCTAATTTAAATTGGAGATAATTCTTTTGCCTAAATCTATTTTAATATATAAAAAATAAAACTTAAAATTTAAGAAATTCTGCTTGGCCGCCCAAGTTGCAGTACTGAATGAACTCATCCTAGGTGGTAATTCCGAAGGACGGGGCAAAGATGGGAATCTAATGTAGGTAAATTAGTAGCTAACAAATATTTGAAAAGGGTTCTTGGACTTTGCAGGCGAAGGAATATGGTTTCTCCTTCTTAGTTCTTTTCCAGTGCATAAATCCACTCTTCTTTCTTGATTTCTCTTCCTCTACTGACAATATCACATGCCGATGCAGACAGTTCCAGACCCACTCACATAATCACCCACATGGAAGTGAGAGAAAGGCCTGTAGGACATCAGGCCCACTCTCTGTCTCTCTTCCTCTCCACATTTTAGGATAAAAAACTGTTACTAAATTTTAATAATTTTTTGTTTTGCCAACTCTCCCTCACAGTCTCACCATATTTGTTTAGACATGTACAATCTTCCAATATAACACACCATCCAATTACATTCTTCTGAGGGTTGTCTTCCTTTCTGTTCTTGAAGAAAAACACTGCAACATCTCTTCTTGGATCTGCAGAGATTCCCCACATATTTGCATTGGAATTAGTTTTTTAAGGCAATTGAAGGTATTGTTGTGGATACTATTGGCTGCAAATTGCATATGGGTATTGGGTCCCCTCTTGTATTCTCTTATTGCTCATTGTTTTTCAGTATACACAGAAGGCAGTGTCTGGTTTCTTATGTGAAATCCCTTAAATTGCTTCCATATATTGACAACGATTTATTTTGTTTTCTGGGTCTCTTCTATTCTTCTTTTTTGTTTTCTTTGATTTGCTTAAAAAATGGGCAAATTTGGAAAACCCAAGAAGGGAATCCATGTTATAAGAGGATACAATAGGTTTGGGGTTTCAATGGAAAAGAGGATGTTATTGTGTGTTGGGTATTGAGAAAAGCCAAATTTATTGTTTTTTGACCTGTAATTAGCTGGGGAGAAACGGGTTTTTTAGGACAGAATTGTGAGTCATGTATCAATGAAAGAGGAACTAATTTGATTTTGTGTTGATTTCTGCTTTGGAAAGGCCTAAGTGGAATTGCATGAAAATGGAAGGTGCTTTAATTTTGTAGGGTGTTGGATTTGATTAAAAAAAAGCTTCATTTTTGCCTTTGGTTTTGCAAATGTTTGAGGGGAAGGAAAAAATAATATAATTAGGGTCTAGTTTCTGGCCTTATCACCCCCCTGGATTGGAGGTTTTAGAGGGGTATAAGGTCTATGCACTTGGAAAACTGGTTTCATCATTGTTGAAGAAGAACCTTTGATTCTGATTTTGTGATGATTGAATTTGAAATTCATTGGCTTGGTGGAAAGATAGACATTTAGGAAGTCAGTACTCATTCGTGTAGTTGCAGAGAGGTAAAAATGGCTGCAAAGCTTCTACACACATTGACAGATGACAACCCAGATTTGCAAAAGCAAATAGGATGCATGACTGGGATCTTTCAACTCTTTGATCGTCAGCACATCCTCACCGGTAGGCGCATTGGTGGCCACAGTCCCAAGAGGCTCCCTTCTGGTAATTGTCTAATTGGGTATTGTTTAATTTGATTTCCTGTCAATTGCATTTCAAAGATGGATTTTCCTCAATTTGTTTAATTAGAGATCTGTTGCCTTATTTCATCACTTAAATAACTCTTTTGGTTTGGAACTGATCTTGTAATGCTTCTCCAGAAAGGTTCTCATAGTGTTGGTTTCATAGCATCAATTTCCATGAACATATGATTGACAGTATCTTTTTTTCCTGATCAGTATATGATTGACAGTATCTAAATAATTGTTGATATTAAAGGTTCTCTAGTTGTGCTAATTTCATGAAATAATGGGCATCCTTGAAATCAACACTACCAGTTCTTCAAAGAATACCCCCATATACCACTAAGTCATGCTATTTATGAATAACAACTTTAATTTACCTGTAAGTTTATGAATGCAAACAGATTGTTCTCAATCACGTCTTATGATACCTAGTTCATATTTGCCGTGAATATGCATGCAGAGGCAAACCACTTTCAACTAAATGCCCCCCCCACCTGCGGAAGTATAATAAGAACATTTTGTATTTTACGTGTTTATACTTATTTTCCTTTTTTTTTTTTTTTTTTTTGTTGGTGGTATTCTTGAGTTGCCTTTTCACCTGTTGGTAATGTGTGTCAAAATCAAATGTTTCTCTCTTTTTTCTGCAGGTAGTTCCCACTTCAACAGTGGCACTTTTGAAACGGAGTCTAGTAATATATACCATCGATCAACAGCAACGGTAGGAACTCTTAATTTCAGGGGTTTTAATCCTTTTTTGGTAATATACATACATGCATATAATATGTTTTCGATAAGTTACATACATACATATAATATCCACACACATTGCTGTAAATGGTTGGAATAAGGCATTGATGAATTGAACCCTCGCCTTAATATACAAGTTTTTGTCAACAATGCAGAAGCCCAATTCTATCATGTTTATAAATAATTTATAATTTATATATGAATATTCTGTATTTTATTAAAGCATTCTATAAAACCACAAGAATCTAAATAATCACACAATGATAAAATATGCTTGCTTTTGCTTTAAATGCACTGATTTGACACTCAATACATTGTTGAAGTTATTTTTTTCAAATTATTTACTCAAAATACTGCCAGATTTTGTTGTTACTTCCAAACTGTGGCAGCTTGCATCCTCAATGTCAATGACATCTCTCCAATTATTTCCCAAATTATTTTTAGAGCCTTTGGTTTCTGTAGTGATTTCACCAGCTGTAAGTTTATGATGTCATTATTTATGTTAATTGAGTTTATAGCACTTTTCATTGCAGGACAAGAATTCAAACAAGAATGTGAATGAGAAACAAAGAGTCTCCACAGAATCATCCAGACCTTCGTTCTCATCTTCCTCTCGTTCATCTTCCTTCTCTTCTCTCGACTGTAACAGAGCAGCTCAACCAGAAACCTCATCCTTTGACCGAATCATCTTTCCGGAAACACCCTCAAGGGGCTCTGCAATGAACCAATCAAGTGCCTCTCCGCAGTTTGGGCGGCAATCCCTTGATCTCCGGGATGTGGTCAAGGATTCCATGTACAGAGAAGCTCGGGGGTTCTCAAGTAAAAATACAACCAAAGAGGAAGTAGCAGACTATGTGATGAAGCATAGGGACTCCCCTAGGCCTCCACAGCTGTCCAAATCCATTGATGGATCTTACGGAGTGGGTATCAGTGGAAAGCAAAATTTTCCTGCTGATCTCAAGGAGTCTCTTAAAGTTCTTGCTAAGCTTCGAGAAGCACCTTGGTATTTCAATGAAGCTAGAGATGGTTCAAGATCATCATATGACTCAAAAGATGGGTCTTTGTTTTCAATTCCCAAGGATGCTGCTCGGTTTTCATGTGATGGAAGGGAAACAAACCGCTTCTCCTTTGAATCACGGGACTCCTTCAAATCAACCCCAAGGCTTAAAGAGCTACCAAGACTTTCATTGGACAGTAGAGAGGGTTCAATCCGAAGTTTCAATTCTGATTCAAAATCAAAATTTCTTCTGAGAAGTTCGCAGAGGGATAGTGCCAACTCCAGTGACAGGATCCCAAGTCTACAGCAAACATCAGGAACTCAGACACGGCCTCCCAGTGTTGTAGCAAAGTTGATGGGCTTGGAAACACTGCCAGATTCTGCATTGGCTAGTGACAGTCAGATGGGCTTGATCAAAACTTGCTCAGTTGAAGATCCTGATCCCATTTCAAGTTCATCAAAATCAATTGAGCGATGCAGGCCAATCCGAATATCTAATTTGTCAATGAAATCCTGGAAGGAACCTACTTCACCGCAATGGAAAAATCCTGATTCTGTCATGAAACCCATTTCCAGTTCAAGGTTTCCAATTGAACCTGCACCATGGAGGCAGCTTGACAGAAATCGGGGTTCTCAGAAGCCAGCTTTTAGGCATTTAAAAACTTCAGCAGCAAGGTCAAGTAACTCCTTCCCTTCTGTTTACAGTGAGATAGAGAAAAGATTGAAAGATCTTCAATTCACACAATCTGGAAAGGATCTCAGAGCTCTTAAACAGATACTGGAAACAATGCAGACAAAGGGGCTCTTGGAGACCAGAAGAGAGGATCATGATTCAAATTTTGCAACTCAAAGAAACCATGAGCCAAAATATCTGAGTCCTGGGCAGAATGTGAGATTGGTAAACCAACGAAAGCTACAGAGCAACCGTGTTACTACTTCCACAACCAGGGGAGCCAATTCTTCGAGGATTTTTGAATCTCCGATTGTGATCATGAAACCAGCAAAACTTGTTGAAAAATCGGGTATTCCTGCTTCTTCAGTAATTCCAATAGATGGTTTATCTGGTCTCCCTAAACTCAGGGATGGTGACTTCATGGGTAACAGAAAGGGTTCAGTTAATAGCCAGACAGCTAAAGATCAGATTCCGAAAACTAGTCGCAGAGACAATGCTGTCAATTCCACTGATAAGAAAATTCATAACAGAGGTTTAAAATCGACTCAAACTTTAACAAGACCTCAACAGTTGCACAAGGAAAACACCACAAGCTCATTAAAGAGCTCAGGATCTGTGAGCCCAAGACTGCAACAGAAGAAACTTGAGTTGGAGAAGCGATCTCGGCCTCCCACCCCTCCATCTGATTCCAGCAAATCAAGAAGGCAATCCAATAAGCAGCAACCAGAATCAGGTTCTCCAGGTGGGAATCGCAGACCAAAATCTTCCAATTTGCAGCAAAGCGATGACCAATTGAGTGAGATCAGTAGTGAAACTAAGAATTTGAGTTACCACGAGGATGATCTTTCTCCACAATCAGACGGGCTTATTGTCTTGGACTCAAAGATAGATATTGAAGTCAACAGTTCTGATCGTTCTACTGAGATCAATGGCAGCCAGAGTCCATCCATTAAGCCTGCTAAGTTTGCCGTTTCTAGCTTAGTAAACAAGGTATGTGCTGTTGATCTCATCTTTTCACATAACTATTCCAGTCAACTAAGTAATCAGTTTGATGTTTTTGTTCAGGAATCAACTCCGAGGTTCAGTGAAGACGGGTCATTCGCAGAAATTTCTACAGTTGTCCTGGAACACCCCAGTCCTGTCTCCGTTCTCGATGACACAGTGTACAGAGATGATGCACCATCTCCTGTGAAGCAAATAACAAATAAACTCAAAGGTATAGCATTACTCTTCTGAATTTTTTTTGCTTGGATGTGGCAAATAGGCTGGAGCCATTAAATTTTGAGCACCGGTGATGCATGACTACAGGGAATTTTGAATGCTACATTTCTTTTTCTTTATAAAATCAACTCACTACACAAATTAGATCTAAATATGCTAGGATAGTGGTGGCACTTTTTATGCCGTTGACTTGATGGAGGGGTCAAGTCTCCTTCACTCATGGGGTCTTTGGGAATCAAAATTTTTAGTACGTGTATGGATAGTTATCCTGTCCACGGGAAGCCAAGTAAAGGCACACAAGAATCCTACATATCTCACTGTGATAGATGAAATGGCAACTCTGTTCAATTCTCCTTTAGATTTTTTAGCTTTGTAAATGCCCTTTTATATATTTGAATAGCATGATTAGAGCATGGATATTTTGATGTATTGTGTTAAAATATATATTTGCTACACTTGCATGACAGTTAATGATGGATAATATCCATTGGGCATTGAAAGTTTTATGGGACTTTCTAAAAGTCCGCATGATATAATGCTGGATTGCTAGAAACTGCATTTTGACATTAGAGAATAATACCACTAGCCATTTAGCTTGATTGGCATCTCTTGTCATGCCCAAAAAGCAGATGCGTCTTATAAAAAAATGAAATTAGAGGATAGTTGTTGATACAGTATAGCATTAAGTTGGATGGAAGAAAATAGGGAAACAGTAAAGAACACGGTTGTAGAAAAGATAAGGGGAAAATATAAAGAGCTAGAACAATTGTGGAAGAGTAAATAAATGTTAAATCATCATCACTTTAATTTATTCCAACTATTTGTTAGCGGCAAGCATGCTGTTCTGATAGCAGGAAGAGCCTTGTGTGATGACATTGGTTTAGGGATATTCTGCCAGTCTACAAGTTACATAGATACTGTAGTACCAAGTAGTAATGAAGAAAACAGCAATTAGGTTCTCTCATTTTCATTGTCTTCCCAATTACAAAATACATCAGTTTCTTTTATTTTATTGTATCTCATTCGACTATTCATTTTACAGATGATGAAACTCAGAATTCCAGTAATGATTCCAGTAAAGAGCAATGGGACCCAGCAGATTATCTCTTATCCAACAGCATAGGGTCTGGTCTTATGTCTGAGATTAATCGCAAGAAATTACAGAACATTGAGCATTTGGTTCAGAAGCTTAGACGACTGAACTCAAGCCATGATGAAGCCCAAACAGATTACATCGCATCGCTATGTGAGAACACGAACCCGGACCATAGATACATTTCTGAGATAATGTTAGCTTCAGGTATTCTCCTCAAGGACCTCAGTTCAAGCCTGACAACCTTTCAGCTCCACCATTCTGGCCACCCAATCAACCCTGAGTTATTTTTGGTCTTGGAACAGACCAAAGCAAGTACTTCAGCAATGGAAGAATTTAGCACTGAAAAGGTTATCCATTCGAAACCTGACTGGGAAAAATTTCACCGGAAGCTCATCTTTGATGCTGTTAATGAGATTCTTGTTGGAAAGTTAGTTTTAGTGGGGCCCTCTCCTGAACCGTGGTTAAAACCGATTAAATTGGCAAGGAAGACCCTGAATGCCCAGAAGCTTTTGAGAGAATTGTGTTCAGAGATAGAACAGCTTCAAGCCAACAAATCAGAATGCAGCTTAGAGGATGAGGAAGATGGTCTAAAAAGAATTTTGTGGGAAGACGTGATGCGTCGATCAGAGAGATGGACAGATTTTCATGGCGAGATTTCTGCATCGGTATTGGATGTTGAGCGACTGATCTTTAAAGACTTAGTTGACGAGATTGTGATTGGTGAGGCAGCTGGTTTGCGAGCCAGGCTGAAGAAGCCCAGCAGGCAGCTCTTTGTGAAGTAGTGTATTTCTCCTTATTCTTATTGCTTTTCCACTCATCTTTGATCTTTCCTTTTTCCTATTTTGATTTATATATATTTTTTTGCGTAAAAAGCATAATAAATAATTTATAAGAACCGCAGTTCCTGGCTGGATTGTAAAGATAATCCCTTCTCAGGTGTATTACAAATTTACAACATACATATTCATAGGAATGGATAAATGAGAGCCTTTTTTTTTTTTTGTTGTTGTTGTTGTCTCGTAGCCTGTGATCTCCATGAATTACAGAATGCATGCTGACTGTGCAGCGACGAGCGACAGGGTCTTTCTTCTGCACCAATTTGGGTCCATTGAGAATGCACTCCTAAACCTGCAGTGAGGCTGGAGCAAATTCTATGGTTGTGCATATTACTGCAGGTTCAGACGCCTTGTCTCCACAAGTCTTCCAGTACATGGAGAAACAGAAATGCCATGGGAGCACCCTTCAGTTCTAAATTTACGATCCAAGTTCAGCACCTGGTTGGAGAGGTGTTTAAGCTTTAGAGAAAAACTGAATCAACTCCAGCAACAAGAAGTAAAGATTTATTTCTATTTCATCTGCAATAACACTCATTTTCAATAGCTGCTAAATTCTTGGCTTCTCAGAGGAACCCAGTAGTTTCATTCAGATTAGATGTCACGGAAGGTTGAAGGCTCATATGTCAGCCAAATTTCAAATGTTGGTGGTGACTACTCAAAAGATTGTTGCAGGCATACAATCATGAGATTTTGTTTCTCTACCTCACCTCCGATGTCAGTTGTCTATCTGGGTCTGGGACCCAGATATCAAGCTTCACCAGCCAAATAAGATGTTTTTTTTTTCCGTCTGTCCCCGTCGTAGGAAAATCATGGATTGATGATTTTCCATGAGTATGCCTTGCTGCAGTTGTGTCCTTATCTTGTTCCTATACTAAATGGAAATTCCACCCTACAGGATGTTTGAAATCAATGATGCAGAAAATTTTAGCAGGGGCTTTTGCTTCAAGTTTACTTTGAATTCAAGGGTTGGATGTCAATTGAATACCAGAATAGGCGTTTGATTTTGTCATTTTACTTCAATTTATTATGCAGGATTCTGGGTCCATGAATATCTAATGAGTTGAGTATATTTCTGAAATTCATGTTTTCGAATCTCAAATAAAAAAAAAAAAAAATTTAGTCTTTCCATGCGTATAACTCAATCGTCTCATACAAAATAATCATCTAATAATTTATTTTATTGGTTATGAGTAAACAAGCAAGACAAAAACAGAAACATTTTATGGTACAATGCTTATATATGTGTATATATAATATTAATAAATTTACTTAAAATTAAAATTGAGGGTAGTGCTTCCGTAGCATAGTGGTATTGCGTCCGCTTCGTAAGCGAAAGGTCGCGAGTTCGATCCTCGCCGGGAGCTTTTTTATTTTTGTTTTTCCTTCTTCCATTTTTGTTTTCCCGGGAAACAAACAGACCAATACTGAGTCCCCAGAAAAGAAAATCCTATAAAACCATCCAAACACCCTCAATATTATTAGCCTTGGATAATGTTTGCCAATCATTCTGGGCCCCTTCTTCCCCCAGCCGTTACACCCTCTTATATTTCATCCTTAAGCACACCACATCTAGCAGAAAGATAATGTTAACCAATCATTCTGCCCCCTTCTTCCCTAAGATAGCCCTCTTCTGTTAAAACTCTCCACTCTCCTACTTGGATATTATCTGAAAAAACTTTTTACCCTAATTTCAATCATATTCTTCTACAACCGCCCAAAGAGGGATGGCATTAATGTCATCAATGGTCTTAAAACCTAACCCACCAAACCATTTTCCAACCTTCACTATCCACCTAAAATCCTTCTTCCAATACAGAAAAACAACCCAGATGGTCCATCAATCCAACACCAACAGAAGAGCTGCAATAATCACTGTAATAGCCTCAATACTCATAGCAAGAAATCCAAGTTCCAGTGAACAAAATGCAAATGCATTGGATTTCAGCATGACAGTTCCTGACCAAACAGTGGAAGAGGCAGAGAGTGGAATTAGAAGCCATGCACAGAGTCTGCTACAAGTGAAGACGCTGCTGGAATCAGAGTCATGGAGAGAAGCACAGAAAGCACTGAGAAAGAGTTCTTCTTTCCTAAAACAAGACATCTACACCATAATTCAAGCCAAACAAGGAAGTGAAAGGCCTCAGCTGAGGAAATTGTATTCCAATCTCTTCAACAGTGTCACCAAACTAGATTATGCGGCGAGGGATAAGGATGTGACACGTGTCTGGGAGTCTTATGATAATATTGTTGTGGCTCTTAATGACATTTTATCTAGAATATTATAAAATGAATTATTTACTAATCATCAT
This sequence comes from Nyssa sinensis, assembly GCA_008638375.1. Classification (NCBI taxonomy): domain Eukaryota; kingdom Viridiplantae; phylum Streptophyta; class Magnoliopsida; order Cornales; family Nyssaceae; genus Nyssa; species Nyssa sinensis. The sequence continues at coordinate 12,985,534 of CM018036.1, read as the reverse complement.
TAATCTTTTCTTATTATTTTTTGTAATTTCACTATTTCTTGTATTTATTCCTTTGCAAAATGCTGAATTTTTATTTCCATAGTAGTTACAAATTAAAATAAATTTTTAATTTTCAAAAATAATTAAAAGTTCATGAATAACAAAATCTTTTGTACTCACGTGAGGGAGATTTTATAAATTTTGATAGGGTTTTGCATAGAATAGGGTAAAGGCATTTGCCAGTCTTGTTTATATAAATTTGAGATTTTTTTTTATATAGTTAATATTTATAATGAAGTTATTTATTCTAAAAAATAAAATAATTTTAAATTTTTTGTTGTACAAATATATATTTTATTTTAACTCTTTTCATGTAAATAAAAAATAATTAAAAAATATCTCATCCAACCCATTTATTTACTAATTATAAATTGGTTTAACAAACATCAACATTGAGTCAACCCAAAATATGTTGTTAAACTCAGTCACTATTAATTTTTTTTTGTCTCACACAATGGAACTTTTCGGCGTTGAGCCTGCTGACCTAACCCAAAATATGTTGCACTAATTAATAAATGAGCTCAGGCCCACTTTCTAGATCAAGCATTGCCCTATCTCAGAGAATAACAATATTTGGGCTTAAAGATCCAACTTGGCATTTTTACTTTGTGTGTATTCAGGGTTCTTGGGCTTCAGTTATTTTATATCATCACTATTAGGTCAAACATGTAAAAAAAATAGTTTGATTTTTTTTTTTTTGGTTGGTAAAAAGTTTTGAGGTCAATTGTTTTTTTATTATTTATTCATTTATTTTTTATATACAAAGGATTTGGGAAGGAGTAAAATTTTATATACAACGACTCGAACTAGAGTCATACATACGAAAGAGATGAATCTTTCCATCTTGAATAAGTCAACTTGCTTACGTCGATTGTTGTTAACTTGAAAATTTGTATGTAAAATCTTATTTCTCCTCTCCCCCCCCCCCCGGGTTAAAGTCTGATTGTATGGGAGATTTTGCTTGGTGGATTTTGAATGAGCTGGCCTTTCAACAAATGTAAAATTAAGTCATGGATTCGTGCAATGACAAGAATTTGAACTCATACTAAGTTTTAGGTATGTTTTATCTAGTCACTTGAGACTCGTCTTATCAACGCATTGCACAGACGCTTAGGAGACTAGGCCCGAAGACTCAAATTAGATACTTTAAGAAAGTGATCAAATTTTGGTTTTAAATTTATTCTAAATGAAAAAGTAGCCCTTTTCTTTTAGAAATTAATTTGATTGAAAATGTGATTTTCCTTTTTAAAAAATTCTATTCACATATAATCATGCAGAAAAATAAAATTGAAATATTAGGACCGGGTCACAATATGTCTGACAGGTTAACCCATCCCAGTTAATAATTGGGCTTTGATTGTGTACTTCACCCAACCATTTAATAATTGGTCACATAGTCCCATAATTATTCTAATTTATATATATCATCAATACTCACAACTTCTTTTGTTATTATTTATTTATTTTTAAAATAATTAAAGTAGGCTTTAAAAATGCAAAATAAAATTATATGAATTGTGTTACTTTTATCTTCTCTAATCCCATCATAGACAAGTACTATATATTTTTCATATTGTGTTATCAACTTATTACTTTATGCTAATATTAATAAACTTAGCATTTATAGCAAGCAAAAAATCCAAACTAAAGAGTTGGGAAGTTCCTTTCTCCTATTTTTAGAGGAAGTAATCTCTAATTGCTTTAATTATGCCTTGAAATTGTCTTTATATAGCACATTGGAAACTATTTTAATCCTGTAATTGGATATAGAAGGCTCCAAAAAGAGTGCCTTTCATGATATTCTCACTTGAATGTTCATGTTTAATATTGCATGGCCTCAGCACTCATTGCAGCTATGGCACTGTGTGCTAGCTGAAATGAAAATACAAAATTAGAAACAAAAAAATAAAATAAAATAAAAACAGTCATAAAATGCGTTTGTCAAGCCATTTTCAAAATCTATTTTCCTAAAAGTATTTTTTGGAAACAGCTTCCTCTTAAGGAACACCTAAAATTACTTTTTCTTGTATTTTAAAAAATTTGAATTCATTAAAAATTGAAAAAGATCCGAAAACACACGAATTTCAAAATTCTCATCATTTTCATTCTTAAAAAAAAAACACCGAAAATGTATCCAAATGGGCTTTAAATAGAAAAAAAGATGATTTCGATAGGTAAACTGTGTATCAGTAAATTGCAGCCTGAAAAAAGGAAATATTAAGTCAGTTTTTATTTTGTTCTTACAAGTACCTTGCTCAAAATTATTAGAGTAAATTACATTGACCTCTCCTATTTTATCTGATAATATATATATATCATTTTCGGTCAATTTTTTTCTTCAAAATGACAAAACTATTATTTTCATATTTTTTTTTTCAATTTTTCAAATTTTGACCAATTTTTTTCATTTTTTAAATAAATATTGATAAAAACCTTAAATTTATTTTTATATAAAATAAAAATAAGTTATTTACCTTAAATTTATTTTTATATAAAATAATAAAAAATATTTAAAAAAAGTTAGAAAAAGTTGGTCAAAATTAGAAAAATACAAAATAAATAAATAAAATAGACAATTTTTTCATTTTTTTAAAAAAATTTAATTGGAGGAAAGTATCTATATATTGTCAAATAAAGTAGGAGAGATCAATGTAATTTTAAAAATCACACAAAAAGTTAGTGTAATTGTTATAAATCTCAGGAGAGATTAGTCTAATTTACCCTATTAATATAGGAATTCATATCAGTAGTAATTTACTCTATTAATATAGGAATTCATATCAATTCTAGGCAATATAAAATGTCCTTGAAACTCTATAGGTATACAAACACAAATATTTTGAATCAGACTCTATTATTCACTTCTTTCGATGATTGTACCTATTGAAAATAAAATAGCTTCAGTTGTTGCAGGAGAAGGAAGCTACAAACACAAAGTTTAAATCACAAAAGTAAAAAAAATTGCATGATGGTTGAAGATATAAACCTAAAAAAGAAAAAAGCGTTGATTACACTGGTCTCATGCTTGCCTGTATTTTTTGAAATTATACAAAACTTTCTTCTATTATACTAACAATATTACAAATTTTTTCATCTGTTCAAATTTTTTATTAACAATGTTAGGATTTCAACTAAATTCTTTTTATATGAATCTTTTTTTATTTTTTCAGAGATTATAAAAATGATCCGTGTAATTATTAGATATCACAAAAGAGATTAATTAATGTAATTATCTCTAATAGTAAAACAATAAACTCATGCTTTTTGTTAATGTTCATTTCTCGAAGACTTTAATAAAAGAAATCAGTATAATATTAAAATCACATGAAAAATTTCTGTTATTGTCAGATAGGAGGGGGGCTGGTCTAAACTCCCACCCCATTTATGTTAACCAGGCATGCATACCCTAAAACAAAGAAATTAGACTAGCTGATGAACGTGAGGGACAACATATTATGTGGTCCATTCTCTAATACATATATAACACGCAGATGAGGACCACAATAAATCCCAAGCCATTTTTGAAAAACAATCTTTCAAAGATAGAACACTAGCTAGCACGAGACTACGCATTTTTCTTTATCATATGCCTATTCTTATTTTAGTGCAGGACCACTGTGCCTTTTCTTTTATGCCACTTTAAAGGGTAACTTAATTGTCTCAACTTGCTACTGTGTCCTTTAATTTTCTTGGATCTTGTGACATGCATGTTGACACTGCTGCAATCCCTTGTCTGTCTAGTACTAGTTATCTTGTTTCCTTTTCATCCCAGAAGAATTATAGATTCCAAACCCCTTTTTTGCATGCTGTTGATTCATCCATGCTTGAGTTGCAAAATTGGTGTACACAGTCTCTATCTAGGACAATGAAACATTGTGCAGGGGTCTTCCGGCTTTAGGGTTCTCTTCTAGGGTTTTATAGATTTGAATATAAGGTCATCAGTTTTAAATGAATTCCATTAGTCCATAGTGCCAAGGATATTAATATGCATTGCCATTACTATACATACATACATAAAAACACACACACACACACATAGTAGTTTATGATGTATATTGTGTAGTAGGTTGGCGTGCATTGATGCATGCGCATAAATTCACTTTTATGTGGGTGAGTGTCAGGGAGTAAGCATAAGAAACCACTATAAAAAAAGAAAAAATTAAGAAAAAGAGCTAGAGCTGCTAAGTCTATCCCAGATATATCCTGAACTCCTGCTTGAATCAGAATAGAATAAGCAGGTTTGGTATATATGTTTGGCTTCTCATAACCCATTTGGCTTAAATCCAACACAGTTGATTATTGATATATTCTTAGTCATGCTTAAGGTAGTAGAAGATAACCCCATATCCTGTATTACAACGAAAGTTGAATATAAACATATGTGGACGTAGAATATTACCTGTCATTGGGAAATTTGAGTTTATTATGTTGGACTCTAGAATATTTCAGTGATGATTTTACAATGTTGTTAACATGACAAGTAGACTGTGCAAAAATGAAGATCAGAAAGTATGAAATCCAAAGTTACATGCAGAGAGGCCCATTCTCTGATTGTTAACTAAAGGCTTTCAACTATTTTAGGGTTTTTGCATATGATAATGATCATGGAGCTAACATGGTAGCTAGGATCAAAATTTCGCGGAAATTAGTCCCAGACTCTTGATTATTGATACTATTACAACTGTTGCATGACATTCTTTTATCACTTGATTGCATCATTAGAAGTTCAACACAGTACTTTATTTGATTGGATGAATAAATGTTAAGGTAGTTTCACTCCCCCACAGCTCAGCGCAAGAAGAAGAATGAAAGATGTATTGTTCTTCACATTCTGACAAGTAATTAGTTAGGTAAGTTACTTTTGAGTTTGTATACCAACCCAAATTAGGCTAGATTAAGCTTGACTTACAAGCTCAATCAATGAGTTTATTTTGAGTGTTATGAATAATTGAGCAGTATGTGGCTTTACTAGCATTAAACCTTCGAAAACATTTTCCAATGAAAAACAATTCTAGCAAATTTGGAGTGGGAAGTAATACCAAGAGCAGAAGCAGTGAATTTAGTGAGGTTCTCAACCCTGTTGTATATGCTATATAGGAGGCATTAATGCAGAATCAAATGCTGTTCAAAAAATTAAAAAAATTGATGTAGAATCAAACTATGGACCTGTGGCATAGCCTGCAGGCTCGTGAAAGAGCTCGACTTAGGCCAAAGTTAATGTTGGAAATATAATTGTGAATATTTCTATTCACATTTAATTTAATACATGAATATGTTTAGAAATTTTAAGAGTTGTATAGAAATTTTAAAGGTTGTCTAATAATTCTAAAGATTTGTTTAAGAAATTTAAAGGTTGTATTTAAATATTTATAAATTTTTAGCTCTATATAAAAGAGTATATAGGTTGCATATGTAAGTGAATCAAGAGAAAGAAAAAGAGAAATAATATAGATATATTTGTGAAACAAAAGAAACTCTCAAAAAATTGGTGTAAGAATTCTGTACAACCTATGGCTTTTCATTTCCAAATATATTTTTAAGTAATTTTATTTGGTGTCAGAGCATCAAAGAATACAACATCGCATCAGAGCTCCAAAAAAATTTCAACAGTTAAATGAACGAACGAAGAGATCTAAAAGGGGCTTGTCTATCTTGATTTCTAGTAGAGCAGACTGAGCTCTTGAATGGACATATATTGCTTCCTAATTTATTTAGGTACGTTAGTTCCTGAATTGGAAACTTGTTCCTTGGGGTTTTGTGGTTTGCATCAATTACAGTTAACTTTCTGTACTTATAGTGACGATCTGTGAAGCTGTACAAATAAAGGTTCGTTGTGTGTGTCTATATACATACATTTGCACATACTTGACATATAATTTTTTACTTTATGTATATGTAGACCTATATATGTGTGACTGTATATATAAATATATATACATATGTACAGTTTACATTTGCTTCATATGCTTTAGCTTTTGAGACAGGAAAAAAATAGAAACTGAACGTACTGGTATGCATATTAGTACTGTGGAAGGGGTATTAAAAGCTCATGAAGTTAATTAAACACCTCTAATTTTTGCAATGCTTCTAATTTATGTTGATTATTTTGGTGGACTACTCAGCACAACATTATTTTTTACTCTTTAACTTCATGAATGAATTCAAGGCTAGCTTTGATTGAATATTAAATCCTTGTCTCTCTTCTTTTTTTTTGGTTTTTGTTTTTTTTTTGTGATGGAGACTGACCAACTTGTTAAGTGGGTGTCATGAATTCATCAGGATCGTTGTTGACCAGGTTTTTGTTTATTGGCTTCTCCATCCGAACAGAGTTTTGGATCCTATTCGAACGGGGAAGACTTTCCCATTTAGACGCATGTAGATATCCCATCCCACATTGGTTAAGTGTGGGGAGTTTGATTAGTATATACTAACATCTCTGATTAGTAATGCTATAGTCGCTAAAGCCTCTGCTTGGAAGAACATCTCCAATGCTTACCCTAATCGGGAAGCTTGTATGCAGTGGAAAATTCTTTGCTGTATTTTTATAACCCTTTGGTTGTAGGCTCTTGCCTTTCTGTCCTATCTGTTTTCATCTTTTCGTTAGTTGCTTTCCCTGTGTAGCTGGGGCTTGCCCCTTCTTTTTAGTTGTTAATAAATCTTACTTATCAGAAAAATATCACAAGTTTACTACTAACAACTTGGACTTAAGTTTTTGAGCTATAATATTGTAGGCTCCTTCAAGTTGTTGGGACAATGGACTTGACATAGCCAAGGGAAAGTTTCTAAGCCTCATGGGTTAGGCCATGCGACGAGGACGTCCCACAATTAAGGAGGGTATATTGTAATACCCTATCCCACATTAGTTAGGTGTAGGGAGATTGATTGGCATATATTAACATCATAAGCTTGCTACTAACAACTTGAACTTAAACTTTTGAGTCATAATTTTGTGGGCTCCTTCAAGTTGTTAGGCTAGTGGGCTTAGAGTGTTAACTGCTTGAAATATTATTTTGTCTCTTATACTTGTTTCAAAATTTGGACCAACATGCAACTTTGAATGTAAATTTTGAAAATTATTTGAGCAAACACGTGGTTATCAAATGTATGTCTGAACTTGATTCTTAGTCTGACTATGTCCTAGACCCGACCTACCGGTAGTGGTATATGACAGTTCGGAAACTAATTTATTGATCTATCTGCAGCTTGGTCACATGACAAATTGTGACAAATCTTGGGTTTTGCCATATAGCGAACTGTGGTCATAGTATTATTGACTGTTGAGTTGCTATTTAAGTACATTTTATGTTCAATTAAAATTTTGTCTGAAATCATGTGAAAACTACTTGAAAATCTAAATTTTGATATATTTTATTGTCTAAATTGTGTTATAAATATTTTGATAACATCTTTGATCCTGCTAGTTAAGGTTGACGGTTACTTATTGAGCTTCCAAACTTGCCTCAGTTTTTTCCTTTTTAGATTATAGAGGTTACTAGCAAGATGGGCGTTTTAGCCTAATGGAGCACAGTGGAAACTTAAAGAAGGATTGAATGAATTTGAATTTTATGTTGATTGGATTAAGAAATTTTATTCATGAGACTATTTATCCATTTTGAGTTGAATATTGGATATTGATAATATTAGCTTAATAGTTTGCTTACTTAAATCATAAATGAGAACAAGATTTTATCTATATTGATTTTGTACTACTATTTGTTATGATTGGGGAGAATTACATGATGGAGCCTTGCATGTTTATAGGGTTGTACCGTATGAACGTGCGAGTATGGTTGTCATGTCTTAACTTGTACATTCGAGTTTGGGGCGTGACAGTAGATTTTTTGCACCGCCTTGATTTAAATTCGAAACTTTCCTTAACCTTATATATATATATATATATATATGAGTGTTATTCTAGGGTTTCAGAATTATGATCATTGTGAGAATGAGAAAACGCTTTGTGAACTGTCTTTGGGTGTAAAGGAGATTTTCGGCTTGTGAGTGTTTTCACTCTTGTAAACTTCTTTGTTTCATAGTAGATTGATTATCACCGCCCATGGACATAGGTATATTACTAAACAGCATAAATTTTATCTTCTTTGTCTCTAGCTGCATTTTATTTGATTTTCACTTCTTTATTTTGTTTCTTGCTTCCGTTGCATAAAAAATTAATATAAGAGCTTTGGTTATAGCTACCATGAAACTCAAAATATGAATTAAAGAAGTTTGACGGTCAAAATACTTTTGAATTTTGGCGCATCAAGATGTGCATTTTGTTACGACAACAAGGGATTGGCAAAGGTTTTGGATGAGATGTTTCCATCAACGTTGATCATGGACCAAAAGACTGAGATGCAAGAAAAGGCACATGTCATTCAGTTATCTTTTGCCGATAGAGTCTTGCATGAGGTCGCAGAAGAAGAAACTGCCTCTATACTTTAGAGAAAAGCTAGAGAATTTGTACATGAAAAAGTCGCTTACCATCCATTTGTATTTAAACCAGTGGTTGTACTCCCTTAAGATGAAGGAAGATATGTCCATTAATGAGCTCCTTAATGAATTTAATAAAATTATTATGGAGTTAAAAAACATTGATGTTAAAGTGAAAGAAAAGACCAAGCCTTAATTGTTTTGTGTTTATTGCCCGATTCCTTTGAGACTTTTGTTAATTCTATGTTATATAGAAGGGATACTATCTCTTTGGTTAATGTTAAGGTGTCTTTAAACTTGAAAGAGTTGAGGAATTATTTGAATGGAAAATGAAGTGATAATTTACAGGCCGATGGTCTATTTGTGAAGAGTCATTCGGATTCCTCCAATAATAGAGGTCGATCTAATAAGAGGGGCTTTGATAGAGGCAATGGTAGAGGTCGAGGCTGAAGTAGAGGCCAAAAGGGATCTACAGGTTGATTAACAATCTAGAATATACGGGCGTGAGATTGAATGTTACTACTGTCACAAGTTTGGGCATTACAAAATTGAGTATCCTAAGCTCAAAGAACAAGGGGGTAAGAAGAAGATGCATGTTGCTAATATTGTTGGTGTTGAAGAAGAAACCGTTAAAGTTGCCAGTAAAATCCTTTCAATTATTGTTTTGGATAATCGTTCTAAGGAGGAGTGGATTCTTGGGTTAGACTGCTCTTATCATATGACCCCTAATCAAAATTGGTTCACCAACTATGAGGCAATCTATGTGGTTTAGTATTAATGGATAACAAAATTTCCTTTAAGACAGTTGTATAACGTTTCGTAAATTTAGAAAATATGAAACTGAATAAATAATGGATAATATTAATTTTTGCATGATTATAATAACCACAAACATATGAAGAACTGAGTGATTCCTTTATTGTTATTGATGTTGTTAAAGTGTGGAGAATGAATATAATGTGGTTAGGAAATTGTGCATGAAGTATGGAAGTTGTATGAGTGAAATGTGTCAGATTTTTGGGTGAAAACACAGGTTCTCAGCTGGTCATTCAATACTAAAAAGGGCTCGTTCGAACGAGTTCTAGTAGGGTGTTAGTTCGCTGCTCATTCGATGTTGTTCAGGGCTCGTTCGAACGAAGGCCTTTTCGTTTGCTTTGCGTAAGCGGTAGAAAGCTTTTAAAAAAAGCACTTTTTCTCCACTTTTTCATTTTCTCTCTTTTCCAAACTCTCTTCAAGCCAAGAGGGAAGATAGGGCTTTGAAATTTCTTAGTTTTCATAGGATTCTAAACCATACAATCACCTTGGAATTCAAGATTTCATCCTCAGGAATATTCTCACCGATTGGAAGCTAGGATTTTCAAGGATTTGATAAAAAAACAAAAGATAAGATTTAGGGTTTATCATTTTTTCTTCTAGTTCTTCATTTTTCTCATGGATTTAGTTTAATTAAGTAAAATGAATAGTGTAAATCTCTTTTTAGGGTTTGAGTACAAGGATTGAAGCTACAGTCTTGGAATCTCTTTCTCTACATATAACAAATCCACTTCTCTCAAGGTTTTCAAGTAGGGATTCTAACCTAGGTTGAAGTTTGGTTGTTTTTCATGTGAAGTATGATGCATTTTACTTGTCTTGTGATTTTTCCTATAATATCATATGTTTCTATATTGTTCATGCCTTGGAATATAATGGAATGTTGAATATCTTGAATGGTACTAGTATTGGTATATGTTTGAGATGAGTTATGGGATTGTTGAACATGCACCATGTGCATATGTATTTCTCATACTTGAGTTGGATGATAGAATTGTTGAATATTATGTATACATGTATTTCTCATACTTAAGTTGGATAATAAAAATATTGAATACCATGTATAGATGCATTTCTCATGCTTGAGATGAATGATGGAATTGTGAATACCATATATCTATATTTCTCATGCTTGAGAGGAACAATTGAATTGTTAAAGGTTACTAGGTTATGTTATTATTATTGTACTTTGGTGATAAAGGATGAAATGATGTCACTCTTTGGCATATTTGTAAATGAATTGGGAAACATTGATGATGGTAGAAAATGTGAAATGGAAATGAATGACAAAATGTGGATAATTTCTTCTTGGGATAAATTGAATAAGGAGGGATGTGAGATTATTGGAATTGTGATGCCTTGGTTAGGAATTACATATGTTAGTCGTGTACATATATTAGTATGTATATAACATATTAGGGTTAAGGTTAATAGAGTTTGAATATGCTATGGCATATTTTTATTTCCTTTTTCTTAGTTTCCTTATATAATCTCCCAACTCTCTTATATAAGGAAACCCATATTGTATGGTTCCATACACCAATATAATATATAGAGAATACAATTCTCTCCATTTTCTTCTTCTCCCATATTTCTAACATGGTATCAGAGCCATGTCTCCCCCTCCTCTCTCCTTTATAGTGACTGTCTAAGCCACTCATTCCTTATAGTGGTAGGAGTTTAAACTATAGAACCTAAAGCATCCCCCAATGCCTATATAGACAACTGCCGCTACTAAAACCCAAGATATTTATTCTTCAAAGGTAGAAAATTGATATCCATTAAAAGATGAGTTGAATAGAGCAAACTAAGACCTCATTAGAGCCCTCACGCACCCCTAGAAGATTCAACAAAACAATGATGTGCTGCACGCGCCACCCACATGCCAAGGAATCGCACTACAAAAATGTAGGCTTTTAGTGACGCCCATTATTAGCAACGCACAGAAAGCGTCGCTAATAGCACTCTTTTGCGATGCACAATAGGTACGTCGCTAAAAATCATGGCAAAATGCTCTTCCCGCATAAAAAAATGGCGGGCAGTTTTTACCGATGAACAAACAGGTAATAGCGACGAACGGCGGACATCGGTAATAGTGCCATAATGGAAACGACACCATATTGAGATCAATTAGCGACGCACAGTGTACTTATTAGCGACGCACTGTGTGCGTCACTAATAGTCCCTTAAAATCTGCAAATACAGATAAGCATTCACGATCTCTCTCTCACTCTATATCTCTGCCTCTCTCTCAACTCGTTGAACCTCACCACCGCCACCGCATTCACGATCTCTCTCTCACTCTATATCTCTCTAAATCTCTCTCTCAACTCGTCGAACCTCACCACCGCCACCGCATTCACGATCTCTCTCTCACTCTATATATCTCTCTCTCAACTCGTCGAACCTCACCACTGCCACTCGTTCGCCGCACCTCGGCCTCTACCTCCACCTCCACCTCCACCTCCACCTCCACCCTTTCGTCGCGCCTCGACTTTGACCGCCACCTGTTCGCAGCGCCTCCGCCACCCGTTGTGCCTGAAGCTGTATTGATCTCATTGTGTTCAATCTGAAAGGTACAATTTATGTTTTTATTTATTTAAATAGCTAAACTATTTAACTGGGGTTAGGATTAGTTGTTGGCTTCAATCTCCAAACAACCATATAAACAAATTAAGATAATCTACTCGCCTATGATCCCCCCCTTCTCGATTAATTACTTCTGAATGTATGTATTGTTGTATGTATATCTGTTGTAGTATGCCTCTTCCTCACCTGTCTCGATTAATTACTTCTGAATGTATGTATTGTTGTATGTATATATATGTTGTAGTGTGCCTCTTCCTCAAATATTCCTTTCTATAGATACTGGACATATATGTTAATAGTTTTTGTCCGGTTGTCCGGATGACATGATAGTTTTTTTTTTTAAATAGGTGATAATGTGGTAATGTATTTTTTTTAAAAATATTTTATTATGTGTGATATAATTTATTTTTTTGTTAGAACATGAGAAATAGGACAGAGTAATATTGAAATAACATAAATTTTAGTTAGAGGTATCAAATTAGAAGTATAAAATTTAAGAGTTCATATGAATATATATATAATGAAAAACCAGGAAATTCAATTCTTATTTTGTTAAATTTTTTTAATAAAATTAATAGTAAAAAATATGATATTTAAATTTTTGAAAAGATCAAATAGTAAGTATTAAAATTGAAAAAAACTTAAATAAATATATTAAAAAAATTAAAGAAATCAAGTTTTATTTTATTAAAATTTTTTAACAAATATTAAAAATATATATATATATATATATATATATTTCCCCCCTTTTGGCTTTGTTATTTATGGCTAAGCCAATCATTGAAAATTAAGTATTTAAAACCACTTTAAAACAAATGTGGAAAAAAATTAATTACAATTATGAGGATGTTTTAAGTATTTAGGAATTCAGGATTAGAAAAAAAAGGTTCCAATAATTAAACTAAGTAAAAAAAATAAAAAATGAAAAAGATAAATTATGGCTTTATTGATATTTGTTCCTAATTTGGGCAAAGACTGAACAGGAGATTGAAATTATTCGTCAACAAATATTTTTTTTTGAAAAAAAAATTAAATGACACCATTTTAGTCATTAATTATAATCCTAGGTTTCTTTGTTATCTAATATATAGTGTTGAAAAAAGTTAATTTGGCTATAATAATATTTGTATATATTTAACTCTTTATTTTTAATGAGAGTACCATTGACCATTTTGTGTTTTATTGTTAAGAAAATAAATTTTTTTGTCCTTTTTTTGTTCCTCATAGAACATTATTCTGTTATTAGCTGTTACTTTAGCATCATAGTTAGTCTTGAATTTAGGTTTGTGGTACAACCCCCATTAATTGACTCTTCCAACTATAAGTTGAATGCCTTTTGTGACGCAAAGTTTCGATCTTATATATATATATATATATATATATATGTGACTATATACACATATATTATATGCATGTGTATGAGTTATGCTATGTTATGCTATGACTAATTTTCTGCATATGCCAGTTGAGCAATAATAATTATATATTTTCCTCTTTGGATATGAGTTTTTTGGGTTTAGGTCAATTTTTTTTTTTAGCTGCCAAGTAATAAGAGTTCTTGACTCCTATAGATTGAGAGATCAACTAGATATACCTGACCTATTAAGTCAATTAATGGTTTTAGGTAGCAATTGATTTGCTTTTGTTGGTTAAGTTGTTGTTGTCAGGTGCCAAGTAAGTAATTCTTGATTAATAACCTTAATTAATAGATAAAAATTGAAAGTTAGGTACTTTTACTTGTTATCAACCAAGATTAATATGTTTTGTATTGGCATTTTCAATGCTATTGTTAATGTTTTTTAAAGCAAAACTCTGTCTGACAATCAGAGTTTGCCCTTACACTAATGAATTTTTTAATTGCATTCATATAAGCCTAGCCTCGTTCAGGAGTCATTTTCATCATATGTGAATCTTGTCGCGAAATTTATTCGTGATTGGGCTCGTGTATATGAATATCGATTCTTGAATTGTCCAAAGAGGATAGTTTGGGAATGCATAAATCTGTATTGCAATCAATAGCGCATATGCTTGAATATTTCACTATGATAAAATTTCAGTACGGTCTCCTATTGTTCTCTGGGTATATATTTAGGCGTGCTAACGTCTATCTCGTATACTTAGAGAACCGTGGAGAGATGCTGCCGAAATTTTGTCCGAATGGAATCAAGCATTTGATTTGCTGCTGATTGCAATGTAGATTGTGCATTCACAAATGGGATAGGACTATCTTACCCTTTAGAAAGAAGTTGGAGGTGATAGGATTCATGTTTCATATTTATAACGAGTATAATTTTTGACTTGTATTAGGTAGACGAAAATGGATAAGAGTTGGATGGACTTGAGGGGCAGGCATTTGCTAGGGTATGTGAAGGGGATCAAAGATTTTATTGAGTTTGCTTGTGGATCTGCAGATGGGAGAAATAGGATAAGATGTCTATGTAGGAGATGTAATAATAGGAATTATATGTACATAGATGAGGCCAAAAAGCACCTACTCGAACACGGGATGGACAAGAGGTATACGTGTTGGGAATTTCACGGGGAACGCCGTGACGTACGAGTGGTATTTAATGATGAAGAAGAAGATAACGATGATGACTTTGGTGATAATGTTGGGGTTGGTTACGAAGGCTTGCCACAAATACTGGCAGACTTGCAAGGGGCTACAACTGGAACGAGTAGTCACAGGAGTGACACGGGACCATCGATCGCGTTTGAGTCGTTGTTGAGGGAAGCAAGGCAGCCGTTATATCCAGGTTGTGATAAGTTTTTGAAACTGGACTTTCTTGTGAAACTCCTTCATATTAAGACCATCAACCGTTGGAGTAACAAATCAGTTAATATGGCCATTAAATTGATTAAAGCAACACTTCCTACTGGGGAGACCCTTCCGAAATCATATTAGGAGGCAAAAAGAATATTAAGAGATTTGGGCCTCGGATATATTCTCATACATGCTTGCAAAAACGATTGCATGTTATTTTGGAAGGAAACTGAACAATGTAAGGAGTGTACGGTGTGCCACAAACCCAGGTACACGCTGAATGAAGGAAAGAGCAAGACAATTCCGCACAAGGTGCTGAGATATTTTCCCTTAAAACCGAGGCTACAAAGGTTGTATATGTCTCAGAAGACGGCGGAAGATATGCAGTGGCATAAGAAGAAGCGTGTTGCTGAGGAAAATGTATGTAGGCATCCCGCAAATTCACAAACTTGGGCTGAGTTTGATACAAATCACAAATGGTTTGCAAATGAGCCGCGTAATGTATGACTTGGGCTGGCTAGCGACGGTTTCAACCCGTTCGGTGACATGAGTAATGCCTACAGCATGTGGCCTGTGTTGATTGTGCCGTATAACTTGCCACCGTGGAAATGTATGAAAGAACCATTTATCTTCATGTCGTTGCTTATTCTAAGACCGAAGTCTCCTGGTAATGAAATTGATGTGTACTTGCTTCCTTTAGTGGACGAGTTTAAGGAATTGTAAGAGGTGGGAGTGAAGGCATACGACGTCTCTAAGAATGAGACATTTCAATTGCATGCAACGTTACTGTGGACCATAAATGACTTTCCAGCATACGGGAACTTGTTTGGGTGGAGCACTAAGGGGTATTTAGCATGTCTAGTTTGCAATAAGGATGCATGTTTCCTACATTTGTCCAATGGGAAGAAGATATGCTACATGTGCCATCATCGTTTTCTACCGCCATCACATGGCTGGCGAAATCGGCAGAAGCATCTGTTTGATGGACAAATTGAGCGCAAATTGTCACCTCTATTGTTGTCTGGCAAAGACGTGTTGGCGCAATTGGCACTCATCCAACCAGTGAGGTTTGGGAAGATACCGGGTACTAAGAAGAGGAAGTGTACTAATGTGGACTTAAATTGGACGAAGAAGAGCATATTTTTTTATTTTCCGTATTGGGAGACCCTTAAGTTGATCGAGGCACAATTTGGATGTTATGCACATCGAGAAGAACATCTGTGATAATGTGCTGGGAGTTGTAATGAACATTGAAGGGAAGACGAAGGATACTGTTAAAGCCCGGTTGAACTTACAGGAGCTGAGAATAAGGAAAGAGCTGCACCTAATACGTAGCGGTGATAAATATATCGTGCCTCTTGCACAGTATACGTTCTCATCCGTAGAGAGAATGAGGATTTGCGAGTGGTTTAAATCGGTAAAGTTCCTAGATGGATACACATCGAATATATCTCGGTGTGTAAATGTTATAGATGGGAAAATATCCGAATTGAAGAGCCATGACTGCCATGATTGCCATGTCCTTTTACAACGACTTCTTCCGGTTGCACTATGTGGATATCTCACCGATGACATATCGACTACATTGACCGAGTTGGGCTGCTTTTTTAGAGAATTTTATGCGAAGACGTTGAATGTGGAAGTACTTGAAAAGCTCGAAAAGGATGTTGTCGTGATCCTCTGCAAATTGGAACAAATTTTTCCTCCAGCTTTCTTTGATATAATGGTCCACTTAGCTGTGCATTTGCCTTATGAGACAAAAATTGGCGGACCTGTCCAATACTGTTGGATGTATCCAATAGAAAGGTACATTTAATTTTATGAATTGTGTTATCTATCCATCCTAACTATTTTAATGTATAACTGATTAATTATCAAAACAGATATTTGCACACATTGAAGCAATATGTGCGTAACAAAGCACGACCGGAAGGGTCAATTGCTGAGGCTTACGTTGATGCTGAATGTCTCACCTTCTGTTCTATGCATCTTGAAGATATTGAGACAAGGTTTAATCGTCAAGAGCGAAATTATTATAGATGTCTAGGGCAGCAACGAACTGGCCTTGTGGTGTTTAATCAGAATGTGCGGCCAATAGGTGCCCGTAGATATGAATGGTGTCATCCTCAAGACTTGGAAAAAGCCCACTATACCGTGCTCAACAACTGCGATGAGACATTTCCATATTTTAAGTAAGTTTATCGAAATCATTGTAATACTACGTTAGTATACAAATATAAGTTACATATAACATATCTCATCTTATGCAGTGAGCATGTGATCGAGCTTCAGAGAGAACATGTATCAAGTTCTGATTTGGAGCAAAGACAACAAAACTTGTTTCCAAAGTGGTTTGGAGAACGTGTAAGAATAAGTTTCAATTAATTGTAATTGTATTAGTTAATGCATTTGTATTCAATTAATTTTGTACTTGTACTGAATTAATAGATGAAGCTATTACGCCACCAACAATCTCTTGAGGCGTACGATCAATTATATTCCTTGGCATGTGGTCCTGATCAAAAGATATCCCGCCACACCGGTTTAATTGTTGATGGTGTTCGATTTCACACGAGGGAACGTGAGGTCAGTCGGGGAACACAGAATAGCGGGGTCCTTGTTCAAGGAGATGGTGACGGAGGACAAACTGTAGAGTACTATGGTGTTTTACAAGACATCATACAGTTACATTATTGTTACGGTCATTCTGTGTATATTTTTAAATGTGATTGGTGGGATGTAAGTAATAAGAAGACTATAATGCAGATTGATAAGCACTTCATAAGTGTTAATACGTCACGTATGGTATTTAAAGATGATCCGTATGTTTTGGCATCGGTTGCAAAACAAGTTTTCTATTTGAAGGACGCAAAAATAAGAGGTGATTGGAATGTTGTCAAAAAAATAAAAACTAGAAATGTTTATGATGTCCTAGAAGTTGGCGAGGGAGATGAAGAGTTGGAGAGGATTGAGGAGGCACTACAAGAAGAGTCTCAAACTGCCTACGATGGTGTTGTCCAGCATGATCAAGAAGATGTTAGTTCGTATCGGTTGAATAGAACTGATGTAGAACCAATTCATGTCGTAACTTCCGACGTCACCAATACCACACAATTAGATTCGAGGGATGCAACGTTCATTAATGATGATGATGACGAGGAAAGTGATTTTGATGATGATACATTGTTAGAGTATTGTACCGAGAATGAAGAAAATTCAAGTTCAGATGATGATACAAACTCAGATGAATAATTGTAATAGGTGTTACATATGATCAGATCAAGTGTAATGGATTTTCAATTTTATGATGTAATGGATTATCGATTTTATGATGTAATAGATATTCAATTTTATGATGTAATGGATTTTAATTTTTATGATGTAATGCAATTTACTTTTAAAGTTTCTTTTTAGATATGGTTGGACCAGGATCACGCAGACGCGCAGCCCCGGTGGACCCATCGACCCCTTCCCCTTCCTTTGCAGGATCGACCGATCCTGCCATTGATGGTATGGATAGTTCCATTTTGTATTGATGATTATATAAATATGGTACTAATTGTTTCTATTTTATTGTTTCTAAAGCTTCGGCCACCACCTCTAGACGAGGGCTTGGTAGGTCGAAGAATCGGAGTTTGCAGGCTCAGATAGAGGCAGCAGGGGGCTCGCGACTTCAGATTGAGCTACTTGAGGGCTTGCTGAAGCCCATTGGTGGGTGGGCACAACAGTTCACCACAGAGGTCGGCATCATTTGTCAACTACGCACCCCACTCCATATTAGTGACTGGAGTCTCGTCACTTAGGAGGAGCTACGGGATATTCATGCGCAGATCCTGGTATGTCTTTTATTATTGTGTTTAACTAAATTTTAACATTTTTAATGCCGTAATGTTTTGACAATGACATGTTTTACAGGGAAAGTTTGACATTGATCTCCACCTACCTCACGTAGCGAAGGTAGTGGACCGTTACCTGGGAGTCCGTTTCAGGGACTATCGACACCGTTTCCACATGCACTACGAGGCGGAGGTGGCAGCTGGTAGAGAGCCCCGCGACAGACCCTATAAGGGGGTGACGGTGGAGGATTGGATGTTACTGTGCGACCGGTTCGCAAATGATGCATTCCAAGTAAAAATTGTCAAAATTACTTTTGTTGTATGATGAATCATTGTCATTTATACTAACCTTCTTTGTTTTGGCCAAGTGTAGGAACTTAGTAAGAAAAATAGCGAGAGCAGAAGCAAGCAAAAGGTGACCTATTTTGGTGGATCACGTTCTTTTGTTAGGTATAGACATGAGATGGTAAGTTAATAAATGTATCAATTTCTCATTGTATAATGTATTCATGAAATCAATCTTCACAAGCTACTATTTATTTGTTGCAGCGAGACCAGGAGACCGGTGCACCACCCAGCCCCATTGAGTTATGGCACAAGACGCACGACAATCCCGAGAAGGGTTGGACTGGGCCTGAAGCTCAGCGACTTTATGTAAGTTAGAAAAGATTTATATACCACTATTATGAATTTAATATTAATATAAAATGTTTAAAAGTAGTAACAAATCTTTATGTTTTTTTAGGACTAGATGGTCGAGATGCGTGTTCGGCTGACCCTTGAGGGTGAGCAACCGCCGATCGATGACCAGATACGAGAGACTGTTCTGGGCAAGAGGCGCGGATATGTGCGTGGCTTAGGGAGTGGGATGGAGCCGATGGCATCGTCCTCTACCGTCGAGAGCAATGCTAGGTTTCACGCAGCCATCCAGATAGCTGAGGCAGCCACCCAGAGAGCTGAGGCAGCTGAGAGACTGAATGCAGAGATGAGGGTTGAGATGACAGAGCTCAAGGAGCGGTAGGCCCAGATAGAAACTCTTATGAAGACAATACTCAGCCAGTAGGGAAGCTCTGATCAACCTTGGTAAGTTTTTAAAATTATTTACTTTGGTACATTTATTATTTATAGAAAATGTTACGTAAAACCCCTTAAAAGATTTCGGCCTAACGGCCTACAAACTGCATAACACTTCACATATGAAAATAGACTTGCACGAACTTATTTAATTGTATAAGGATGCAAGTTTCAGCTCCAAAAAGGCCCATTTTGGGGTTTTGACAGACCAAAACTTTGGATATCGGCCTAACCACCCCAAAATCCCATCACACAGCTCCCAAATAATAAAATAGACTTGCATGAACTTACGGCACTTGGTTTGGATGCCCGGTTTGAAACTTATGCAAGTTTCAGCTCGAAAAAGGCCCATTTTGGGGTTTTGACCGACCAAAATGCCAGATATCGGCCTAACTACACCGAAACCCTATCACACACCTCAAAAATGATAAAATAGACTTGCATGAATTTACAGTAATCGGTTCGGATGCCTGGTTTGAAACTTATGCAAGTGTTAGGTCCAAAAAGGCCCATTTTGGGGTTTTGATAGACCAAAACCCCGGATATCGGCCTAATCACCCCGAAACCCCATCACACAGCTCCCAAATGATAAAACAGACTTGCACGAACTTACGGCACTCAGTTCGGATGCCCGGTTTGAAACTTATGCAAGTTTCAGCTCCAAAAAGGCCCATTTTGGGGTTTTGACAGACCAAAATGTCGGATATCGGCCTAACTACACTGAAACCCCATCACAAACCCCACAAATGATAAAATAAACTTTCACGAACTTACGGCACTCGGTTCGGATGCCCGGTTTGAAACTTATGCAAGTTTCAGCTCCAAAAAGACCCATTTTGGGGTTTTGACAGATCAAAATGCCGGATATCGGCCTAACTACACTGAAACTCCATCACACACCTCAAAAATTATAAAATACACTTGCACAAGCTTACGACACTCGGTTCGGATGCCCGGTTTGAAACTTTTGCAAGTTTCAGCTCCAAAAAGTCCCATTTTGGGTTTTTGACAGACCAAAATGCCGAATATCGGCCTAACTATACTGAAACCTCATCACACACCTTAAAAATGATAAAATAGACTTGCACAAACTTACGGTAATCGGTTCGGATGCCCGGTTTGAAACTTATGCAAGTTTTAGGTCCAAAAAGGCCCATTTTGGGGTTTGACAAACCAAAACCCCGGATATCGGCCTAACCACCCCAAAACCCAATCAAACACCTCAAAAATGATAAAATTGACTTGCACGAACTTACGGCACTCGGTTCGGATGCCCGGTTTGAAACTTATGCAAGTTTTTGCTCCGAAAAGGGCCATTTTGGAGTTTTGACGGACCAAAATGCCGGATATCGGCCTAAATATCCCGAAACCCCATCAAACACCTCACAAATGACAAAATAGACTTGCAGAAACTTACAAAAATCAGTTCGGATCAGTGGTTTATAACTTATGCTACTTTATGTCGTTTTTACTATTTATGCATGCAAAAAAAAAAAAAATTAAACTATTCACATTCTATATTTCATATATATTTAATAATTGTTCTAATATATACCATTTAATCTTTATTTCAGATTGATCGGGATTATTGTGCCACCGTTTTTATGTTTTGCATCGGGATTTATTATTTTTATTTATTTATTTTTTCTTTTCATGGACATTTGTAGTTATATGTTTTGAGACAATTTTTTATTTTTCTATTTATTGTTAAATTATACTTTTAAAAATGTACGCAATTAGTATAATATATATTTGAATGTATTTTTCTTTTTTAATATATTCATTTCAGAATGTTTGAATTTTATTGTATATCAAGATGATTGATACAGGTTTAAACAGGAATAAAACAACAAAGAAAACAAAGCAAACATGGTTGGAAAAAGGAAAAAAAAAAAAAAAAACCTTTAGCTACACACAGAAAGGCGTCACTAAAAGTAAAGAAACAACAATGTTAATTCACTATTAGCAACGCACTGTGAGCGACGCTAAAAGGTACTATTAGCGATGCACACTTTGAGTGTCGCTAAAAGATACTATTAGCGACGACCCCGTGTGCGTCACTAAATGTACTATTAGCGACGCACACCAGGTCGTCGCTAATAGTATATTTTAGCGACAAACAGAGTGCGTCACTAATAGTATCTTTTAGCGACGCTCTTTGCCTCTATTTATAATATTTGCGACGCCCATTCCCAATTATTAGCGACATAATTTGTGCATCGCTAATAGTTTCTTTTAGCGACGCTCAGAGGTGTGTGCGTCGCCAATACTATTAGCGACGCCAATATTTGCGACGATGTTAGCGACGCGCAGGTGTGCGTCGCAAAATATCATTAGCGACGCATTTTCTCACTATTAGCGACGCACGCGTGCGTCGCTAATAGTGCCTTTTCTTGTAGTGGGACTTGAATATTACAATGAATAACTTTGTCTAAAAATCTAATGACTTAGAGGTTGATGGAGAGAGGGTTCCATCCCACAACAATTCTCGCAACACGTACGTCGCTAATAGTGCCTTTTCTTGTAGTGGGACTTAAATATTACAATGAATAACTTTGTCTAAAAATCTAATGACTTAGAGGTTGATGGAGACAGGGTTCCATCCCATAACAATTCTCGCAACACTATTATTGCTAGCATTATGCATAAAAGACCATTGCCTACTTATGTTCTTGTAAGTATTATCCATGTTTTACAATCTCACTTTAGCTTCCATTATACCAAGAATGTTAATATGATATTTACCAATAAGGAGTTTTGCACTTTCTTTGTTTAGGGGGTCATTAAGCCCCTTAATATTCCAACAACCCAACTTAATAATTGGGGTTTGGCAGGACTGTGTGCCTAACCATGGGCTTTAGTAGCCACTATATGGAGGGCAATTCCCCATTTCTTTTTATAATCCTTTGCTGAGATGTGTTTGGGCTTTTTGAGTCCCTTGCAATTCTGGTGATGGTAGGATTCTCCTTAATTTTCATTTAGACTTTATAACTCAAAAAATGCATTATTGTCAATAATCATTGGTCCTACAGTGTTAGCTTGAGGGGTACTACTAGCTTTATTGATTTGATTAACCACTTTTTCTTTTAGTTTGGCTTTGGCCTGGGGCTTTGATTGAGAAGGGGGCTAGGGTTAGGATATTTGAGAGGGGAATGGTTTCTGGGGATTGAGATGATTGAAGGTCAGAAAAGCTAGTTTGGTTTGGGAGATGTTCAGGGAGAGGAGGAGTAATTGGGGTAGGTTGGTTGTCATAAGCTTCCAAGTGGGGCCCATTTTGTCTAGGATTAGGATTTCGCTGCATTGCTGCATTGGATTTCTAGGGCAATTCTCCTTTTTGTGGAAAAAAACATGCCAGTCATCATAGGTCCTAGGTAACCACTTGTAATCTATTTTTTGCTAGTAAACTTCCCCTTGCCATTACAAATAGGAACCTGAGAGGTAACTCTTTTCTAGATTCAATTCCAATGCACACCCTTGCATAGAACAACCTTTCTTTAGTGGCTGTTAGCTGATCTGTGAATAAAAGGGTGCCAATAAAGCTTGGTATCTTGCTTAACATAATACCATACCTGTAATGCAGCTTTAAACAGGGCATCTTATCCAGACAAGGACCTTTGTGTGACATATTCACGTTTAAAAGACATTAAAGGACTCCATGGTTTGAGGATAAAAGGATAATTATCAAAAGACCAAGGTCCCATTTCCATAATTTTGAATTTGTCAACTTTATTTGTAAAATCAAATATGAAAACTCCTATGTCTAGGAGATATCAATTTTGTCTAATCCCTTACATTTTATGGATATGAAGGTTTACATTACTTTAAATAGGGGATTCGTCCCCAGGTTATACCCAACTAGTGTATTTCTCCATCTTTTTATTTCTAATTAATAATCTACTTCATCTTCATAGACACTGCATTATTCGTAAATATCATTTGAGTTCTCATGGTTAGCAAGAAGGATGTCCGTCCAAGGACCACTAGGAGGTTGATTTTTAGTTTGCTCTACATCAATAGTGGTTAGGAGGAGGATAGGAAAGCCAGTAACTTTTTCTAAATTAAATTTTGGGTTAGGTGGGGCTGCTTGATTGCTAGTTGGCTAAATTGGTTTCTCATTGTTCCACACAATTGGGATAGATGGTGGTCTGACAAGGTATAGGGGGAGGTAAAAGAGTTTACTTGAGATAATGAGTTGGTAGGAGCTAGAATAACCAACTTTTCCCTTGGTTCGCGTGACTTGCACTAGTGTCACCTTACCCTACTAGAATTCACCTTCTTCCATATCTTTAATAAGAAAATGAATAGTGAGAATGAAGCCTCTTCCACCATATAAACCTCTGCCAACAATGCCCTTCCCTCTATGAGGGTAGGAACCACCTCTTGAAGGAATGCATGGAGAAAAGTAAGAATAGTCATTGTGATGGTTGGTGGCTTGGGCTCTTAGTCAAAGAAGTTCAATCTCTATTTCTTCATGGCTAGCTCTAAGGGAGTTAACTTTAGCACTGAGGCTAGCTATTTGCCTCGCAATTTCCCTTTGGGCAATCTCAATGGCTTTTCTACTTTGTTCATCAATTGTCTCTGGGACAATGGTGCCTTCATAGCTATACAAATCTTCTTTTTGAGAGGATTCATCAATTGCTTCTTCAACACCAATCATCTCATAGGAGGTTGGTTGTTGGTTATCCTCTATTATGGTGACATTGGATAACTTTAGATGGGGGGATTTAGTGAAGGGGTTGAGTGGTGGTTGGGTGGTGAAGGGGAGGCTCGGATGTTAGTTGATGTGTTAGTGATCTTGGAGTGGGCTTTAAAGGTGAGTTTAGGAGGTTTCTTGCACTTCCTAATTAAGGGGGTTTCTAGCCGGGTTTGGGGTGGTGGTTTGGAGGGGAGGTAGGTGAGGCAGAGGGGGGTGGTTTGGGGTGGCGGAGATGGCCGTGAGTAAAGGGAAGGGGAACCTAGCTGGAGAGAATATTGTTTTTTTTTTTTTGGGTCCTCCTCTATTAAATTGACAAGTCATCGTGCTCTTTCTCCGAAATTTTAGCCACTTACAAGCCTATATAACTCATCAATCAAAGATTGTATAGATGCAATATATATTTTCATATTGATTTATCCAATTTATTGTCTAACATGTTGATCAAGGTTTTCTTTTTTTTGGGAAGAATGATGATGTTGTATAGAATTACTCATAAAATGAACAAATGGCAGGAAAAAATTAAAACCACGAATGCAACATCACACAGTACAGTACTATAGTCACAAATTTTCCCCGTATTATGTTTCATTTGCAGACAACTAATGATATATACATAAAAGAAATATATAATGTTAATCTTTTAGAAGAATCTGCAGACCAGGAAACATACCATGGTGAAATCGGAGTTGACCCGTTCATTCCCATATCCATGATGAGAGGCATAAATCAGATGAATTGTCAGACAATTTAGGGGTTGTTGGGACAATTCTTGCTATATATGATGCTTTGAATTGAAGAATGTAAAGAAAGTCAAGCAAATAACTAACAGTACCCTTATAATATTTAATCTCCATATAATACTTGAAATGAAACTTTGTCTGGTCCTTACTGTTATAAATTACATATCTATTTAAAGCTATTGGATTATATTGAGTGGAAGCTTTTAAGAACCAGTGCTGCTTTTATTTGGTTGGCTATCATCATTATTTTGTGAATCAAGATGAAGAAACCTCGAATTAACAGTCGGTAGAGACGATTTCAATGGTGGACTAACTGAATGAAGAGATGACATGAGAGGATTTGGTGGGATATCTTGTGAACTTGAGCTCAACAACTGAAAGGGGTTGGTTTGCCTTGGGTCACTCTCTGCTGGAGTGGTAATATATGGAGGGTATTGATGAAAAAATGATGGTGAAGCTGCAGAAGGATAGAAAAATAACTGAGGCACAGATGGGAGAGCCAATGAAGATGGCAGTGGTACAGAATGACTTGTATGAGGATCTTCTGCTTGGGATTGTAATCCATGGCTTCCAAATTGAGATAAAGATAAATTTGAAGGCTCCCAATGACCATAGGAGTTGTATGGCACAGAATTGTTTAGAAAGTTTGGAAAGGAAGAATGGTTGGGTATTGGAAAGAGTTTCTCAACAGCAGTACTTTCTCTTTCAACTTGCTTACACTTTGCTCTCAAAGTAGTATCTATATCCCAAGCTTTTGATTTTTCCATGGCTTGAGGTTCTCCAACATTGTAATTGATGTCAATCCCTTGCTTGCTGGATAGAAAAGACTGAGTTCCTCCATCCCTTATGTATGCTTGATTTACATTAAGAAAGGGAGAGAGAGAAGATTGAGAGGCATTCGACTCATGAGAAACTAGTGTCGGTTGATGGAGCTGAGTACTGAAATTTCCTGGTGGCATTTGGAGCGGAGGAAGCTTGTCAATTTCTTGTTTAGTAGCATCAAGCAACCAATCTACAACCTTGCTAGGCTGACTAAGACCAAGCCTGTCCTGAATATCATATAACTGAATTGCAGTTTGCACTGAAAGCCTAATCCGCCGGTCTCTCAATCCCCTTATGGTGCAAACCTTGCTATGCCTGTCTTTTCCTCCAAAGGAACGCGAAACACGCACAATCCTAGGGTTTTTAAATCCTGACCATTGTCTTGAACTAGATGATGCCTTAGAGAACTTGCTATCGTCTGTTCTACCTTCTAGCTTCGCTTGAAGATCTTTCTTGAACTTGTGATCATCTTCTCTCATCATTGAGCTGCAAGGAATCAACTAAAATCCGTGAAAATTTTCCATTTATTTGTAGATGTGTTAACTTTCTTCCATATTGTCTCAAATGGAATTCTCTTAATTTGTTATATCAATTTCTAGCAATCTTTTGTAACAATCTGTTGTGTGATTCAAAGACGTATAAATAAAAAGTGAAACATTTCTAACTTTTCCATTACAGGTATGAGAATGATCGAATCCACCAAGCATCTGCAAATTCTAGGTAAAATAAAGCGATATCTTACAGATTTTAGTTTCAAATGCGTATAACATAGAATCAAAATACCAAATAATTGAACATGATTGGAATCAAGTTTTCTGATGATGGAGTATGCATTTTATATTGAAATCAGTTTAACAATTCATATTCAAGAGTTTTCATAAAGAACTCAAGTAGTAGTTAGATTAATTTTAGGGCTGATGGAAAAAAAGTCATTCAAATTATGCCAATTTAACTTAAAAACAAATTAAGGAATTAAAGTTCTAGAAAAGATGAATCTGATATAGTTGGAGTTTATATATATATATATATATATATATATACAAAGACTTATGAAAGAAATGATTGAGATCATTCGATGAACTTACATTAAGTGGAAATTTCATGCATCTTGCAGCTGATCAATCTGATTCTTGATTGTAAAATATATCCAAGGAGGAGGAAGAAAGGAGGAGGAGGAGGAGCTCTCAGTGATGTCAAAGTCCTCTTTAAGTTCAGTTTTAAATCCAAATGAGCAGTGTAAAAAGTTCAATGTTAAAATCTAATTCCTTTGCAGATAATAAACTTATTAGTTAAGTTAAAAAATTTTGGAAAGAAAATATGCTAGAATCTTACCGCGTCATGTTGCAGCACTGCCGGAAAGAAAAAGAAAAAGGTATGGCGCATTTGATACCACATGGCGTCGTTGTATGTTGACACATCAATTTGACAGGTTTGCAGGAATTAATCAACATATTCATACCACACACTGAACAGCCATCGGCTTAATATTGAATTAATGAGTTGTGTTGGTCATCACTGCATTTTACATTTTGGTAATTGATCAGTACTACTCATATAATTGAATGTACACAAGTAAGGTAGACAGTTAAGTTCAATATGGGGACCATCCAACACATATTAGAAAAGAAGTGTTAATGCTTTATTGACAACTACAAATAGCTTTATCAGTGAATTCACAGCTAGCATGAATTCAAGATTGCATGCCTAGCTCAACAAAAAGAAAGCATGATGTTGAACCCTTTCTTTTGACAACATATCCCTTATTTCATTTTTGGGCTAAGTAATTTCAGAAAATGGAAATTAAGAGATTGTCTCATTTCTGAGCTGAATTACAAGCCAACAATATCTGATGACAAATAGCTACCTTATAGAGGAGGGACCAACATAGGTTCTTAAAAGCATTCACTTAGTGCTTCAGAGGACCACAAATATTTAGCAGTAAGATTTAGATGAAGCAAGTTGGACTTTACAAAGTTAGGGAAAGGATTTAATCAGTTTATCCTTCCATATATTTTTTTTCTTTTTTATTTAAATTATAATTTCTATTAGTTAGAAAGAAGGAAAAAAAGAAGCTTCTTTTAAGATAAAAGTCCTATTGGCAATGGAGGACAAAGATTTCAACCCTCCAAGATGCCAATTGCCGACAATTTTGAATTTTTCATTTTGCCTTTTGACCCACATTAATTGACTTGATCTGTCAAATATTTAAAAAGGAATTGTGCAAGTTTCCTTCATTACTAGCAGACCTTGTACCCTTTACTTCTAACAGTAGATAGTATATATAGCTAAGAGAAAAAAGTTAACTTCAAAACTTTAACCTACTCAACTAGCTAGTCTATTGTGTACTCCGAGATGAAAGGTTTCATCATGAGCTCCCAAAGTTTCTGTGAAACAAGCAGAAACCCTAGAAATAGTACTTTGTAGCTTCTTACCAAAAAAAAGGTCCTTCCCTAAAGCATGCAAGAAAATGAGCATTAGGGCTTCATTCTATGAGCTTTACTCGAAAAGTATGGTTTGTAACAAGATAGGTAATGGCTTCAGTAGCATAATTAAGCATTATATTGTCATATAAATCCCACAAAAAGGTAAAATAAAATATAAAGAAAAGTAAATAATAATAAAATCCCAACACTGCTTCTATGGAAAAACGTAAGTATAATACTTTGGTTGTGTCTGTCTCAGGGAGAGAGAGAAAGAGAGAGTTCTTTTCTTTTAACTTATTTAAAAAATGAAAGAAAAATTAATAAAAGAAGAAGAAGAAGATCCATACCGCGCACGTTTCCCTATTGCATGCCTGTGAGCAAGAAACCCTAAGAATTAGAACTTAGCAATAGCCTGCTTTCTTTGTTCTTGTCTTTTCTTCTTAGTTTAGTTTTGTTTTGCTAAGGGCTGCTTTTTTTTTTTTTTTTTTATCACCGAAAGAAAAGGAATTTATTGATGTAAACAGGTAGTACAAGAGTACACAAAGATACATCAATTAATAGGAAACACAAATAAAACTAGATCACCCTAAGTTCATAAGGGATGAATTGAAACACCCTAAAATGAAAAGACTTCATCTAAACAACACTCATACATAATAGGCAAGTAACCAGCACATTGAAACAACATTGAGGACTAATAATACATCTGCAGCACAATAAAGGGTAGCGGCAGATGCATTATTCAGCCAAAAGAACACCAACAGCCCTCTCTTTGTAGGGGCTATTCCCTGTTGTTTTTTTCCTATTGGGTTTCTAATAAATGTTTAATTACCAACAAAAAAAATAATTATACCAACTGAATTCCCTTCCTCTGCATGTATGTGCGTTTTTTATATATTTGTCTCTATATGTGCACCCCACTCCCTCCAGCTTTATTACAAAAATCCTCATATAACTCAAGACAAAAAACGCATATGCTGTCATCAGTTGTAAAAATGGAAAATTCTCCTCTCTCTGAAAGCAGGAAAAATGGTGGGCATCAAGAGAAGGGTTGAAACTTCTGTGAGCTTTTTAGGGTACATTAATTAATAGGCAATAATAAATGGACCCCAGATTTCAGACAGTACTGTCTCAGACAACAAATTGTTATCTGTTTCTTCTATATATGAACCATTATGTCATGGCAGTACTCTTCTTCTCTGCCCAACGGAAAAGGAGTGTATACATACATATACACACACACACACATATATATATATATATATTTATATATCTGTGTGTGTGTGTGTGTGTCTATCGTGCAAGTTTTTCTTGTCGTACGTGTAAATATATGCTTGGGATTGTTTAATCAATCAGATAGCAGTAGATACAAGTGGGCGACAGGATCAACAAAACAATACCGTAGTACTAAAGACGTGGCAAACACTGATTGGGTGCAAGCCAATTTGTTGCAGGTATATCCACATATTGAACATGAGTAAACAACATGTTAATTAGGATATTGAAATAATTGGGGCCGTTGTGTGTGCATTAGAGTAACTGGTTGGGTCTGAGGTTTTAACCATGACCTGACATTAGTGTTTATAGCACACCATGGAAAGTGATGGTTGGGAAATTGAAACATTCAACTGGTACTGGTTCGAGGTTTTCGGAGGTCGCGGATGTGAGCAACTTAGTTTTCTTTAAAGATTTTGGGTACGGGGTGGGGGATTTGGGAGGAGTGGTTTGAATAAAGAGCTTTTCTGTCATATAAAAGTGGGATAATTAGACCCAAAGTCTTCCCTAATATCGAGAATCTTCGTTGTAATGTCTAATGTTATACTAATTTTTCATGTTAGAATTATTAAGAAGCTAAGGATAATGAATATCATGAATTTAATATAAATAAAATTTTATTATGATATCTAATAATTATAAAAACTTTTCTTATGTATTATAAAACAAATAAAAAATATCAATATAATATATAATAATTTTTAATTGTATAAAATAATTTTAGTTAAAATTATAACATTGTCAATCACAAATTTCGTACAAAGAGATAATAATATGTATATTTTTAATATAACAAAGGGAAGATTAGTGTAAAAACATTGAAAATATAAACTTTTATGAATACTACTTAAGTTCCAGACTAAAGAAGAAATCTTCTATCACCCAGATGCATGTACTAATCACATTCTATCATGTATATATGTAATGAACAATTATTTGTTTATTTTATTTGATTCCATTGTTAAAAATAAAGAATCTTATGATATTCATATAATAATATATATATATATATATGATAAATTAAAATTATGACACGTACCTAAATAAGACAAGATTTTTTTCATTTGATATGGAGAAAATGCCTTTAACATAAGAGTAGTTTTCAATTTCTGAGAGAGAAAACTCATTTAAAAGTAGAACTCCATGGAAGTCGATTAGGTAAATAGGGTGGGAGACTAGGGAGTGATTTTTTTTTTTTTAGTTTTTGTATCAACAAAAAAAAAGAATTTTATTGATGAAAATAGTGTACAAGACATACAACCTCGACACATCAATAAAAGAGAGACTTAGTGCACAGGATATCATGGTCACAATGCTTCATCCCAACTAAAGTGATGCTTATGCCATAAAAAATAGTTATGACATATGCCAAACATTATGTACACTGCATATATATATATATATATATATATATATATATATCAAAGGATATGAATTCTTCTTTTACCTTTTATGTGAAAGACAACACAACCCTCGTAATTATCTGCCTCTTCAGTGTAATTTCAGATGGATTTGAGACGATGGAGTAGTTTGTGAAGAGAATTACATTTTCCAAAATTCATACATCCTTGTACATTTCTAATCAATTTTAAAGCAAGTTCTCTGAGTGTGAGCTGTACATCTGCTTTACGTAGGCCAAAGAATCATTTTATGGCTTTACTTGTTAGCTTTATATATACATTTTATTAATTTATTCTCTAACAATTAAATGACATATATATATATATGTCATATATAACATTTAATAATTTATTCTCTAACAATTAAATGACAAATATATATATATATATATATATATATATATATATATATATAAAACAAGGGGCTAGGGGTAGAGTTGTCAATGGATCGAAGCTCGATCCGATCCATTAAGTCCGGATATGGTTTTAGAAATAGTGACCCGACCCGATCAGACCAGACCCGACCCGAATCCGGTTATCTCAAATACAAATGGATCGGATATGATATAGGCTAATCCGATCGGTTTATATATATATATATATATATATATATATATTATAATTTTAAACGGATCGGACTGAATTAACGGATCAAATATCCGGTTATTAACGGATTCGGATACGGATTAACATTTGCCTGATCCGTCAGATTAACGGATTGAATTCAGATCGGCTCTGATCCAGTCCGAATCCGATCCGTTTACAGCCCTAACTAGAGGTGGCCATGGCCCCCTAAAATGCTGATATTTGATATTTTATTTCTATTTTTTTATTAAAAAAGTTTAAAAAATAATTAGGAATTGTCTTTCCAAAATTTTTCATTTTTCTCACAAGAGGTTTCTTGAAATTTTTATTTTTATTTTTTGTCCATCTTTTGTTAATGGTCTGGATCCATTTCTCTTTGGAACAATTAGTTATCTAATATGATATCATAATTCTAATTTTTAGAAATATTGGGTTTAAGTCTCTTCTATCTCATTCAATGCAAGATTTACACTTCTTACCTTGTTAGGTAAGGATTTACAGACATAATTTTTCTAGTACTGTTTTAATTTTAATAAATTAATTTAGTCATTCGTTTAATGACTTTCAACATAGATTTCCCCTGATTTTGAAGCTGTCACAGAACACTTCTTCAGTAGATTATATCATGATCATCAACAGACATTGAACCACTGTTGGAAGTCTACAACAATATTTCTTCTAATTTAACTTCTTGTTGCAGATAATTAAGGCAAATGCAAATTAAATGTAAGCAATTGAATTATAAATAAAAAAACTGAATGCAAACCAATAGAGGGGCCTAGCATTCATCTGGTAAATTACTATCACCATCACAACTATTATCCACAGCTATCATCATCATGACTCATTAATGATATCAGTGGGATATATATCAGAGAGAGAGAGAGAGACTCTAGTGTTCGGTGGAATGAGAATAATGGTTAGGATAAAAATGATGGGATGAATCATGTGAAGAGCATCCAAAAATTTGAAAGAGTAAAAGTAAAGATTTTGATTCTAGTAGAAGAATAATACAAAATTCTACTCCCTTTTTGACTTTGTTTTTGTCTCTTTTTTTTTTTTGGTATGCTCATGCAGTTATTTCTCTTACATGCTGCACGCTGGTAGTGACAGTATGCCAATCCCCTAGAAGAGAAAAAGAAAAGTTAGACGTGATGAAAGCAATGATAAATGCGTGCCGTCAATAATACAAAAGCTAGCAGACAACTGTACGTCCTTGTGGTGTATTTCTTAAGTGGATCGGTCTATAAATTAAATTTATAAATCAAGAAAATTACAGTTTATCAAATGGTCAAAAAAAATTCTTTTAAAGCCAAACAATTTATTCATATTACAGATTGTAATTGTCCATAAATCATGTTTATACAAGAATTTTTCAGCCTTATAGTTGCTTGTTCCCTCCCCCCCCCCCCCCTTTTCTCTCTCTCTCTCTCTCTTTATATATATATATACATACACACATATGTACTCAGCTACCTCTCATGAAAGGGTAGCTTGTTCATCTAAAATATTAGGACCCACCATGCCAAGATGGCCAGATAACAACTACACAAAATGCGCATTTAGCTGAACTGTTTCAAATCATATAACATGTGAGCTGTATGAGAGGCTACTAGGCCTCTGTGTCTGTGTTCTTTTTTCTGTCCTTTTCTTTTTCCCATACTACCAAAAAAAAAAGAAGAAAAATCATATAATATGTATATGATACATACACACATCATTATCCCCTAATCGTCATGGCAATAGCAAGTCAATTACAAATAGCTATCTCTCAACGAATCCCATTATTTTGCTTCCTGTTAATTGAAGCGAAACGCATCAATTGCTAAATATTGGTAAAGCGTTTAAATATGCATCAGAATGATAAATGAATTAGGTTACACTGATCTTCAAGGACTCACTTTATATTGGTAAAGCATTTGTATTTGCACCAAATGATAATTACTTGACTCAAAACGCATGAGATGAGAGAAGAATGTATAGCTTTTGAGTTCTCATACAATTAATAAAGCTTTCATTTTTTATTTTTCATTTTTTTAAAGAACTGTGACCTCTTCTTTGGAAAGATACAGTGATGTCATTTGATCAAATGACACTTAAGGAACTTTATTATAAAAAGCCCTAATTAAGGATTCCACTCATATGTCATCAATCACTATATACCATACATGTGTATAGTAGATATTTAAAAAATAATTTCGTATTATTTTTTTAAATGAAATTAAACCAATTTATCGTTTCAATGACAAAAAATAACTAAAAAGGTTAATCCTAAGAGGTTGCCCAAGCGATAAAGACTTGACAATTAAATTTAAGGTTTTAAGTTAAAGTCTTTTCTGGGCTCACTTGATGTTTATTCGATCGTTAATTTCAGGGTCTTAAAATTAGTTGAGGTACATGTAAGTTAGTTCGAACACTCAGTTATCAAAAAAAAAAGAACAAATGTAATTAAGAAGGTTGATGAATTAATTTGATTAAAGAGCATGTATTGAAATTGAGTTCACTAATTAAATATTGCACATCACTGAAGAATCTTGCAAAAAGGACTTATTAACTAGTTTCAATTAAACATCGAATTGCATTTTGGCTGATTCGATGGGTTAATGGACTTTATGGCCTACCATGACTTAACTAATCAATTAGGACGAGAAACCTTTGGGCTGTATGAAGCCTAGCAGCAGATTGATCATCCAAGAGCATGCTTTCTTCAGAAGTGACCACTGACTGAAATGGAGACAAATAGGCAACTCTTTACTTGTATTAAATTAAGATGGGGTAATCAACTCCCGAGAGTAGTTCAATTAAAGCATTAAAAAAAATAAGTATTCAAAGAATGCGAAATTTCTGCTTCAATATTACTGTACAACTCTCTTTGTGAAGAGAGACTTATTTACAGTACAGCTATGCAACTGAAAATTTCAATTAGTGGAGTCGGTTTCATGTCACTCAAAAAGAAGACGAGATCATTAGTCAACAAGTTTCTGTGCCTAAAGACAAATTGTCTAGTCTCTTCCCTAAGCAAATAGTGAACTGGTCCAACCAATAACGACTTGGGTTTTAATTGGCGGGATTGATAATGCAATAAGTAATCATCTTGGGAAAATATTGTCAAATGTAGAGGGGACCTCTCCTCCCCTTGCATGCACCTTTGCTATACATTACTTTGACATTACGAAATGAATGAAAAACAATTATTAACGCTGACTTAACATAGTTCCTTTATTGTTGTTAATTATTAGATTGCATTGCGTAAGTTGAACTCTTTTAACTGATAATATATATATATATATATATGCTAGTGACGGATAAATTACTCTGTTAACGACATAATATACAATATATATTCATCAAATTCTTAATTCTTAATCCTGATTTGTTGTAATTGATGTTGTGATTTGTATCTGCAGATTCGGCATGATTTCCAGCTCAAGTAATTTTGTGGCTAAAATTCCAATATCAGTCTTCTTCTTCTCTTGGTGCCATGGGGAATAAGGTCCATTCCTTTTTCTTAGAGTTGTCGATTGTAAGGAGCTTATTTTTTCCATTTCAACGGGAAGCTGATTTTCTTTGCTTGGGTTGCTGCAGCTTTCCAGGGCTTGAACATGGCTGAATTTAAAGGTGACTTACTGATACCTGCTTGTTTTATGGAAAGATGCTAGAAGCTACAACTAGTTATGGCATCAGAGGTTTTATCTTGCTGGAATTTTGGAGGGTTTGGAGCAAGATGGATTGTTCGGTTTTTCTTTTTCCTTTTTTTTTTTTTTGTTGATGCTAAAGAGTATTTGTATTGTGTCCTTTGCTCAAACAACTCAGGATTATTGGTTTTTTGAATATTGTAATATTAGAGTATTTGGGTAATTGTTGGGAGTTTTCCCTCCTCTCATTCTTCATCTTGTTTACTTTATTTTTATGTTTGTATATGATTAGCTTATTGTTTGGTGTCAAGTTAGTTGAGATGAGACTTATTAGTAATGATGCTTAATACTTCATCCTTATTGATGTTTTAATTTGTATCTCTTATACAACTTTTGTTTCATTAATATTATTCCTCTTTCTTTTGCAGATAAAATATATATATATATATATATATGCGCTAGTGAGCTGCGGGCTCTATGTGCATGAGATCTGC
Source organism: Nyssa sinensis (assembly GCA_008638375.1). Taxonomy (NCBI): domain Eukaryota; kingdom Viridiplantae; phylum Streptophyta; class Magnoliopsida; order Cornales; family Nyssaceae; genus Nyssa; species Nyssa sinensis. The sequence continues at coordinate 12,949,922 of CM018036.1, read as the reverse complement.
CTTGGAGTACTCAAAAGGAAATACTTAAACTTAATTAGGCATGCATTCTGATATAATATCCAAAATAAATTGCTTGTTTGTGTGTGTGTGAGAGAGAGAGAAAGAGAGAGACACAGTTGTGGCAACAGAGGCATTAAATTCCTTGGCTGCAATTCAGCCCCAGAAGAAAGTGCACGATTCCGATGTTTCAAGTCCTTGTTGCTGGTGGTAATTCTAGAGCTCTTTGAAACTATTAGGCTACCCGATGTTTCAAGTCCTTGTTGCTGGTGGTAATTCTAGAGCTCTTTGAAACCATTCGGCTACCAACTTTCAAAGCTGTGCATTATATATTGGTGGCGTGTGTTTTGAAATGGCCTTTGAGGTGGTGGTGTTGTGGGGTTAACTATGATAAATTATACTAACCTCCTCTAGTTCTGATAATTATATTGATCTAAAATTTTATTTATCTCTCTTAATTTGTTTGACAATATACTAATATTCTCTTCTATCATTTTTTTTTTAAATGATAAAATTGTCTCTTTTATTTATTTATTTTTATATTTTTTTAATTTTGATAAACTTTTTCTAACTTTCTTTAAAAGATTTTAGTATTATTTTATTTAATAATAAATTTGAGGTAAATAATTTTATTTTATTTTATATAAAAATAAATTTAAGGTTTTTATCAATATTTATTTAGAAAATGAAACAAATTTGGTCAAAATTTAAAAATTTGAGAAAAAAAACATGAAAGGGGTAGTTTTTTCATTTACAAAAAAATTGAATAGAGGGGAGATATGTATATTGTGAGATAAAATAGAAAAAGTTAATGCAATTTTAAAAACTTTAAAAAAGATAAACATGAAAGGGGTAAAAAACCTCATAAAATGTCAATGTAATTACCCTTTTAACAATTCATACCAATTACATTGCTCTCTTCTGTATCAAATAAGCCGAACTAAGTCTCTGGCCTCTCTCTTTCTCTCTTTCTATATATATATATATATATATATATATATATATATATATATAGATATAGGCTTAGCAAAACAATTACGAAAGAGTAAAAATCCTAATATAAAAATTATGGGCCTAATAAAGCTATCTTTATGTTGAGTAATAAAAGACTTGTACCAAAAATTATTATTATGAGACTTTATGATCCCAAAATAATGCAATAATTATTTTATTAAAAATTTAATTATTTTATTTTATTTTTATCAAAATTATAACAATTTCCTACTTTTAATAAAAGTAAAATATAATTAAACCTTTCAAAAAATTATATACATGCATGTAAATAAAACTTTTGAGCAATATTACACTATGCAATAGGTGTACGTGTCTTCTAAACTTAAATTTTACTTAATTTTAACTATTTCCATATGTAGGATCATACTGAAATACACCTTGAACTAAATCCTTTCAACAAAACTTCATCAAGTCACTCATATAGCATCGATGTAAGACTCACTAGTACAGGCTTGTACTATTTATGGTCATGCATTTGATCTTGGATTTTGTGAGAGTTCTAAAGAATAGTCCAAGCCTCATGGTTGCGGCCTCATGACAACTCCCACTTAGGTGAGTCGTCTAAGGGTACATGTGTCCCTATATCTCCCGGAGAGAATGTCTGACTCTGGCTCATTCAAGAAAAATCCCTTCCTACATGTTACCACATAAAACAGTCTACATTAGGGATGAGCATTTTATTTTATTTTATTTTATTGACTCATTGTATAAAGTGTTGGATACTTAAGCCATGTTGCATGAACTGTTTCCACCTATTGAATCTCCTTTATGGGTTCTGAATCATAAAAGTTGGGTTGCCTCCCTATGTAACTTCTATGTGAGTGTAGGCCTATCTTCTTGATAGATATGGATCTAGTCTCAGTACCAATCCTATTTTTTCTCAAACGTGGATCTAACTTTTTAGAGCTAGTCCTAAATTATTTTACCAAGACAATTAGTTTCATGGACCTTTCAAATAAATGTCTAACTTTTTTATAAAATGGCCCTGTAAATTTGGTCCATATGTTTTAATCGGGACAATGTCTTATATGTTTTGAGTAGTCTATTAACTAAAATCCAGTCCAATAATCTCAACAAATCCAATCACACTTGGAGACCGATAATCTTATCACTAAGAATTACATATCCCATGACCAATAATAATCTACTATTAGGAACCACCTTTTAATTTAATATTCTTGACCAAATGATCAAGTGTTATGCCCCCATCATTCTAGAGATTTATTTCCAAATCTCATTTTCTTGTAGTTAATAATCTCTTAGGAACCACATATTTTATAATTCTAAGTTGTGACTAGTACTACTCCTTTAATTACTAAGAACCACTTTAATTTGATAAAATAAAATACATGGCCAACAACCTTTTAATTTTTTAGGAACCACTACAATTTAATTTGATAAATATGACTAGTAATCTTACACCTACTAGGAACCAAAATATGTCTTAACTTGTGGCTAGTAAACATTATACTACTAGCTAGGGGCCAATTTTTTATAATTTAATTTCTCAATTGTTTTGTTTGCTAAATTGAAAAAGATATATACCCCCCACAATTTTTTATATTTTTTTTCTAGATTATACATCTAATCATCTTTTCTCAAGTCTAATATGAAAATTCATCTACTAAGCCACATGCTTATCGATCATAGTTCGCTTGTTATAAGTCTAAACTAAGTATAATGTTGAAAATAAAGACCATAAAATAAAAAAATAAAATAAAATAAAAAGAAGACACGTGCACCAAGCTAGAGGGAAGGAACCAAGAAAATCCCAGTTCTCAAAACAAAAATGTAAATTTTATTAAATTTTGAAACGACCTTTCCATGCAAGTGCACTTGTCAATACAATGACCAATTTACAAAGTATCTGTCATTGGCCCTCTAACAATAAAATTACTTAAATACTTTCCCTGACTATTATTTTTATTTTGTTATATATATATATATATATATATTATTTATATTAGTTCTCTAATTCCACTATGCCACCACACTATCCTCGATACAGTTGAGCACCAATGATAAGAAATTCCGGGAAGCTAGTTCTCATTGATGGACTTCTCTTATAGTAGTATGGTAAGGACCTTGCACTAGATAAAGACTATCACTGCCTCCCCTTGCCCCCTCTCCGAGCCACGGATCCCTATCACTGAAGTTATCTCCTTCGGCGACATAAATCTACCTCTCCATTTGTTCTTCGTCGAAACCCTCCCAAAACTTGAAAAAAGTTAACCTTAACATCCTTCCCCTCCTTGCACATCTTCCCCCACAGAGCTCAAGTCATCCACATTTCCCTGACCCCCTCTCCCTTCAACTTTCTATATCCAATGTAAACCTATAGGTTGACTTATTCCCCCACCACAACGTGATAGGAGGACCTCCATAGGTTGATTGTGATATCAACTCCATAGATAGCCCTCTCTCATCATCCCAAAGTCTTTGAATGAGCAAAGGCTGAGAGCAAATGCTATAAGTCAAGGTGTTGTAGCCAAGTGTATAACAAAAATCCAGGTTAAGGTAGAGATTCTCACAAAAACTATCCAAGACCATGGGAAAGCTTAGGAAGTCATGTCCAAAGCTAGTCCCAACTATGGTTTGCCTCATATGCATGACAACGCCAAAATACCCAACATCGTTTCCATAAGGGGAAGAAATGTCACTCAATGGGTTGTTAGTGGGGGTAGAGGAAGCCAAAATAGAATCGGATTAAAACCTGCATCCTTTAGAAGCTCTTTCATTGAATACCACCCTCAACCAATGAAGAATCCAATAATAGATACCATGGAAGATAAGGAAATTCCCCATGGTGAAGCTGCGATTAGACCCTAAAGCGCCTCCTAGTTGAAGGAGCCAGTCAATGTTGAGTGCGCTACACTCTTTTTGCAGGTCCATGTGACCAAACCCAACCACCTCCTTGCTCCTTTTCATAGAGCGTTGAAAAGCCTTTCAACTACTCACCCCAACCACCCCCAAACCAACTTTCCTTCCCTTTATAACTACCATTACCTTGAATAACCATAACCACAAACATACCATCCAACCTAACAAAATAAACATTAGGTCTGGAAAGATGTCTTGTTAGCCAATAGGGTAAAGACCAACAATCTTCAACTGGAATACATAGCCCTTGTTATTGAAAGTGGTGACAACAGAATAGAATGTGGTCCTAAAGATTTTCAATAGGAGGTTGACAGGTGGAAATAATGCACTAGTGGGTTACGTTCTTGGTGCCAAACCTCCTTTCAAAATCATGCTAAATTTCATAAACAAGAAGGTGAAGGGCCAAGGAGGTAGTGGATATGTATCTTTTTGATATATGGATATACATATTTGATTTCAAGAGTGAGGAAGACAAGCTAAATATTATGGAAATGGGACCATGGACTGTTGAAAATAAGCCCTTCATTTTAAAACTTTGGTCCTCTAAGCTCTCCTTGGACCGTGAATGTGTTATGAGAGTCCCTATTTAGGTCAGATTCCCTAGGCTAAAGTTACAATAGAGGTCGGGATTAATGTTAAACAAAATTGAAAATAGCGCATAGGTGTTCCCATGTTTATGATAGGCTAACAACTAATAGGAATAGACTCTCCTATGTGAAAGTGTGTATTGAGATTAAGGCTTACAAAAAACTATTTTTTCAAGTCCCTATATACATTAGAGATGGGGAAATATTTTGGAAAAGGGTTAACTATAAGTGGGTTCCCAAGAAATGTGAAGATTATAAGGTGTTTCGGCATAGTAGGGAGAGATGCGCCAAAGCTTCCATCAATAGGATTAGGGTCCAACAACCCACTACTAATGGTCACCATGAGAATCTTGTACATTCTATTCCCAATTCAAATAACTTAGGCCATTCTGGAAACCAACCCCACAAGGCCTATAGCCAATACTAATGCAAGCTACCCCCTCATCATGTCCAAAAGTAACTTGAAACTAACCCCACTAGTCCCTTGGCCAACACCCCTATAACCCTTCCCCAAATCCTAAACCAAATTTTAACTTGAACCAATCCCAATCAAACCCAATCCCTCCTCCAAATCCCAAACCAAACCGTAACCAACCAGTTGGGATCATCATCAAAGAAAACCACCCCCCATCCTACCCCTCACATGGATATTCCTAAAAATTCTAAGAACCCATTTGAAGCCCTTAATAGAATAGATGAAGACAACCTCCCTCCCACGGTCAACTCCCCCAATGGTAGCCACAAATATGGGAATAATTTCAAAAAAGATAGTAAGAAAAGAGGGAATAATTCTTATACTAAGACAACCTTCAAAGGCTTAGGGGGCAGCTCATCCTCTAAAAATCAATGATTAGAATTGGAAGTTGGAATATCAAGGGGGAATAATGACCCTTGTGAAGCATAGAGAAGCTAAAGTCTTTTCAAAATATCATAAGGTAGACATTTTTGGCCTGGTTAAGTCTAAATTAAGATAAAGAAACTTTGGAGTTGTGAGTAGGAATATTTGTTGTAACTAGTTCTTTATCTACAATGTAACAATTGAAAACACAAACAGGATTTTGATATGGTGGAATCATACTAGGTACAACATCAATCTGATTTCCTCCTCTAATCAAGTTCTCCATTGTAAAGTAGAGACGTTGATCAATAGAATTTTTTTCTTTTTTTTCTATGGTAATAACTACCATAGATTAGGAAGACACCATTGGACCAACCTAAAAAAATTTAGCCAATTTGCTAACCACAAAATGGATTGTTTTAGGTGAATTCACCATTGTGTTATACCAACATGAAAGAGTGGGGGTTGTGGTGCTAAATGGGGTGCCATCCAGAACCGCCATGTTTTCTTTTGGGATATCAAGTGGCCATTGATGGGTTACAGTAAGCTTGTTGGAGGAGGGCTCTTTTGTCTGATCAATCTTTGTCTATATTTTATTTTTTTCCTCTAACTTCATAGTTGCAACTTCTAATACTATGTACAAGATCTCTATCTCAATTTTAGGATCACCCTCGATGTTCTCCACGTCTTTAATTATCAATTCTTTTGTCTTCCTCGTCTCTAATTCTCTAGCATGTAATGCCACTTTTCTTTTCTTCAAAAGGTCATCTGATATTGTTATATACACGTGTATATATACAGAAATTTATCATAGTTAGACATGGAAAAGGACTCCTAACTTTGAACTAACTACTAAATTAAAAGTTTCCAAAGAAGAATCAAAGATAATTGTAGATTTGTTGTTTCTTAAATTATTGCTTGTGGGCTACATTATATTAAATAATTGGGTTAATTACACTTACCTCCCCTGAGGTTTCTGACAATTACATAAACCTCCCCTATAGTTTTTGAAATAACACTGTCCCCCTTCTGGTTCATGTGTTAGTCACATATTGCCCCCTGCCATCCAACACCGTTAATGATTCAGACGGAAAACAATGACATCAGCATTAAAAAAATTTAAAATACCAAATTTACCCCTAAACGTCTCCACTCTCTCTCTCTTTCTCTCTCTACATCTGTATCTCTGGCTCTCTACATCTGTATCTCTGGCTCTCTGCAACCACAGCCCATGCACCATATATAATATGGATACAGAGCTTCTTATATACATACAACTTTTATTTTTTTTGCTACTTTCATAGATTTCCATAAAGAATAATATTATTGGTATAAGAAATAAGAATCCTCAAGAGCTAAGAAGAAGAAAGAAGCGGCAACATGACAATATATAGAAATCGGATTGGAACAACGAAGCAAAAAGATGTTTCAAAGAATATATTGAATCTGAAGCTTATTTCCAAATGAATAATTCACTAAGAGCTAGTATTCTCCATCAATTTTGCATCGAATTGGAACAACAAAACAAAAAGAATGTTTCAAAGAATATATTGAATCTGAAGCTTATTTCCAAATGAATAATTCACTAAAAGCTAGTATTCTCCATCAATTTTGCATCGAATTGGAACAACAAAACAGAAAGATGTTTCAAAGAATATATTGAATCTGAAGCTTATTTCCAAATGAATAATTCACTAAAAGCTAGTATTCTCCATCAATTTTGCAAATTCATTGAAATCGATCTTCCCGTCTTCGTTTTCATCGAAGGTCGCAATCAATCTCCTGCAGTTTTCAATCTCTAATCCATCCTTGAAGCTCAGAGCACAAAGATGTCACGCCCTGAATTCCAGCGAACCCGAGGCGCGAGTAACGAAGACAAAAGAAAATAAAATAATAAAGGAATAAAAGATAATTAAGGACGATCACATACATTTTACATACTGTTCTGATACATACATAAGGTCTGGTCCATTTACTCACAACATACAAAATAAAATACAGTCTCGGGCTTATGCCCTTACACAATATCAAAAGCGTCCCTTGGGCCTAACATAGTCCCTAATCAGATCATCTCCTCGTCTCGTACAGCTGGGACGTCATCTGAAATGTTTGCCCCACTAAAGGGGTCAGCTCAACATGCTGGTACAATATAATGCTAATGCAAGAAACAAAACTAAGGTCGTGGCATGTGCAAGCGTACAGTTATTTCTATATGGCATTCAATATCATGATGGCAGCACATAAACAATATACAGTATATGAGCAGTATGCGTGACACACCCATGCAACTCTATGCCCACCCATGTCTCATGATACGGTCCTTCCCCGCCGGCATGAGTACCTTGTATGTCTCGCTTCACGGTCCGGAATCCGTCAGGCTGGCAAGTACCTATTGGCCGATTTTGGGTTTTTCACCACAGGATCTGCACCCTCATAATGCAAAGCACCAAGTGCTTACCCACGCCATGTCCAAGGAATCACACTATGCTAATATGCTCTGATTTCATCATGTCATAATGTAATCTCAATGATGCATCTCATTCATACATAAAGCATGCTTCCAAGTATATATTTCATGGTATCAACAATTCTCAAAGAGTATAATTCACATACTGCACTAACACATACGATATACACATAATCATTATTCACATTATCACCCAAGTTACAGCAAGATAGCATGAAGCACATAAGCGTGTGAACAATCAAGCAAGCATGTGAACAATCAAGGCAGCAGAACAAGTATTCCTAATCTCAATTCTATTCCTTACTTAGCACAATATATCGTACCTGATAATCGATCTCAACTCAAGAAGGTGTACTCGAAGTATGGTAGAATCACAGTGAGAATGTCGAAGGTCAGATCACCTTCTCCTTGCCCTCTCGTGCTCCTAAAATCATAACAAGGTAATTCAGTTCATTGTCATTTGAATTTATTCTATTCATCAAATTTTATGTCTTTAATTCATAAGTTTCTATTTTGCTAATTTAGACTCCACTATTGAGTCCGGGACTTCGAAGAAACTAAGTTTAGGTTTTCATAGAATTCAATTCGGACACCTGGGTTCAAAAGGGCAAAACAGTCATTTTGCGCTTTACACGGGTCCTTACATTTCGTGACCTCTTTTCACAAATCGGACTCCACAGTTGAGTCCGGAATACTCGAGATAATAAAGTTTCACTATCTGTTTACCTAATTCGGAGTTTGTTTGACTGTACTTCAATTCAGGGGCATTTTGGTAATTTTAAAGGTTACTGCGGGTCTTTTATTTTTCGGGATCTCGTCTCGTAAAACGAACCTCACCATTGGTTTCAGAATGGTCGAGATAGTCAAAATATACTAATGACTTGTCCCATTTGGACTCCGGGATATTTTTGAATATTTAATTAACTAAATTAATTTAATTAATATTTTATTAATATTTTATTCATGTGGGTCAAAACATAATTATTAACAGTTGGGGGGTCAATTCATAAATTCCGTAACTTCTTGGGTCAATTTATAATTTCTAAAAGTCAAGGGGCCAATTTGTAATTTAAGAAAGTCCTATTCTCACTATGGATAGCCAAACAGTGGCTATCCCTCAAACCTGGAATAGGATATCCCCATCCCCCAATTCAATTTCAATTCTAATTCCCTATCCTAGGAACCAAACAGTCCCATTTTCTTTTTAATTTAAAACCTTAGCGCGACACGTGGCAGGGTGGTTCAGGCCCAAGCCCGACCCGAACCCGAACCCGAACCGACCCGACCCAGGCCCGGAACAGTCCCCTTCTTCCCCTGACTTTCCTGGCGACGTAGCAGTAGGGTTTCCGGCTCCTTCTCCGGCGCCGGCGACCGATCTCCGGCGATATTTTCGAGTTTTTAAAATGCCTTTCTCTTCGGTTTTTCACATAGGCCTCACATCCATCCTCCATTTCCCTCAAAACCTTCCCAATCTCCTCGAAATAGAGCTCAAAGGCCCATGGCCGAATCTCCGGCCAACTGAAAAATTCTGATTTCATGCTCATTTTCCCACTGTTTTTCATTCTTTCTTTTTCTATTCTCTTTCTGCACTTTGTAGGATTATATTAGGATCATTTAAAGGGAGTTTTACACATAAAATGATAAGGTCCAACCCCCATGGCCGAGACCTGTAACTGGGAAGTTCTCCCTCTCCCCTTAACCATTTTCATTGATTCTTGTTGCGTTAAACTCCATTTTCCATGCTCTTTAAAACCCTATGATTTAAACTAAACAAATCATGCCTTTTAAAATTTAAAACAGAAGCACCCACTTACCTTGAAATTTCTGATTTTTCTCTCGGTGGGTTGCTTCCTCCCTCCTTCTGTTCCTCTTGATCCACTTCTGCTTCTTCCCACTTCAATCTTCTCCTTCTATTTCCCCCTTTAACTCACGGATGCACACACACATATACAAAGACACTCACAACCGACTCTTTCTCTCTCCTCTTTCTCTCTCTATTCCCCCTCCACTTGCAGCCTTCCTTGACCTGACTTTCTCTGTTCAGCCCCTTGTTTCTCCCCAAATGCAGCTTTGCATTTAATGCAAAGCTGCCTATACACCTATATGTACATATATCCATCATATACCCTAAACACACACACAAAACACACACACACACACCTAGCTGCCACCTCACACACATTCAGTTGGTCATAAATACACACACACACACACTGCTGTATAACACATACATACACATATCTATATTTACATGCACATATATTACACTACACATATATACATACATACTATACATACACCATGCATATATATAATCCATGCCTCAAAAGAAAAAAAAACTGAACAATCATAATGATAATAATAAATAAAATAAATAAATAAAAAAAAATATTTAATAACCAAAGAAAATTTTATATTAAAAAAAAAATTTTTCGAGTTATTACAAAGAACTCTTTTCAATTCCCCTGCATCAATGAACCCATCTCAATTCTCATCAAAAACATCAAAAGCTTCCCTCATTTCATCCGAGCTTGGCGCCTTTTCAAAAAGGTTATCAATCTCACTGGAACCCCACGTCTCCAGAAGTTTCTTATCTTCAGGATTGCAAGAAATCCCCAACCTTTCCATCACCATCTCCACATGTTCTCTGCTCAGATTTCCATCATCAATATTCTTCTCCCTTCTGGAATAATCAATAGCAACAGCAACTCTTAGAAGCAGTAGCAGAGCTCGGGCCATTTTCTTAGCCCATCCACACTCAACTGCAGCAGCCCTCGGCATTGCTCCTTCCCTTAAAATTTCCCCCCTTTTGGAAACCTCATCCAAAGCACAATCCACAGCATGACAGAAAGCTTCCGAACTGCTCAGCTTATACATTTGGGAGAAATGCATCCGAAAATTCACAGCACAATCCAGAAAATTATGAAAATAAAAATCAACGAACCGGCATAGGTTTTCTCGCGAATCTCCAACTGCAAAGTAGTCTTCATTTTTTGCTTCACTTTGTTCTCTCCTTCTGGTGGCTTCTTCTTCTCCCCCTCCGAACCATCCGCCGTCCATTTCAGTAGATCAGACACTCTCTTTCTCTCTCTCTAAAATTTATCTGTAAAACTAGGGCTTTAAATGCATAAATCCTATCTTGTGTGGGACCGTCCAACCCTTACCAAAGAACACCAGGTTCTCCTTCCCAAGGCGATTTCCGATTAGCATCGCCATCGCGGGCGCGGGGGTCGGACGACGAAGAGGCGTGGGTGTGGTCACAGATCCAGATGGAGTGGGAGTGGGGAAAGAGAGAGTTGAGAGAGGAAAAATAAAGTTGAAAAAATAAAAAAATATTATTAAAATATAAGGGTAATTTGATAAATGGATCAATTTGATTAACGCCGTTTGGAGACAATTTCTGACAGAGGGGGACAATGTTACTTTTTGAAACTATAGGGGAGGTTTCTGTAATTGTCAGAAATCTCGGGGGAGGTAAGTGTAATTATCCCTAAATAATTTGAAGTTTCCTAATTCGTCACACCTAGTCCAGATCAAACAAGCAAGGCCTTTTAAGCCATTCCCATTAAACAATATATTAAACTATGAAATGGATTTAATATTCAATTTTATTTTATGTGAAGTTTTAATTACATTTTTATTGCAAAATATTTAGAAAATTAATTAAAACTACTATTTTTTATTTACTTAAATTAGGTACCTCTATGGCAAAACTTGAAAATAAATTAAAATTATATATCATTTTAAAAATCTAGTATTTAAATTACTCATGTTTATGTTATGAGAAAAATACCTCCAACGGTGCTATTCTCCGAATCAAGAACAAAGAAACCTTCTGTAGCCGACATCAAGAAAAGCCTTATACTTTTTCCTCTCTTCCCTCTCTCAAACTCTAGAAAATGTGTCCTCTCTCTCTCCCTCCCTTGCTTCTTTCCTGTCTCTTAGCTCTCCTTAATCTTTCCTTAACTTTCTCACTTTTAAATTCTTGAATGCCTCCTCTCTCTCTCTCTCTCTCTCTCTCTCTCTCTCTCTTGCCCCTATCAGTTTCTCTCTTTTATTTGTTAGTGAAATGAAGACAGCTACAGATTTAATAGAGTGTAGTATTGATATAAGTGAAATTAAGAAGAGGGAAAGCTATGACCCAACAACAGCTTCCCGAAGCTAAATCTGACCTTACTTTAAGTCTCTCAAAACGATATGAGCCTAAGATAATGTGGAATAGAATGACAAAGTGTGTGTATGTATTTGTGTGTGTGTGTGTGTATACACACTATAAATAGAGGCTAGAGAAGAACATTTATGAGTTGTATGAAACCTAAAGGGAGCCCAAAGATAGAGAAGATGGTTGCCATAAAATTTTTCTTGCCCTTGAATTTCTTTCTCTATCTTCAGTTTTAGTCAGTATAAATTGCATGCATGTAAAGACAGTGCTTGTAGAGTGAAAATGGGAAAGAAATGAAATGAAATGAAAATGGGCTTGAAAAACCCTAGGAATAGCCATGGCTGAACCTAAGACAAACTAGGTTTTGAACCTAACCTTGATTAAGCTTGAAATAACTTGCATGACTCGAATGAGCACTTAAAATAAAACTCATTGCAACTTGAATTAGTTGAAACGACCAAAGAACCAATGAGAAACTGTTGTTAGAGTTATGAAGAGGAAAGATCGAATCAACAATTTAAGCTTGGTATTCATTGTTTAATAAACAAGAAATGATTTCTTAGTGTCCCAAAAGTCAACAAAAATGGAGTGAAAATCATGTCTAAAACATGTCGAAATAATGTTAAAAGATAGTCATCCAAAAGTCATGCCCTCGTTAGAGATGATTGTGACTTGACATTTAATGGTGAAGGTTTAGGCTAAATCTGAAACTGAGGTAGGAAATCAAAATCTAGGTCAAAACGATGCATAAACATATAATAAGGTGGCTGAAAAATAAACGTCACCAGCAGCCATCGTGAATGCAAATGAAACTTAAACATTTAGTGAAGTAAAAGCCTTAATAACATTAAGTTGTGGTCTCCAATACAAAAATTTTAGGAAAACTATAATTGTTTTTTATAGTCTATGATTAGATAAGAGAGTGGGCTCACACATAAATGTAACTTGTTTCTTCAAATAGCCAAGTGCATTGCCATATACAAACCTGTAAGGATCTTCTTGTATGACAAACCAGTGTAGAATTTTTCCTTAAAACTAGATGATCTGAGGGTCAATTCAATTGGGAATTTTGGATGTATATAATGATTTTATAAAGCGCAAAACTTCATCTTTGGGTTTCGGTAGCAACTGAAAATATCCTTCAGGGGTGGAGGTGAATAGGACAATTTATTTTTTTCAAGGCTTTTAATTCAATTGTCCCTTAATTGAGGCATAAGTCAATTATGCTTCAAATGAGTTCTGTACCCCAAAATTGTTTTTGCTTGTGGTGTGTTAAGATTCATTGCAATTGTACAAACAATTCTAAGAGTTAAGCAAACATAAGTTATGCACACTCATAACCATAATTCATTTGGTTGAATATACAACAAAATCAGTTCAATTTAATATTCAATCAATAAAGTTGTACATTAAATTGATTAAAGAATTAAACTCATATGAAATGGTTATAACAATTTTACACATTCAAATAAAAAAAATTATAACAACACGAACACAAGAGACTTATAATAGTTTGGCTAACATGCTTACACACACTTCCTATTTTTTACCAATTTTTGTTATTCAAAGGGTTTCAAGGTTGACCCAAAAACCTTTCCAATGGTTTTATACATAGGTTAATAATTAATATACTAGTGTACCAATTAGGATTTACCTAAATTTTTACTTGGCTAACTTGGAACCAATGTAACTTATCGAGAAAAAAAACTTGGAACTAGTGTAGGTTTTGTATCACTTTGTTCACCTACATTCAACTAATTAGTTATGATTCAATAAGATTTTCTTAATAGATTTTAACACTCCAAACAGGGATTTCTGGTTCACCGAAATCCAATGTTCATTTTATCTATTTGGATTATGAACAGCTAACTTAATAGGCTCAACTCTTTTAAATTTGTTTAGGTTTTCTCAATTTTTGCAAGTAATTTAGGGTCACCTAGAGCCGATTAGAATCTCTAACTTATTTTAGAAGTTGAGGAAATTTTGTGTGAGTTGTGTCTGCAACAATTACACAAATAAGATCATAAAAAGAAGTGTTCATATCAAATGAGTACTAAATAGCCTTGAATTTAACTTTCTTGCGCGCCTTTTGCTATCACTTATGTGTGTGTTTGTGGATATGGTAATTAATTTCTCAACAAAAAGTAAATATATGTAGTCTAGGAGTGATTTTAGCTCAAATATAGCTCATAAATATTTTTTTACACTGTGGCATACTTCAATACCCTTAACTTACATTTGGAAGCATTCTAGTAAATATAGCCAAGCTTTGCAATGCCTAGTTAACAACTATATTTTTTTGAAACTCAATCAATAAATGGTTGACCAACTTGCACTTTGGTTGACCAAATGTGCATTCTATCCCATGTTGGTTGAATAATGTTTGGCTTAATTGACCAATATTTGTCTTGGTCAAGTAATTCTTTTCTTGGTTGACCAATGTGACTCTATCTTTGTCACTAAATAAATTTAGTTGACCAATGTGTTGTGGGGTTCACCGTTTTGACAAAAATTTTGGCCAATTTTACACTTGGTCAACCAAAATTAGCCTAGATGACTTCTAAGGCCTAAATCTTTATTCTAGGTGCATTTTCCTTGGGACCTTTAATCTTGTTTGATGCCTAGGCATACTCTTTGTTGGTGAAACTCTTCTCTTGATTTCATCATTGTCATGGTTGCCTCTTTAATGCCTATGAATGTTTTGTGTGTGCTCCTAGATCTTTATTGTGCCTTCTAAGCTAGAGTAATCATACTATGTTATGAATATTGTCAACCTATGCTAATCTTGACATCTACAGTCTCCCAATTTAAAACTTTTATGGCAATATTCCATCAATATGATTTTGCTCACTCAAACCCAAACCTTTTTATTGCTAAAAGTTCACTCAAAATAAAGAAATTCAAAAAACTACAACCTAAGTGATACCAAAAGGAATTGTGGAGCTTTTCTTTCTTTCCCCCTTTCTCATTGCACTCTTTTGTCTTGTTTGTAGTAGAATTAATCCCAAAATGCATTGTGTGTTAATCACACACTTGTTTGGACATCATTTTAAATGAGTTTTTATCCTCAAAATGGCTATTTTTATTGTTTAGTGTTGTGATTAATCATTGCAAGTTCATTAAACAACTTGGATGGACTTTTTCTTCTTGTTTGGATACATAGCCAATTTACTCATTCATTAATTAACATTTGCCGTTGATTTTTTCACCAACCTTTTAGGTATCAAGAACTTTTATAGAATCCATAGCCTCCTTATGCTTCAATAGACCATAGCTAATAAACTTACCGTGACTCAATTCCTTGAGCTTGACAGTTACATCACCCCCATAAAGATAAAATAGGTCATCTTCTATATTAATTAATAGTTAGAAGGCCTTTGGCCTGAATGGCTTCAATGCCTTGATCTTCAAGGAATGTTGTCCTATTATTGGCAATGATGTTACTAATTTTATTCTTTCTTTTCCATTTTGGAGTTCTCCTAAGAGAATGGAACCACGTTTCGATTTCTTTGATTCTCAAATTTGATAGCCCATCCAATATTGCTGAGTTTAGGCCTATATCTTGTTGTAATGTCCTATATAAACCTATTTTTAAAATCTTAGCCAAAATACTAAAGCATGGCATGCCCAGCTCAATCAACCATGTTCAGCCTGCTTTTGTGCGTAATAGATCTATTTGAAACAACATTAATTTGATGCAGGATCTTATTAGGGCATAGATGTGTAATCAAGGTAGACCTCCTAGAAGCTTATAAAAGTGTGGAATGGAGTTTTATAGTTGAAGCTCTTAGGGCTTCCTATTTCCTTGAGAAATTTATAAAATGGATCATGGCTTGTATGACATCTCTTATGTTTTCATTGTTATTAATAGAGCTCTAGAGGGATTTTTTCCTATTGTTGTAGGGTTGAGGCAAGGAAACCCTATGTCTCCCTACCTCTTCATATTAGTTATAGAAGCATTCTCTTGCATGATTAATCAACAAGCTGGTAGGGGTTGCATCTCCTACCACCTTAATTGTGAGAAGATTAATCTGCCCAATTTGATTTTTTTGACGATCTTTTGATAGTTTAATTAATAAATTCAAAACTAGAGTAGTAGCAAAGGGATATATTCAAAAGAAAGATGTAGATTATTTTTATCAAGGATATTGTAAAGACTCAAAAAATTACCAAAGGAAAATTTGGTAAATTGTGAGCATAGACTGAAGACAGATAAGTAATTAATTGAAAATGTGCCAGAATGATTGTAAAATTGATTAGTAAACTATCATTCTGATATTGTAAGGCTAAATTGAGGTTTTAGTAAATTATTCGGCACTGGTGTGAGTCACGGGGCCACACAGTCATAAACAAGATGTAGATGAGTATGAAAATCCTAACAAGTGAATTTAGAGAAATGGATAACACATTTGGAATCAACACGTCAAAATTAGCTAGAGTGCCAATTTTGGTGCAATTATGAGACAGTTTATTTTTTAGTGTGTGTGCGCAAACATTTGGTCGATTGCCTACATGGCACATTGGGGAATGTGCAAATCTTTCACAATAAACTTGGTAGATATTTCAAGATTTGGACATATGGCATCATTTGGGTGGAAAAAATGGGATCAAATGTTGAAAATGCTTGGGTGTATGTAAGGTGCATGGTAGGGGGACTAAAAAGATGGGTGAATGACAAGGATGAGACAAAAGCCCTTTTCTTTCTCCTCATTTTTCCCCTATTTTCCTCCCTTGGGCAAACCAACCCTCTACTCTCATGCAACTTTCTCTCTCTCTCTCTCTCTCTCTCTCTCTCTCTCTCTTTTAGACACACATAGAGTACGTGTTGTGTTCGTGTATGTGTATCTGTGTAGATATATGTGTGTAGTGAGTGGGGTAGAAGGCTATAAAAACAGCTGTGGAAAAGAGGAAAAAAGCTTAGACGAGAGGAGCTGAAGCCATGGGAAAAGCTTTGAAGCTTTCTCTCTCTGCAGTTTCTTTTTCTAAGGTGGCAGAAATAAGGTAGGGATTTTTTGACATATTCTAGAGCTTGTTTACAGCATAGGTTGATTGTGTGCATATGATTATGCGTATATATTTATATATAAATACATGTATAAGGAGAGATGTGGACAAGTAGTTTAAAGAAAGAAAATCCAACTGGGTTTCTTTCCTTTTGTTGTTTTTGGATTGTTGGAGACGAACCAATGGCATAGGAGAAAAACAGAGGGAAAGAAACACGTCAAGTGGCCAGAAAACCAAAGGCGACACACAGTCGCCAACACAACAGAAGATTGTCCATTTAGGGTGATTCATGTCACTTTGAGCCTTGAAATGTGTATGAATGGGTTTCTTATGATGCTAGGAGTACTATAAGATGAAATTGGGGTTGAAACAATTGAAGGAAGGTAAGAAAATAACCTTCGCCAGAAAGTCAGGCTCCGCCGGAGCCAACTATTTTTGGGCCTTAAATCTATGAAGCCATTGAGCTAAAGGATGAAATAATATGTTTAATAAGATCCTGGGTTAAAAATGATCGATAAGTCGAGAATAGATAGTCAAAAAAATTACAGTTTCCTAGCGCTGGTATTGGAGAAGATAGATTGTTCCGACGTGTCAGCTAGTCAATAGGTTGCATTGACTAGTCAACAGGTTGATTGGGCCGGTATGGTCTACAAGTCAGACGGGTAAACGGGTCGGGCCCTCTGTTGGTTGAGGTTGTTTGGCTACTGGTCTTGCACTTGGGATGTTTGGCTGATAAGTCTTAGCTTGTCTGTTGTTAGGGGCCTAAATCAGGAATAAGGTCCTTATTCCTAAATTTTTGAATTTAATGGTGTTAGCCCTAAAGGTTTTCAACCAAGGGCATCTTAGTAATTTTGATAATAACAAAGCATTATCCATGTGGACTAATATTTTATCCAAGTGGCAATGCAAATAGGTCATCAACGTCAAAGAAGAATGTTAACCAAAAAATGACAAAGTCCATCAAGCTAAAGGATTCCATTCAAGAACATGCTTCAAGGCAAGAATCAATTCAAGTGGAATGCTCTCATGAAGAATCAAGCAAATCGACATACTCAAGCTCAAGGATTTCAAACAAGTCAAGTGAAGATTTTTATTTCTCTTATTTTGGGTTTTGAGTGATTTATTATTTGATTGATCATTGGTCATAAGCTTTTATTATTTAAAATAATCAACTAAGAATGAGTCAATTGAGTCACCATTCTATGAAAATCCTGAACTCACTATACAAATTAGTCGACCTAAAGGATGATTCAATTAACCATTTTTCAAAAGCTAAAATGGTGTACATTAGAACCAATCGACTAATCTAACAAAATAGTCGATTGATTGTTCTTGACCAAATGAACCTCAAAACCCTATGAAAAATTTAGTTGACCTAATTAGTCGAACAGTCCTTAATCCAATCTACTGGTTGACAATTCAGTTGACTGAATTTGTAGATTTGGCATATCAAGATTCAAATTTTGAACAAACAAAAATGGGAGAAATAACTCTTTTTGAAAAGCAATGGACATATTCTTTTAAGGGTTATAAATAGAGGTTCTCTAAAGCATTCTATGCCATCTCTTTACATACTTACACTTCAACATCTCTATTCTTGACTTTAGATCCAAACATTAAAAACCTAGATCTAAAATTTCTACTCATTTTAAATACTCTGAGCTTACACATGATCTATTTATAGAGTGTATTTTGGTAAAAAACATCGTATCATCTCATTGTGGTAGTTGCGGTCTTTGCTTTGTAAAGGTTTGGTCTCCACTTACAAGGAGGTCACAATAGTCGAAAAACTCAAGTGGGGATGTTGGAGTTAAGAACGTAAGAAGTTTTCTAAACCTTGTAAATCGTTGTGGTTGCTCTCTCTCTCTCTCTCTCTCTCTCTCTCTCTCTCTCTTTGCTCTTTACTTGCGCATTCATAGCATTCATTTTAAAGTTTGTCAAAGAAGCCAATATTTGCAAAATACCCTATTCACCCCTCTTTAGGGTAAATATCTAGGCAACAAATGGAATTTGGACTGTTTGGCAACAAGCTTAAGAAATTGAAACTAAATAAATTAAAGTGAGGTTGACTTGCTTTGAAAAATTACAAATGAGTGAACAACTTTGAGAAAATTACATAAAGAGCCATTTGTTTATAAAAGTGAAAATAAAACTAATTAAAGTACAAGAGAGGGCATTCTTAAAGTTTTTAGGTGTTTCGAATTCAATGGAGAGGTAAATTTGGACATCCGGACACTGGGGTTATCCCATATAAATATGTAAAATTATAAAGAATACCCTAATGATAATTTAAGTAATTAAAAGGCAATCAAATTATGGAATAGGCATTTTCAAGGTTTTTGGACACAATGAATTCAAATATGGTATTAGATTAATGGAACAGGACACGAGATTGGTCCCACATGAATATATAAAATTATCATTATGCCCTTGGGCATTGACCAAATATCTAAAAGAGTTAATAAAATACAAAGAGAGTATCATTAGGGTTTTTGGACCTTCTACATCTGATTCCAATGTCAATTTTGTGAGACAATGTCTTAATAGACATGAAACTTATCCGATAAAATTACAAAATTCCTTTGTGGGTTTAAAGGGCATCCAAATGACTTAAAAACACTATGATAAGGCCTCATTAGGGTTTTTAGGCCCAGGAACGTGTTTTTGACATCCATTTGGGAGAACGGGCACTTGATGTATAGGCTAATGTATAATTAACCTAAGAGAATTTATGGAATCGATATAGAGCCTTAGTGTTAAGAGTTAGGGTGGTCGCGGGGGTTGAATCAGAAGTGTGTAAGGTAAAGACACAAGTAGTATCTCTTTATAGTTGGGTGGCGACTAGGACTAAGATCATATCCTAATTGGTTGATAATTCATTTTTATCATTTGATCCTTATGATTTGGCTATCATAATTCTGTTGTAATATTATTAGTTATATGTCTATTCTGGATACATGTGGACACCCTATTGTTTATGTGATTTTTATATATTGAGATATCATGCATTGCATGACTGTTGTTATGGACTATGGTGTGAGCTTGTATGGCCACCATATTTTGTGAGACGTTGGATGGAATGAAATCAAATGAGTAAAACGAATTGATAGAATAGATGAGTGGTGCACTTGTGATATTTCACTAAGTATCTAGTGGGTTTGATTCTTGAGAAAGTGATCGAGCCCCTTATAAAACCTGAACATGGAGCTGGCCTTTATAATACTTGGAATTGTTTGATGAGGATTGTGTCTTCTTTTGGTTGTGAGTCATAACCCTGTATGGGAGGCCATTGTTTTCTTTGGGCTAGTAACCCGAGAAGCATCGGGCCTGTCGAAGTCTGATGCGACTTCTTAAAGTGTTTTAGTTAAAATATGGGTTATGACCTGAGCTATTCATGTAAGCGTACGTCCTTTGAGCATGTATGCGCATTGGCTATAGTGATGATTATAGTAGATGTTAATCTAACTTGTTGTGTTGTGGATTGCGCTTATATAAATATGAATTGTGTAATGATTATACCTTGTTGCCTTATCATATTGTTGGCCTGTATTGAATATACTACTATTAAATATCATTGTTCTAACTGCTTTGAAAAGGAAATGAAGGTGTATCATGAAATTTGTATATGTTAACGTATTTCATATTTGGATGTATATTGAATGCCTTTATTACTGTAGTTATACCATGCGAAGCGGTATCTTATTCTTCTAATTTTGTATCTATACCTTTGGTTTGGTTGATGATATTGTAACTTAGTGTGAAACGTGAAAGAGAATCAAACATATTGAATTCCTTAGTAACCAAGAACAAAGGGGACTTTTCACCCAAAAAGAACAAATCTCAAATTTCTAAACATAAATATATTATTGATAATCTGAATAATAAAGACTGTTTTATATTATATATATATATATAAGCTAAGACTACTACTAATCTGAATAGGAATTTACTAATTCCTTATACTAGTCATATTACAGTTAGGAAACTATAATAATTCTAAAAAAGAAGACAAGTCTGAAATTAATAAAAATTGGAGCTTTCTAGAAATCTAAAAACCATATCAAACTAGGAAACTGTAGTCGCAAGTGGAAGTTAATTCGGACTTTCTTAAACAAAGTAATTACGAAATTAAAAATTACCATAAATGGTAAAAAAAGTTAAATTCGAGGCCTAAACGAAGTCGTTTGGCCCCATGGCAGCTTCGGTTATGGCAAAGCGATGAGTATTGACCATCTCGCCTTTTTGGGTCACGATAAGGTCTCTATTCCCAAAAACGTGACTGACTAACTCTGCGTCTACTAGTACTTTTTCTTAGAATGGGACTTGGAACGTTCCTATTGTGTTTCAAAAGCCTCTGTAACTTGTTTTACATCATATTGTTTTGTACTTGTGATTGCATACTAGACATTAAGGATTGTCCTCGTCGAACTTGCATTAATTTTTGCACAATGTGTGCTTATGTATTTTGGAAAACCCTACTGAGCGTTATGGCTCGCCCTTGCTATTCATAAGAATTACAAGTACTGGACTGGTAAATGACAGTTGTTGGAGTAACAAGAAATGGATAGAGACTCTAAAAGCATTGGCTTTGTCACGCCCTGAATTCCCACAAACCCGGGGAGTGAGTGAAATAAACAAAAAGGGAATAATAAAGGACAATTACATGCATTTCAAACACTAACCCAATTCATGTCCTGACACCGATCCATAGGGCCTTGCCCGTTATTTCATAACATACAAATAAACATACATGATTTAGGGCTTATGCCCTTGTACAACATCAAAATATGCCCCCAAGGGCCAATTATCCTTCTAAGTTCATGCCTCCTCCACTCTGTAAGACTTTCTCAAGTCTCAAGTACCGAGAGCGTCATCTGTAATAAGATATTCCACGAATGGGTCAGCGCAACTGCTGGTATGACACAATGCTAATGCAAGGAACAAAATTAAGGCGTGGCATGTGCAAGTGTACATTTATAATCTACATGTACATTTATAATCTACACTCCATCCAATTCATCAATATAATGTAAAAGCAGTATGTGTAACACACCCGTGCAAACTCTATGCCACACCCATGTCTAGTTTACGGACCGCATCCGATGGATCCATGAATACCATTGCAATGGCCAATTTTGGATTTTTTACCACAGGATCTACACCCTCATAATGCATAGCACCACGTGCTCTACCCAAACTATGCTTTCAAGAATCACACCATGCCAATATGCCTTGATTCCACCATGCAATAATGTAGTCTCAATGAAGCACTTTACCAACACATGGAGCATGCTTTAAATAATGTATTCTGCTTAAAGCAACAATAATATTTGAATCACCAAACTTCTTTCACATGTATGTATGCTATACATAATCAATTTAAACACGTACTCAAATCACATATTCACAATCTTAACAACTCTCAAAGAACATAAATCATGTACGGCACGGACACATGGAACAAATCATAACTCCAAGGAACAACAAAGAACACCCAATCACATAAACAATCAAATCTAGGTTTTGTTTCAAAGCAACCATTCCCTATGTGATCGTCTAACATCAAATAAACATATGACTCATTCAATCAACAAGCAAATTATTCCTAATCTTAATCCTATTCCTTATTTAGCAAAATATCATGCCTGATAGGGTTCGTCTCAATTCTAGGGAGTTGTGTCCGTCACACAGTCAAACCGATTGATGATAACTCGGTCCTCTAACTGTATCTGTCTAGAAGATCAAATCGTCGTCTCCTTTCCTTTCAATGTTTCTAAGATTCACAATTTATGTCTTAGTGTATTGTCACATAAATTTATGTTATTCATCAAATTTTATGTCTCTTTACTATTGGTATCTCTTTTACTTGAATAGACTCTACCATTGAATCCGGAATGTCAAACAAAATCGATTTAGACTTTCGCGAAATTTAATTTGGCACCTAGGCTAAAAACGGCAAAATGATCATTTTGTAATTTTACGGGTTCTTACTTCTCGAGACCTCTTTTCATAAATCAGGCTCCACGGTTGAGTCTGAAATGCTCGAAATAATAAAAATTTACTGTTATTTTATTTTAACCGGAGTCCGTTTGACTACTTTTTGAGTTAGTGGCATTTTCGTAATTTTATTTTATTTTTAATTTTAATTAATTAAATTAATATTTTATTTGGGGGGGTCAGTTCACAATTTACCACAAATTCTAGGTCTGAATTTAATTTCTAAGACTTTTGGGTTAAATCAGAATTTTTGATTTTCACTATTCTAAATTAGAATAGCCAAAAAATAGCTAATCCCAAAACAGGGATAAACTATCCCTATCCTAAATCAATTTCTAATTAAATTTCTTAAGCCCGTAGCCAAACACCCCCAATTCCCTTTTAATTTATAACGTAAAATGATGCAGCTTCGGGTATCCAACATCTGCGGGTGGATCGGATCTAACCCGACCCGAATCGGTCCAGACCCAAGGCCCTAAACAGTTCCTTCTTCCCTTCAATTCTTCGGTAGGGTTCCGATGGATCTCCGGCGTCTTCTCCGGCGCTGGTGACCCTGTTCTGATCATTTTCAACCCCTTTTTTAATGAGATTTTCTTCAGTTTTTCATGGAGATTACATATTCAAATTTGGTTTTCAATTTGGTTCATTAAATATACACGAATTTGAGGAAGACCGTAGCTCCAGCCAACTGGTCTCTCTTTATTTCATGCATGTTTCTCCAATGTTTTAACCCCATTTTAATCCCAATGTGTTTTTGCATCTAAGAGGAGTGTTTCCCTCCCATTTAAACAAAGTTTGAAGCAAAAATCCATAGAACCCGAATTATTCCCTAGAACCTGCAACTCTACTTTTCTCACTGATTTTTCAACCGTTTTACTTGTTTTCTTTTGCATTTATTTTTTGATTTCATACCCTATAAAACACTATTATTAAACCAAGCTTTTAGGCTTAAAAACTGAAAAACAGAAACTCAGTCACTCACCTCATTTTCTGATTTTTCCTGGTGCAATCCCCACCTTCTCCTTTCTGCTTCAACTTTTGGATCTCTCAACCTCCTCAACTTCTCACTTTGCTTTCTTTCTATTTCCTCTTAACTGATCTCTTTCACTCTCTCTACCTTCCTCTCTTTCTCTTTCCCCATATAGCAGCCTTTATTAACTGCCCTTCCACCGTCCACACCTCTCCATCAACCACGCCCAAACCCTATACAATATATATATATATATAACTCTCAACTTTCCCCTCACTTGTATCGGCAGCCTGCACGCACTCAACACACACCTGACACACACACACAGCCACTTGCATGCATATGTCATGCCACACACACTGCCACACGCAACCCACCTCCAGTCCCCCCTTTCCCTCATTTTGTATATCTATTTAACACATACATCTATATAAGCATTATACAATACTATTCACACACATATATATATATATATACATATAACCTGCGTATATTTATACCTTAACTATACATCCATTTATGACCATATATATACATATATACTAATTTTCATAAGTATATACACACACTCATATCTAATGGCCTACGTATACATGCAAGCGTACACATGTATGGGGATGCGTGCGTACACGCATCACGATACTCAATCCTGGGTTACTTGGGCGTCGCCTGTACTGGCTACATAATTGAAACCTTCTCACATTCCTAGATCATTCAGTCCATTTGATATCATGATATAGAGCTCTAACAGCTCGGGTTACAACTGATGTTACATTTCTCGACCCAATTTACCTTGATTTACGTGCCATATCCCGGGTCAGGGTATTTCAACTAGTACTTTACTTTTTTAAAAATGAAAAATTTATTCTCAATTTTCAGGTCTCTACAGGCTTTATATTGCTATACTTATTCATTGTATTTGTAAATGGTGTTTATACCCTTCTTTGACGTAATGTATATGTTGTATATTGAATCATTAGAATCAACTCTGAACATCACCTTATTATATACTATTGATTGAAGTTTTTGGTATAATTGCACATGATAGCAGTCAAATTCATTTAATCTGATTATGGGTTTGAACAAATCTAATCATGAGAATGAACCAAAATTAATTAAAGGAAATTGATTTAAGGAAATCAATTCAAGAAATGGGCTGTATTTTATACACTTGACTAGAATGATTAGTCCAATCACCTTCCAGTTTGGGGTCCAGATGACCTCGTGGTCAGGCCTTGCAAGCTAGGGTCATGACAGATACTGACTAATTAGGAGTTTCAAAATTTTTATTTTTAATTACATATTATCTTTCAATTGTACTATTGTAATATAAGAACAAAAAAGTCCAAATTTATATTTTTTTTAGATAATATCTTTCAATCATACACTTATAATATGGTAAGATAACATGTATATGTACTTAACTCCTAACTGTATAAATAAACTCATCTCTTTCGGGTAATAGTAGAAAGATATTTAAAAAATCAATTCTATTTTTTTATATGGTATTAGAGCCATTTGACCAACTTCATTCAATTGTCTCTTCTTCGCTTCTTACCAACTCCTCAACCTCTCTTAGCACAACTCTTGTTCTCCCTTTCCTGTTAATTTCAATCATCCCTTACCCATTATACTTTACCACAAAAATTACTTCTTGTGGTGATAACAAATTCTCCATGTTCTTCATTAAAATCATCTTTAAAGTTATGTTGAAGGTTGTTATTAATGCTCATTACGGCTCATTAATTCTATAGACTCACCCTCTTCCACTAAAGGGTCAAATAATAATCAAACCAAATTACATGCTAGCAATCTAACCTATATTTCCAGGCAAAAACAAGAACAACTTCTCTTAAGTTGGCTTCCTTCTGTCACTCACTAAAGGAGTGTTAGCTCAGGTGTTTTGATACACCAAATCTCATGCAGTGTGGGTTTCACTTTAGCGTATGTTTTCTTCACAATCTCATGCATGTATCATATAGCTTCGTCTTCAACTTCAAACAACTAGAAAGGGCTCTATCTTTGAGTATTATTTACAAAAAAGAAAAAATTATGAAGACTTGTTGATAGTCTTTTAGTAGTATCTCAAGGTATTATTGCTCATGATCTCATTTTATTTATTCTTGCTAGTTTTGTTCCTGAATATGACCCATTGGTGTATGTCACTATCCAAGCTAAGCCATTAACCATTAATGATCTTCATTGTCTTCTTCTTGACCATGAGTATAGACTTGAACAACTCAATCCCCTAACTAAATTTATTCTACTAATTTGGTTACCCAAAATAAACACAATCATCACAATAATGAAACTTTTCATGATCGTAATGGTTTTTGTGATTTGTTTTTCCACAATTTTTCATCTTATAACATGAACAATCATGGTCGAGGACACAACAATAGTAAAATGATGATAAAAATAAAGAATTAAGTTATTTAAAAAGTAAGTTTTTTAATATCAAATAAGGTTATTATTATATTCTTGAAAAAATTTAAATAGATATAAAAAATTGCTATTTGTAATAAAATAGATAATAAATAAATAATTTTTCTTTCCGTTTCTTTCATTTCCTTTTTTTTCCTTTTTTTTTTCTTTTCTTCCTCTTTTTTTCTCGTCTCTCTCGTTTTCTGTCTCTTTTTCTCTTTCTTTTCTTTTTTTCTTCCTCCTTCCCTTTGCTCACACTACCACATAGTGACACATCCAAACGCACTCTCCATTCTCTTCTTGCCCCACCTTTCTTTTTTTCTCTTTTCTTTCTCCTCTCTAGTCCTCTCCACTACACAATGCATCCTCGGCTATCACCTCTATTCTATTCAATGCTCAACAATTCACAAATTATACATATTATATATCTTATATGTATCATATATATATATGTGTGTGTGTGTGTGTGTGAGTGTGTGTGTTATATGTGTATATATATTAAAGAGAGATTGAGGGAACGAGAGAAAGGATCATTAGAGGTAATTTTGACGTAGGTAGTGACAGAGTTTTCGGCGATAGCCGTGAGGGTTGAGGCAAACTTTGCGGCCATGACTGGCGGTACACTATGAGTTAAAAAAAAAAAGTGGGAGGCCATGAGTGTGTTTGGGTTTGTAACAATCGGTGGTGATGGGCGATGTGGGGTTAGAGCTTTTAACCAATAAGAGAAAGAAAGGGCTTGAGTTAGGGGTAGGTTGTAAATAAGGTTACCAAGGTAGATAAATGAGACTCATTTGTATTTGTGCAGGAGAAAATGAAAGAAAGAGATTGATTGTCAGATTTTAGAGAAAATGACAAATGATGTTTTAGTTAGAGGGACTTTTTTAGAATGAGGTTTGGGAGAAAAAGACCTTGATTTTTCAAAAGTGAGGGATCTCCCAGAATGGTGGTGGAGGATGGGCTTTATATGATCCGTGGGGCAGATTTTGGGTGATAGAAATGTTGGGTTCGTAACCACAGCAGAAGCGATTTCAAAAATTTATTTGAATTTTTTTCTTTACATAAATCATACAATCTTAAAAAGAAGGGTTATAATCACATTGTTCTTGATAATCTTGATTGTCGAAGAAACCTTCTTAAAGAGATTGATGTAATATTCATTTTCTTACTCATTTAGGTCTTCTTCTCTTTTCCTCTTATGCAAGCCTGTACACCAAAGAAGAGAGTGAGCTCCTATTTTACTCTCTCGTAGGAAAATAATATATTAGCTTGTGTATGGCCTATCCCCTTTATATCACATATTTATAGGAGTTTACAAAATTAGGGCAAAATGAGGGACCTAAGGGTCCCATCAAATTAGCTCCAATTAGTCAATTAATTTCTAATTAACTCTTAATTAATTAATGACTAATTATTTCTAATTAATTTTACTAAATAATTAGAATTGCACTCTAATTAAGTGAAAAGGAGAAAAATCCAAAATCACTAAATATATACAGTAGGCCCTTCTACTTGAATATCAATAATTAAGATTTGGGTTTATACACCATCAAACCAATTCCTAATTATTTTTACAACTTAATTCACTAGATATTAATCACTATTGAATGGTCAACATCTCAATAAGAAATTTATTGAAAAGACCAAATCTAGATTTCAGTAATTAATCAATTTAATTAATACATTGGTAATATTATCCTCTATAATTTAGAGAGTGTAGATTCCATCTTCAAATATATGTTCACACAGTCTAAACAATGATTTTCCAAAATATCGAAGGTGTTAATCTAAGAGACCTTACTCGTTGATAATTTAAAGTTACCACCATTAAGAACTTGAATCCGCCATTCTCTCAGGATTAAAAGATTACTGCGATTAGTGAATATAAGAGTCACATCAAAGTTGACAACTTTATATGACATGTTTCTTATAGTGATCCGGTACAATAGCATAAAGTCCCACTACTCTAGTACTTGAGATAAATCACTGTATCACATAGATGTCAAGGGTATTACAGTCTTACAAACAAGATGCCCAGTCTCTCATCAATAACTGTGAACAATTCTAAAACTACTTGATCATAAGTTCATATCTCTTATACATAAATCTCATTTATATACATAAACTATTTCTAATAACAATTCAAAGACTAACCATGTCATGATATAAAATAATATCTATATATATGAATATATAAAACTCAATAACAATAAATCAAATTTATTAAATAATAACAATATATCTTGAATGTGAGAGCATACATCTTAACAAGAAATTGGTACAATCTTCTTGACTTTTTTGACAAAACTACTTTATCTTGTGATATCATTTTTGTTTGATATCCGAGTTAACTAATTCAAGAGTCTATGGACTCCTCTCGACAAGTATTTTCTTTTGTTATGGGTTTGAAGACAATTTTGAGAGATTTTATTTTTGATCAAAAGACTTCAAATTGATCCTTGAAATTTTGAATTTTGGAAAAACAATAGTAAGATTGAATTTTTAAATGATTCCGGACTAGAAAATAATTTTAAATATGACTTTCAAAAATTAATTTAATTTATTTAAATTTATTCCATCAATTTGTGAAATTTTATCTTCTTTTTTTGTGAAATTTTTTTAATTTTACCACTGCCCTTAATAAAAATAAGGTCGAGGCAAAATGAGGTATTTACAGTTACAGTACTCTTAAACTTGCAGATGATAGATGTCATGCTCCTAGCCTTGTAGACCTGAAAATGAACCCATTAATTAGGTTCTTAACCTTAAATTGATTTCAAACATTCCAAATCTTTAGGTTCAATAGTGATAATAATAATTCATTTCCAAGTTGGCTTCATTTTTATAAAAAAAATTAACTTTTCCTTAAGGCATTTAAGGATTTAATCACTTAAATTTATTCAATTTATACTTATTCATGCTTCAAATTTATACACGCAAAATAATTAATTGAAGCAACTTAATTAAATTCAAGTCTTCAAGATTTTTCCTCAAGTCCCAATATATATAAACTTCAACCTAAAACATTAGTTCTTTTACTACTAAACCTTTACTAAAGAATATGCACTTATTTCAATATTAGCGCAATTCAATTTTACAACCTCTCCAAGTCCCAAAAATAAAATATCAAATTTTAATCTTTCAATTTTCAAGTTTTCAGAAAAATACATAGTGTGTCTTAAATACATTCAACATAAATAAAAATACATGCTACAAGTATCCCAAAAGATGTGATCCTTCAATCTCAACCTTAGGGCTCCTTGCAATTTCCTTAAATAGGGGATAAGAGAGATCTCAAGTAGAAATAAACACTACTAAGTTACTACTAATAATGTGGCATATGCTGAAAGGAATCATCATGCATCCTATGCGCAACAGAATTAAAAATATGAATGATTGATTTTATCATCCCATGATCAGTTTATGATGCATACAAAATAATAGACATAAAATGAGAGGAATAGATCATAGTTACCTTTGACTGTGCTTTTCAAAATCTTGTAGACAATCTACAACAGCCACACAAACATCCGGTTTCTAAGCATATCCACACAAGTAAATCACATACTTGAAGAATCTCTAAGTTACAACTTGAATCTTCAACTCCTAAAGAGAGAGAGGGGGTCTTATTTATAATAAGTCAACCCTGATTAGTCATATTAAGATTTGACTAAATTACGAAATTATCACTTTTAAATCTTAATAGAAAATTGGTCCATCTTAATTCTTCAAATTATACATCACCCTTTTGTGTGTGAACCTTAGGTTCATACTAATTTGATAACATGAATTAATACTTATAAGTATTATAAATTAGAACTCTTTTTAGTTTAATTTGAATTAGAACCCTCTCTAATTCTCCCTTAATGAAAAAATAATAATAATTTCATAATATTATTTTTTAAGATTTTACAAGTCATAAGTGGCACCTAGCAGCATGTCATGACTACCCAGATAGTAGGGATTTTGTTGTGAACTTTTCCACTAACAGTTATCATACAATTCAATCATTCCCTTATACAATATCTCGATTAAGTCATTTAGGTATGTATATATTGACAAACTCTTTACTTAATCATATGTGTTCGACTTAACTGATTTCAACTCAAGTTGGTGAAATTAGAAAACTATTTTCTAATTCTTACACTACCTTGGTCGAGAAACTTCCTGAGATATATCATAATAGATACATAGGATATTTTCTCTCTTTATTTGAAAGTGACAAACCCCTTGTTGTACATTCACATGTTTCTATATGTACTATCCACCAAGCCCAACAATACATGTATATGTCTCATAATAGAAACTTAAATAGTGTGTACTATTAAAGCACAATAGCTTATAAAAAAGAAAATCATGATGTCGCAAGTTTAAAGATCACTTACACAACGGTAACGAAAAATACTCCATTGATAGGGAAGTAAAATTTTATATTGACGTTGTTAACAATTAGTCATGTTCAGTGTATTTGTTCTCTAATAAGCACCTACGCACATGTCTTTTTAAGTATCTCTATATTTAGTGTCCTTGAGACTAATCACAATTTCCAAAACCAAACATAACATGTGTTTGTCTATTCGGATATCAACCTTAATTTAGAGACTTTTCATGTTAACAAATAATAGTATAAATATGATAAATAATCTTGTCATTTATTATTAAGATAAATGAAACTATTTTAAACATAATATTTCTAAAATACTATTCCAACCATTGACTTTTAAGGCATACTATTTACATATATAAGTGTAGGGGAATGACACACCAACTGTGCTATCAAAACTATAAAACATGTATAACCTCAACTCAAGGCTACTACTCAAGTATAATACCACCAAGTACATAACAATACATGACTCACACCATTATACCTGTGTTTTTTGCATGCCAACACCCAATATTGTAATACCCTGACCCAAATGTAACCGAATAAGTCATGTAACCCAAGCCGTTGGGCTTCCTATTTAATGTTAAATAAAATGGTTGGGTTGAAAATTTTAAAGTTTGGAAGTTCGGATAATTCCCATGCGATGCCCGAGCAATCGCGAACAAAAAACAAAAAAGAGAAAAGAAGAGAATACATATATATATATATATATATAAATAGAAAAAAGAAATTAGAATGAGTTGAATAAAATAAACTGAAGTAAAAATAATTATAGGAAAAGAAAATATAAATAAGAAAAATCAATAATAAGGAAAGTTAAAACTTTTATTTAACATATGTCTATATATATATATATAGGTATATATAGGTAGATATATATATACGTGTAATATGTATGTGTGTAGGTGTGTAAAGCAGGTTGCGTATGTGCATTGTTGTACATGTGTATATGATTATGTGTATACAATTGTGACAAATGCATAAGGGATGAAGGAGGGGCATTAGAGTTTAAATTCAAAAGAAAAGATGATGGGATAAGGGCGCTGCAGAGGGGATAAGAATAGGGTGAGAGAATTGTGGGGCGCTAGAGTTGAGAGAAGAAACAGATATATGTGATCATCCGTGAGTCTATAGGAAGCTAACAAAAAAAAAAAAGATTGTACAGTGGGAAGGAGATCAGGTTGAGGCTGCGAGATTCAGTAGGTAGAGCAGGTGCGATCCAAGAAGAGATACCGAGGGGAACTCACGAACTAAGTAAGTGGGTCGTTTTGTTTTATTATTATTTTTTTTTTCAAGAGCATGCATGATAGATCTGAACGTAGGATCATAACTAGCATGAACCTAGGAATTTATGGCAGAAAGAATCGATGGAAATGGTTGGGAGATAAGGGAAACCGGGGCTGTTGCAGGTTTTCAGTGATAGAATAGAGTGTATAATTTTTGTACGTGAAACTTAGTTTAAACAATGGAAGATTGATCCTATTGGGTGCAGAAAATATGTAAAAATGATTTTGGCTCAAACGGTAGAGAAAATGGCACAAAGAAAAGGGAGAACCTCCTATGTCGGAAACGCACTCAGCACAGCGCAGCTACTGTTGTGGCAGATTTTGGAGACTCCAAACCTTACCTTTCCCAACTCTAGGAGTAGATACGGAACCCCCTCGACATACCCAATTAAACCCATCGAGAGAACTCGAGAAAGTCATTGTCGGCGAGTCATCGTCGCTAGAGGTGATGAACGGAAATAGTGAAGCAGCCATTGCTGCACGTTCGGTGTGGGGCGCAGATCTGGTTGGGTAGTGCCCAGCCCACTTAGTGATGAAACATTTCAGCTTTGATGTTTTAAAACCTGATTTTGGGGGTGTTTGGGTTGAGGGTTTAAGGAATTAGATTTGGATTAGGAATAGCTTGTTCCTGTTGGATGGTTCCTGTCCATTGATTGGCTCAGTATTAGAAAAAAAAAACACACGAAGGGCAGTATCGAACCCAAGACGCCTCAACATGAAGAACTCTACCTTTTAAGACGTGGACCACTGTGACACTGAGGCGTATGTGGTCTGTTCCACACTAAATAATATGTACATTAAATCTAACTAATTTAAATTAAGTAATTAATTAATAACTAATTAAATAGATAATTATTTGAATAAAACCCGACCTGCAAATTGGGCAAATGAGTAGTGCAAAATTACTGTTTTGGGTCCTCTGAATTCAACGATGAGGTCTGTTTCAAGAGACGGAGCCCCAAAAGATAAAATACCAGTAGAAACACCAAAATGACCAAAATGTCCCTAAGTCAAGTGTGAGTCAAACGGACTCCGATTGAGATGAGTAAATAGTGAATTTTTATTATGTCAAACCTTCTGGACTCAACAGTGAAGTCCAAATTGTGAAAACAGAACCCAAAAAGTAGAGGCACGTAAATGACTATTTTGCCCTTGGGTAAATTAGTTAATTTGGAAATCGTGAAAGCCTAGATTAGTAAAGAGATACTTAAAGTTATGTCCGCCTCAAATTGATAAATGACATTAAAACTAAAATATGTTTACTGATATATATAGGAGATTCAAAAGGAAAATGGAAGGACACAGGATACTTAGACGCGTTAAAAAGGTAAGTGGATTTCTATCTTTTATACATGGTTTCCCAAGCCACTGATGTTTCCATTACTGCCAAGCTTGTACTCATGTATATATGTTCATTGCTATTACTCCCACCATGGAGTATCCGATGGATTTGATGAATTATTGTATGTCAATACCTTGATACGATTTTGTGTATTCCTTAATGCTCGAATACTAAACAATATATGACACGTTGTTGAGAATCTCTAGAGGATGGCGGTACGTCCGCGCTCTAGATATGAATCTTTGAGGGTGGCTTAGAGCTGAGGAGGATGGCGGTACGTTCAAGCTCCAATAGGCTTGGGTTGGTCACACCAAAGGGGGAAAGTATTAAAACTTGAGGTTAAATTAAAAATGAGGATGGCGGTACGTCTGCGCTCATAGTTAGTTGTTATGCCTTACTGTTCATTAGCCATTCTGGCATCTTTTTGCTTACTGAAATTTCTTCCATGATTGGCTATCATGTTCATCTATGATCCTATATGTTCTATGATTACTCTAACCCGTATTTGAGATACGCGTTATTTACTGAGTTTGTAGCTCACCCCTTACTAAATTTTTCAGGTGAGAATGCTACAGAACTACAGTAGGAGGTCAAGAGCGTAAGGAGACAGTTGAGGAGCATGGTAGAATGATATAGTCTCTCTCATGTACTCACCACCTAAAAGTGGTTATGTTTAGACTGTTGCCAATTTTATTTCCAGACTTTGAATAATGGCTTGTAATAAGGCTTCCGCACTTTATTGATTATGTTACATTATTTATTGTGATCGTTAATGTTAAGAATGAGAAAGGTAGAGAGGCCACTGGGCCGGCCCCGCGACACGAGATCCGCATAGGGTGGGTTTCGGGTCGTGACAGCTTGGTATTAGAGCTAAGTTTTAGGTGCTAAAGAGTCATGGGAGATAAGACTAGGACATTAGAACTGTTAAGTCTAAGAGGCAGCCGATAGATAATACTGATACTACTATGCTAGAATTTATGTGAATATTGACTATTATCTTATGTGAATATCACCTGAATGTATTTTTCAGCAATGGTTGACACAAGGGTGACCGCTGCTATGGACCGTATCGAGCGTTTGGAACAATTGATGAAGAGGGTTATTGAAGCATTGCCCTAGAGTCAGGCTGGTACGAATCAGACAGGCACTAGCCAGCCAGCACCACAAGAACCGCCTGTCAATATGGGTGCTAGTCAGCCGGTACAACAGGAGCAACCGGCGAACCAAAATACTGGCCAGCTAGCGCGACGGGGGCGGCCTGCCAACAGGGGTAACTCTCAAAGGGAGGAGTATGATCTGGTGTTCCTCTATGAGCGGTTCCAGAAGATGAAGCCGCCATCCTTTGACGGTACCCAAGGAGCCATAGCTGCAGAAGAATAGCTCTTGGAGATGAACAGACTTTTTCGCATCTTTCCATGCACTGAGACACAGAAGGTGGCCTATGCCACGTATCGGTTCAAGGGAGCTACCCACAAATGGTGGATGCTTGAGGAGGCCAAGGAGCCGAACATGGACTGGCAGCGTTTTACGACAGTGTTCAATGAGAAGTACTTTCCCCGTGAAGTGAAGAATCGAAAAATCGCTGAGTTCATGGTACTTCAGCAGGGTAGTATGACAGTGGAGCAGTATAAGGCCGCATTTATCGAGTTGGCCAGATTTTGCCCGAATGTTATCAACAGTGAGGATCTTAAGGCCCAGAAGTTTGAGGAGGGGCTACGATGGGCCATTAAGGACAGAGTGAGGTCTCAGCGGTTAGCTACCTTCAATGACGTAGTGGCCACCGCCAGAATCGTTGAGATGAGTGGCGAAGAGTTTGCCAAGAGACGGGCAAAGCAGAGGCCAGGTGGAGGGCAGAACCTAAGGTATAGAGTCTGCTTTTCCTAGCCAAGGATCCTCATTTACTAGACCCAGGATAGGATCCCCAACTACAGGGCCCAATCTGAGGAGGCCGAGCAATACTGAAGGGACCGCAACCAGATGCCCCAACTGTCAGAGAGCTCATAAGGGCCCGTGTATGAAGGATAATAATGCTTGCTATCAATGCGGTCAGGTGGGACATTTTGCTAGGGAGTGCCCTCAGAATAACAGAGCCACTAACAGTGCCATTTCGGTTAGGGCACCAATACCAGCACCAGTGTCTACAGCTACAGTGAATAGGCCACCGAACCGCAGGAATGGACAAGGCAATGTTCCACAACAGGCCGAACAGGTTTTTGCCATAATGCTAGGGGATGTTCAGGCGTCAACTTCAGTGGTGGCAGGTACACTTCTAGTTTGTTCACAGCCTGCCCATGTTTTGTTTGATACTGGTTCTACGCACTCTTTTATATCCCCTGCATATGCTGCTAAGTTGAACAGATTGACAGAATCCTTAGGATACTTACTTAATGTGACTATACCATCGGGGCAATCATTAATGGGGGAGGCCATGTATAGGAACTGTGAGAAACAGATTATGGGGGTACCTTTACTTGTCGATCTGATACCATTAGAGATTTGTGGGTTTGACGTTATTCTTGGAATGGATTGGTTAACTGCAAACCATGCTACGATAGATTATGTGACCAAGAGAGTGCTTATTCAGAGCCCTAGATTCCTGACCGTGGAGTTTGAGGGGACTGGAGTGGTTGCTCCACCGTATTTTGTTTCTGCTATACAGGCTAGACGGTTATTTTGCAAGGGGTGCCATGGGTTTTTGTGTAGCATCCAGGACACCGAGGCACAACAGCCAGTGTTAAAGCAGATTCCCATTGCCAAGGAATTCCCTGAGGTGTTTTTAGACGATCTTCCAAGGATGCCTGTCAACCGAGAGATTGAGTTTAGTATCAATGTACTACCAGGCACTGTATCGATATCTAAAACACCCTACAGAATGGCCCCAGCTGAGCTGAAGGAGTTGAAGCTCCAGCTACAGGAACTACTAGACAAGGGTTTCATACGACCCAGTTCATCGCCATGGGGTGCACCTGTACTGTTTGTTAAGAAGAAGGATGGGACCATGAGGCTATGTATAGATTACCGTGAACTGAATAAGGTCACCATCAAAAACAGGTATCCACTACCCAGAGTAGATGATTTATTTGACCAACTGAAGGGAGCTCAGGTGTTCTCAAAGATCGATCTGAGGTCCGATTACCACCAGTTGAAGGTTAGGCCCACAGACATTCAAAAGACGGCGTTCAGGACTCGGTATGGACATTACGAGTTTTTGGTCATGCCTTTTGGGGTGACTAATTCCCCAGCCGCATTCATAGACATAATGAACAAAGTGTTCAAGCCGTACTTGGATGATTTTATAATCGTATTCATCAATGACATTCTGATTTATTCTAAGAACCAGGAAGAACATGAGGTGCATTTGAGGAAGGTCCTACAGACGCTAGGGGAGCAAAAGTTATACGCTAAGTTTAAGAAGTGTGAATTCTGGCTTCCAAGTGTCTCATTTTTAGGGCATGTGATTAGTAAGGATGGGATCTCCGTGGACCCCCAAAAGATAGAGGCTATTACCAGTTGGCCCCAACCGACTACTGTCACAGAGGTTCGCAGTTTCATGGGTTTAGCTGGCTATTATAGGAGATTTGTCAAGGATTTCTCCAAGATAGCTATGCCGATTACCCAGCTGACCAAGAAGAATACTCCATTCATTTGGACCGAAGAGAGGGAGCAGAGTTTTCAAGAGCTGAAGAACCGACTGGTTACAGCTCCAATTTTGACAGTGCCAGATGGGGCAGAGGGCTTTGTGATCTATAGTGATGCTTCATGCCAAGGCTTAGGGTGTGTTCTTATGCAACAGGAAAAGGTGGTGGCTTATGCTTCACAGCAATTGAGGCCACATGAGAAGAACTACCCAACTCACGACCTCGAGCTTACAGCTATTGTCTTCGCCCTTAAAATTTGGAGGCATTATCTGTATGGAGTCACATGTGAGATTTTCACAGATCACAAAAGTCTCAAGTACTTGTTTACACAGAAGGAGCTCAATATGCGTCAACAACGTTGGTTGGAGTTGATCAAGGACTACGAGCTCAGTATACAGTACCATCCAGGGAAGGCGAATGTGGTGGCAGATGCTCTTAGCAGGAAGTCATCAGGGAGTCTTGCTTACCTGTTGACTACTCAGGAAGAGCTATTACAGGATTTAGAGACCATGGAGGTTGAGGTGATTCTGCCAGGTTCTAGGGCAATGTGTGCTAATGTCACAATTAGTCTTACGATTGTTGACAAGATTAGGGAATTCTAGGCTCACGACAGCAAGTTGGTTAAGCTTCGTCAGGAGGCTGAGACTGGAGGAAACACAGATTTCTTTATACAAGATGAGGTGTTGTATTA
This sequence comes from Nyssa sinensis, assembly GCA_008638375.1. NCBI lineage: Eukaryota > Viridiplantae > Streptophyta > Magnoliopsida > Cornales > Nyssaceae > Nyssa > Nyssa sinensis. The sequence continues at coordinate 12,912,241 of CM018036.1, read as the reverse complement.
TTATGACAAGATTTGCGTGCCAGATGTACCCGAGATTAGGAAGGAGATTCTTGATGAGGCCCACGGTTCTAGATTTGTTATACACCCAGGAAATACAAAAATGTACCATAATATGAGAAGCACTTACTGGTGGTCAGGGATGAAAAAGGATATAGCTGGGCACATTGCACGATGTATAGATTGTCAGCAGATCAAGGTTGAGCACCAGAAACTAGGAGGACTCCTACAATCACTGCCAATACCAGAGTGGAAATGGGAACACATTACGATGGATTTTGTATCAGGGTTACCTAAGACATTATATGGGAACGATTTTATCTGGGTGATCGTCGATAGACTAACAAAGACAGCTCATTTTCTTGCGACCAAGACGACTCAGACTTTAGACCGATTGGCGATGTTATACATTAGGGAGATCGTTCGATTACATGGAGTTCTAGTATCCATTGTGTCCGACCGAGATCCCCGATTTATGTCTAAGTTTTGGAGGAGTTTACTGAAAGCGATGGGTACAGAGTTGAGTCTTAGCACTGCATACCACCCCGAGACAGATGGACAGTCTGAGAGGACGATACAGACATTGGAGGACTTACTACGATTCTGTGTTATGGATTTCAAGGGAAGTTAGGAGGATCAACTGCCGTTGGTAGAGTTCACATACAACCACAGCTACCAATCTAGTATCGATATGGCACCGTATGAGGCACTATATGGGAGACAGTGTAGATCCCCACTATGCTGGACAGAGGTAGGTGATAGGAAGTTATTTGGGCCAGAGATAGTAGAGCAGACTACCGATAAGATCCACCTAATCAGACAGCGTTTACTAGCAACTCAGAGTCGACAGAAGAGTTACGCTAATACTAGGAGACGAGAGTTGGAGTTCACGACAGGTGACTACGTGTTTTTGAAGGTGTCGCCAATGAAAGGAGTGGTTAGATTTGGCAAGAGGGAGAAATTAGGGCCACAGTACATTGGACCGTTTAGAATTGTCGGCCGAGTCAGTCCAGTAGCGTATCGGTTAGCATTATCACATGAGTTAGCTCATGTACATGATGTATTCCATGTTTCAATGCTAAGGAAGTGTGTGCGTAACCCAAATCAGATAGTTGAGCACGAGCCACTTGATGTTCAGGAGGACTTGAGTTATATTGAGCAGCCAGTACAAATCTTAGATAGGCGAGAGAAAGTTCTACGAAACAAAACCATTCAATTGGTAAAGGTCTTATGAAGGAACACCTGACTTGAGGAAGCTACTTGGGAACGAGAAGACGAAATGCAAGCCCAATATCCCCATTTATTTACACCATAATTTAGTTAAGTTTGGGGACCAAACTTATTTAAGGGGGGAAGAATGTAATATCCTGACCCAAATGTAACCGAATAAGTCATGTAACCCGAGCCGTTGGGCTTCCTATTTAATGTTAAATAAAATGGTTGGGTTTAAAATTTTAAAGTTTGAAAGTTCGGATAATTCCCGGGCGATGCCCGAGCAATCGTGAACAAAAAAAAAAAAAAGAGAAGAAGAAGAGAGTACATATATATATATATATATATAGAAATAGAAAAAAGAAATTAGAATGAGTTGAATAAAATAAACTGAAGTAAAAATAATTATAGGAAAAGAAAATATAAATAAGAAAAATCAATAATAAGGAAAGTTAAAACTTTTATTTAACATATGTCTATATATATATATATAGGTAGATATATATACGTGTAATATGTATGTGAGTAGGTGTGTAAAGCAGGTTGCGTATGTGCATTGTTGTACATGTGTATATGATTATGTGTATACAATTGTGACAAATGCATAAGGGATGAGGGAGGGGCATTAGAGTTTAAATTCAAAAGAAAAGATAATGGGATAAGGGCGCTGTAGAGGGGATAAGAATAGGGTGAGAGAATTGTGGGGCACTAGAGTTGAGAGAAGAAACAGATATATATGTGATCATCCGTGAGTCTATAGGAAGCTAACAAAAAAAAAGAGAGATTAAACAGTGGGAAGGAGATTAGGTTGAGGCTGCGAGATTCAGTAGGTAGAGCAGGCGCGATCCAAGAAGAGATACCGAAGGGAACTCACGAACTAAGTAAGTGGGTCGTTCTATTTTATTATTATTATTTTTTTAAAGAGCATGCATGATAGATCTGAACGTAGGATCATAACTAGCATGAACCTAGGAATTTATGGCAGAAAGAATCGATGGAAATGGTTGGGAGATTAGGGAAACCGGGGCTGTTGCAGGTTTTCAGTGATAGAATCGAGTGTATAATTTTTGTACGTGAAACTTAGTTTAAACAATGGGAGATTGATCCTATTGGGTGCAGAAAATATGTAAAAATGATTTTGGCTCAAACGGTAGAGAAAATGGCACAAAGAAAAGGGAGAACCTCCCATGCCAGAAACGCGCTCAGCACAGCGTAGCCACTGTTGTGGTAGATTTTGGAGACTCCAAACCTTACCTTTCCCAACTCTAGGAGTAGATACGGAACCCCCTCGACATACCCAATTAAACCCTTCGAGAGAACTCGATAAAGTCATCGCCAGCGAGTCATCGTTGCTGGAGGTGATGAACGGAAATAGTGAAGCAGCCATTGCTGCACGTTCGGTGTGGGGCGCAGATCTGGTTGGGTAACGCCCAGCCCACTTAGTGATGAAACGTTTCAGCTTTGATGTTTTAAAACCTGATTTTGGGGGTGTTTGGGTTGAGGGTTTAAGGAATTAGATTTGGATTAGGAATAGCTTGTTCCTGTTGGATAGTTCCTGTCCATTGATTGGCTCAGTATTAGAAAAAAAAAAAAAACACACGAAGGGCAGTATCGAACCCAAGACGCCTTAACATGAAGAACTCTACCTTTTAAGACGTGGACCATTGTGACACTAAGGCATATGTGGTCTGTTCCACACTAAATAATATGTACATTAAATCTAACTAATTTAAATTAAGTAATTAATTAATAACTAATTAAATAGATAATTATTTGAATAAAACCCGACGTGTAAATTGGGCAAATGAGTAGTGCAAACTTACTGTTTTGGGTCCTCTGAATTCAACGATGAGGTCTGTTTCAAGAGACGGAGCCCCAAAAGATAAAATACCAGTAGAAACACCAAAATGACCAAAATGTCCCTAAGTCAAGTGTGAGTCAAACGGACTCCGATTGAGATGAGTAAATAGTGAATTTTTATTATGTCAAACCTACTGGACTCAACAATGAAGTCCAAATTGTGAAAACAGAACCCAAAAAGTAGAGGCACGTAAATGACTATTTTGCCCTTGGGTAAATTAGTTAATTTGGAAATCGTGAAAGCCTAAATTAGTAAAGAGATACTTAAAGTTATGTCCGCCTCAAATTGATAAATGACATTAAAACTAAAATATGTTTACTGATATATATAGGAGATTCAAAAGGAAAATGGAAGGACATAGGATACTTAGACGCGTTAAAAAGGTAAGTGGATTTCTATCTTTTATACATGGTTTCCCAAGCCACGATGTTTCCATTACTGCCAAGCTTGTACTCATGTATATATGTTCATTGCTATTACTCCCACCATGGAGTATCCGATGGATTTGATGAGTTATTGTATGTCAATACCTTGATACGATTTTGTGTATTCCTTAATGCTCGAATACTAAACAATATATGACACGTTATTGAGAATCTCTAGAGAATGACGGTACGTCCGCGCTCTAGATATGAATCTTTGAGGGTGGCTTAGAGCTGAGGAGGATGGCGGTACGTCTGCGCTCTAATAGGCTTGGGTTGGTCACACCAAAGGGGGAAAGTATTAAAACTTGAGGTTGAATTAGAAATAAGGATGGTGGTACGTCCGCGCTCATAGTTAGTTGTTATGCCTTACTGTTCATTAGCCATTCTGGCATCTTTTTGCTTACTGAAATTTCTTCCATGATTGGCTATCATGTTCATTTATGATCCTATATTTTCTATGATTACTTTAACCCGTATTTGAGATAAGCGTTTACTTACTGAGTTTGTAGTTCACCCTTTACTAAATTTTTCAGGTGAGAATGCTACAGAACTACAGTATGAGGTCAAGAGCATAGGGAGAGAGTTGAGGAGCATGGTAGAATGATATAGTCTCTCCCATGTACTCACCACCTAAAAGTGGTTATGTTTAGACTGTTGCCAATTTTATTTCCAGACTTTGAATAATGGCTGTAATAAGGCTTCCACACTTTATTGATTATGTTATATTATTTATTGTGATCGTTAATGTTAAGAATGAGAAAGGTAGGGAGGCTATTGGGCCGGCCCTTTGACACGAGATCCGCATAGGGTGGGTTTCTGGTCGTGACAAATATGCTTTGAGCTAGAGTTGTCAATGGATCGGATCTCGATCCGAGATCCGATCCGTTAATTTCGGATATGATTTTAGAAATAGTGATCTGTGACTCAATCTGATCCGATCCGAATCCGATTATCCCAAATATAAACGGACCAGATATGATATAGGTTGATCCGATCCGATCCGTTTATATATATATATTAAAATTAATATTATATATATTAATATGTATTTATTATATTATATATATATTTATATAATATATTAATTTATATATATTAATATATTTCTATATAATATATTAATTTTATTAATAATATATTAATTTTTAATATATATATATATATTATAATTTTAAACGGATCAAACCGGATTAACGGATCAGATATCCGGTTATTAACGGATTCGGATACGGATTAATATTCGCTTGATCCGTCGGATTAACGGATCGGATCGGATTGGATTGAATTTCTTATTAAACGGATCGGATTTGGATCGGCTCTGATCTGATCCGTTTACAACTCTACTTTAAGCAATCATCTGATCCGATCCGTTTACAGCTCTACTTTGAACAATCATGTCCCGATTCATATACCAACACTTTCACAACATGAAATGGGTCTTGGTAAATCTTCCGGCAAGACTTACCAAGTGCAAACTTTTATTAATTTCTTACTTTATGGATTACAAGTCTGATGGACACGATTACCAATTAACAAAGTTTATAGTTCACAACCAAAAGGCAACGAGTCCCACTCAAAATTTTAGGTCATTCACACCTTTCACATACACAAGCACTATACACCCAAGTGCTTCCAACCCATTTTACACCATGGCACAACATAACACACGCTTCTCAAGTATGCTCACCCATATCAATCACATGATGCATGATGCTAGGGACGGAGCTAGAATTTACGTTAGAAGGGGCGAACTTTGTTCTTAATATTCAATTCTAAGTTTAAAAATTGAAGAAGTATAACAAATTAATATTGATTAATGATATTTTTACTAAGTAACTAAATATATTGGGGAAGTCATTTTCAATATTAATCTACATATTAGATTAATGATAGACCAAAAAGACTAGGATAGGAAAAATTATCAAATCATATAAACATGTTAATTGCCATAAAACCTCATTTAGAAAAAAAAATCAATTGTTATATGATATGACAATTTTTTCTAAAAATATATGCATAAGAAGTTCAAAAAAATAAAAACCTACCAATTCCCAATAATCCCATATATACTACATTATACTATCGAATAAAATGATCGAAGAACAAGTGGTGTGCCCTTATTGTTCAATGAATTTAGAGAAAAATAATATAGATGTAATCTAGTTAAAACAAAATTCTTGAATAAAATCACATTAAAAAGAAAAGGTCCTAAAAGCAAAATTATATTTCACTTTTGCATACAAACATGTTGCAATTTTGAGTAACATTGATATCACAACTTACAATTTGACTTCCTTGTTAGAGTGGGTACATGATTTTTGTTAGACTTAGTGTAGATATTCAAGAAAGCTTTAAAAGCTTTCATATTTGAGAAAGATTCGTCAACATTGGATAGAAATTGTGACGCAGAGGACTTTTTTTTATTTATGCTAGAATAAGTTGAATGATGTTTTAGCCGTTTATGTTTTCCATATTTGGGTCAAACAATTATAGGTTTGACACTTTTTAATTGCACACAACAACCTTTTTGGAAATACTAAATAAAGAGGAGTAATATTAAACTTTGGGTAATGATAATTGTGAAAAAGTTTGATTTCAAGTGAGGGCAAAAATAAAAATTAAAGGAATGTATTTAAGTTTCTTTTTAACAAATCTAAAAAAAAAATTTTAAATAAAAAGGTTGAGGAGGGCAATTGACCCTAGGCCTACATTGACTCCATTCCTGCATAGTATATTATGCCCATATACTCAAGTGCACAATGTAATAACTAATAATTTCACACTTCAATGTGTGTTAATCAAATAATAACATAGCCTAATCAATAATTCTACACTTTCAAGTGTTTTAACTAAATATGACCAATAATTCCATAATTTCAAATGTGTTAACAAGTCCCAAATTTATATCAACATTAATTTCACACATTCAAGTGTACTAAATCACATCAAAAATCTATATCAACATTAACTTCATGCATTCAAGTCCAATAGAAATATCTCAAATCCACGCTAGCATTAAAATACACATTCTCAAGTGCAATAACATGTCAAATTAACATAGGGTAAATTACACTTATTTTTCTTGATATTTCAAACAATTACAAAGTAAATTACACTGACTTTTCTTGATATTTCTAACAATTATAAAGACTTTTTCTGATATTTCTGAAATGACACTAACCTCCCCTACTTTTGCTGACCTTCAGCCTTACTTTTTTCAAAATAACAAAAGTGTCCCCTTCCTTTTTCTTTTTTTTCTTTTATGCATTTTTTCAAGTTTGACCATTTTTTCTAACTTTTATTTTCACTTTCAAATAAATATTAATTAAAATCTTTTTTCACTAAAAAAATATAATTTATATATTTTAAATTTATTTTTTTTTTATATAAAATGAAAACTTCTTTAAAGTAAAGTTAGAAAAAGTGCTCAAATTGAAAAAATGCAAAAAATAAAATTGGAAGGGGCACTTTTGTCATTTTGAAAAAATAAGGTTACGGGAGAGGTTTTTTTAGTTTGTTTGTAAAAGTATAGAGATCAGTGTCATTTCAAAAATTTCAAAACAAATCTTTGTAATTGTCAAAAACTTTAAGGAGGGTGAGTGTAATTTACCCTTCAACCAAGGATCAAAATATCGTTTCGATATATAGTTTCGGTCTGTCCGGAAATGGAAACGTTTCGGAAATATAATGAAAATGGAGAAAAAATTGGAAACATCTGGAAACATGACTTAAAATTTATTTATTTATACAAATAAGCCTATTTATTGAATATTTGTACATGTTTAAGGCATATACATCATATTTATGATAAATGCAAGAATCAAAATTTCATTTCGAAGTGTTGTTTCGGTCACCCAGGGAATGAAAATATTTCACAAACGTTTTGGAAATATAATGGAAACGGTGAAAAAAATTAAACGTATAGAAACATAAAATAAAATATATGAATGTGTGTGGATAAATATTATACAACTAATTAGAAATGTTTTAATGTACATATCTATCCGCACTAGAGGATACTAAGGTGAAACTAAAAAATAAACGTAAATGTAAATTAGTCATTAATATTAAAACATAAATAAACTTACATGTAAATTAGTCATTAATACTAAAACAGAAATAAACTTTCATATAAATTAGTCATTAATACTAAATAGTTCTTTATTAGTTAAAAACAAGTATACAAAATTTTAGAGCTAGTTTTTAATTTTTATGAGATTTTTATAGATGGGTTTGCCCTCAAGCGACTTTCTAAAACATATTTATAAAAAAAATCTTTTTTTTTTAATATATTGAATTATTATAGTTATATACAATACTATAACATAATATATATGTACTATATAATATATATAAAAAATAGATAATTTGGGTAAATATCAAGTTAAACTTATTACAATTAGTAACTATATATTATAATAAATTGTTCACTTCCTTTTTCATTTTCACAACTACTTTTTCTTATCATTTTTTTTTTATAATAGAGATATCTTCTTGTAATTTTGAGTCTTAATTCTTCAACCTCCTCCTTCATTTGAAAAAAATTGATATTATCTTTTATCAACTTCTAGAATTATTGCTAAATAAGAGAAATGTTTCTACTCATTTGGTATGTTTCAACGAATTTCGGTGTATTTCTATGGAAACAAAAAATAACTTTGTTTCCACGGAAACATGTGAATTTTAATATTTCACTTATGTTTCGTTTCAGTACATTGAGAAACGGAAACGTTTCGACTATTTCGATGGAAAAGAAACAAAATTTTGATCATTGCTTTCAACATATCTCATGATTCATGCAATTTTAAATTCACTTTAAAAATTCTATCCTTATGCATTTTATATTCCAAGCACATAACAACAAGCTTGCATGCAATTTCGTATACTTGTACATTGATACAAACACTTAGCATGTAAACTAAATATTTATCATACTAATAGTTAGGGATTTTAAATTTTCTTAGTGTGTTTATCTCAAATCACATACTCATCATCTTAATACATACTCTTGCACATATTAATCATCAATTTCTTCATTCAAACAAAAGTCCTAATTTTATCAACTCAAGTGAGGTTATATGCCTATATATATATATATACACACACACACACACACAAATAAATACATACCTAAGTCTAATAATTATCAAAACATAAATTATTATATACTAACAATGCATGAGACATCTTCATATTAACTCAAAAGTGAAAATCCCCTACCTCTTGTCAAAGTTCAAGCCCTAGTTTTGATTTCCACCACCAAGTTTAAAATTTCTATCCCCCTAAGCTTGAATAAAGTGTGTAGAATAATTCTTTCACAAAAACCTAACCCACTAGCAAACCTTCAAAGAATTTGTAAGAGAAAAATGGTTGAAAGTAGGAGAAGATGAATGGAGAGTTTTGTCGTGAGTTTATGGAAGAGAAATTCTAACTAAAAGCTCAAGCATAAAGTGTCAAGTTCTTACATATAGTACAACACATATTCTGTAAAACAAACACATGTAACATTACACACACTACCGCACGACCACACCATGTCAAGTTTTTTTTTTTTTTTTTATAACTTTCAGTCATTATTTTTTTTTTTGTATAAAATAATGTAGATCGGCTCTGTATCAGCCATTTTTTCCTCATTAATTATTAGTTTCACATAACATTAGACCCATTCCCCCCCCCCCCCCCCACACACACACACACAATGCACAAAACTCACTATTATAGTATCGGACACTATATATTAGGCCTTTTTCAATCCTTTTATTTTTATTAATATAGCTCATACCCACTGGTCAGCTCATCTTATCTCCATTATATATATATATATATATATATATTACACACACACACACATATATATATATATGTTTATGTTTTTAATATTACAAGACAATCACGCTGTGCATCGCATCATCACTCTCTTACATGACTCCCTTCTTCTTTTCTTTTTGTTAAAATTTGATCCCCTTGCAAGAGGAAAGGAGAGATAGCCCACTATTTGAATGCATTCCCTCTTCACATTTTTTTTGGTCAAGTTCTTTATTAGTCAGGTCTCACTAACTTTTATCATTCTCAATGTTTCCCTATTTCACGGTCAGCCCTCACTATAACCTAACTAACATAAATTATTATTTTTTTCAGTCAGATCCTCTCTCCCTCTTTCAAGGCTTGGTCATGTCCCCTATCACCTCACATCACTTTAAACTCACACACACACACACACACACACACACACAAGTAACAGTAAGTCCCTTCTGAAGAACTCTGTTTGTTGGTGAAGGAAATCTTACTGAAGAACTCTGTTTGTTGGTGAAGGAAATAGCTCCTTACACACACACACACAACTCACACACACACATGTTGGTGAAGGAAATTCAAGGTGCCCCGACGTCAAGTTACGTGATGGATTGGGGAAGAGTCTCAGGACAGTAGACGAAAAGGCCTATTTTGGATACTGAAGAACTCTGTTTACTCCACAGCAACTGGATGTTGTTGATGTTTGTTGAGGAAATAGCTCCTTATGAAGTCTTTGTTGAGTTTTCTTCATTCTCCCAGATCTTCAGCTTACTGTCTTAGCTGGAAGGCAAACTCTTCAGGTGTGGCGGATTTGGGCTGAATGTATTAGGTGGTGGGGTCTATGATGGGTGCCTCCTTGGTCGATTCAACCACTATTGTGTTGGTGGCAGGGGATGCGCTTATGATTGGTTTGAAAGCAGATGCAATCGGCAGCTTGGAGTTGTAGGGTCTGGAAGGTGACGAAAATCTGTTTATGAAGGGGGGTGTTTTTTAGTTGTATTATGAGTTTTGTTTATGTTTTTTTTGTTGGTATCTTGCCAACTTTGTTAGCTTCTTTGTGGGTTGGTTCTGCAATTGATTTGGTGCAGTTCATTGTGCCAACCTGGTTGGGATAATGCTCTCTCACTGTGTTGCCTATTCATCTGCCCTTTTGGTCTTTCTTCCTTTTCATTAATGTATCTTGAGTATTTATACTCTGGTTTGTTTAATGAAATTTCTTTGCTTATCCAAAAAAAAACAGTAAGTCCCTTCTTTTATCCATCTCTGCTAGTCTTCATTTAAGCCCTATACACAAGATTCCCTCAAGCCCCTCTCATTATATATATATATATATATATATATATATCATTATGCCTATAACCTTACACAAGTTCCCTATCTAACCAACCCCTCCCTTCCTTCAGTCAACACCCTTATTATATAATGCTCTAAATATAACCAGACAGTCGTTACACTTACCTATTGCACCACAAAAACTACATATACTTTAATCTGTTCAACCATTATCCCTTGCATCAAGCTATGCGCATATCCACATATATGTATATATCTAGATTGTACACCCAATTTAATACCAACCTAATATTTGAGTCATAATGTCACCCTACAGTACTTAAACCTCTCACACAGACTATTATTATTGCACACACCACACCCTGTCATGGTTAGCCTTCTTTCCTCATTATATCTATATATATATATATATATATATTAAATACATGTACAATAGTGAGAACATCTACACTTACATTATAGATATATAAAATTCCCAAATGTATACATTAATATCTAATTAAGTCTCAATTTTTCATGTACTAGTTTAGTCCATAAGCCAAATGATACATATACGAGCACTATTTTTTCAAATTTGAAATATAAAAGGATGTACAAGGGATTTCACTTAACATTACACATGTATTAAAACTTAAAACATGTCAAGTTTAAATTATTTCATACACTATTCATCATTAATTAACATACAATCATATAATTTCCCATTATTAAGATTAATTAATTAACGATAATTTTCAAAATACTACAATTGAATACCATACTTTTCTACCAAAGGGCCACTAGGGTGCCATAAGTCAAACCAAATTGAACTATCCATCCCATTATCTATAACAGGTTGAATGAAGGGTCTGGGTTGAGGTCTTAGATTCATAATCTTTCTCTTTACATGACCAAGAGTCATCTTGAGGAATAGGAATACTCCATAAGCTTCTCACTTCTATCTTGTAAGTATGGTACCACGATACCCATAAGAATTATTTTGGAGTGAACAGAGCCCAAAGACTACATAGTTCTAATCAGTAAATTTTTTATTCCCAAACCCCCTCACTTTTGTGATTGCAAAGAGTAGCCTAAGTTACTTTAAAAGTTGAGGTTTTCAGATTTGCCACAGACTAAAGAAAAGCATTGAAATCTTCTCAATTTCCCTAGCCACTCTCTTTTGAAGAATGAAAGTAAAAGACTAATACACTTGAATACTAAAAATGATAAATTGGATGAGTTAGTCTACTTGCATAGGATAGACTCTCAGTGTCCCAACTATGAATTTTGGAGTGATATATATATCTTTTCAACTAACACTCTACAATGAAGGGAAGAAGTTTAGAAGTTATAAGATGAACCCCTAAATATATAATGGGCAATTTTCCTTTCCTCATAATGTGATATGCATGAAGTTTTTCCTTTTGTTGCTCAGAATAGCCTATAAAAAAGAGGCAACTTTTACTTAGGTTGGGTAAGAGCCCTACCAATTTACAAAATTCTTACAATGATTTCTTTACTAAAATGCAAAGTTTGTGTGAACCCCACTGATCAATATAAACATGTCATTAATGAACAACAAGTGGGAGAGGTCATGCTAAGGGCATTTAAGATGATAGGTTAAACTCATATCCTCACAATTCTTGGTCATTAAGTTGGAGCATCCTTTCATAATTAGTAGGATGGGTATGGAGATAGGGAATCTCCCTATTGGATGCCCTTTTTGGCTTCAAAGAAACCTTCTAACTCTTTATTTAGGATGATGCAGTACTTAACAATAGAAACACACTATTGGTTTATTTAGGAAAGTTAAATAGTCTAAAGAACACGGAAAAAGACTCCCAATTCACAGAGTCATAAGACTTTACATCAACTTTAATAACAAATCTGGGGAGCCTTGGTTTCTGTGATAGTTTCTCACTAATTCTGTCATAAGAAGTTCAAAACTTCTACTAAAATAATTTCTTTCTCATTTTTGCAGGCAATGAATTTATTGAATAAAAGCTAATGAAAATAACAATTATAGACTATTCAACCATTTTGAAGCACATTAATAATTTATCTAAGATTGTGTTGAAGTTATTAAATAGAAGCTAATGAGAACAACCATAGATTATTCAAGCATTTTGAAGCACATTAATAGTTTATCTAAGGTTGTGTTTGGGTAAGAAATTTGAGAATCCATAATTTTAAAATTCTTTATTTGGACAAAAAATATAGAAAAAAATTAATTTTAAAAAATCGAGAAGGTATTCTAACACCCCAAATACAAAATCCTTTAAATAGTTTTTTCAAAAATTGTAAATAATATTTTACAGCTAAGTAAATGCATGAAAATGCTAAAAACATTTTTCAAAAACATTTTGTGTTGAAACGAACAAATTAAAAATAAAATAACTATTTTCAATGGCCTATAAATAAGGGAAGAAATTTAAGTGCAGACCGAATTTAGTTGGGCCTCCAAGTTAGTTACACAAATTACTCGGTATGAAAGTGAATTTCAAAACCGCAACCCTTGTTTTTTTTTTTTTTTTATTTATGAAAATAGTGTGGTGTTATAATTCATATATTATATTGTATTACAATTAAGTGATGGGTCACATACAAACAATTCAACCCAGATCATGACTGGGTAAAAATAAATAATCATATTTTCTTAATGAGAAGTAAAACTTGAACTCATGATATTTTTTTTAGATAAAGACATGAATGATCAACTAAACTAGCTTAATTGATTAACAAGTTTTTACTTTTAATTTAATTTTGAAAAAATTACACTTGAAATGAATTCTAGAGGTAAAATATAAGTGAGTTGAATAATTTCGACAATTTGTATTTCACATGACATAAAAAAATATATTACACTACTAACAATTTATTATATGACATGTAATAAATGATCGGTAGTATGTAGCTATGCATTATCAGCGATTCTATCAGTGATTCTCTATATATTATCGATAATTTATTAAATTCTTAGTGGTATATAAGTGAAATCATTTTCAACAAGTGTAAATTATTTCTTTCATTTTTAATTTATGTGTAATTTCATTAAATTATTGAGCACACTTATCCAATTCCACGTTACAGTTCAGCACACAATAATTTCCTTCTTAACATTTTGTTTCCATTTTTATTTTGGGGTGCGAATTTTCCACAAATAAGAACAAAGAAAAGAAAGTCACTTTCATTAATAGATGTCAGTATCTTTGCTCTGTCCTTCAATCTCTTTGTTCGCTTACTCCCCAAAGATAGAAAGTTAGCAGATCTCACTTTCTCTCTCTCTACATCGCCTTCTCTCTCTATCTAGAATACTACCACAGGTACTTCTTCTCACGTTTAAACTTGAGATTTTCATCATATACCTAGTTGTTTGTCGCATTTTAGTAGACGAAGTTTCTTTTTGGCCCTGTATTGAATTGAGCAGTCTGAATTTGAGCTATTTTAGGTTGATTCTGTTTTTCTTTTAATTTTATGTTGGTAAATTTGAGACTTTGATCCATAGCTGTATATGTTTTCTGCATGTGTTTTTGACCATGGGATCACAAAGATGGTTTATTTGGTAGATGTCTGACTAAATCGGTAATTTTTTTTAGTCCATTTCGTCCCTAAACCCGCCCATGGAGGGCTCTATCGAACAAACGCCCCTGACCCTCCGCGGCCGGGGGGGTGTTCGAACCTCGTTCTCCACTTTGCGTCCGGGGAAGAGCATGTGATGCCATTGGGCCACAGCCCGTATTGGCAAATCAGTAAGTTATTTGATTTGGCTTTTCTTTTGAGATTTTGTGGACATTGTGGGGTTTCATGTTTTAAATTTTTATTTTTTATTTTTGGATATGTAATAGATTCAATTTGGTACCTCTTCGATGTATGTATGTTTTCTTTGCAGTGCTTGCGCCTTGGCCTTCATTGCTTGGTGTCATGGTTTTGGGGTTCATTACATCTGAGTTTGTGTAATTGTAAATGTTGTTTATATATATATATATATATATATATATATATATATATACACACACACTCTGAAGTCTGAATTAAACCTGCAAAAACTAAATATTCTTGCCCCTGGTTAATGCCGGTCAATTGAGGAAAATGTCTATACTTCTTGTGATGTGTTTTGTTGTCTTTTGAGGGGGCTTGAGGATTAACTTGAATAAAAGTGAACTCATTCTGGAGGAGGAGGTGGCTGAGATTCCTAGTTTGGCTTGGAATCTTGTTTCTAAGGTGGTGGCTTTTCCCACAGTGTATTTGGGATTGTCATTGGGAGTGACTTTGAAAAGCAAGGCAATATGGAATCTGATCATAGAAAGGTTCCAAAAAAGACTGACGGGATGGAAAAAGCAAAGTTTATCGAAAGTGGGTAAGCTGACTTTGATTAAGAGCATGTTGGCGAGTCGTCTTACATACTACATGTCCTTATTCCCTATTCTAGCTTTAGTTGAAAGAAGGTTGGATAAAATTTGAAAGGATTTTTATGGGAAGGAAAAGAGGAGAAAAGGAGAATGCATCTAGTAAATTGGGAGAAAATTCAAACTCCAATGAAGGGTGAGAAAATGAGTGTTCAGTAAAGCCTTATTGGGTAAGTGGCTACAGTGGAGAAACGAGCAATATGGCAAAGGGTCATTGAAGATAAACTTGGGTTTGAGTTGAATGGGTGGACATCAAGGGAAGTAGAGGAATCCATGGGCGTGAGCCTATGGAAGTAGAGGGAAGGAATATGATTGGGTTTTTGATCGGAGATGGAGCTCTGGTGATATTTTTGGAGGATGCTTGGCTTGATGAGTTGCCTTTGGAAGAAAGGTTTCCCTAGTTGTTCCAGTTGTTTTGAATCCGGAGGCGAAGGTGTTGGATTATATATACTTAGAAGAGGATTTTGTTTGGGCCCCTGTTTTCCGAGAATGTTTCATGATGTCATGTGCTGCTTGGGATTTATTCATTAGCATAAGCCTACAGGGGTACTTCTAGATGAGGTTATTTGGAGAAAGATGGCAGCAAAAAGGTTTATAGTTAGATCTTACTACAAGGATTTGGCTAGGAAGGGAGGGAGGAACTTTCCATGAAACGTAGTGTGGCGTGCCGAAGTCCTGGTCAAGGCGGCTTGTTTGCATGGTTCCTAGCTTGGGGAGCAGTTTTAACTATAGACAATTTAAAGAAGAGAGGCTTTAGTTTAGCTAGAAGATGTGGCATGTGTTTAAAGGAGGATGAATCGATTAGTCACCTCTTCCTTCATTGCTCTTTTGTGAAGAAAGTTTGGAATCTGTAATTCTTTGTTTAAGTGTTGTTGGGATATGTCTCTCTCGATAATGGATTTGTTGAAGGATGGACTTGAGGATGTAGTAAGAAAAAGAGAGGATAGCATGGAGAATGGTGCTTATATGCTTAGTTTGGTGTAAATGGATTATGGAAGGAAAGAAATTGACAGATTTTTTAAGGTGAAATGATGACCATTTGTAAATTTAAAGATAGTTTTTTCAAAGATGTTATACTTTCAGGTTATAGAGACATACCCTTGACATGTATATAATTTTGTTGATTTTTTGAAAATATGATACCCTAATTTTTATAAGTCTCCTTTTTGTACCTGGGTGAGCCCCCCTTGGGTGCCATTAATACAACACTCTTACTTATCAAAAAATCATATTTTTATGTCATTTTGGTGTCCAAAAAATTGGTATCTCAACCCAATAAAGCTAGCTAGTTGTAGTAATCTTGGTTGGATTCGATTTCTATTCTTTTAATTAACTTTTTGAACAATAATGCATCACATGATTCCGAAGGCCCCCTTTATCTATTGCCATTGTAGAGTACTTGCTTTTATAATTTCATTATGTTCTTGGGTACTGTTCTTTTTGGCGGTAATTCTACACGTAATTTTCTTTTTACTTTTTGCCAATTTTCTTTGTTTTCACGGTTCAGTCGTATTATAGAGAGTTGATTGGAAAAGGTAATATGGAGTTTCCTTTGAGGATGATATGGTGTTCACAATTTCCGGCTAAGGTTGGTTTTTTCTTTTTGGCTTGGTCGCTTCTTGGGAAATTGTTTTACCATGGATAATTTCAAGAGGGATATCCACTTACTAATAGATGCTGCATGTGTAAAAATGAAGAGTCGGTTAGGCATATCCGCATATGATATCTCTTTTTGCATTGTAAGGTGGCTAGGGATATATGGTGCCTTTTTTTCCCTCCTTTGGTTGTGTTTCGATCACACCCACCCAGTGAAGCATCTTCTTAACAGTTGGAAAGGAAGGTATGTGCTGAAGCCTATTAGAAAGTTGTGGAGAATGGCTCCACTTTGTTTGTGTAATAGAGTCTTATCCCATATATATAGATTCTTTTGTAGAGTTTTTGGGAGATTTATAGCTTTAATTTTTGTGTTGGCTCCGCTTTGTGTACGGTTTAGCCTCCCTTAAGCGGCTTTAATACAAATACTTTTACTTATAAAAAAAAAAAAGAAGAACTTTCATATGAATTAAAAAGAGAAAAGAAAAGAACTTTCTTATTGTTTGAAAAAATGTGAATATAATTAGTCTTACCATATCCTACCAATTTATAATCAATCTTGCCACGTTTGACCAATTTAACAAACATGCTTTGGAACTAACTCAAACATGTGGTAAATACATAATGCCTTCTAGACAAGTGTCAGCCAAAGGTGGAGGTGGGAAATATGGTACCACAAGATGCGTGGTTTGTTTATAATACAAATACTTTACCCATAAAAGAAAAGGGTGGTTACAAAGGGCACATGGCAGATTCTGTTTTGAATGGGTTTTTGCTATAAAGGACATGTGACTGAAAATGGTTATATGAGTGGTTAAATGGAAGCTCCTAGAAGACACATGACACCTCCAAAAGTGCAATGAAGATGGGAAGTTTGCAGCAGTTTTTGGTGGTTCTTTCCTTCCTGAACATACGAAAGCCTAAAGGAGCCACTGAAGAAGGGTCCTGCACTAACAACAGAAAAACTCTTTATTTCTTTTTTCCTTTGTAATTCCGGCCACCATGGCCATCATAGCTTTAGCCTAGTTTAGTTTTAGCATAGCACTAGTTTCCCTGCTTCTGCAGTAGTCATAATTGGCCTTTTAATTCTTAGAATGTACTTCAACAACCAAGGATTGTACATCTTTTTGTCTCTCTATTCAAGCAAGTCTTTAATCCTTTTCCTGTCCTCTTAATTTGACATCTGTTATAGGGATAGTTTGACATCTCACAATTGAGTCCAATTGGACTTTGGCCTGCTTGCACAAGTTATATTTTAAATATTTAGCCAACTGGAGTTGGCACGTCTATGGGGACAGCAAATGATTATTCATTAGTTATCATTCATGGTTGTAATATTATAAATTTATAATGATCAGATATGCAGGCAAGACCGATAAATTGGTAGACTAGAAAATGAGATTTATTATCTTGATTACGGAAAACACAATATTTGTGATGAATTCCTATGACTCTTACCTTTGCAATCATCTCTTTTTGCATGGAAGAAATTTTCCAGTGATATATATAATCTTGAATAATGCCAATTTGATGATTCAATGTGTCAACTAGAAAATGAAATTAATTGTCTTAATGATGAAAAATGTCATTTTATTAGTGAAAAGTGTTGTTTAGTGGCTTCCATGTCAAATGAATTGTCAATTTCGGCAAATCCAAACTTACTGATAGTTATTCTTGGCGGATATATTCTCATTGTAGTGAATATTATACTTATGGAACTATTGATTTTAACAAGAGACCAGGGGGGCAGTGGTGAAGAGTTGGCGGCAAAAAATCTGCCTAATATTATATATTCGGCTGAAGAGACCCATAATAATTTTGATGACGATGAAACAATTGGGGGCAAGAAGAAAATTGGCCAAGTAAATTTATTTTGGCCAATGAATGTTTTGATAGGTCCGTAGTGACCAACAATTATGAATAGGCCCCACAGCCCTCAAAGCAAAAAATCGTTGTTCTTGTATGGCATTGTTAGAATTGCTAAAATTCATTTTATTTGCAAATTCAGTTGATGATTTAGCTCTAAAGATTTCATTTTTTATTGGGTTTTGTGGGGATAATACAAAATTACCGAAAAAAGTGATAGTTTATGTCACTGGTTGATTTTTACCTTGTTTCGGTCTAGTTGTCATCATATGATTGTGTTTTGCCCAAGACCAAATTAGAATATTATTTTAATTAGTTCTTCAGGAACAATACTATTCAATCAGCCATATATCTTGTGGAGTGGCATGTAGACTCTAGTAGATAGAATTTTTTTTTTGGTGTCAGACCCTTTACTGTGTTACCCATTTCGGTTATTAAGAGATGACATAAGTCTTGGTCTTAGAGTGTAATTGTTCAAATTGTCATCATTTGTCTTATATTGTTCTTATTTACAAAGCGAGTCAATGTCAATTTTATATTGATTCACTAAGACTGACCGATTTTTAGTCATTTTGTTAGTGATGCACATTAAAATGTTGTGATTTGACCAAGTGTTGGGACCTAGGTGAACTTGTGTTCTAGGCCATGCATTCACATGGCCACAACCGAAAATCGATCTAGTGAGGGAAAAGTTCATTCAATTCGTAATTTGGTCTAAGATCGATCATATGTATCATGAGGGCTAGCAAATAGAAAGTTGTTTGTGGGACAAGTAAAATATTGATCAAGTGAAGAGGAAGAAGAGAGTTTTATTGGGTCTGTTCGAAACAGACACAGATTTTGATGGTTGATTGGTGCTTAATATATACACAGACACATACACACGTATATATATGATCAAGTCTTATAGGATGATTGTCTAGGCCATGGATTTAAATCACGGCCGTAGTGTAATAGTATCGAGAGTATCAAACTATCCGTAATAGAAATTGGAAATTGTAACTTTTTTTTTTTTTTCAAACACTAGCAAATCCCTTGAAAGTCACTGGTACACATATTTTGAAAAAAATTATCACATTTTAGTAATTTTATTGTTAATTTTCAATTTTCTGACACCTAAAAATACGGTTTTGATAAGTAACACCTAGAAAGACGGTTGATTAGTTTATATGAATTTTTTAAAGTTAAACTAATAAGAAAGCTTCATTTAATTTTAATAACATTGCAACAATAGATGTCAATAATAACAATAAATAATCATGAGCATGAACTAAAAAGCACGGATACAGGACACAGGACACGGATACGCAGACACGTTATTTCTCAAAAAAGTAGGACACTGACACGTTAAGAATACGTTAAATATATATAAATTTTTATATTTTTTATATGATCATATAATAAAAACCTAATGTTATTTCAATTAAACTTGGCATTAAAACACACAAATTTAAAAAATATTATTAAGATATTAAAATAACAAAGCCATTAAATAAAAATTAAAGAACTTTTTCATTTAATCATCAACATCCATGATTCAAGTGTCCGGACACGTGTCCGAGCAAGTGTCCGAGAGTGTCGGTATCCGACACGGACACGTGAGCCAAAATAGAGTGTCCGTGCTTCATAGAGTATGAACATTAGTTTATTTTAATTAATTTATGAAATAAAAAATTTTAAAAAATTTTGAAGGCGGGGGGGTGGGGTGGGGCTTTTTCTAAGGTCATATCAACCTGATTTTTTTGGTAATTTATTTCATTTTTTGATTATTATATATTTCTCTTGTATTTAGGTCTCTTAAAAATATGAATTATAAGGATTCTAAAAAAGAAGAAAAAAGAAAAACTCAAAACAATCGTAATAGTCCTATAACGACTGTAATGGTCTCGTAACGGCTGTTACGTAATGGTATTGGTTGATACGAATGAAAATTTTGGTCCTATATGGATATTAGGGAGTCAAAAAATTGATATAATATGTACCGGCCGTTATTTAAATCAATGGTTTAGGCATTGACCTCATAGAGAAATATTCTAGCAGTGACCGAAAATAAATCGGTCTATGGCAAAATTGGTCACGTCCTAAAATTGGTCACATCTATTAATCAAATGTTGAAATATACAGCTCTTTAAAATTTACCAACAAGCTCTAGCCTAGTTGGTATCTCCTCCACCTCCTCATATGGGAGGTTGAGAGTTCAAATCCCCTTTGGGGGCAAAGAGTGTGTGTGATTTACCTATCAAAAATAAAAATACATCTCTTTCAAATTTAAGAAATTTCATTTCTAAAAACTAGCCGCGGGCCCACGGGGGGTGGGTGGTTGGAGGGATGTCTGTACCCAAAATTAAATACAAAAGAAATCAGTCTGACCTCTCTGACCAATTTATAATTGGTCTTGCCATGATTGACTGATTTAACAAACGATTCTTGGAGCTAAATCAAACATTTGATGAATATATAATGCCTTCAAGACAAGTCGCAGTCAGGTAGATTTTGGGAAATGTGGTACTACAAGATGTTTGGTTATAAAGGCCACACGGCAGATTCTGTTTTTAATAGTTTTTTGCTATAAAAGACAGTAATTATGTGAGTGGTTAAGTGGCACCTCCTAGAATGCACACGACACCTTCAAAAGTGTAATGAAGATGCAGTAGAAGTTGAAGTGGGGAGTTTGGCATAGTTTTTACTTTTTTGGTGGTTATTTCCAGCACATAACAGAACAGTTCTTCATTTCTACTTTTCCTTTGTAATTTTGGCCACCAGGGTCATTGTAGAGTTAGCCTAGTTTAGTTTTAGCATAGCACTAGTTTCCTAGCTATTGCAATTGTCATAATGAGCCTTTTAATTATTAGCCTATACTTCAACACCCAATAATTGTACGTCATCTTATCTCTCCATTCAAGTCTTCAATCCTTTTACTCAATTTATTTCTATATATGCTAATTTTTCATATATTGCTTGGTGAAATTTAAATCCTCTTAATTTGAGACAACTTGGATCTTAAGGGAAGGGTCATCCCTATTTATCAGCAATAGCCTGAACCAATCTGTTGTAGGGATAGTTTGGAATCTCACAGTTGAGTCCAATTGGACTCTAGTGCACATGTGCATGCTAAATTTTAAATATTGAGCCATACTCTTATATGTGAGGTATGTAGAAATCACTTACATTTCCTTCACTTGTGTTGTTTTCAAGTTGTTTCCAAATTTTTGTTTCGTGTAGTTCCAAACTTTGCCTGTTGTGTTAATTCATTTTGTGTGCTTAAGGTATCTATGCTTTTATGTTGAAGCTATTGTTTTCTTATTTATTTTATTATGAACTTTTATGTTTACAGATTTTTTTTTTTTTTAATTTTTGGATTGTGATCCATTAAGATTGTTGCAGCTGGAGTTTTGATAATTAATTTTTCTTTGGCTTCAATAATCAGTATATTTTCTCTATGTAGCTTTTTTTTTTTGTAGTGTTTCTCCTATGTAGTTTCTTTGACTTCAATAATCGTTTTCTTGTAGTGTTTCTCTTGTTTTTGACAAGTAATAATGTTCCAATTTTTCTGTGTCTAATTATTTTGATGATATATGCTCCTCTTATATTATGTCGTCGTCGATTTTATGCAGATGGCAATGCAGGTAGCAAGTCCTGCTGTTACTCTTCCCAGTGCCCAAGTTATTGGCAATGCCTTTGTTGAGCAGTATTACCATATTCTTCATCAATCTCCAGATTTAGTTTATAAATTTTATCAAGATTCGAGTGTGCTAAGCCGGCCTGATTCCAATGGTGTAATGACTTCGGTGACAACCATGAAAGTAAGTCCATAAGAAATTTGTTTATGTCGAGTTATCTATTTTGTTTGTGCCTATATCTACAAGACAAATAACAGCATAATTCTTACTTAGAACAGGTGTATGAAGAAACTACTTCTGGGGTGATCCTTTAATCTTCGTTACCAACTCCCTTGAATGACATCTTGATGCTGTCAATTTTTTTTTTTAAAAAACCATTTTGTCTTCAAAAATATTATTTTTTCCTTAAATCTTATACCATGTAGTTATTGAAGCGCATGTTAGTTGCATGATGGACTCCAAATGATAATCTATTGATGGTTGTCTGTTCAACTATTTTTATTTTTATTTTTTTGTTTTGCTTTTAGTAATTGGTGGTCCATTTAATTGATCATCCATGAATCAAAGATTTTAGATCATATCATTTGTATACAGCGTGTGATAGGCTCAATTTGAACTTGTGAAGTTTAGAGAAAGTGATAAACTAGTCTTGTTCAAGTTTAGGGTGTATGTTAATGTCTTTTTCTGAGATGCCTATGCACGCACTTATATTATCTGTTACCTGGTGGAGCGGAGCATTTTTCTATTCTTGGACATCTTGTTATGAACTGATGAAATCAATTGTCAGCATCTCATTGCATGCACTAAAATCTATTTTTTGACTATGATATGTATTACTCTTCTCATTACTGATGATTATTGCATTTCAGGACTTTACTTGTGTCCATAGACATCAGTTTGAATTCTTAAAAGAGGGTCGATTGTTCTTCGAAAAAAGTGCAAAAGATTGTTGTGCCTTTTATGTCATAGAACCTTTTAGAAAGTTATTTCTTTCTTCCTTTTTTGCTTGCTTTTGTCCTTCCATGAATATTCTAGTAGCACATAGATTAAAATATATGCCCAATATAGTAGTTCTCGTTCATGTATATAACAGCCAGGCTTTTTGTCTAACTCCAAAATTTTAATCTGTTGCATGCATATATAATATGTCACAGCTCACTTTTTCTTAAAAATTTCAGTTAGTAACTTCTTGTCTGCCCCTTCCCCTTCCTCCTTACTACCGTTAAAAGTTTCCATATTTAAATTTCTCCCTCTTATCCTCAATTGTTTTAAAACTTATTGAGAGAATTGCCAAGAAGGCACAGTCGTCTGTTTTTTTTTAGCTGCAGAAGGCTTATTAAATTTAAATACAAGTCCCCTGTTAGGACTTGTAGTCTAGTTGTATTGGCTAATCCGTATTGACAGAACTTTAGAGTTGTAATTCCTCCAAGCCAATGAGTGGATATGTACTCAAGCCATGTGATCCAAGTGCAATCACCTAAACGCCAAAACACCTTCTCTCCATATGAAGGATGGCAAACACATAAGTCTCAACCAGAATTCCTTTGGCTCCGTCGAATCCCTATGACAACAACCTGCAACTACCTATTTTTCTAGGTGAACCGCCCTCCATCTTCCAATCTTTCTTCTCCAAAACCCTTAAGAGCTTCTTCCCTTGATGGAAGCTCGAATAAATGGTGCTCCATGCATATCGACGACTCAGACTCTCATTGTGACTCCCCATCTTCTGGGCACTCATTGCTGAACTCGCAATCTGTCCGGCACCTCGTTTATCCGCCCCTCTCCCCACAAGGCACCTCTCTAGATACTCAAACGTCTCTCTGCAGGAGTCCATACTCACCTCAATGCCTTTCTATGCACCTGTCTCTCCCATCTTCACCTTGACCTCCGTATCCGGCCAAGTAGGAAGGAATCCACTTCTTGATAGGAATGAGTTATCCTCCATCCAGCTTACCCCAACTTCCTAAAAGCTTTTGCAACCATCACCCATCCACCCCGATGGTCAATTTCTGGCACAAAGATACTCCCTCAGCCATCCGTTGTTGACTCATCTACCTTCTCATATTTCTCATCTCTTTTCGCTCTTCTCCATACCTTTATAGTCCTCTTTTTTCCTTCCAATGCTTTCCCAAAGTTCACCCATGGTTTATCCGCCAATGCCTCCTCTAGGGTACCCACAGAAATTCCTCTTTCCCCAACCTTATTCTACAAACCTCTTTCCTCAATCTCAAAAGTTTAGCCCCAATCTGAGCTATTGTTGGGGACGGTCACCCCATCGTGAGTTATCTTTCTACTCTCATTTGTTTTCATTTAACTGTGCATGCATTTTGAATTTGATAGCATGCCAACCATAGTTATTGTGCTATGATTGCATTTTAGTTTAGTATGCATATGGCTTGAGGCTTGATGGATACCCCGCTCTGCCTTGACAAATTTTTTGTTCAACCTTCCATCCCCCCCCCCCCCCCCCCCCTTCCCTTTCCTTTCTTTTGGGTTTGGGGAATATTTTTTCCTCCTTGGTAGGTCTGGGGAAGGGATGTTCTGTCTATACTTTCCATGTTGCTGTTCTTAGTTGATGCTTGTTGTAAGCCAATAGAGTTAAAAGGTTGTTGATATATTTATTTACAATCTTATAAAAAAAAAACTATTTATTTACAATCTTTTATTTTATTCTGTGACATTATGGTGTTTTTTTTTCCTATTTTTTTTTCAGTAAAATGTATGTTCATAAACAAAGGAGCCCGAAGGGGGCTAACCCATGTACAAAAGAAAGTGACCAACTATAATAGTTAAAGCCTAAAATCTCCCAAAAGAATCTAAATACAACGGGTATTCTTCTTTTATCCACAAAAAAAAAAAAAGGTCTCAAAAAACTATCTTTAAGCTGTCATGGAGAAAACTCAATTCCTTCAAATGTTTTTCTATTTCTCTCTGTTGGTCAGTCAATACTGAGCCTGTCTCACCAGCTTCTAATCCACTAGATCCTTTGTTCTCGAGGTGATCTACAACCTGATGTATCAAAGTTTGCACCAAACTGAACCGCGAGTCATGACCAGGTTGTACAGTGGAGCGAGACCATGACCATGGGACAGGTTGTGGCACGCAAACACCGCGTCCCTGAGTTGTGACTTATCTCGGCTTGGAGGATCACCACAACTGCAGGGTTAGGACATGTCACATCCTGGGAGCGTACTCCAACCGCTAGTTCGAGGGTATCACTTTTGAATTGATACCTTACAATTGTCGCCTAATCATCGCCTCGGGCTAGCATCGACAATGTTGGGGCTATTTGGCTCCCCTTGGCATTACTCATTTTGGAAGCCTCGGAGTGGATCCAATTGGGGAATTCCTCGGACGTTATGGCAGTTTTCCTTCAATTTCGGTGACTCCCTCGGTGGTGTCTTTTTGCTAGCTTACCCATCGATAACCTTGTAGAATCTAAACACTCGGTCCTTGCCTCACACTCTCCGTCCACAAAAACCAAAAAATGCAAATAGGGGTCATCCTCCATGCTATTCTTAGTTCTTTTCCCTGAATTTGCTCTGTGATTTCATGCTGAACTGGACTTTTGGCCTAATGACCAGGTTTGAGCCCTTCTATGGATCAACTTCTGGTTTGGATATGAAGCCATGAATAGATATAGAGTAAGTTCATTGGCCAAAACACTAATCTTAGCAACACTATTTTAATCTTGGAAGTTGGTATTTTATTTAATTGATATGTTCTTTTTTAAATTAAATATTTATTTTGATAATGATGGAAGGAAACTATATTTAAAGAACAAGGGAAAACTGCAAGAACATGTGGGGTGTACATAAAGGCATTTTTTTTTTTGATAAGTAAGATTGTATATATAAAGGTTGCCCAAGAAGGACAACAAGGGCTAAAACCCCCAAAAAGATTACAACTGACCTACATCTGTCTAAGAGAACCCAAAAAATCTACAAAAGTAAGAACATTTACAGGAAAGGCCTCTTTAACCCAAAAAAATAACAAACGTAAAAAGGCATCTTTAAAATAAGGCAATGAAAGCTCTCGGTCTTCAAAAACACAGCTATTTCTTTTTCTCCAAATGCACCACAACAGACAGATTGGAGCAAGTCTCCAAATACGCCTAGTCTCTGTAGGAAGCTTACACCCTGCCCAAGCCAACATGAGATCTTTGACAGAGCTTGGCATAACCCAAGAAATGCCGAACAAGTCAAAGATCAGATTCCAGCAGCTCCAAGAGAGATGGCAATGGATGAGGACGTGATTCATCCTTTCCTCATCATTCTTACAAAAATAGCATCTGCTAGCCAACGAGAAACCTCTCTTCTTCAAATTATCTGCAGTAGAGATGGCTTTCCAAGACGCTTCCCAAACAAAAAAGGAAGCTTTAGGGGGGGCTTTTGAATGCCATATAAGCTTCCAGGGAAAAACTGAGATATCAGAGCCGCACATGCTTTTATAGAAGGAGCTAACAGAAAAAGACTTTTTATTCGGCGTCCAAACCCTCTTATCCTCCATTCCACCCCTAACCCGGATCTTGTTGATGCGACAAAGGAAAGAGCTCACCTCATCAAGCTCCCAGTCATGGAAATCCCTCCTGAAGCGAGGGGTCCATATAAACTGATCCCCAATACTCTCCATGCACTCACTGACCCAAGCCGCCTTGTTGCAAGTTAGATTGTATACCATGGGAAATTTCACCTTCAGCGCCTCATTCCCATTCCATACATCGTCCCAAAACTTCACCCTGGAGCCGGTCCCAATAACAAAACTACATCTGTCCTTGAGGCTCCTCCAGTCCGCCCTAATGTAACCCCATAGACCGCAACCCTTCGGGCCCTCCACCTCTCCTGAACACCAGCCCCCATATTCACTCCCATACTTGGAAACAATGATCTCCCTCCAAAGCAACCTATCACTATCCCCAAAATTCCAAAGCCATTTACCAAGAAGGGCTTTATTGAAGATTCTCAAATCCTTCACCCTTAAGCCGCCCTGAGATAATGGCTTCTTGATTTTCTCCCAAGCAACAAGATGAAGCTTCCTACGGTCGCCCTCTTGGCCCCATAAGAAGTCACGTTGCAGTTTCTCTAATCTTCTGCTAACTGTCTTTGGGATAAGGAAAAGGGACATGAAATAAGTTGGGAGGTTCCCCAAAGAACTATTAAGAAGAGTGAGCCGACCTCCCTTAGAGAGAAGTTGGCCTTTCCAGCCTGCAAGCTTGCTTTGAAACCTGTTAACCACAGGATCCCAGACCCTAATAGATCTCGCAGAGGCTCCCAACGGAAGACCTAAGTAAACCAGGGGGAGGAAGTCCACCTTGCAGCCCAAAGCACTAGCTAACATATCCATACCTTGGACCGGCCCAATCGGAGTAATACTGCTCTTGGCCAGATTGATCCGCAAACCAGAAATCGCCTCAAAGCACACTAAAATACATCGAACAAAACGAAGTTGACGAACTGAGGGGCCACAAAAAATGATGGTATCATCCGCAATCAGAAGATGGGAAATGGCAGGACCTCCTCTCCCTCTAATCCCCACCTGAAAACCGCTAATGAGGCCAACTTCTTCAGCTCAAAACATGAAGCGACTCAGCGCCTCCATAGCAATCACGAAGAGGAAAGGAGATAAGGGATCCCCTTGTCTCAGTCCTCTGGAAGATCGGAAAAAACCTGCGGGGGAGCCATTCACAAGAACAGAAAAAGAGACTGTGGAAATACAGGATTGAATCCACCTCCTCCATTTAACCCCAAACCCCATCTTTGTTAACATATCCATCAAGAAACTCCAATTAACGTGGTCAAAGGCTTTTTCAATGTCCAGCTTGCACTCCAATTTGAGAACCTGACCAATCTGACCCTTTAAGCCATCTCTCTCTGACCTCTGCTCATCTGAGAGGGAACCCTGCTGCTCTAACTTATCAAGATCTATAAGATTCTTCAGCAGAGACTGCTTCCTAAAGTGCTTCTTGAAACCCCCCCCCCCCCCCAAAGAAAAAAAAAAACCACACACACACACACACTCCAAAGTCCTCAAAGAAAGATACCTTCCAAGTGCCCTTCAATTGGACAACGGATTAGCAAATGGTTAATCTTAATATTCTCTTCGTCACTCTTTTTTGGTAAGTATAATTTCATTAAGAAGTGCAAAAAAACGGGGGTGCACCCATGTACACCTGAAGTATACTCTAAACCCTCAATACATACGTCATTTAATCTCCCCAAAGAGTTCTTTAAAAAAGAGAGAGTAGATGTACGAAAGCACTGCCATATCCAAAAAAAATAGCAGCAATCTTAACATCTCCTCAAGCTTGACAACATGCTTCTCTTTTTCTTCGAAAGTCCTCTCATTTTTTTCCTTCCACACACAAAGGAAGGCATAGAGGTGCAGAGTCCCATAATGCTTGTAAATGAGTAACTCAAGCACAGAATGTGGCAACACCCACGACACCCTAATAAGGAAAAGAGCAAGCACCACAGGGCCCTCACCATATAGCAATGCAAGAAGAGATGATTAACTGATTTCTCATCCTCCTTGCACTTAACAAACTAATTAATCATCTGGAAACGCCTTATGAAATTACCGTAATAATTGCCTCTTAAGGAGCAGCCCAAACCCAAAAAAAAAAAAAAAAGAAGCCAACTGTAGTCGTGCCTTTGTTTTCCAAACACTTCGAACTAGGAATCTCCTATGCTCGACCCCTGCTAATACCTCATAGTACAAATGAAATGAGAAATCATTCCTTCACCTAACCAAATCTTCTTCATCCCCAACTTGGGAATACACAAACTCAACCATTACATCAACCTCACCACCATATCAACCTTGCAAGACTAAAAGTTTCTCCTAAACTGAGGGCTCCACATCACACCATTATGACCCTAGCCATTCCAGCAACCCATGCCTCTGTATTTTCTGAGATCTAAAAATGTTACTCTCATTCAAAATCTCATCTCTACATCACCTACTGTCAACCTTCTTATAATTAATGAATATGGGAGGTAGAAAATTTATTAATTGTTAGAATTATTAATTATTGAGTTTTATCATACTTCCATTAACTAAAAAATAATTCCTTACATGTGTATGACTTTAGTACAAAAAGAAGATCCTTATATGCAATTTTTCAACGAAATTTCAGTTTTTCATTAAAAAAATACATATAATATACAACTTAAGGAAAAAAACAAAGTCCTAATATCTTTTTGAACTAAAAAAGTTCTGTTTTATGTGCTTGCTCAATCATGACATAAATTTTTTCACTTACAATACTTTTGACTCTAATTATGTAAAATTAATAAATATAAATATATAATTACAAAGACATGTCATAAATGGAATATATATAAGTACAAATATAACTAATTTATCTCTCTAATGGTAAATACTATAGTGATTTTTTTGAAAAAATTATTAATTATAAGGTAACTAGAATTATTATTCACCATAGAGCCAAGTTGAGGAGCGGTATGGACGTAAATGATATTGGCACACTTTTGGGAAGAAGTAAGAACATAGAATAGTAGAGGATCCAACATGCAAAACACGACGTTGACTACCAAGACCTCAAGAAGGCCAGGCCCTTCAATATATAAAATATATAAAGGATAAATAAAGAAATGGAAGTTCAATATCACTGAATATTCTTATATTCATCCTTCCAAATGCACCATGAAGAAACATGAGGGGCTCCTCTTCAAGTAGCTTTCTTCTTGTTGCTGACCCTTATCCCCCAACCAAGAATCAATCTGAACTTGTTCGAGGCAAAAACCTACCTAATTCCAAGAATAGAAAATATGATTCCCTAGTCATCTAACAATGATTAAATGGTGTGGTCAATTCTCAAATTCATTCATTGCCACAAGCATAGTAAAGAAAGTAACTTTGGTGGGAACTAAAAACTCTTTCTTCGCTGGGAACCTTAACTCTTCCACATTGCAAAGGGAATAATATTAGGTTCCGACTAAGAAAAGACCAGTTGGACGCTTACGTCAAATCATCACAGTCTTCATCCTTTAAGCTAGTTACTATCTAAGAAGCACAGATACTCTATTTTGGCTCACGTGTCCGTGTCAAACACCGACATTCTCGGACACGTGTCTGGACACTTGAATCATGGATGTTGATGATTAAATGAAAAAATTCTTTAATTTTTATTTAATGACTTTGTTATTTTAATATCTTAATAATATTTTTTAAATTTGTGTGTTTTTATGCCAAGTTTAATTGAAATAACATTAGGTTTTCATGGTCATATAGAAAATATAAAAATTTTATATATATTCAATGTGTCCCTAACTTGTCCAGTGTCCTACTTTTTTGAGAAATAACATAGTCTGCGTAGTTCGTATCATGTCATTCGTGTCCCATGTGACTTAGTTATTTTGTTAATAGTTATTTATATATCTCTATATATAATAATGATAATTATTTGATTTTTTTATAAACATGAAATATTATTACAAGAGAATGTTCATTTATTCATGAAAGATCACTAATGAACTCTACAAAAAAAAAAAAAAAAAATTATGAAATGATTTTGTACAATCCAAAAGCATGAAAAATATAAAAATTGCTTCATTTATTTCAATTTGTGAATCCATGTTCCTTCAAAGATCTTTTTATGCCATTATTGTCATCTACATGATAAAAAAGTCAATAAAGATTATATTTTTCACTGTACAATGAAAAAACAAGTAGTTAGTCTTTAGTTTTTCAATTTAAATTAGTGTCATTTATCATGAATATGATGTATATGCCTTAAATATGCTCAAATATTCAATAAATAGGCTTATTTGTATAAATAAATAAATTTTAAGTTATGTTTTCCATATATTTTCAATTTTTTCGTCGTTTCCATTATGTTTCCGAAACGTTTCCGTTTCCGGACAAACCAAAACTATACATCGAAACGATATTTTGATCTTTACCCGTGTCCGTATTCATGCTTCTTAGGTTACTAACTTACTATCATAGAGCTTTTGGAAGAATACCACAACACACCCCAAATTTTTTATCACGAATACTTCTTATAAAAAATGGTGAAACCCAAAAAAATAACAACTGGATTATTATCCATTTCAAAACAAAAAAAATTCAAATAACTCATGACCTTCAAAAATGCTCCTATTATGCTCCTTACAGAAGCACCACATTAAATACACATCAGAGCTACATCTCACACTTTCCTACCCCCCCCCCCCCCAACCCACCACCTACAAACTCCTTTCCAACAGTCTAAAGAAGTCAATGACCGACATCTGGCATAGGCCATTAATTCCAACCAAGGAAAATAGGAGAACCCACCTCTCTCCAGCCACTGGACACAAAATAAAAAATAAAAACAAAGAGCAATCCCAGTGCATGAGGCTCCCGCCATTGCTGGGTCTTAAAAGGTTAAATGTACACAGTTTTACCCACGCAAGCGAAGAGGCTCTAGCCACCGCATTTAAAAAAAAAAAACTGACTACCTTACTCCTCTTTACACAAACCGCATCTATTAACCAATCTGTGTCCTCTCTTCTTCAGATTATATATGGTAAGAATTGCATCTCATGCAATTACTTAAGTAGAAAAAGTCACTTTAAGTGGAGCATTCGAATATTGGATGCCTTTACATGGAATACCCAATTCTCCCCATCCTTTAATCAATACTCAACTCAACTAGCATTTTATCCTAATTATTTGGGTCAGCTACATGAATCCTATTTCACATCCTCCACCTAAAAGCACATTTCCTTCTTCAACCGATCTCACCTCCTGAAGCAGCCGGAGTAAATCCAACACCGTCTCCATCTTCCAATCTTGGAATGCTCTCCTGAAAACTGGATTCCAAACGTCGCCATTTGAGACTATTCCAGTTCATAACATCCCTCACCTAGACTGCAAAATCCTTCACCCACCCTTTTATTTCAAGAGCTTCCATAGAGATGTGGATTGTGGTAATTCCTCCATAGGAGGGGTCTCCCCGTAGCAAATATTTTCTTTCCAAAATTTCACGCAAACACCCTCTTCCACTTTGACGCTCGTCTCTCTATTAAAATTATCAAAGCCTATCATAATAGCTGTCCAAAGACCTACACTTTCCTTTAAACTTTCTTTGATCACTAGCCCCCATCATCAGACCTATGCTCACAAACTACCACACTTTTTCATAAACTATATCTTTTCTAGTCAAATCTACATGATAATTGAGCTTGGTTTATGTGAACTAGAATTTTTTTTGGGATAATTTTGCCTTTCCATTTCTTCAAAAATGAACTTTTCTGTCAGTTTTGGTGCAAAAATGCCTGTTTCAGGGGGTGTGGGTTGATGACCCAAAATCCCAATGATGGGGTCGATATTTTGCACACACGAAGGCATTATTATTTCAGTACGAATCCCAAAATTTCTATTTTTTTCAAAAATTAAATTCTGAGTTTTGCTACAAAATTTCCTGTTTCAGTGGTGGGGTCAATTTTAGAGCTGTCCTAAAATCTTGATGATGGAGTTGATATTTTGTAGGATACACTTTTTTTTAGGGGGGCGGGGGGCTGGGAAAATGACTTTTACATTCATCCATTGGCTATCCCAGGAATGACCATTTTAGAATTTAATAAAATGTTCTAGATTTTAATTTTAGTTCAGTGTTTTCTGATGAACAAAGTACTGTTCTTTTTTGCTTTGGATCAGGCAATCAATGACAAGATTCTATCCTTGGATTACAAAAAATACAAGGCAGAGATAAAAACTGCAGATGCTCAGGACTCCTATAAGGAAGGGGTGATTGTTTTAGTGACAGGCTGCTTAACTGGAAAGGACCATGTTAGAAGAAAATTCACACAAACGTTTTTCCTAGCACCACAAGAGAAAGGCTACTTTGTCCTTAATGATGTTTTTAGGTATATTGAGGAAAGTGAATCATTGGAGAACAGTTCTCTGTCAGTTAATGGTGTCAATGACGATGATCCGACGGCTCCCTTGCCATCAGAGCCAGGTTGGTTTATTTTTTATCCTTGATGTGTGATATTGAAGTTTATAATATAATCAATCTTGAGATGGCTTTTATTGTTGTTTTCAGAGCCCACCACTCATGCTTCTGATCATCCTGCTTTGGATCCTTCAACTACCTTTGAGGCTGAGGATCTGAGTAATGGTCCAGAAGTTTGTGATCCTTCAGACAATGAGGAGGGATCTGTTCTCGAAGAAGAGGTTGTTGATGAACTCCCTACTCATTCAAGTCCAAATGAAATTATTGCAGGTGTCACTTCAGATCCCTCTGTAGCCCAAGAAGAGAAGAAATCTTATGCATCAATTGTGAGTTAAGGCCTGAAGTGACTCCCTTTGCAGGATTTGATCATGATGCTTTCTCTGATGTTTAATCCACTGAATTTCATACAGGTGATGAAGGTAACTAAGGTTACTACTGTATCTATTCCAGTCCATGTTCATACAAGTAGTGTGAGGGTGGTACCTGCAAACGCTGATCAACAGTCGTGGGGCTCTGCAAAACCTTCTCCTGAACCAGAAGCATCAGCTCCTACTAGTGACAATGCTCCTGAAAGTAGAAATGCTCATGAGGAAGGGGAAGGTATCAAACCTTTTGCTTAGAGTAAATAATAGCTACAATTACTTTCAAGTCACCTTTCTGCATTTGCGACCCCTCAGCACATGCTTTTTTCATTGAAGTTTGATCCCTTCTTCATTGTTATGGATTGTGATGTATCTGATTTATTGTGTGAAGACAGTGTGTTAGACTTGGGATTAATCTAATATGTCCAAAGATGTCTTCCTGCTTCAATTTTTCTAATTTCAAAATCAATATTTTAATATTTAGTTTATACATGTTAAAGTTGAAGGTCACTCCATATATATACGGAATTTGCCTTCAAACGCAACAGACATACAGCTTGAGGAGGAATTCAAAAAATTCGGGCCCATTAAGCGTGATGGCATTCAAGTCAGAAGTAACAAGGTCTGCTTTTCAGCTATTATTCTATTCCAACTCAGCATTCTCCTTACATAAAGCTTACAAGTTGATCATTATCTCCTGTCCAACAGCAAGGATTATGTTTTGGCTTCGTGGAATTTGAGTCATTGAATTCCATGCAGGATGCAATAAAGGTACCACCTCAATATTATGTTATTTCACTCTTTGTTTTTTAGAGTTTTAATAGTAAAATTTGCTTCTGTCATACCCCATCACATCTCCATCTTCTCTAACACGAAAAGAAATAATCTTCTCTGAGAAAGGGGACCTCCTTTGCTGACCTGTTCAATCATGTACCATTAGTTGACTCTATAGAAAAAAAAAAAAACTGAGAAAAGTTTTACATGCCTTGACTGAATATCCAGGAAATCTATTTTCTCATAATGACTAGTTCTTATGATTGTATTGGTTGCTGCCTCTAATTGCGGGAGAGATTTTTATTGGCTACAAGGAACATGGTTATGGAAGCAATGAACCATGAGTTGTTGCCCAAGGGCTGTTTTATACAATAGAAAATTAAGCACAGAATAATTTTAGTGCCAAATTTTTAGTGCTGAAGACTTGAAATGAATTTGGAAAAATGAAAGCACTAAGGGATAAATTTATAAGTTTGAATTAAATTTAAAAACCACCTTTCACTAAGCACATTCAACATTTAGTAAAAAGTCAAGTCTCTCTTACTCAAATTTCAAGCCCTTTATATAAGTAAAACTTTGCTATAAAGTGACAACTGATTGTACATTATCAAACACAATAAATAAAATGATTGAAAATTTTCAAAGTCAAGCACTTAATTAGGTTATCAAAGAACACATATATCAGAACATCTATATAATCTTGTCAAGCTACATTTTAGTCTGGTATTTTCTTGCACTTGTGTGTCACTTATTTCTTACATTAAAAAAAAAAAATCTATTGGGAAGGAGAGGGAGAGGGAGGGGGAGGGGTACGAGAGATGGCAACATTATGTGTAACTGCTCCTTGGTTTCCATCTTCCTGAAGGAATATAAGAACCTAAAAAGAAAAAAGATCAATCTGATTTCTCTGCTGAAGATGAGCCAGTCATAAATTTATTCTATGGCATTGTGGTTTACACTGAGCAAAATAATATAGGCATGTCATGAAGTTTCTGACAAATATAATTTTTTGTTTCTTTTTTTTTAAAAAATTTGAGATTATTTTTTGGTCACGGGGGAAGGGGGAGGGGGGGTGGTGTTACGGGGTATTCAAACCACGAGAAATGAGTTTTTAAGTGGATAAGGGAAAAGGTATCTATATGCTGATCTCCCCATGGTGGTAAAGAAAGGAAGTGCATATATAGACCTCTCTACATTAGAATAACCAGCTGATCGAACTTTAAAAAAAAAAATTCGCACGCCAAAATAGCATTGACATGGACCTTGGAAAATAGGTTATGAAATCATAAACTTTAGGCAATTCTTGTTTGGATTGTGCAGGGTTATATACCAGGGTTGGGGGGGTAACAGCACCCAAATATGTTTGTTTATTATTCTGTTCTTCTAAACAGCAAATGTGGTTGATAGTATATTTCAGGAAGGCTTAATGCATGAAAGGTATTCTGCCCTCAACATGTTTTTCCTCTCCTTTGTTTGCCATCTCACTTCATACTCCTTCCTAGTTATTTACGACCCTAAATCACTCGTATTTAATTAGAACCCAAACTATTGACACAGTTTTAACTAGGAATTTGTTTTCTGATTAATTTTTGTTTTATAACATGGAGGACTAATTTTTCATGCAAACAATTTCTTAAACAACCGGTTGGTTGTGCTTCAAAGATGTACTTCTGAAATTGTGCAAGGCAATACTTTCATTTTTGCTTTATGCTACAAAAAAAAAAAAAATGTGTTTTAGACACCTTCACAAAGAATTGTATTTTACTAGAGAGTTCAAAAAAAAGAGGAAAGAATTTTGCTTTATGCTACTAATCAGAAGTTTATAAAAAAAAAATTATAAAACGGCATAAGAGTTGCATTTTACTAGAGAAAAAGAAAGAAAGAGGGCTAGCCCAATGTCCGAGATTTGGAGAGGGTTAGATGTACACACAGTTATCCCGCAAGCGGAGAGGCTGTTTTCTTGACTCAATCCTATGACCTCCTATTCACAATGGAGCAGCCTTACCGTTCTAGGAAATACCAGTGGTGGTGGCAGCAGTCATGGTAAAGTTGTGGACGTTGGGGGTGTGTTGCAATTGATACAATGGTAAAGCAATAGCCACGGTAATGGGTGGGTGGCAATGCTGTTTCTGTGTAGATGATGTATGTGATGGTGGATGGAATCAAAATAAAAAAAGATTTGGTTCAATAGACTAGTCTCTTCTTTCACCAAGAAACTTTATTATGCATTCTTTTGTCCTCTTTGGCATTTAGAAAATTTCTTTTTAAGTTTATTAGCATATTCTTTCCCTTTTTTTCTTGGCTTTGAGTACACACAAAAGCACTTTCTAGATGGTAAATGAGCCACATTCCTAAAATCTCATTCCTGTTGAGGCTAGACATACAGTTTCAAGAATCCATAATATTCTGCTCGAAACATAATTCAGGAGCCTTCTTTATATATATATATATATATATATATTTATATGTATGTATGAATGTATGTATGTATGTATGCTGGGAAGCCCCCTTATTACCTATTTCACAATATTTGTTAAGATCCAAAAGCTTTCCCAAAACTTGGGCTATCTAGGACTAGAAGAAGGTGTCTTTCACCTACCCAAAAAAAAAAAATGAAGAAAATGTCTTTCATGAACTTTTGTCTGAGAGAATCCACTAGATGCTCTCCTCTCCGACCCAAAATCCTGTATAGGTTCTTTATGCCAATCAACATGGCCAGCCAATAACCACCACCTTGGTGGTCCGGTGGTAAGGAACAAACATGGGACGAGCTGTAGACTATAATGTCCTAAGTTCGACTCTCATAAGGTTGAAGGGGGTGCCCACCCGATGTGTTACATTGGATCACGAAGGCTGGTGGGGGGGCTGGTGATATGTACTTGTTCAAAGTGCAAACCACGTGCAAGGTTCCTTATCATTACAAAAAAAAAATACATGACCAGACAATGATAGATCATCTGATTTGATGTCTCATACCAGCATTTTAATCATTAATAAGGTCCTTGTTTAGTTCTAGGTGCTCATCAAGTACGACCAGTTTTGGGTGTGGGAATCGTCACAAGAGGGAATTAAAATTTTTCTAGAAATTTTGAAGTTACTTCCGACGGATAGCTTAAATTAAAGGGGCTTTAGAAATAGGTCCCTCAATAAGTTCTTAATTATTCCAACCCAAAACATTGTAACCCAATAAGTCTTTCAATATTTTATTGACAAAATTGCCCTTTGTATAAAAACACGCTCAACAGATTTCCCTACTAGTTTCACTTGCCACGTCATCCTCTTCTTTTTTTTTTTTTTAGAATTTTGAAATTAAATAACTTGCAATATATAAAAAACAATTTTGTAAAAATTATATATTTAGATTTTATAAATCGAGATCTATCAAACAAGATCCATATTGCATATGAAATTCAGTATTTGTACAATGTAATTGGTCCATAAAATAGAGAAATTTCTCAGTCCTTAGAATAGAGAAATTTCTCTTTTCTGTTTAAATAAAGAAAGTTCATTATACATAGTTAGTAGTGCATGAAAATTTCTCGGTTCCTTAATTCCTCCAATCACTATCATCTAAATTCTTTAGATGCAAAAATAATATTTCTATTCAAAAGGAGAAATAAAAACATAAAAAGATTCTCTATTCAAGTAACAGAGGCTAAGAAATTTCTACGTGCACGGTGAGGCTTTTTACCTATATACATCAGCACAAGAACAAATGGAATAGAAATTTAACTTACCTACAATAAACAACTAACCTTTACTCAATACAAATGGCATTAATTAAAAGACTAGAATATTCAGAGTACCCGAAGCAAATGAAATGTCTTCAATCCCTGTACAGCAGCAGTGGATGTCTTCAACGTCAGTGGGCATTAATCAAAAGACCAGAATATTCAAAACTCTCAAAAACAATCAAACTATCTCCATCTTAACAAAACATTCATCAAGGATAGATTTTAAGGAAAAAAAAATCTATTAAAAAAGAAGAACATTGCTCTTTAATATTTAGAATTTCAGTTGTCTTCCTATCAACAAGACGCCTTGATGTTGTTTGGCAAAATGCAATTTAATTCAATATTCTCAAGCAAATGAAATATGAAGCAATAGCAAACAGAATCACAAATTTCAAATCATGGCATACAAAAATGATTAAGAGCTGTAATCTCAAGGCACTTTAATCAATTCTTAGACAAAAATGATTAAGAGCTCTCATCTCAAGGCACTGTAATCAATGTTGTCAAAAGTAACCTCCTCGTCGTCTAGGCGATCAGGCGAGGCAAGTTTCAATGACATCTTCTTAACATGTTCCAGGCCAGGCATCTTCAAAGAGGCGATCGCCTTAAGTAAGGTGAGAGGCGACTAGGCAATAACCTTTTTAATTGTAACATATTTTACTTTCATGTTCCTTATGTTTATAATATTATATATACTTTGAAGACAATATGAATGGAATTTGAATCAATTTCTCTTCAAATTGAATTAATTGTTTTACATACAATGTCTCTATTTATCATGTACAATGAGAATTAGAATATAGAAATAACAGAGAAAAGGAAACAAAGGAAAAAAGAAATAAAAAATGTCACCTAATCAGCCTAAATCTCCTACCATAATTCTCTCCAAATCACAATCACATTCAAATTAATTCCCATTCAATTATCCGGGATTTCCACACTCCCCCTCAAGTTGGGTCATAGATGTTGATCATGTCCAACTTGTAGATAAAATCTTCAAAACTGGACCTTTGTAGACTCTTGGTGAATATATCTGCTAATTGTTCTCTTGTAGGAATATAGGTCATGCAGACTGTCCCTTTCTCAATTTTCTTTTTTATAAAATGCCTATCAACTTCTATGTGTTTAGTCCTGTCGTGCTGGACCGGATTATGGGAAATGCTGATAGCGGCTTTGTTGTTACAGTAGAGTTTGATGGGAAGCTCTATTGTGATATGTAGTTCCTCCAAGAGCTTCTGTAACCACAACCCTTCACACATCTCTTGTGCAACGGCTCTGAATTCAGCTTCAGCACTACTTCTGGCTACCACATTCTGCTTCTTACTCCTCCATGTTACTAGATTTCCCCAAACATAGGTGCAGTAGCCTGTGGTAGACCTTCTGTCTTCTACTGATCCTGCCCAATCTGCATCTGCATAAATCTCCACCTTCTTATTATCTCCTCTCTTAAAGAATAAACCTCGCCCTGGAGAGCCTTTCAGGTATCTAAGAATCTTATATACTGCTTCTAGGTGACCCTCCTTTGGTGAATGCATATGCTGACTGATCACACTCACAGCAAAAGCAATGTCAGGTCTGGTGTGAGATAGGTATATCAATCTACCTGCTAGTCTCTGATATCTTTTTCTATCTACTGGTTTTCCAGCGTCTTCCATTCTTTTTCCTGCCTCGATCGGAGTATCGCTTGGCTTGTAACCAAGCATCCCAGTCTCAGTCAAAAGATCGAGTACATACTTTCTCTGAGATACACTAATTCCTTTCTTTGACCTGGCCACTTCCATTCCCAGAAAGTATCGCATTTGACCTAGGTCTTTAACCTCAAATTCTGTGGCTAAGACCTTCTTCAATCTTTCTATCTCTCTTGTGTTATCTCCAGTAAGAATGATGTCATCGACGTATACAATCAGGATGGTCCTGCTTCCATCATTGGATTGTTTGATGAACATCGTATGATCTAACTGTCCCTGTTGATATCCTTGATTCTTCATCACTTTTGCAAATCTATCAAACCATGCCCTTGGTGATTGTTTAAGTCCATACAGGGATTTCTTCAGTTTACATACTCTGGTTTCATCTCCTTCCTTGTAAACTCCTAGAGGTAGCGTCATGAATACTTCTTCCTCCAGTTCACCATTCAGAAAGGCATTCTTGATGTCGAATTGGTGGAGTGGCCAATCCAGATTTGCTGCCAAGGACAAGAGTACCCGTATAGTGTTCAGCTTTGCCACAGGTGCAAATGTCTCGGTGTAGTCAATACCATATGTCTGAGTGAACCCCTTTGCAACTAGGCGAGCTTTGTATCGTTCTACTGTACCATCCGCCTTGTACTTCACTGTGAATACCCACTTACAGCCTACTGTCTTCTTCCCCTTTGGTAAAGACATTACTTCCCAAGTTTCATTTTTTTTCCAATGCTCTGATTTCTTCCATTACTGCTTTTCTCCATTCTGGAATGCCCAAAGCCTCTTGGATATTCTTAGGAATCTGGATCCTGTCAAGGTTAGACGTAAAAGCACGACATTTGGCTGAAAGAGCATTGTAAGAGACAAATTTTGAAATAGGATGGGAAGTACATGTACGAGGTTGTTTCCTAAGAGCAATAGGTAGGTCATCAAGATTTGTTACCTGGTCAAGATTGGATTTTGGCTCATAAGGAGTCGGAGCTATCACCGGCTCATAAGGTCTCATCAGTCTTTGATTTATGTGGTCTCCTTGAGTAAACAAGTGTCTCCCTGCTTGTTTGTTTTTCCACATCTCCCCCTGAGTTCAAGATTCCTTCTGTGTTGGACAAGGAAGGAGGAGGTGTACTGTGAGGGATAGACTCAAAGATCGCCATATCAAAGTCTATATCAAAGTGTTGAGCTTCTCTCAAGGACTCCCCCTGAAGCGAGTAGTAGGGAGTATGCTCAAAAAATGTGACATCCCGACTAACATATAACTTCTATGAGAGGGGATCATAGCATTTGTAACCCTTTTGAGTAGGAGAGTAGCCAAGAAAGACACATTTGAGAGCTCTAGGATCCAATTTGTTACGTTGGGAGGCGTGAATGTGGACAAACACTGTGGACCCAAAAACACGGAGAGGGACAGAGGAGCTGACGCGAGAATTAGGAAAGGCCTCCTGGAATTTTTGGAGAGGAGTTGCAAATGAGAGAACCCGACTAGGCATTCGATTGATGAGAAATGCAGCGGTCAGAATGGCATCACCCCAAAAATTATTTTTCATGTGAGAGGTAAACATTAAGGCACGAGCTATCTCAAGAATATGTCGGTTTTTTCGTTCAGCAACCCCATTTTGTTGGGGGGTTTGAACACAGGAACTCTGATGAATAATACCTTTGTCTTGAAAGTAAGGGCTTAAGGAAGAATTGAAGTATTCTGTGCCATTATCAGTGTGAAGAATCTGGATTTTTGTGTGAAATTGGGTGTAAATCATGTTGTAGAAATTCATGAATACCAAATTAACCTCAGATTTGTCGTTTAGTAGAAATACCCAACAGAGACGAGAATGATCATCAATAAATGTTATAAACCATTTTTTGTGGGTCCGATTAGGTATTCGTGAAGGGCCTCAAAGATCACTGTGTATTAGGGTAAAAGGCAGTGATGGTTTATAAGAAGATGTGGGAAAACAAGTACGATGATGTTTTGCAAGTTCACAAACTTCACATTGTAAATCCAAAGGAGTTTTATTCAAACAAAGTGATGGAAACAACTGTTTTAAATATTGAAAACTAGGATGGCCCATTCGTTTATGCCATAACAAAATATCACTATCCCTAGGACTAAATGCAGAATTACAAAGACGAGGATGACACTGTTTATTCATGGGAACATCATCAAAGTAATATAGTCCCTCGCATTCCTTAGCACTACCAATCGTCTTCCCCGATGATAGATCCTGAAAAACACAATGAGAAGACAAAAAAATAGCTGAGCAATGAGATTGTTTGGTTAGCTGACTAATAGACAACAAATTGCAAGAGAGATTAGGAACATGAAGTACAGACTCCAAAGTTATAAATTCAGAGATACAGATACTCTCCTTGTCAGCTACTGGGATAAAGTGCCATCTGCAATTTTTATTTTCAAATTACCAGCACAAGGTGAATATGTGCTGAATAAATGATGAGTATCAGTCATATGGTCAGATGCACCTGAGTCAATAATCCAGGGAGTATGGTGTAAAGTGGAACGAAGGGCTGACAAAAAAGTACCTTTGTGGGCTAAGGAACCCGATGGCAGTTGATTAAAGGACTGACCCGAGGTTTGAAAGGTCGAAAACAGAGCATAAAGCTTCTCAAGTTGCTCGGGGTTAAAACCCGCACTAAAGGGTTGTTCAGTAGAGGCCTGGTATCCATGAGATTTATTGGGCTGTCTGGGCTTCCAATCTGCAGGCTTGCCATGTAAGGTCCAACAGGTATCTTTGGAATGGCCCGATTTTTTGCAATGCTCACAAAAAGGACGTTTATTTTGTTTTGGGCCAGATCCATGATTTGGGCCGAATCCATTATGAGGCCCATGAAGCCCACGGCTTATAAAGGCTTCCAACCCGCCAGACATATGGGTCTGTCTCAACCCATTGGACGACCCACGCGACATACCATCTTCTCCCTTAGAGATGTGGTTCGATCATGAACCAGACCTGCCCGTCGACACCATTCCTCGACTCGCAAGAGCAGAGCCCTCAATCCCTGTCTCTGCTTTCTCCTTTAACATCAACTTCCGTCTCTATTCTTCCCGTCGCACCTCAGCGAAGACCTCACGGATGGAGGGAAGTGGTCGTCGACCCAGGACTCTGCTGCGAACATCGTCGAGTTCGCGATTCAGCCCTGCCAGAAATTCGAACACCCTTTCAGCTTCCATCTGCTTCTGGAATCGAACACAGTCACCCGTGCACTCCTAATCTTCACCGCAACTGAGATTGAGCTCTTGCCACAGTCCCAACATCTCGGTGTAGAATTCTGTAACTTTTCGATCTCCTTGTTTCAATTGCCAAAGCCTTGTTTTGAGTTCGAAAATCTGTGATGCATCTCCGGCATCTGAGTACGTCTCTCGCACAGCGTCCCACACGTCTTTTGCAGTCGAGAGGAACATGTAAGTTCTTCCGATGATTGGTTTCATGAAGTTGATCAAGCATGAAGTGATGAATGAATTCTCTGAACGCCATTTTTGAAGAGCCGTTGCATCACTGGAGGGAGGCTGCTTGATCTCGCCTGTCAGGAATCCCAGTTTTCCTCTGCCGTCAATAACCAACTTGATGGATTGGGCCCATTCTCGGTAATTCTTTCCATTCAATTTTTCTACGGTGAGATGGAATGAGGAATTCTCAATTCATACAGTCGAACTCATGGAAGTGATGGTCTCTGACTCTCCTTCCTGAGTTACCGACTAGGTAGATTCATGGCTAGCGGCCATATTTTGCTAGGGTTTTTCGAATCTCTGCTCTGATACCATGAAGACAATATGAATGGAATTTGAATCAATTTCTCTTCAAATTGAATTAATTGTTTTATATACAATGTCACTATTTATCATGGACAATGAGAATTAGAATATAGAAATAACAGAGAAAAGGAAACAAAGGAAAAAAGGAAATAAAAAATATGTCACCTAATTAGCCTAAATCTCTTACCATAATTCTCTCCAAATCACAATCACATTCAAATTAATTCCCATTCAATTATCTGGGATTTCCACATACTTATTTAACAATTCTGTAAGAGGCATGTCAATATAAAAGAACATAGTTGTAGTTTAGAAGTATTATTGGGCAATTTATAACAGTAATAAAAGTATTATTATCAAACATAAAACTAGCTTAATAAACAGTTAAATTATTCGAGATGTTGCAAAAAATTCAAAATTTTGGAGAAAGTAGCACTTTCAATATATAAAGATTTAAGTAAGGATGGGCATTTTATTTTCTATAACCAACCAACTACTATCATTTTTCACAAAATCTGAGTTTGCCCACTGTGAAACATCTTTCCTCCATCAACCAAATTGATCACTTATATGGGAAGTCTTTCCAACATAGGCTTGATTTTTTGAGAATTAGTTTAGAAGCTATGAGATTGGACCTATAATGTATTCCATATTATTAGGGTTAGGACTAACAAATAAGACTTGCGTAGATAAGAAAACTTTGAACATTAATTTAGAAAAAAAAAGTACTAAACGAAACTCTGCATCGGATAAAACAAAACACACGGCTAGCATTTACAGAT
The DNA here is from genome assembly GCA_008638375.1 of Nyssa sinensis. Lineage (NCBI taxonomy): Eukaryota > Viridiplantae > Streptophyta > Magnoliopsida > Cornales > Nyssaceae > Nyssa > Nyssa sinensis. The sequence continues at coordinate 12,868,133 of CM018036.1, read as the reverse complement.
CTCACCGCAGGAAAAATGCTGATGGCCGAACCGGCCACTGCAGTTCGGTTCTCCGGCGGCAGCCTCGGTCCCACCTCTCGTCGACTTTCCCATTCCGGCAGCTTCTTCTTACATTGCTATTGTTTCGCAGGAATAAATTTCAAAGATTAACTGATGATTCTTCCATGAGAAGGATCAATCTTGTCAAGAAAAAGGTCAGCGCGTCTGCAGAGAAGCATTCGGGTCTGCTAGAGCAGAATCCGAAGCCATCACGGTACCATCCATTAGAGGACAGTTCTGATTCGGAATCAATGGAGGGTGGAGAAACCAGACTTACTCCTGCAGAAACTACTAGGACCATCATTGAGGTACTGCAGCTGCTTTAGGTTTAGAGTATCAAACTATTTTAAATTAAAATCAACGAAGGACTTGAATTGAATTGAAAATAGAATTTCTTGTTTTCCCATCTTCTATCTCTCAAGTTTCTCTCCCTTTCTTTCAAGCTTCTCTTCAATCCATTCTTCTCTTAATCTGCCTTCTTCCTTTTCCCTTCTCCTCCTACATCACCCCCTTCGTCAACTTTGACTATGATGTGACTGAAAACCTCCACAAGAATGTGGTAGAGTAAAAGATAGCCATGTTAGCACAGATCGGCGGCAAAACTTTTGAGGTTTTGAAGGACGAAAATGGGTCGGTTGAGCTTTTCCAAATCATCGAGCGAGGACCAGGAGTGATAAGGAGGATGTGGGTACTACGTGGGGAGTTGGAATGGGTTTGCAATACTTTGGAGAATTTTTCATCAGGCAACAGAAGAATAGTGTTCCCCATTGGACTGCATGGAAAATACAGAAGTTTAATACTGTGGAAAGGCACAAATCATCGAGGAAGTTTCATGTGAATGGAAGGACGATCGATGCGAGGGAATCGGTCTCTCTATCTGCCGAAACAGCTCGCGACAGGGGGCTGGTCATCTTATGCTCAGTTCTTCAAGAAGTTAGGACTCTCTGCGCAACGAAATTCTAAGTCTCAACAAGGGACCTATCTGGACGCATGCAGAATAGGAGATTGGCCTTCGAAGCCCATTGTGGTGGAACCGAGGCTTTCTAACGATCGGGAAGATTTCGAGGTTTACTTGGGTTCTTGTGCTAGTCGCCTGCAATATCTTAATCGTTGCTTGATAGGCAGAGTTGGAGATATGGCTACTCCAGTATCAGACAAGATGAAGATTCAGAGATGGGCACTAAAAAAGTGGGGGATACAAGCCGGGTTGAACGTGATCGACATGAACGGCGCTTGGTTCCTGTTTGAGTTGCCGTCGGAAGAGGAAGCCAGAAGAATTCTTCAAAGTCACATATGGACATATGAAGGGCTAGTTGTGACCCTAAAGCCTTGGACCCCGTCGGGGTGTTGCTCTGAGTCGACGAACAATGGCAATCGATGGATCAGGATTATGGGACTCCTCGCGTTTCTGTGGAGTATGGAAATCTTCCGGGCCATGGGAGATCGATGCGGCCAATTTGTTTCAGTTGACGAAGATACGGCCCATCGACGTCACCTGAGATGGGCTAGAATCCAGGTCCAAGGCTGCCCGGAGAATGTTCCTGCGTCCTTTAAGGTTAAGTGTGGACGTTGGTCCTTCAACATCCCAGTTTGGTCGGAAGCCGGCCCGTTGTGTCTCGACTCTGGTTCTCGATGGCCGGAATCTGCAGCAGTAAAGAATGGAGACAAAGGCAGTGGATTACACGTGCCGAAGACGCGCTTGAGACCTCAAAATTTTCCTATCATGACAGGGACAGGGCGTCGTCAGCTTGCCGCTCCTACACGCAAACTCGCCTTACATTTCAAATCTCCCATGCTAGCAGATCGGACGGCTGGCACTCTAAAGAAGCATCCAGAAGCCCTGAGATCGTGGGGTTTCGAAGGGCATGCAACTAAATCTTCACACCGAGATGGATTGAGTGGTTTGGGCCAAATCCATTCGGATGGAGGTTACAACAGTGGTTCGGGCCATGTGTTCGGGCCTGGGAGGTTAATAAAAGGGGGCTCGTTTAAGGGGAAGGACATATGAGCCCAATCCAGAGGGGCAGCCCGATACGCTATGCGTAAACCCAAGGTGGGAAGCCAGTTCATCGGGCCCAGCTCGAGCCGCCGCCTTGCCCAAGACACGGTGACTAATCCCACAGTGAGACCTCAGCCCAATGAGCCCAATTCGGGGCGCCATTTCTCCGATAAACATAAAACACAATTCTTACACCCAACCAAGGCTCCGTCTGTCATCACCAGGGATGGTCGGAGGAGACTTGATGTGTTCGTTGCTGAAGCAGCGGTAGGAGTAGCCAAGGACGAGGCGAAAGGGAAATCAAAGGAAAAAGCCGAGGGGTTGATTACGGCAACACAATCAGATACTTTCCCTGCAGGGCTTGAATCAGATTTCAGCAATACAGTGGATGAGACTGAACTCCTACAGTATTTGGAAAGTAGTTTTTGCAAGGATGTCTTACAAATTGATTCGGCAGCGAGGTGCTCATTTGCTGCAGATGAAGAGCTGGGCACACCTCCGGAAATGCCATTTTGTCCAATCAACAAGGGGCTGGAAGTGGAGTTGCTGCTTCAGGCAACGGCTAAAAATACTGTGAATTGCAATCCTCTGGCAGTTGTTCTGCCGGAAGGGGACCCAATTGGATTGCCACAAACTAAAGGGGAGTACACCACTGATCTACTCCGTCATCAACAGAGCTTATCAGATGGGTGGGTTCTTAAAAAATTGGGGAAGGTCAGTAAGATACTCGGGGTTCCATGCTCTGGTTTTGAGGATCAGCTGATGGCACTCTTCCGTGACATAGTTCTGTGCAATGCCCGTCCATGTTCTAGTAACGCCTCGGAGAAGGATAGGATGGATAAATCAGCGAAAAGACTGAAAAGAGTTATGAAAGAGTTGTAACGTACAGTCAATTATGGGGTCATTAAATCTACGGAGGCCTTGGTGGAAGGCTATGACAGATTATAACCTTTTCTTGTGTTATGAATTTAAAAATTTTATCTTGGAATGTGCGGGGGTTAAATGATCCAGACAAGCGTGCAGTTATTAAAGGTTTATTGCGTGAATGGAAGCCAACTGTAATTTGCCTTCAGGAAACCAAATTGGAAAGTACCACGAGGAGTTTTGTTCGATCCATATGGAGTCCTAGATGGATCAAGTGGGTTGCTTTGGATGCCCAGGGGTCTGCAGGAGGCATCTTAGTGGCCTAGGACTCCAGAGTGGTTACTAGCATAGAGCACAGAGTGAGTGAGTTCTCTATCTCCTGCAAATTCAATATGGCTCCCAATTCTCTGATATGGGGCTTTTGTGGTGTGTATGGGCCAGTTATTGATGGTGTTAGAAGATGTTTTTGGGAGGAGGTGCAGTCCTTGTTGCCCTCTTTGCAAATCCCTTGGTGCTTTGGGAGGGATTTTAATGTTGTGAGGAATCCAACTGAGAGAGCAGGAGGTGGGCGTTGACCTTGGCTACGAGGAAATTCAACGAGTTTATCAACTTTTAGAGAATTGTGGACTTGCCCTTGGAGGAAGGGAGATTCACCTGGTCCAGAGAAGGGCATCAGTCAGCTATGTCTAGGCTGGACAGATTCCTGGTGTCGCACCAATGGGAGGATATCTTTCCAGGCATCTCCCAAAAGTGTCTTCCGCGGCCTTGCTCTGATCATCACCCTATCATGTTATCTTGTGGGGGTTTTAGCGCTAGAAAAAGCCCCTTTAGATTCGAAAACATGTGGCTAGAAAGTGATGGCTTTGTGGACCTTGTGAGACAATGGTGGGAGTCTTATGCTGTGACTGGGTCCCCAAGTTTCTGTATTGCCAGAAAACTGAAACTCCTTAAAGAGGACCTCAAAATGTGGAACCGTGAGGTATTTGGTCTCATTCAGGAAAGAAAGCAGTCTCTTCTGAACAAGCTGATGGAGCTGGATAGGGATGACCAGTTGGGATCCATCTCTGCTGATAAAAGGGTGGAAAGAGAGGGCCTAAAGGTGGCAAATTCTCAGGATGGAGGAAATCACTTGGAGGCAGAAATCTAGGGCAGTCTGGCTTAAAGAGGGTGATCGTAACACTAAGTTCTTTCATAGAATGGCTTCAGCCCACTACAAGAAGAACAAAATCTCCTCTATTGTTGTTGATGACCACACTCTCACCGAGGAGGAGCCCATCAGAAAGGGCATTGTTGATTTCTTCTCTAGACTTTACTCAGAACCGCGCAATTGGAGACCTGGTGTGGAGGATATTTCTTTAAAAAGCTTGAACGGGGAAGAAGCCTCTCATTTGGAGTCTCCCTTCACGGAGGATGAAGTGGTGAGAGCCTTAGAGGCGTGTAATGGGGATAAAGCCCCCGGTCCAGACAGGTTCACTTTGGCTTTTTTTCAAAAATGTTGGTCTGTTTTGAAAGCGGATGTGATGGCAATCTTTGAAAGCTTCCATAGGGAGGGGGGTTTTGAGAGAAGCCTCAACGCTTCTTTCATTGCCATCATCCCTAAAAAGGAGGGGGCGGCTAGTATAAAGGACTTTAGGCCCATAAGTCTTGTTAGCAGTGTCTACAAATTGATTGCAAAGGTTCTTTCCTTGAGATTGAAGAAGGTTATGGGTAGAATCATTTCTCCTAGTCAAAATGCCTTTGTGGAAGGTAGACAGATTTTGGATGCGGCACTCATTGCTAATGAATGCATCGACTCTAGGATTAAGCAGAAAAAGAAAGGGCTGATTTGTAAGTTGGATATTGAGAAGGCCTTTGATCATGTTAACTGGTGCTTCTTGATGGGTATGTTGGCGAAGATGGGCTTTGGAGACAAGTGGAGGAAGTGGATCCAGTCGTGCATATCCACGGTATCTTTCTCGATTCTCGTCAATGGTTGCCCTGCGGGTTTCTTCCACTCGTCTAGAGGTTTGAGACAGGGGAATCTCCTTTCCCCTTTTCTCTTCGTGATTGCTATGGAGGCTTTGAGCCGCTTCATGAGCCGGCTGAGGAGGTTGGTCTCATCAAAGGATTTCAAGGGGGGGAAAGAAGGGGTGAATGTTCTGTTGTCTCCCATCTTTTATTCACCGATGACACTATTATCTTTTGTGACCCCACAGTGCGCTAGCTTCGTTTTATCCGATGCATTCTTGTCTGCTTTGAAGCCGTCTCAGATCTACGGATCAATCTTGCTAAAAGTAGCATTACGCCAGTGGAGACTATTCAGGGGCTAGATGCTCTAGCCAGCACCTTGGGTTGTACTATCAGTTGCTTCCCCTCCACATACTTAGGTCTTCCGCTAGGAACTCATGCGAGATCCATTGGGATTTGGGATCCTGTGGTTGAGAGGTTCCATAGCAAGTTGTCAGGCTGGAAAGGCCAATTCCTTTCTAAGGGAGGAAGGCTCACTCTTGTCAAAAGCACCTTGGTCAATCTCCCAACCTATTTCATGTCTCTTTTCCCGATTCCGCAATCAGTGAGCAAAAGACTAGAGAAGATTCAAAGGGATTTTCTTTGGGGCCATGAAGGAGACTGCAAAAAAATTCACCTAGTGGCATGGGATAAAATCAAGAAGCCTCTACCCCTTGGGGGATTAGGGGTGAAGGACTTGAGAATCTTCAATAAAGCTCTGTTAGGGAACTGGGAAATGGCTCTGGAAATTTGGGGACAGTGACAAGCATCTTTGAAAATCGATCATTGTGTCCAAGTATGGGTGCGTAAGTGGGGGCTGGTGTTCGGGAAGAGTGGTAAGGCCGATGAGTTGCAGCCTTTGGGGTTTCATCAGTAGAGATTGGAGAGGTTTTGAGGAAAGATGTAGTTTTGTTATTGGTAAGGGTGATAGGGTTAAATTTTGGGATGATGTTTGGAGTGGGGATGTGCCTTTGAAGGAAAAGTTTCCTAGGTTATACAGCTTGGCTCAAAACAAATCGGCTTGGGTTTGTGAGTACGTGGGGAGCATTGGGAACACGTTGGTTTGGAACCCTTCCTTTAGAAGGAACTTTTTTGATTGGGAGCTTGAGGAGGTGAACTCATTTCTGTGTCACATCAACAGTTTCAGGGCAGTGGAAGGTAGAGAGGATAAGAGGATTTGGCTGCCGGAAAAGCTTTCATTTTCTGTTAGTTCTTTTTACAAGAGTTTGTTTCATCAAGAAAGGTCTCTCTTTCCTTGGAAACTCATGTGGCACTCAAAAGCCCCTCCTAAAGCTTCTTTCTTTGCTTGGAAAGCTTCCTGGAAGGCCATTTTAACCGCAGACAACATGAAGAAAAGGGCATTTCTTATGGCTAGCAGGTGCTATTTTTGTCAGAATGATGAAGAGGGAGTAGATCACATTCTCATTCACTGTCATCTTCCTTGGAGCTGCTGGAATCTTATTTTTGCTTTGTTTGGGTTCTCATGGGTCATGCCAAGCTCCGTCAAAGAGCTCTTGTTGGCTTGGGAAGGGTGTACTCTTCCTAAAGATTTGAAGAATATTTGGAGGCTGGCCCCCATTTGCCTCTTGTGGTCCCTATGGATTGAAAGGAACAATCGTGTCTTCGAAGATCAGGAGTTTCCTACTCTTTATCTCAAAGATGCCTTTTTGCGTTTATTTTTCTTTTGGGCCAAAGAGGCTTTTCCTGTAACTGTCAATACTTTTGTTGACTTCTTTAGGTCTTTAGGGCCGATGTAAAGTTTTTGGCGGTTTTTTGCCATTTGCCCTTCTTGGGCTTTTATATATACTTCTTACTTATCAAAAAAAAAATGTTTATTATATCACTTATACACGTCATATGTAACTTTTAGATTGCACTTTTTAGTGCTATTATAATGATAAGATATTATTTAACTTAAAATGAATTAACTTTTAATGTGTAATATATATTTTTGACTATTTTTATTAGTTAGTGTCTTACTTCACTCAAGTTAACACTTTTTTAGCGTCCTGCTTTTTGGGGCAATGTGAGACCTTAGTGTCTTAAAGGGTGCCTTTCGCCTTTAAATACATTGACCGTGATCAATTCTTAGGGGTTTGTATAGGCCCCCAAACTAGCTTAGGGATGGAATGGATTTAGAGTACAAATCCGAACCAAGGAGTGTAGTACGGACTGCCTAAGGGTCGTTATGCTTGAAATCGAAACCAATGATAACATTATTGACAATGGACATAGCAGCGAGCTCATGATTCCTATGGTGGCCGGCAAAGGTGAGGTTTTTGTTCTCTCTTTCGCCTTCGGGTTGTGCTTGCAATGGAGACTAGGCTTGGGAAGGTATTTATTACAAGGGCATAATAATCTTTAAAAAATAAAAGTTAATGCCACATTAGCTAATTTGGAACTGATCTCAAATAATTTAAAAAGTCAATGACTTTTAAGGTTACAATGTTTTGTCTTGAATCCAAGCTTGTAGACATTTGTTCTCAAGGACCTAATAATAATTAATTCTTAAATCAATTCGTTGCACAAGTTTTTCATTTTAGATAATTTTTTTTTATATAAATAATTTATCTTGATGTTTTTTCAATAATGAAATTGAATCGGTTGGCTTCCTGAGTTCCTTTTCTCTATTTTGGATATTCAATCCCACATCATGGTTTACCCAAAAAAAAAATTGAAAAAAAAACACTGCCTAATTGTTCCAAACAGAACGATAGTGTTGCCATAATTATAATTATCAAAAAACAAAAATAGTGTTGTCATAATTATCTAAATTACATAGTTCAAACATCTCTCTCTCTTTACTCTTTGTGACTTACTGCTCTTTCATGTTATGTGTTGAGATAATTATCTAGACTACCCTGGAAGATTCATACTGTTTTGCTTTTTCTTATGAAGATACTTCCATTTGTAGTCGCTGTTTAATGTTATAAAAACTAATCCAGTTGTTGTTTTGGGAAGATTTCCAGTTTCACCTTTTTCAGTTCGACTGTTGAGTAGAAGAGTCAAACCTAGAATAAACATTTCAATGTCATATGTTATTTCAAAACGACACCTTGTTAGTTGCTCGAAGCTAGTAGTGATAAGGCGATGCACATGTAGAACTTCCTCTCATTTTTGTAGGAAGGCTTTATCAATCGTTGTACTTCAATAGATTTTTGGGCAGCACCAATTCGCAGATCATGCATCTGTTGATGTTATCCTTTGCAGGGGTCTTTATTCTTTTCAATTTTTCATGGTGTGACCTTTTACAAATTAGTGAAACAGCTGGTTAATTAACTTGGACCTATTTTGTTCTTTATTTTTGGAGCTAGTTTTTAGTTTTGGGTTCAACTGGACCAGACTAATGTGTTCTGCTATAGTTGCACCTGGGTATAATATTCAGTTTGGTTTGTAGCACTGTTATATACCACTCAAAATCAGTTTTTCTTGCTCCTGTGTGTCTATAAAAGATTTTGCAATTATTTCAGGCATCACCTCTAATAATTGGGGGTCGTCGAGCTGTTGTTGAGGAAAAGAAAACTACCACTCGAGGTAAGTTTGCAAATTTATTTTAAATTGTTTGGGTTTAAAAAAAATTAGGGAAAATCTCTGAACATTTTGGAGTTGGTCTTGGTGATGAACTGATGATATACAGTGCTGTTGGTTTTTTGCAGTCAGCAGCAGTGGGAGAGGGAGGTACCCTTCAGGAAGAGGTGGGTTCCGGAGTGACAACTTTAGGGGCCATGGGAACTTTGGCAGTGGCAGGGGCTATGGCAGGAATGAGTACAGAAATCACGGTGAGTTTTCAGGTAGACCTAAAGGTCCTAGTGGACGCAGTGGAGAGGGTTATCAACGAGTTGTTCAGAACGGAAGTGGGAGAGTTGGACGTCAAGGTGGGATGAATGAGAGTGCTGTTTCTGCATAAAGGTCAGCAAATATCTCGTCAAAAACTGATTTTTCTGACGGTAAATGAGGGTTTTTTATTTTTCTTATTTTCTTTCCAGGCTAGGTCTCTTACTTTTATTATTTGAGAAATCCATTTTTCTTTATTGGGACCTTGGTTAGAAGTTACATGAGATGGTTAAGTTGTTTTTGTGCAATTATGGATTCTTCTATACATAAATGACGTAAAAAAGTGTTTGGTTGCATCGTCATTTTCCTCCATGAAGTGTAATTTTTTTCCTATTTAATGAGAAATTCTCTCTTTAAATGAAAACAAGGAGATCAAACCAATGGCATATTACTGGATTCAAGTAGTTTCAAGGGGGAAAAAAAGATCTGCTGATGATTATTGTTATACACTTTTACCATGAATCGAACTTTTGCACGGATCAATTTGTAAAGGAAGAATTTGAATTAGGCGACCCATGCCTCAAGACTGCTGGTGCCCTCATTCAGGTGGATGCAAAGGGTCCATGCTTCTAAGGAATGTCATATGCATAATTTCCCTATTTTGCCATGAGTTCCATTGTACCATATAATCAGAAAGTTATTCCATAAGCCCATCACATGGGTGAAACAGCTTTAATTTTAGCCTTACAGTGGATTTTACGTGAACTTTGAAATTATAGAAATTGTCACACTATGTGAACCTGCATTGCCTTTACAGTGGATTTCACGTGAACCTGCATCGCCATTTCCCAAGGTACATATTCTCTCCCATCCGAACAAGCAGGCCAGCAGGTGGGTGGATACTGGCATGGACCCCATCTAGTGTGGGCGCTTGGCATGATATTCAGTGGGTTTGCAAGTGAAGGTATGGTACCATACTTGCTTTGCTTTACGAGTCCCAAAACATTTACCTATTTGATGTGAGACAAAGAGTCCGTTACAGAAAGACTTGAACTTTTCAGCTGCTGATAGTAAGCCAGCTCTCTCTGCCTTGAAGTCTCAGCTGCTCCAACGTTGTTAGTAGCTTGACCGGTGGCATGGTGTCTGGCCCACCGAGAGGCAAACCATTGAACCCTGCATTTGAAATCGTATTCTTATTAGGGTTTGATGCTTATGACTATGAAACATGAATATGCTTTAAATGTAGTGGACGTGTTTCATGCAACTAAATTGACACATCTGTGATGTGTTTGGAGCTTGAAATTCGCATCTTCAAATTGGAACCTCAGGAAATTTATTTTCAAGTTTGAATTAATATCATTTTCAATTCCATTTCCTGAGGCACCAATTGTCTGATGCCAAACGCAGCCTGAATGATCTCAAGTCTCAACAAACAATACTTTTTATTTTTACTTTTTTTACCAATAACCAACAATTGTTACCCAAAAAATGGTAATAATAAATAAGTGAGAGAACATTCTTATATAAATAAAAAAGAAGAGAAAAATACTAGAAATAAATTTACTCTACTAAAAGACAAATTTTGTAATGGAGGAGAGCAAACATTGAAATAATAATAAATTTATCCTACCAGAAAATGTGATCAAGTTAGTTCCTATCTCCAGTAATCTTCTTATATAACAAGACAATTTTATTTTTTTTTTTCTGATTTTCTTTAATCATCAAATTTTGCTTATTATACTGCTAATATTCACTTTATATATATATATATATATATATATATTCCCCGGCCAACAATCCAATTTAAATAATTCTTAGTCTGATTAGCAGTAGTGGTACTTTCATCTAAGGAAAGCGGTAAAAAAAACAAAATAGTGATTGAGTCTGAGTCTTGTAGGCATCAAAAGCAACAACAAACTTATAGTTTGTGTGTGTGTGTGTGTGCGCGCGCGTGTGAACTCTCTCTTGTTATTTTAGAACTCGGCCCAAAACATTATATATTGCCCTCACTTTATTAGAATTTCAGGAAGCGCGTACTCATAAATAAAATATTTTGTAAACAAACAGTTGAGTCTCGGCAATCTCTGTTGCCAAATTTTCCATCACTTGGGGGAAAATATATTCTCATTAGTTAGAGTGAGAAAAAAGTAGTGTTTTATCACACTTGCATCTTTTTTTAAATAAAAGATAATCATGAATTATTATCAAGTCAAATATTTTTTAAAAAATCATCTCATCAATTAATGACTCTTACATTCGTCACGCCATTCCAATACCTTTTTTTGAACAAAACTGCATTGGACCACAAAATATTATCTTTGAGGAGATGAGAGAAACATTAATTTCAATAACAAGTTGACGTAAAACGGACTCTTTAATTGAAGTTTGTCAGATTTACATAAAAAAAAAAATTAAAAATATACATTTAGATGGCATTACAAAGTAAAGACTCGCTCCGGAGGAATTGGCCGAGCGAAATCGATCGGTTTGTAAAAGATTTACCATCTTAACTTCACAGGTTCGACATGTCATGTTAACACCTTAGGCTACCTATCCATGAGAGAAATCTCACATAGAAATAACTCATTTTGAAAGTTAAACTTAATTTAATTCATGATATGCACCAAAATGACAATACTTTTAAGATATTCTTCATTATAAAAAATATAGAAAAAAGTAGAAACTAACGGATGTTATTACCATTGGTTACTTGATGATGTATAAGATGATTTGCAAAACATTAATGTTATCCTTCTCAAATATTTATCTTAAATTTTATATTTCAAATAATATGATATAATAATATTAAATAATATTAACAATACATTAAATCATATAATTAATAAATCAGAATAAAATTTTGTCACGTCCTGTCACGTTAGTTAAAATATAAATTTAAGAATGTGTAGCTCTGCTCTTTGCAAAAAGTCTGACAGTTTCGATCAAATATTAAAAGAAAAAGTCCACGCGTCTTATTGTCATTAGATGGTGGCACCACTTGTGCCAAACGAGGTGATGCCTCGAAGCACCCAATATTTTCTCCACAATCCTCTCACGCTCATCTTTAAAATAAAATAAAAAATAGAGAGAACAAAACATTTAACTATGGGGATGCACAAAATTGCAATGGTGGGAAATAAAAGAAATAAAAACTTATGAAGAGTATTATGCTATTTTTGGTCTTGAAAATTAGTATATGAGATCATGGGCATGTGTGAAAGTAAAAATAAAAATAAAAATTAAATTACACTTACATCTTATAAAATTTATGATAATTATATTGAGATTTTTAAAATAATATTGACCTTCTTTAATCTACCTGAAAATATACAGATATTTTTTTCCTGTCAATTTTTTTTTTTAAAATAACGTAATTATCTTTTAAATTTATTTATTTTTGTATTTTTCTTTTTTTGATCAATTTTTTAAAACTTTTTTTAAAGATTTTTTTATTTTTTTAAAAGCAAATTTAAGATAAATAACTTATTTTTATATTATATAAAAATAAATTTAAGATTTTTATCAATATTTATTTAAAAAATAAAAAAAAAGGTCAAAATTTTAAAAATTTAAAAAAAAATGAGTGATAGTTTTATCATTTTAAAGAAAAAAATTGACTGAAATGAAATATCGATATATCATTAAATAAAATAAAAATATCAGCATAATTTTAGAAATCTTAGGAGAAGTTCTCATAATTATTATAAATCTCAGAAAAAGTCAGTATAATTTATTCAAAAATTATATTTAATTTAAGATAACTTAAACTAACTTTTCTTGAGATTTATTAATATTATTCATACTTTTTTTATAATTTGAGAAATTACATCGACTTCTCTTCTATTTTAATATTAATAATAAAAATCTTTTCATCTTCAACCGTTAACTGATCTAACATATTATGTTGATGTCATTTATAAATTTTCTTAAATATTTTATTGAGTTGACTCATGAAATCCACATGTTTTGACTCATTGGTGAAGCGATCGAATTCCAATATACGAATTTCTTTGCATGAAAATATTAAAACCCGAAAAAGATAAAAGGAAAGGAAAGAAACAATTGAAAGATTAAAACCCGAAAAAGATAAAATGAAAAGGAAAGAAACAATTGAAAGCAAGCAAAATCAAACCTTATATATGATAAATTACATTAATTTATCTTGAAATTCTTAATAATTATATTAAATTTTTTTGAAATTTATGAAATTATACTGAACTCTCCTCTTTTTTTTAACAAATTACAAATATTCTTTTCGGTCATTTTTTTTTCTCAAAATGACAAAACTGTCATTTCATGTAAATTTTTTTATAATTATTTTTAAAATTTGACCAATTTTTCAAATTTTTTTTAAAGATATACTTTTTAAAATTTTACATAAGAATAGATTTAAAGTACATAAGTTATTTTCATTTTATATAAAAATATTTTAAGATTTTAATATATATTTATTTGAAAATAAAAAATAAGTTAAAATTAAAAAAATGTATTAAAAAAATATAAAAGGTTAATTTCATCATTTTGAGAAAAAAAATTTAAGTGAAGAAAGAAAATTGTATTTTTTTGTCAAAAAAAAAGTAAGGACATAGTATAATTTCAAAAATTTACTATTTTAAAAAAATAAAATTTTATAAGTTATAAAAAATTACAAAATATAAAAGGAAAAAAAGTATTGTGCATTTTTGGGTTTGTTCCGTTGGACACAACCTTGGGATAGGCCTCTTCACCACTATAGCCGCATAAGCACTAAAATCTGCAAATGAATCCTCTTCTTTCTCAGCTAAATTCTCGGCGTAATCTCGTAGAGGTAAGTCTCTATCTTTTTATTTCCTCCTCCTATTCGTAATGATTGTGATACCTCTCTTATTTGTGCGTGTGAACCCAAATTTACATCTCCATTTGTTCTTCTTTATATATATATATATATATATATGTATATATATTTCTCTGATATAACCATGATGTTACAGTATTTAAGAATTGTTTGTAAGTGGTATTTCAGGTTAGATTGTTTATATTTGTAAAGATGGTGACAACTCTCTTGTGTGTGTACAAACCCAAATTTACATTTCCATTTCATTTTCTTCTTTTGTGTGGTGTGTCTATACATATACACAAATATTTTTGTGGTATAACTATGATCACTATGATGTTGCAGTCTATAAGAATTGTTTGTAATTCGTTTGAGGTTAGATTGTTTATATTCTATAGCTAATAATAATAATAATAATAAGAAGAAGAAGAAGAAGAAGAAGAAGAAAAAAGGAAAAGGGTCCATTATGAATTCAGTTACTCATAGTTTTTGGACTTGGCATGTAAATGTGTAATTTCTACACTCATTTATTCAGTTGTAGTTGCTTTTGCAATTGAAATCGTGTAACATGTAAATGTGTAATTTCTACACTCATTTATTCAGTTTTAGTTTGCTTTTGCAATTGAAATCGTGTAAGTATATCTAAAATTATTGTCCTTGAGGAATTTGAATTGCCTACTGTTGACAGTTGAACAATTTGTCTCTATTATACCACATCTACTCAAGGAAGATTAGATGTCCATTCACATTGCTGCTGTTTTACCAGTGGACTTAATTACACCTAAAACTTTAGAGAATCCTGCACAAACATTAGAGTTGCCAGGGAGAAAAGGGGGGGGGGGGGGGGGGGGAGGGATCGCTCAGGAATCAAATGCCCAGGTCGGCTCTTCCCAGACTTACCTGATACACATGGTTTGCAGGTGATTGTCTATGTTTGTAGCTATTGGTCTTGACTATGGAATTGGATCCTGCACAACCTAGCACAACCAAAAACATTAAATCTCTTTAAATGAATAAAACACGCATTGGTGCACACACTAAGGTGTACTCAGATAAGTGTCTATAGGTGCTCTGAAAGCATACTAATCCCCAAACAGTTAATTAGGTCAATTCTCTCATGCTCTAGCCCATGCTTTGATTTTTGGGTCACTTTGCATCCTGCTGATTGACTTACTGAACGTAGAAGATTGAGGACAAATACCAAATTTTTTAAAGTTCCCTTATTAGCATAATTTTCTTATATATAGTTTCTTCATAATTTTTCCAGGGAGATGGGCTTTATCTATTGCTTGTAAACAACATGGAGCAACAGAATTACCTGAGAGAATAAGGGGTTGCTTTCTATGTAATAGCTTCAGGTACAAATAGTCAATGTTTGGGATCTTTTCAATCTCTCCGTCAATTTCAGCTCATTTATTCACAGCTTCAAGGTTTGTTGATATATTCAACCCCCCAACCAAAACAAAGATAATAATGAAGTTGAAAGTTAATTATCTTTATTTTCTGCCTAATTTAATTTGTGAAAATCAATTTAGGCGGATGATTACAATGTCTGCAAGAACCACAAATCTTCAAGTATCACTTGAACCTATGCTTGTAAAGCCTCCTTCCCACCCTACCTATGATTTGAAGGGTGTTATCAAGCTCGCCCTTGCTGAAGATGCTGGAGATCGAGGTTCAATTCCTGTCTGATCTTCTATGGTCTTCTTGTGCACCTGTTTCAACTGTTCCAGTGTTATATATATTCAATCATATTTTGTATAAATTAATTAAATATCCACTTGTTTGGAACTTATATGTGTGTTTATTGGTTTGACTCTAAATATAAATGCATATGTAAATTTGGAATTAATTATTGGTTTAACCTAGATTCTGATTATTTATGTGGCAACATTTGTGGTATCAAATGTAGGGGATGTGACCTGTATGGCCACAATTCCTATTGACATGGAAGTGGAAGCCCATTTTTTGGCAAAGGAGGATGGGATTATCGCGGGAATTACATTGGCAGAGATGGTATTCAACGAGGTTGACCCATTGCTGAAGGTATTGAGACGTGTTAGTTTCTCTATTTAAATAATGTCTGTGGCTTGCATTCTTGGTCAATCTTGCTGCTTGTTCTAATAACAGGTGGAGTGGTTGAAGAAGGATGGGGATTATGTTCACAAAGGACTCCAATTTGGCAAAGTGCATGGTAAATAAAGAAAAGTGTTTCTTGGTGGAAATTGAAAGAATTATCTAGTAGTTTTATCTTACCTTTTTCGTTTTCTTCCACTTTTCCAAACATATGCAGGTCGTGCGCACAACATTGTTGTAGCTGAAAGGGTTGTGCTTAATTTTATGCAAAGGATGAGTGGAATAGCAACTCTGACTAAGGTGTTTTTTTTTCTCTTTTTTTTTTCTTTCTTTTTTCATGTAATTTTTAGATTCCCGAGAATAAGAAATATGTTTTCATAAGCCACCATATTTATTGGTGAAGTAGCAAGGATTAAATATTGCATCAGACAAGATAAAGGGGAGGCCACCCTACAATCATAGAATAAATTGAATAATCTACTTTAATGTGGACATTTTTGGCTGGATAAAGTTAACAAAATGGATGTGATGAATATTTAGATTTTAAATTAAAATTAAAACACATTAATTCCCAAAAAAATTTCCTCAATCCTCTATTTTTGTTTTTGGAGAACCTTATATGTTACTATTTTATGTTTTGAACTTTTGGTTATATTTTCTTAGTAACACAAAGTCACTCAGTTTATGTGTAATTAGAACAATTGATCCATAATTAATGTTCTGGGAGAAACTAATTTGAGTTGGAAGTAATCTCAGTTGCTGCAAACAAATAGTTTTGTCATGGAAATTCAAATCTAGAACTCTGGATGTTTAATAATTAAAATGCTTGCCGCCCCACTACTAGCATAAGCTAAGCACTTGAAAGCCATGCTAAGAAATGTTGCTTCTGTCGGCCTTTCTGTACAACAGGTTTCTAACCTCACTTCACTTCTTTTTCTGGTCGTTCTACTCTGTCAATCAATGGTAGTATAAGAGATTCGTAACCCCCAAAATTATTTACATAATGGCTCCTTTTCTAATGCTATCAAGTGCCTGATATGTAATGCGTTAATGGCAAAATCATGAAGCTGTGCGATTGTATGTGGCTCAGAAATGCTCGATCAGCTACATGTATGAGGTGAGTGTTCTAATGGAAACAGGTCTACCGGACTATGCTCTAGGAAGTGATTTAATAAAAACAGGATCATTTGATCTCTCAGGTCAGATGGAAATTCAAACTCCAAAACAGCCCAGAACCTCATTAGGCAGACCTTTGTCAAGGAAAGAATCAGTCTTTATTTTCCGTCAAAAGTTACATGTAATTAATTGAATTACTTGCTATCCTACACCTTAGTTTTTTGTGCCAAGGACTAAAATGCCCATGTTTCCTGCAGACCATGTCAGATGCTGCACACCCTGCATACATTTTAGAGACAAGAAAAACTGCTCCAGGTTTACGTTTGGTGGACAAGTGGGCGGTGTAGATCACTTCTTTTGCTTATACTTGTAGTTGTGCGCTATCCTTTAATTTATATTCTTTTTGCTGACCTTCGAACTGTTTGTCTTTATAGGTTCTAATAGGTGGAGGGCGGAATCACAGGATGGGTTTATTTGATATGGTGTTGATAAAAGACAATCATATATCGATAGCTGGAGGTGTCACAGCTTCTCTCAGATCTGTCGACCTGTACTTACAGCAAAATAATCTTCAAATGGGGGTTGAGGTATTCTCAATTTTTTTAATAGGTTTTTCATGGATTTTAGACCTCAAGAAATTTATCTAACAGGATAATTTATCAATATATATATATATATATATATATATATATATCAATATCAGGATAATGAAAATTTTTGCTTGAAACTTTCTATGGCTCATTAACAATTTGGTTTAACTTGTCATTTGAATTATGAAGCATTTTGAACTTATCTGATTATTCTCAACTTGGTATATTGGTTTAATTTCCACTTGAAAGCTCTCTCTCTCTCTCGCGTGCTCCCTCATTATCATCTATGTATTGATTGATTATTTCCCCCTTATAATCAGATTGAGACCAGGACACTTGAGGAAGTAAATGAAGTATTAAAATATGCATCTCAAACAAAAACATCCCTGAGTAGGATAATGCTGGATAATATGGTTGTCCCACAACCAAATGGGGATGTGGATGTGTCAATGCTTAAAGAAGCAGTGGAACTGATCAATGGGAGATTTGAGACTGAGGTAGCTTCGACTAGTTATTTGCTGTCATTTATTTGTTATGTTAGTAATCTACAAGACCTTGTAAGAACTATCAATCTATTATTGATGTCTATTTCCCATTAAGCAGTACCTAACCAGTTATTCAACTTAACTTTTTTTTTTTAATAAGTAAAATTTTGTTCGCAAAACCACCTAATAAGGGTGAACTCGATACAAAAAAGAGATGACTCACAAAATTAGTGTTGTAAGTCTCCCGAATCTACTTGATATAGGTACGAATCAAGAACTCCAAAATATAACAATTTCAATAAATTATCTTTAAATCTACAATGGTCCATTTCCTCCCTTTCAAAATTTCTTCTATTCCTTACTCTCCATAAGTACCAAAAAAGGCAAAGCAGAGTTAGCCTCCATGCCTTCTGCACATTCCACCTTACCCACCCCCCTCCTCCACCCATGAAGGAACTCTCCTTTCGACGTAGGCATAACCCAAGTGCATCCAAAGAGAGAAAAAAATGAGATACCATGTATCCCTAACCATTGAGCAATGAAGGAAGAGGTGATTGATAATCTCTTCCGCCTCCTTGCACGTACAACACCGACTCTCTAGCTAGTAGCCTCTTCTCTGAAAATTATCCTATCCATCATCAACTCCGCCCCCCATGCCACATCCTGCACAAAGATGGCAAGCTTCACCGGGGCCTTTGAGCACCAAACAACCTTCATCACTCTCTTACTTTATATGGCTTATAATAGTTGTCGTAATCTAATAAACTGTTGTTCTCTTGTCATCATCATCCAAACTTTAAGCAGTTGTTTGGGTTTGGCTATAGCATCTTATTTGTGTTGGTCCATTTAGAGGTGCATTCTCACTACTTAATATCCTTTTTCACCACCTCTTGGAGCTTCCAATGGCAGTCTTAAGTTATGGAATAATGGTAGTGCTTAGTTAAGCATTATTTTAAGGTGTTATTCAAGCCATAGATAATTGTTGGTTGCATATTCTATTCTTGTAGCTTTGTACTTATATGTTGGTCTTATCATGACAGGCGTCTGGAAATGTTACTCTTGAAACGGCACACAAAATTGGACAAACTGGCGTGATGTACATTTCTAGGTAACAATGTTACTCTCCTAAGAGTAATGTTAGGCTTCCCAAATTTTTTATATTAAATTTTGACTCCCAAATGATGTGGCATTGCATTCATTGGTGGTGCATCAAATGCTTCCTAGATTCTGTTTACGAAATTTTGCTCCCAAATGATGTAGTAGTGCATCATTGTGCCACATCATCCACATCATTTGATGCACTGCACATTATTTGGAGTCAAAATTTGGTCTAAAAAATTACTAAGTGTAGAATAATTTTTCTTCTAATTGTGTTCAATAAAGTCAAAAAGTTTTTATAAAAATTGGTACAACAGTTAACATAATTGATGAAGATAATGAAATCTGCTTCATTGAGATGTTTTATGTGACTAGAGAAGTTCTAGGTGCATCATAACCTCCTCCTCTTCCTTCTTTTTCTTTGGTATATGCCTTGCAAAGAAGTAGTATGTACGCCTCAAGGATTAGATGTACCACTCATGGGATGAAAAGATTTATTGTTCTTTTAGAAGCAATCGGTACCTCCTTGTTGACAGTGGAGATGTACCGATCCTTGAATCGAGGGTGTATTGCTCTTCAACTTGGGTTAACTATTTTATGGGCATACTAAAAAGTATGCAATACATCGACAACTCATTGATAATTACTGTCACTCTTACCGACAAGCTCTATCTTAGCTGGTATCTCTCCCACTTTTCCATATGGGAGTTTGAGGGTCTAAGTACCCTCGGGGGTAAAGTGTGTGATTTACATATCGAAACAAAATTGATAAGTACTGCCACTCTGTATGGTAACTTGGAGGAGCAATACATCTCACACCAGAGCTAGAGGTAGTGCATCCCACCCAAATGGTTTATACACAATATAGTTTGACAAGAGGATTTGGTACCTTAGAGTTCTCAGCACATATGAGTATCATGCTGTGGGCATCTTATAAAAATTACTTGGATCGTATTTCCTTTTCATGTTCTTACTTGTACAGAGCAAGAAAGGAAAGTAGATTATACTGTAAGGAATATTCAATAAAAATGCCCTTTAGGCTGAATATAGGAACAAATCAAGTGAGTATTGAGATCATTTGATTTGGAAATTCAGATTCTTAAGGCTGTGCTTTTTTCATGGAAAGCTTTGGGAAATTATATTTTAGTATCTAATTTGATTTGGTTCTTGTTTATTTTGAAAGAGCGTAATTTCTCTTAAAGGGGACTGGAGGTAGTTGGAGGTTAATGTCTTATGAGGTTAGTGCATGGAGAAGTATCACTACATCAATAAAGAGGGAGAGAATTTCTTCAAATTCATTCATTTTGTGGTAGGGATGGGGAATAAGGTGTGGTTATGGATGATTGGTGGTGTGGGGAGACTCCTCTGAAAGAGCTTTTCCTTAGTTTATATGGGATTACTCTTGACATGGAAGCAATAGTGGTAGATTATCTCACTCAATTTAAGGATGGTGACTTTTGGGACATCACTTTTAGGATATTTGTTATGGTCTAGGAGGGAGATGGATAATTTGATATTGGGTACCACAAAATCAGGCCGATTTAGTATCAAATCCAACAATAAAGCCCTCCTCGGAGCTTCGGACGGGTCTTTCAGTTAGAAGGAGGTATGGGGAACAAATGCTCCAAAAATATTCTTTTTGTTCAGTCAGCATATGATAAATTTTAGAAGGAGATACACTATCATCTCCAACCCATGTTGTATGTGTAAGGAAGCAGAGAATCTGTGGATCACTTGTTAATGTATTGTCTAGTGGTGAGGGATGCAGGCCTTTTTCTTGATGCTTTTTGGGATGGTTTGGATTTTCCCTATCTCTATAGTTGACATGTTCTCTAGTCAAAGAGGAGCTAGGATGGATAACGAAAGATAACAGGTTCAGTTTACTGCTCCTCTTTGTTCAATGTAGTGTGTATGACGTGAGAGGAATATGAGATCTTTTGATGATATGGAGGAACCTATTTTGTTTTTTTCAAGTCTCCTATCAAGTTGGATAACTAGGAGATGTAACCCTTCATTGGATTCTTTTTGGGATTTTGTACATAAGATGGATACAACTTCGCTATAGAATAGTGTATTTGGACACAAGTGGCACTCCCTTTTTTAAGTGCTTTAATATATATTTATATTTGTATTGAAAAACATAATTTTTGGATTTTTTTCTAAATTTGGTTTTGATTAAAAACAATGTTCCCTTTTATTCTTCGACAGCTGGGGAAGGCATCTTCTACTTTTTAAGTGGCTTGTGGTCACAATTTTGATTTGTTGATGACATAATTATCTTTTGTGGTGTAGAGGAGAACCAACCAACTTAGATACTTGAGATGTGTTCATCTTTGCTTTGAGGTTATCTCGAGTCTTTGGGTTAATCTAAGTAAGAGTGAGCTTATTCTGATGGAGGAGGTGAGGAGATTGAAGAATTGGCTTGGAACTTAGGGTGTGAAATTGGCTCCTTTCGGTCGGTTCACTTAGGAATGCTTTTAGGTTCGTCTTCTATGGCAATTGTAGTATAGTAATGATGGACAGATTCTAAAGAAGGATTGATAGGATGGAAGTGACATTACCTCATGAAAGAAGGCAAGATAATGTTAATAAAGAGCATGCTTGCGAGTCTCCCGACTTACTTCATAATGTTATTTCCAATGTTGGTTTCGGTTGAGAAGAGTTTGGATAAGTTGCAAAGGGATTTTCTTTGAGAGGAAGATAGGAAAACTCATTTGGTTGATTGGGGATAAAACTAGACTCCGATGAAAGAGGGTGGATTGGGGATAACATTGTTGAGTATCTTCAAAAAATCTCTTTTTGGGAAAATGGTTGTTGAGATTTGCAGTGGAGAAAGGTTATCAATGCTAACTTTGGGTGTAAGCCGAGTGGGTGGGGTTACTATGGAGGTAGAAAGCCCTTCTAGGGTGGGATTGGAAGACTACTAGAAGGTAGGAGGATGATTTTTTCCCTTTTGCTTGTTTTGGGATTGGTGGTGGTACCAGAGTAAAATTTTGTATGGATTTGTAGAGTGGGAATATAACCTTGAAGGATAGGTTTCCTCTCTTATTTTAGATTACTTCATACCATGATGTTGTTGTAGCTGATTATGTCTTTTTTAGAGGGTGAAGTAGTCTAAGCTTCTTGTTTTATAAGGAACTTTTAGGGTTGGGAAGTGGGGGAAAGCAATGAGGTTGTTGGAGTTTCTTCAACAATTCAATCCAAGACATGAACTCGACGACTCACTCTCTTAAGTGGAATTTGTTAAACACTTGGAGATTTCTCGGCCTATTCTTTCTATAGGGAGTTGGCTAGAAACCACGGATAATTTTCAGAGAAGAATATTCAAATTGGCCAGTAGGTGTTGAATGTGCAAAATAGAGGAAGAGACAATCAATCACCTTTTCCTCCACTGCTTGGTTATTAGGGAGGTGCGGTGTCTCCTATTCTCATTTTTTGTGAGCTCGTGGATCATGCCTTGTGCTGCGAGGAATGTGACAGAAGTGTGGAGGTTAACACGACTTTGTTTTGGTGCCTTTAGCTAGAGAGGAACATAAGAATTGTTGATAGGAAAGAAATGCTTCTTAGTAGACTTAAAGATAGTTTGTCACAAATGTTATATTTTGGGTTCAAGAGTCGCACCCTTTTTCTGCTCTAATTTGTGTAGTCCCTCCTTTTTGTACTGGGATATTTTTGTTGATCTTTTGGGAGGATTGAGACTTTAATTTGTGTAGTCCTCCTTTTTGTATCAGGTTTGCCCCCTCTAGCTATTTTTTTTTTCGATAGGTAAACGAGTCGTAACACAGACTTTACCTTCAAGGGGACTTGTACCCTTAACCTATAATATGGGGAGGATGCAGCAGATTACTAGCCAAGTTAGAGCTTGTAGGTCCCCTTCTAATGGTTTTTTTCAATACATTTATTTATAAAGAAAAAAAAAAAAACATTTGTCCATTGCACTACTAGACATATCCAGTTGCTCATTTTTGAGAGTTCGGTGTAGTGAGCCTGTTTCTGAAGTACACTTCTCACCATTTTTTGTGGTAATCTTGAGAATCGCCTTTACTATTTGCTTCCTTGAGTCGGGGCCTATTCCCAACTGGTAAAAAAAACACGCAAACTTTGGTGTTTTGCTCAAATTTTCCATCTGATCATCGTGGGGATCTACAAGGTTAACTGCGGGGGGGTCGATATTGGGACCTTCGATCATAGCTACTTCTTCGGCACTATCCTAGCAAGACATCATGGCTACTTCTTTTCCTTTCTCCTGGTGTTGGGGGAGTGGATTTTCTTCCACTTCAGGGGGAGCCAGCCTTAATTTCTTGGAATCCAACCGTTCCTTGAATATATGACGAAGTGCCCAACAATCTTTTAATGGATGTCGGACAGCTTGGTGAAAGGGATAGTAATTAGGGTGCTCTTTGTCATTTTTTGAAGGCGGCCTGTTAGGTGTAGGTAGTTGGATTGCTTTATCTTCGACTCATTTTTTGAGAACGGCCCTAATTTCCCGTAGTTCACATGGGAATTTTGGTTGTGGTGCGGATCGAGGACGCTTAGTTGTCATTTAAGCTGCTGCCACTTCCTCCTCCTTTGCTACTGCCACTAATTGTTCGTGTCTATAAGATCTTGGTGTTATTGTGATCATGGAAGTCTGCCTTGTTTCACCGATAGCTTCAGATATCTTTGATACTTTGTCCATCAATTTGGAGAAACTCTCAATCTTAGTAGTTACAAGATGGACTCGATATTCCTTAGTCATGCCACCAATACACAGCTTGACCAACTCTTCTTTAGTGATAGGCTTATAACAATCCAAGGAATGATCTCGAAAACGATTCACATAACTGATGAGTATCTCTTGTGGTTTCTGTGTGACTTTAGCCAAAGAGATCTTCTTGACTTTTTCCTCGATGTGAAAAAATTTGGCATGAAACTTTTGTACCAAGTCTTCCCAATTATGAATTAATCCCTCAGGAAGCTTCCGATACCATGTGTAGGCCCTATCAGTCAAGGATTTTGAAAACTCTCGGAGGCGAATGTTCTGATCTGATGCATAAGTGTTCAAGCTTTCGATGAAGCGATGCACATGTTCGTAAGAACTTCCCCTCTTTCCATCAAAACGCACGAAACGTGGGGCAATATACCTTTCAGGGTAAGGCAGTAAGGCAATCTCCTTGGGATAAGGAGTGGTAAATGTCATGTTAGGGAACTTCTGTTTCTCTTGTTGAAGTATTGCTTGGACATGTTTATGGACATCGTCCATAGTGAGGATTGTGGGATTGTTTGGAGGCATGATGGGTGCATTTTGGTTCACAGGGTTCTGGTTTGAGGATACTCTAGTAGTAGAGGGTCCTCCTTCTGGTGGAGGAGGATTGGTGGTGTTCACGGTCCGTTGGGTTGAATTGTGCAGTTCAGAACTGGGAGAGGGTTGTGGTATGGAATTTTGTGGTTGGTGAAGGAGGGCATCAAGGATAAGTTGTTGGGTGCGTTGTAATTGAACTTGGGTATTTTGCATATGGGCTAGGGTGGTCGCCAAATTCTCAAGAACATTTGAGTTTAGAACAATAGCTTGAACCACTTGTGGATTTTGGTCATTCAAGGGCTGGTTCGGGGTGTGAGAAGGATTAGGTCCATCAGGTTGGTTTTGTGAAGTTTCC
Source organism: Nyssa sinensis (assembly GCA_008638375.1). Lineage (NCBI taxonomy): Eukaryota > Viridiplantae > Streptophyta > Magnoliopsida > Cornales > Nyssaceae > Nyssa > Nyssa sinensis. The sequence continues at coordinate 12,843,657 of CM018036.1, read as the reverse complement.
CCGATCTATATGCTGCTACGCAAGATAGGTGCTATCCTTCGCGAATTCCACTCCCCAGTGGAGTCGCCAAATGTTGAAAGTAAATGTTGAACTAGATAGGATTCGTATGGGAGTGGTAATTACGCTTAGAATGACATATGGGAATATCAAAGTAATATGGCTAGGTCAGAGGGTGAAGCAATTTGGATTAGAGAATCAATGAGAAAGCACCATAGTCAGTCCTTTTATCCCTCTTTTATCATCATGTACGTCTATTTGTGGAATACCTATTTATAGGAAAAAATCATAACGGTTTCTCCGTCCATTAAGCTCGACATTCACATGTACTTTAATAAAAGATGATAGAAGATGATGGAAGCTTATAGAACTTAGTGGACAATTCTCATAAATTTCAGAGAGGTTAGAGTGTACCCATTCTATAGTTCGGTCCACTCTTGGCAATTCTTTCACCCTCATCCACCAATCCACATGACCTAGATTGTCCCGTTAGAACTGACTTGAAGGCTTCCATCTATTATCTCCAAGGTTGTTACAACATATGTATGCAAGTTTAGATTTATTTCGGTACTATCTTTATTTCAACTTCATCTTTATGACCTCTTGGCCTAATCTTGTTTGGGCCGTTTATTTGGCTTTTTTAGCCTTATTTCCTATATCTACATTTGCCCCCTGCACACATGTTTCATTATGAATATTTTTGTGCATATTTTAAAGATGATACTTGTTGTTGAAGTGATTTTATTTACTTATTATTATTTATTAAAAGTTTCATATCACCAGGAATCTTCTTATCTTTTTTTTTAGTTTTTATTATCTTGAAACTATCATATGTATTGATGATTAACCTTATTGCTATTAATACATTCTACATGTCTTATATGGATTTGCCCCTACCATATAACCATAACAAGAGTGAAAATTCTCACGTTTTCTCAAAATTTATTCACACTCCATTTTTTTTTACTGTCATCTTTGAAGTAAAACTTTGGTATCTCCCTCTCATTATTTCAAAGGTTAATATATATATATATATGTATATATATTTTATCTGCCCCCTCTCTACGGCTTACTTTAACTTTGATGTTGTATTATTGAATTTTATTATTTTCACAAAAATGTCTTTTCATTTTTTATTTTTAATTTTTTATTATTACTTTTTATCACTTGTCATATTTTCATTGGATAGCTTGGTCTTGAATGACATCATCATTTACCTTACTATATAAGAGAGGCCAAGGTTTTTTTTTTTCTATTTTTCATTCCAGAGTGTTCTTCCCCCCCCCCCCCCCTTTTTTCTCTTTATTTATTTATTTTTTTTTATTACCGTTAAAGCAGGTGGCAAGTGGATGGTCCACTTGATTTTTAAAACCCCACTAGCCCCACTATATTGACTTCCAATATACTGCTCCCAAAACCCTTCCCTCTTTTTTTTTTTTTTTCTTTTCACGGCCATACGGCTTAGGATTTTCACGGCCATCTTGCTTCACAGTCATCCTGCTTCACGGCCATCTTCTTACGGTTTGGACTTCTTCACGGCAATCCCTTTTTTATATATATATATATATATGTACATATATATTTTATATTTGTCTTCTTGTTTTGGTTCTATTTTTCAGTCAAGATAACTCATCTTGATAATCTTGGAAAACAAGACAGTGATACTTTCGGAGTCAAAGGAGTCGCCCGTCTAGTTCCTGATGAGAGTGAATGACGAAGGGCGCCATACATGGGTATGCCGGAAGATCGGTTTTGGATTAGGGTGAAGGAATGGAAAAGTTCAAATTTTGGGAGCTCTTGTAAAGACCTCATTCATGTACGTTACCCTCTTATTTTATATCCCTCTCCTCGTTTTGATGAAGGGGTCAAAGTTCCTCCTTCGTCAATGTCTAGGTTAGGTGTGGAGAAAGGGGATTACCCTTATTCTTTTACCCATTTTGAAGCAAGTTTTGGCCCTATGTTTGACTGGGAAGAATGGACATCTGTGATTTTAAAGGAGTTTGGAGAGGTATTGAAAAATGCAAAGATTTATAACAATATTCAGACTTGTGCTACCATTGGATATAGGAAAGATAGGAAAGGTCTACTTACTTTATTTTCAAGGTGGAGTAGTTCGTCCCACACTTTCATTACTGCTTGGGGTGAATTTACACCAACTTTAGAAGATGTGTTTATTTTACTTCGTCTTCCATTATTTGGTTTGTCAGATTTCTCTTTGGTGAAAATTTCTAAGGAAGAAAGAAAAATTATTGAATATCTTCAAAAATGTTTTACCAAGTGTGCTTATCTACATAGTCGTTTTTCAAAAGGCCAAGGTAATAAGAGTGGCAGTTCGAAAGGGGTAGGTGATGTGGGTGGTAAGTCGTCTTTTGCTGGCTGGCTAAGATCTTTTTATAAAGATATTGAACCTCATGGTACGAAGGGGAAAGAGAAAGATCGGGATGAAAGAGGCGACGTAGATGGTCCCGGCATTAAGAGCCCTCATCGCCTTGCAGCGTTTATCGCATGTTGCCTTGCTCGGTATGTCTTGCCTATGCCCCTCGAGGATGGTATAAATTCACGAGTTTTTCCTTTGGCCGTTAAATTGTCACATGGTTACAACTTTGCTTTAGGGCCTTTATTTTTAGGTTCCTTATATCAGAGGTTAGATATGTACCATGATGATACTTTCCGGTCAGTTGGCCGTTATGATATAACCAATTATGCATGCACGATGTTTCTTCAATTGTTTCTTTTTGAGAGATTTCCCTTGTATGGACCGAAGCCAGAGGTTCTTCCTTCATACAGTCCTAAATTTGTCAAAGAAACTATAAGAGTAAGGAAGGTGAAAAATGAATTTCCAAGGGTTGTTCGATGGAAGAGAAAGGGTCTCTAAAGAAATTGATGATGTTCATAGATGAAGAGAGTGAGTTTTTATTTAGGCCTTATGTGAAACCCATGAGTGGAGAAATTGGCTTAGGATTATATGATGACCCTTTAGTGGATGAGGATTTTGCTAATGATAGTAATCCTTCACTTCGCTCTCTTGTGTGGGCCTTGATTTCCTTTCCTTGTTGTTTACCTTTTTCTACAGAGGCGTTGAACGATGGCTGACTTCTAACCCCCAAAGAGTGGGCCGACAATTTGGCCTAGACCAAGACCCTCCAATTGAAGGTGTTTCAAGGGTAACGTTCAATGATTGTTTTTCTTATTTTAAAGTAGAATGTTTTACAGCCATTTGCCGCTCAAGGGGTTCTTTCGTTATTCCTCCTCGGACCTACAATGGTCGATACACAGAAGAAGGCCTTTGCTTTTGGAAGGATAACTTAGAGTTATTCTGGTTATTTCCTTATAGTGATCATCAGAGGGTAACTCCCTCAAAGATTCTTAGAAATGATAATTCTCTGCGCCTTCCTAGTCCTAAAAAGGGAGATCGCAATAGAGGTGGATGTGGCCAAAATGTGTTTTTGTCTGAGAAGAAATTTATGATAGGGGGTCATAGTACCAAGATTGAGGTAGTGATAACCATCCCTCACCTTCTCTCTCTTTCTTCTCTCTTTTTTTTTAAAATTATTTTGTCACTATTCTCATTATTTTTATTGTAAGATGAAATTTTTGAGACATCGATCTCCTCTCCTTTTGACGAACTTGATAAGGTCGATGAGGCCTTACGGGTCATGACGAAAGAAAATGAAGTTTCTTTGTTAGCAGAATTTTCAACCCCGACTGTTCGTCATGGTAAGGGCAAGGAGCTAAAAAGAATAGAGAAAAGTATTGAACCTGTTTATGACGAAAGCTCATTCCATAGCTTATCGGGGGATCATCTGACTATGATTCTAAGGATAATGCCGCAAACAGTAAGAAATAAAAAAATTTGCGTATTGCTTTATGTTTTTTTTTTTTTATGTATTTTTTTTAAATTCTTGTATTTATATATACACTTTTAAGTAGATGAACAAGAAATTTTCATTCCCCATAAAATTGGGAATGAGGGTGACAGTAGCAGTTCATCCAAGAAAACTAGTTTCTTGGCTTCAAATACTAGCAGTGATCTTTTGAAAAGAGAACAAAGGAGCAAGAAGAGAAATGATCCTTCAATTAGCAGTTCTGAGGATAATGCGATCTCTACACCGGTGTCCTCTCAAAGGGGCTCGTCTTCTCAAGAAGTTGATTCTTCAAAACATAGCTCTGGTTTGAATTGAAATTTTTCAACATCATCATCATCACCCCCAATAAGAAAATTTCAATTCAAACCGGAGCTATGTTTTGAAGAATCGACTTCTTGAGAAGACGAGCCCCTCTGAGAGGACACCGGTGTAGAGATAGCATTATCCTCAGAACTGCTAATTGAAGGATCATTTCTCTTCTTGCTCCTTTGTTCTCTTTTCAAAAGATCACTGCTAGTATTTGAAGCCGAGGAACCAGTTTTCTTGGAAGAACTGCTACTGTCACCCTCATTCCCATTTTTTTGCGGAATGGAAATTTCTTGTTCATCTACTTAAGAGTGTATATATAAATACAAGAATTTAAAAAAAGAACATAACAAAAAAAAAAACATAAAGCAATACGCAAATTTTTTTTATTTCTTACTGTTTGCGGCATTATCCTTAGAATCATAGTCAGATGATCTCCCCGATAAGCTGTGGAATGAGCTTTCGTCATAAACAAGCTCAATGTTTTTCTCTATTCTTTTTAACTCCTTGCCCTTACCAAGATGAACAGTTGGGGTTGAAAATTCTGCTAACAAAGAAACATCATTTTCTTTCGTCATGACCCGTAAGGCCTCATCGACCTTATCAAGTTCGTCAAAAATTTCATCCTACAATAAAAATAATAAGAATAGTGACAAAATAATTATAAAAAAAAAAAAAAAAGAGAGAGAGAGGAGGTGAGGTGAGGGATGGTTATCACTACCTCAATCTTGGTATTATGACCCCCTGTCATAAATTTCTTCTCAGACAAAAACACATTTTGGCCACATCCACCTCTATTGCGATCTTCTCCTTTTTTAGGACTAGGAAGGCGCAGAGAATTATCATTTCTAAGAATCTTTGAGGGAGTTACCCTCTGATGATCACTATAAGGAAATAATCAGAATAACTCTAAGTTATCCTTCCAAAAGCAAAGGCCTTCTTATGTGTATCGACCTTTGCGGGTCCGAGGAGGAATAACGAAAGAACCCCTTGAGCGGCAAATGGCTGTAATAGATTCTACTTTAAAATAAGAAAAGCAATCATTGAACGTTACCCTTGAAACACCTTCAATTGGAAGGCCTTGGTCTAGGCCAAATTGTCGGCCCACTCTTTGGGGGTTATAAGTCATGCCATCGTTCAACGCCTCTGTAGAAAAAGGTAAATAACAAGGAAAGGAAATCAAGGCCCACACAAGAGAGCGAAGTGAAGGATTACTATCATCAGCAAAATCCTCATCCACTAAAGGGTCATCATATAATCCCAAGCCAATTTCTCCACTCATGGGTTTCACATAAGGCCTAAATAAAAACTCACTCTCTTCATCTATGAACATCATCAATTTCTTTAGAGACCCCTTTCCCTTCCATCAAACAACCTCACGGAAATTCATTTTTCACCTTCCTTACACTTTTAGTTTTTTTGACAAACTTAGGACGGTAGGAAGAAAGAACCTCTAGCTTGGGTTCATACGAGGGTAATCTCTCAAAAAGAAACAATTGAAGAAGCATCATGCATGCATAATTGGTTATATCATAATGGCCAATTGACCAGAAAGTATCATCATGGTACATATTTAACCTCCGATATAAGGAACCTAAAAATAAAGGCCCTAAAGCAAAGTTGTAACCCTGTGACAATTTAACGGCCAAAGGAAAAACTCGTGAATTTATATCATCCTCGGGGGGCATAGGCAAGACATACCGAGCAAGCCAACATGCGATAAATGTTGTAAGGCGATGAGGGCTCTTAATGCCAGGAACCATCTACGTCGCCTCTTTCACCTCGATCTTTCTCTTTCCCTTTCGTACCACGAGGTTCAATATCTTTATAAAAAAATCTTAGCCAGCCAACCAACAAAAGACGACTTGCCACCCACATCACCTACCCCCTTCGAACTGCCACTCTTATTACCTTGGCCTTTTGAAAAACAACTATGTAGATAAGCACACTTGGTAAAACATTTTTGAAGATATTCAATAATTTTTCTTTTTTCCTTGGAAATTTTCACCGAAGAGAAATCTGACAAACCAAATAATGGAAGACGAAGTAAAAAAAACACATCTTCTAAAGTTGGTGTAAATTCACCCCAAGCAGTAATGAAAGTGTGAGACGAACTACTCCACCTTGAAAATATAGTAAGCAGACTTTTCCTATCTTTCCTACATCCAATGGTAGCACAAGTCTGAATATTGTTATAAATCTTTGCCTTTTTCAATACCTCTCCAAACTCCTTTAAAATCACAGATGTCCATTCTTTCTAGTCAAACATAGGGCCAGAACTTGCTTCAAAATAGGTAAAAGAATAAGGGTAATACCCTTCTCTCCACACCCAACCTAGACACTGACGAAGGAGGAACTTTGACCCCTTCATCAAAACGAATAGAGGGATATAAAATAAGAGGGTAACGTACAGGAATGAGGTCTTTACAAGAGCTCCCAAAATCTGAACTTTTCCATTCCTTCACCCTAATCCAAAACCGATCTTTCGGCATACCCATGTACGGCACCATTCACTCTCATCAGGAACTGGAGGGGCGACTCCTTTGACTCCCAAAGTATCACTGTCTTGTTCTCCAAGATTACCAGGATGAGTTATCTTGACTGAAAAATAGAACCACAACAAGAAGACAAATATATATGTATATATATATATATAAAAGGGGATTGCCGTGAAGAAGTGCAAACCGTAAGAAGATGGCTTGTAAAGCAGGATGACTGTGAAGCATGATGGCCGTGAAAATCCTAAGTTGTATGGCCATGAAAAGAAAAAAAAAAAAAAGAGGGAAGGGTTTTGGGAGCAATATATTGGAAGTCAATATAGTGGGGTTTTAAAAATCAAGTGGACCATCCACTTGCCACCTGCTTTGACAGTAATAAAAAAAAAGAGAGAAAAAAGGGGGGGGGGGGGGGAGAACACTCTGGAATGAAAATTAGAAAAAAATACTTTGGCCTCTCTTATATAGGAGGGTAAATGATGATGTCATTCAAGACCAAGATATCCAATGAAAATATGACAAGTGATAAAAAGTAATAATAAAAAATGAAAAGACATTTTTGTGAAAATAATAAAATTCAATAATACAACATCAAAGTTAAGTAAGCCGTAGAGAGGGGGCAGATAAAATATATACATATATATATATATATATATATATATTAACCTTTGAAATAATGAGAGGGAGATACCAAAGTTTTACTTTAAAGATGATAGTAAAAAAAAATGGAGTGTGAATAAATTCTGGGAAAACGTGAGAATTTTCACTCTTGATATGGTTATATGGTGGGGGCAATTCCATATAAGACATGTAGAATGTATTAGCAGCAATAAGGTTAATCATCAATACATATGATAGTTTCAGGATAACAAAAACTAAAAAAAAAAAAGATAAGAAAATTACTAGTGGTATGAAACTCTTAATAAATAATAATAAGTAAATAAAATCACTTCAACAAAAAGTATCATCTTTAAAATATGCACACAAATATTCATAATGAATCATGTATGCAGGGGCAAATGTAGATATAGGAAATAAGGCTAAAAAATTCCAAATAAATGGCCCAAACAAGATTAGGCCGAGAGGTCATAAAGATGAAGTTGAAATAAAGATAGTACCGAAATAAATCTAAACTTGCATACATATGTTGTAACAACCTTAGAGATAATAGATGGAAGCTTCCAAGTCTGTTCTTACGGGACAATCTAGGTCATATGGATTGGTGGATGAGGATGAAAGAATTGCCAAGAGTGGACCGAACTATAGGAATAGGTACACTCTAGCCTCTGGAATTTATGAGAATCTTCCACTAAGTTCTATAAGCTTCCATCATCTTTATTAAAGTACACAGTGGAATGTCGGGCGTAATGGACGGAGAAACCGTTATGATTTTCCCCTATAAATAGCTATTCCACAAATAGACGTACATGATGATAAAAGAGGGATAAAAGGCCTGACTGTGGTGTTTCTCCCATTGATTCTCTAACCCAAATTGCTTCACCCTCTGACCTAGCCATATTACCTTGATATTTCCATATGTCATTCTAAGCGTAATTACCACTCCCATACGAATCCTATCCTAGTTCAACATTCACTTTCAACACTACATAAGGGATGGTTACTGACACTTTTAAAGTTGTAAAGCAACAGCATTAAATATATAAAATTAGTAAAGTGAGACTCTAAGGTGATATGTAATTATCATTCTGACCTACATGTTGACCTTCTTTTAATTTTGAACTCATAGAAAACAAGAGGTCTACTTGGAATATGAAAATTTTCAGATAGCAAACCAACTATAGTAGAGATGGTTGAAAATGTGGAGGAAGAGGCCATGACTATACTTTATATATCGTAACAATTTAAGATCCGGTGAGGGTCTGTACTTGATGCATCTTGTTGCCAGCCGGTCGAGTATGACTTGAACTCTGAATGGATATATTCTGGGTTAGCCTGCAGTCAGATAAGACTGGTGGTGTATGATTCAACCAGTATAAGAGTTTGAATTTAAGTTAGTGGAAGTTTCAAATTTGTACTAGAATTTGGAAATGAGTCTAAGCTGCAGTCAAAAGCAACTTTAACTTTGTTGTCATACAATTGTAGCAATTTATGAATTTAAATTCATGAAAATTATTCACACTATTTTGTATGTTTGAATGGTTGCAGCGGCGCACTGACTCATTCTGTGAAAGCACTAGACATCTCCCTAAAAATTGATACAGAGCTTGCACTTCAGGTGGTAAGGCGCACAAGACGTGCATGATCATCCTTCATTGTTTTCTGTTTTACCTTTATTCAAGCAGGTATTATTATATATTTGCACTGGTAGAGTATGAGTAAGAAACGGAAATAAAAGAATGGAGCATGATAAGCATTCTCTTCTGATGTGCCAAATTTGAGATGAACATAGAAGATTAAAACATCATTGTGTTACTGAGAATTCCAATAATAAAATGAGGATGGTGAGGTTTACTAAATTCAGAGTTATCTGGTTAATTATTTGATTGTGTTGGAATTCAAAATATAAGCAGTGAAGAAGCTGCATTATGTTTGTTTGGGTATAAAGAAAATGAAGAGAGATGTTCTGTTTTGTTGGCCACTCTGGATCAAAGTGCAGATTTCAAATAGGGCACATTCAGGAGAAATTATTCGGTGTTGGATTTCAATAGGACATTTTTAAGTAATTATTCGGTGGAATGTTCATTCTACTTCATCATCCGATATGGTGTGATTGTTCCTCATTAATTGAAATTCTTTTTGTGATTTTTGATAAACAAATTTTCCGTAAAATTCTGAAGGTGCAAAAAATTTGTGAGGGATAGTCATGTTATATTGGATAATGAGGTGAAGTGACCTTGGACAAATGGAGCCCTCAGACCAACCCCAACACAAGTGCCATGTCCGCTGCCAATGCTTTAAAATAGCACAAACTCTAAAGGAAAATGCTATGCTTTCTAAATATGTATCTTATATTTTATAGGTCACTACCTGATTGTACTTCTTATCTAGGCGAGTGTCACAATATGAATATCATATTCATTTGACTATTTTGTTTTAAGTAAAAAATAAAAATAAAATAAAAAAACCATTGCATTGCATATGTAGTCAATTAGGATTAAGACATATATCCGGATAGGAAGAGTTGAGGAGATTTCTCATATTTAGTTTAGAGGCAAGTATTGTTCTATTTTATATTTCAAATGATGTGTTATTTTAATATTGGTAGTATATTAAATCATGTAATTAGCGTGTCATTGAATATTGTTCTATTAAATCATGTAAGGATAGCATTATTCTTATTGTACAAACCCCAAAATCCAAACTCCAACACCATGCCATTTTGCATGCTAAGCTTTGGTAAAGCCAAATCCAGTCCAACGGTTATATGCATGCAATGATATATCAGCTATGTTCCACTGAAGTCTTACCCGAGTGGTGTTGGTGCTTTTTTTTAACACAATTGGTGGGTTCGATTCTTTATAACAGCACACACTATCATGTTTGGTGGGTTCGATACTTTAAATTTTTTTTCTAAATGTATTATTAAAATCAAAATATAATATTTTGACATTCACATGAAAAATCTTGTAATATCAAAATCATAAAAATTAAAATGAGGGTTCGAGCCCCCCTTTATGGATGTATGGGATTTGAATCCATGATAACATTAATAAGACTTAAAGCTTATGATAAAACTGTCACTTGATTTCAGTTCCACTTTAAATTTATTGGTAAAATGCTTGGATTATTACGTGTGTGTGTGTGTGTGAATGTGAAATTCACTTTTGAGGCAAATTATTTCGTACAAAAAATAATATAAAAAATTAGGTATGTTTTTAATTTCTCTCTTAACCTCAATATGAGCATGACGAATATTATATAAAAAAATGTTAACGTTAGTCACGAATGTTTAATACTCGCAATTTGATTGGTGTTTATATTACGCGTGTATATGCAAATTAGGTACGTGTAATATACGTGTCAATCTGATCGCAAGTTTTTTTACTTGCGACTGACTATAACATTCTTCGTATTACATGGGTATTTCACTTTTTTATTTTTAAATAAAAAAAAAAACATTTTTTTGATAGCTGTGCACTAAAACACTTATTCAACTATGTAACTGATGAATCTCCAACAGAAGAAAGTTCTTGGGGTTTTGCTTTAAAATTTTGAACAGTATTAACCTCACTCATTAATAGTATGATATAAGCATGGGAAAAAGCCCTTGGACAAGGGTGGTCTTGATATAAGGAGAGTTTTCATGGTGAACCTGGCCCTTTTGGAAAACATGAGCTGGGATTTGGCAGTGGGTGATTGGTAATCTTCCTCTGTCTCTCCTTCCTTCCTTCCTTCCTTCCTTCTTGGCTTTTCAGTTTCATAATTGGTTGTTTTCATTGAGGAAACCTTAAAGAAGCTATGAGTTTATTCTACCTTCATTGACTGGATTATGGTGTGTGAAAATTCTAACTTTTTCTAACATTATTAATGAAGAATCCCCATTTCAAGAGCTCGAGGGAATTTCGGCTGGCTGACCCATTTTTAATATTTAATAAGTTATTAGTCACTAATAATTAATAATTTTAAAAAAATTAACTTAGTTTTATAGTGAATAATTAATAATTCTATTATCTATTAATTAATATTTTTTTCAAAAAAAAAATTATAATATTAATTATTAAAGAAGTAAAATAGTTATATATTTATATATACTTGTATATATTTCATTTATAACATATCTTGATAATTATATTTATTAATTATGTATAATTTAAGTCAAAAGTATTGTAAGTGAAAAAAAAAATATGACATAGACAAACATATAAAACACAACTCTTTCAGTTTAACGAGTGTTTTTTAAGCCTTATGTTAAATATTATATGATTTTTATATAAAAAAACTGTCATTGAAAAGTTAGAGACAATGTCTTCTTTTTGTATGAAAAATCATACATATGTAGGAAACACTCAAAAATAATGAAAGTATGGAAAACTTAATAATTAATAAATTTCTTATCTTTCATATTTATTAATTATAAGAGTTTTGATTGTATCTTCTTAAACTTTCTAACATGTGTATATATATATATATATATATAATATATGCATATTTATTACATACATTATTTGTATATATATGTACATATAAATTTGTATTTGTAATAATATTAATTAATTAGTTTTATTTTTTAAAAATTAAAAACTTAATTTCGAGATAGTAACGGTTTGGGGGAGGAGATGGATAAGGATGGCAGTAAAGTAGGTTTGAGACGGAAGACCCTTTTCCCAATCCCATCTCACAAAAAAAATCTCCTTAAACCTGTTTAAATACCTTGATAGATGGAGGGTGGGTCCCTATTTGTTTTATCAAATTAATTATAATTAACACATTTCAAACAAAACATTACGTGTATTAAAATAAGAAATATGAATGTCATTAGAGAATTAGAATGACATTATTTTTTTCAAATATATAACTCTATCAAGTTTGTAAAATTTTTTATAAGTAACTAAAATATAATTACCTTTAAGTCCTTGAAGAAGATATTATATTATTATAAGATCCGTACACCTTTTCAACTTGAGGTGAATGATTTGATTATTTCTTTTTCTGAACTTATGTTTATTATGATGACATGATACTTGTAATTTATTTTGTAAATGACAATAATACCCCTAGTGAAATATATCTGTCCAAAATATAATCTCCCAAATTGGGTAACTCCTTTCACATTTAGCCATTTCTTTAACGACAGTTTAAATTCGCAACCCTAAAACCCCCCTACTACTCTCCCTTCTCTCTCTCTCTTTTCACCATCGACTATGGTGACAACCACAGTTTCCATTGATCACAAGGAAAATTCATCGTTGTTCGTCATCACCATCATCATTATGAATCATCGTCAATAAAACTATGAATCGTCATCGTTAATTGCGACCCATCATCGTCGTTGTTGAATTTTGAATCGTAGTCCTACTATTATAGTGCACCACTATTCTTCCAAATTTGGAGTTCAATGTCTCTCTCTAACTCTATTTCTTCAAGTATTGCTATGTTTAGATAATGAATGGTTATAACAATGACAAGTAGATAAATCAATCACTTGTGGAAAATTGACAGTCCTAATCATCCATCGTTTCAATTTCGAAGTAGTGCTTGTGAAAATTGATGATTGGACATATAATTTTTTCTGAAAGTGTAAAATTTTACACTTTAGGTGAGAAGAAGTTTTTTATTGAAAAAGTGTAAAATCTTACACTTTTGCTAAGATAAATTTTTATAGTTTTACTAGGATGAAGTTTTTCACTGAAAAGTGTAAAATTTTATACTTAACTATGACGAATTTTTACAATTCGAAGTGACTTATTTTCTTCAAGATTTCATATTCAATACGGATAAATCTCAATATTTAGAATTCAAATATATAAATTTTATTAAAAATATATTTATAAATTACAAGTTATTAAATTTTAAATCTATGCAAAACTTTTTAGACGTTGTTCTAGATTTGACAACATTTTAATGAAAGGAGTATTTTCGGGACTTAATAATTAAAAGGCTTTTATGGATTAATGTGTTTGGACTTGAATTAAGATGATAATCTTGATATTTTTATGGACTGTTGGCTAAATTATTCTTAAAAAATATCATTATAAATAATGATTATATTACACAAATTTTTTTATTACTCTATTTTATATAATCAAAACGAGATATAGTGTCATCACCAAAAATCTGTCTCAAATTTTAACGGAATGAATAAAACTTCTCTTAAATTTATCTCGTTAAAAGAAGGGCATGACTAGGGGTGTCAATTCGTATTATCGTGTCGTGTTCGGTTCATGTCAAGGCATACATATTCGAAAATATGTGTGAATCCTAACCCGATACTATTAACTAATCGTGTCAAGTTTCAAAACCCAAACCCAACCCATTTATTAAACAGGTTACACGTGTCGACACACTTAACCGGTTTATTTTAATTTTTTTATTTTTTAATAAAAAAATTTACTTATCTTTTAATATGTATAGATAATTTTCAAGTTTAATAACTTTGGATATGAGTCAAATCAAAGTAGAAACTTCTTTTATAAATAAAAAATCTCAAAACTTTGATAAATATTTGATGTAAGACGAATTACCTTAACTCATAATATATTTTATAATTAAACGTGTTAAGTCTTGTTAAACGGGTTAACACTAGTAAAATTCAAACACGACCTGTTTATTAATTGTGTTATACATGTCAACCCGTTTATAATCCAAACTTATTTATGCTAAACTCAAACTCATTAACTTCGTATTATATTCGAGTCGTGTTATCGTGTCGTGATAAAAATTGACACTCTAAGTATGACGTGTTTGTAATAGAACATATTAAATTACAATTCTTAGATGAAGACAAAAATTAGGACATAATAAACGGGAGGAGTACAAGAGACACTACTTTTAAAAAAAGGCAGGGATGGAGAGGACGCCCCGAACCCACCAATTGCCATTTCTAGTTGGCATTTCTTATTTTTTTTTTTTTCTAAAAAAGTTAATATATGGGAGTTGTTTGGTTTTCCGGGATATATATTTTCTAGTCAAGGATTCGGACTAAACTGTATCAGTGAAGGAAATCCTACTCCCATTTTGTACATGTTTTGGGATTTTAATATATTTACATATTTACCCTTTATGGTGTTGATGGAGTAATCGTCAATAAAGGTTACTTTAGTAATACGGTAGGCCAGCCCTATGGTAGTATAGAATTGCGATCGCTCGTCAAACCCCAAACCCCAAAACAGAAAACTCTAAACCCTAAACCCAAGTATTCTCTCTGACCATCTGTGCTTCAATGGCGGACGCAGTGATATCAATGGAGAAGATTAAGGCTCTCTGGCACTCACAAGTTCACGACGAAGAGAAGTGGGCTCTGAACGTGGTAATTTTCCTCCCCAATTTTCTTCCTCTCTCTCTCTTAGATACATTATATATATATATATATATATTACGGTTTGATATTTCTCATCTCCTTTATTGGTTTAGTCGAACCGCATGTAATTTTTGTATATATTTAGTCGAACTATGTCTAAAAGAAAATGTTATGACTATGCACTGTAATTTTATAAACGAACATTTATTTCACCAGATCGTCTGTGTTCATGTGCTTACAATCTTTTATTTGGTTTTTGGGAAACAGTAGGGAAATATTTTCTCCCTTTTCCAGGGACCAGAAAAGTTAGAAATCTGCAGCTTAACCTGGACCTAATATAAATGTTTTGGAGCACTTTTTACTTTTCCGGAAAATATTTTCATTGTTTCTCCTCAGTTTTCTCAGCAATCGAAAATAGGGTTGTTTAAAATTTAGAACTGCCGGCTTTTGGTCTTGGAGTTTGGACCTTCCAAATTACTATGAAGGCTCCGTCGTCAGATTTGCATTTTGCAGCATTATACTTGATAGAAGCTCCATTCCATGTCTCATGGAAGAATGAATTGGTATAATAATGGAGGTTTCAATGGAGGAATTCCTGATTAATATCTTTAGTCAATACTTTTATCCTCTTCTTTCCTTTGATTTTTCTCTTGTGACTTTTGTTGATATAGTGAATGAAGGAACATATTTTCTATTTTATTGGGGATTGCTTCATTGTTGTATAATAGTTCAGTTTAATATTGTATTATTAACTAAGTCAGTGATCAACTATCATTTGAACTGATTGAATTCATCCAGTGCTGTTCATTGAGTTAAAGGTGAAAGTTTGTGTGGTTATCGTGGAAGAAAATAATAATTTATATTAAAAAAAGGCTAATTGGTCTTGGATTGGATGTTATGAACAAGAGCACCCTTTTTCGACAAGGGTTATCTTAGTTGCACTGAATTCACAGTGCAGTATTTGGAAAGTTTCCTCTCATGCCTTTTTAAATTTTCATTTGGACCTTGCTTCATTTTTTGTCAAATGATTATGTGTTTAGTAATGTGGCAGATGCCATCTGCCTGATTAAGGAACTGTATGTAGTTTCTGACAAATCATCTTTTGCTCCATTGTGGATTGCGGGGGTGTTGTGACCTCTAACCTTATCTTTATCGGGGTTCAGTGGACTACACCTGCATTGATTCATTAGATGATATCTTGTTAGGGGGTAAGATGTCCATCCAGAAGAGCCCCATCACATGTGGAAGATTGTGCCTCACTGCCTAATGTGGAGCATTGGAGGGAGAGAAATAGGTGTACATTTGAAGATGTGGAGTTATTTGGTCATAGGTTGAAGAAAATTTTTCCAGATACATTTCACTCTTTCTTTTGTGGATTTTATTTTTTGACCAGTGCTTTTGTGGATTTTTTGAGATATCTATAATAATGTGTATGTTACTTTTTTTTTTTTTTTGAAAAACTGTGTGTCCGTGTATATAGAGAGAGATTTTGTTGGTTTATCATAATATTGTACTTTATATATGCTATGAGAGAAATACGTGTACGCTTGAAGATGTGGAGTTATTTGTTCATAGGTTGAAGAAAATTTTTCTAGATACATTTCACTCTTTCTTTTGTGGATTTTATTTTTTGACAAGTGCTTTTGTGGATTTTTTGAGATATCTATAATAATGTGTATGTTACTTCTTTTTTTTTTTTGAAAAACTATGTGTCCGTGTATATAGAGAGAGATTTTGTTGGTTTATCATAATATTGTACTTTATATATGTTATGTCGGGTTTTTAATCGGTATTTTGTTTCTTGTTTTACTTTCTGTTCTTTGAATTCTTTGTTAGTTTTTTTATTTGATAAGAGGTATTGCATTAAGGAGCCCAAAAGGGGGACAGGGGGCTAACTCTATTACAAAAGGGCTCACTAAAACTAGAGGCTCATATCTTCCAAAAAAATTACAAAAGTATGCACATACGTCTTGTATGCCTCATCTATTCAAAATATAAAGTCTTGAAAAAATTATCTTTGAATCCACATCTGGAGATTGTATCAACTTCGAAAAAAGGCCGCAAGCATGTAGGAGTAATTTGCCAAAGCCTTCTTTTTGCCTTTTCTTCCACATCGTCCCAGTCTAACTTTTCAACAATGCCACAACCGAAGAAGGCATCACCTAACAAATACCAAACAAGGAGAACAATAAATTCCACACTTCTTTCACAAAAGAGTAATGAAGGAACAAGTGGTCAATGGATTCCTCACTATCCAAGCACATGCAACATCTTCCTGCCAAATGAAATCCTCTCTTCTTTAGATTATCCACATTCAAAACTCATGAAAAACCACACAAACAATGCAGCATTTGAAGGGGCTTTTGTGCCCCAAATAACCTTCCAAGGGTAGTTGCTATCCCCCTTCCTAGCTAATTCTGAGTAGAAGGATTTAACTGAAAAGCAGTGTAAGTTAAAAGCGAAAGGCGCCCTAAAGGCATTAAAGTTCTACATTACCCTGAAAAGCGAGATGACGAAAAAGTATTAGCCTGAGTGATGCAATGCACTAAATTATAAAAATAATCAAAAAAATACATTAGACATTAAAAATTAATTTATTCTAAGTTAAATTTATTAGGTAACACTAAAAAGTTAAATTTAACGGTGACATGATGTATTAAAGTGATATAATCACTATAAGCTTTGGTACTTTCTTCTCAATGAATAATAAAAAGTATGTTATCTTTTCAAGTCTTACATAAAAGTAATTTTTGTGAACTTGATCTTGATAATGTAGAAGACATGATAGGGCAATCTCATAAACCTCTAAGCTAATTCTCAAAGGTAAGGCTTATGTTAGGATTTGGGAAGATTTCGCATATAAGTAGTCAAACTAGTTGATGGAGGGATAATTTTTTATCATGGGTAGGCCCAGATTTAGTGAAGAATTATGAGAATTTACTGGTTGCTACTTTCCTCATAGCTTTATATTTATGGAAACAACTCAAATAATTTAAATGTTTATCGGGGCCAATTTTGATAATAATACTTATATTAATATGATAATTTGGATAATAATAATTTTAGACTACAAAAATATTTTTTCATACTAATATGTCTCTTATAAAATTGTTAAAGAAGTTCATAATTAAAGCACTAAGATATAAGGAATACAATTAAAATACGTTATAATTTAAAAAGGCTATCGCCCAACCGCCTCTCATATAGCTTAAGGCGAGTGCCTAGGCATCGCCTCTTTGAAGACAGGCCTGGAGCATGTCAAGGTGTTAAGTCTGAAAATCTCCTTGCCCGATCCCCTAGGTGAACAAGGCGCTAGCCTTTGACAACACTGCTAAAAATGTCACTTTTATCAATCCTCAAAGAATTGTTCCTTTCCACCCTTTTTGGACTCCAATGATTTTAGGAGGAGGAGGAGAAGGAGTTGCTCAATTTCTGCCATCTCCCAATCATGAAAATTTCTTTTAAAGCGCGGTACCCAAACCACCTGTCACCTACATAAGTCAAATAGTCCTTTTTCTTTGCATACTTGTTAGCGGCCAGATGATAGAGGCATGGAAAGCTCTCCTTTAACTTTAAGATCAAATCTTCACACCAAATATCCTTCTAAAATATTTCTTTATCTCCTCCTGTCACCAGAAATCCCACCATGTGCAAAAAATCAGCTTTACCCTTGCAAATAGATTTCCATAGGCTAACACCATATGATCCCTACACCTCCACCTCTACCACCACCCATCCATCAAGGTCACAACCAAACTTAGCCCCTACCACTCTTCTCCATAAGGAGTATGTGCCTGTGGAAAATTTCCAAAGCCATTTCTCCAGAAGAGCTTTATTGAAAATCCTCAATTCCTTGCAGCCCCAAACCCCCTCCTCCTCCTTATGTTTGATTTTATTCCTACTTATTAAATGCATTTTCCTCTTCCCTCTCTTTTCCTTCCTAAAGGAAATCTCTATAAATCTTCTCTAGCTTCTTCTCCCCCAAGGCTGGGATTGGAATAAAGACATGTAATAAGTTGGAAGGCCCAGCGAAAGTGCTTCTAATCAACGTTAATTTTCCACCATTGTTAAATATTATTGCTTCCATCCTGCTAATCTCTGTTGAAATCTGTCAATGATAGGATCGTATATTGCCTTCTTTTTTGACGAAGCCCCCAATGGTAGCCCCAGGTATTTCGAAGGAAAAGTTCCTACCTTGCAATTCGAATTCTAAGCCAAACTCTGAACATCAGTCTACCTCCCCCACCAGAATATTTTACTTCTTGTAGGTGGTTTGCATCAATAGCATATTTTTATATGTTTCTATTTTATGCTGATTTCTTTTTTATTTTTTTTTTTGTGATTTTGAAGAATGTTTTGATTGCAAAGCCTAATATGAGGCATTTGAATGTTTGGTTAGAATGATGTGATCCATTAAGGATTCCTTCTTTTATGTGTTAGGGACTGTAAACTCCTTAGTTACTTTGCAGTTGGTTTAAGCCATTTTAGGATAAAGTTTCATTCACAAAAGCAAAAAAAAAAATTATAGGAAGAAAAGAAAATGAAAATGAATTTCGATAACAAAATTGTGAATGGCTCACATGTTGGTGGTTCCAAATTCTGCACAGACCTACTGCTTGAGGCTGGGACTGGCTCAATTAAAGGGTGGTTAAATGTTAATGACAGTGATGGGTGGAACTTATAATTATGATCTATCTTAAATGCTTTTAATTTTTGGGGATGGCATTGTTGTTGCATTTGTTGCTGCCAAAGACAGGTATTTTAGATTTAGATTCAGTTGATGGAAGTTTTGAGTTTTGTGGGTAGGTTCTTACTCAAGGTCTGCCTCATCAACGACCTGGTTACATTTAGTTTGTGCCTTGCTCATCACTGCAGATAGTTGGGATGAAGTGAAATCTGATTCTGTGAGCCTTTCTTGTATCCTAGTGCATGAAGTAGATAAACTAGATTTTCCCCGTCAGAAGTTATGACTACTGCAGCACATACTTGAAGTGTTCTTGTAAGTTTTAGTTCTGTTTTCCCCCAAGACAAAAATATGCTAGTTGGGATGCCTCCTTTGGAACGAGTGAGGGTATGGCTGAGATGATATTCTAGCATGTTATAAAGGGAAAATTTGAATTTTGGTTCTGAAATAATTACTCAGGTTTTTATTGCATTCAGTTGCAATTCTGCCTTATTAAGGCCCTAAGCAGAGTGGGATGGCAAAATAGAATTCATGTATCTGGCCCCAAATGGTTTGTACAAGGGTTTGTTGAGTTGAGTTGTTATTCTAGTAGTTCATGTAATTTCAGTGTTATTAGAAACTTGGTAGTAAATGTGCCACTTTGCTCATAACATTAGCAATGCTGTTTCACCCTCATTAATTTGTTTAATTGTAAGTGCTTGTATTTTTTTGGAAGCAAGTCAATATCACCGTATATCAATTTTGTCTTGCTTCCATTTTACATTTCATCTTGTTTATATACAGTTCAAATGAATAATGATTGTCATAGTGATTTTTGGTCCACCCTTTTTAGTTACTTCATTTTTGTTTATTACAGAAATTGCTCCGAGCTGCTGGGCTGTTTGCTGGCTCCATTATTCTGATGCGCAATTATGGTGATCTCATGGCTATCTGAAGATAGATGATCGGTGTCTCTACATTCACTTTGAATTTCATCTATAGTAGGAATTAGTGTTTCTTTTTCTGTGGGAAATTACTAGTTGCCTATATGGATTTTGGGATCTGTTATAAAAGAGCTATCCGTGTTTAACTTTCAGTTTGATGATGGCATATTAATAGTTTAATGGCTTGTCCTTCTATAGTAGTACTTGTGCCTTCAAAGTGTTATGGAAAATGAATGGAACAACCATTTTTATTAGATGTCACTTGCTTTCCAGATTGCTCTGTTCCTGTCTGGTCCTGGTAGCCAAAAAAATAATGAAAGAAAGGGCAACTCTCAAGGACGTTCTGCAAAGACATTCTGCTGGAGGAGCTAGCTAGCCAGCAGGCTATTAATGGCTAAGCTCAGATTTGTTGCTGAAGGGAATTCTATCAGCCAGTCAGGTGTGAAAAGGCACTCGTTACATGATGAGCTGTCCCGGCTTGCAATTTCAGAGTTTTTGACTGTGCTCGCATTTTAATTCAAATTTCTCTCCCATGTATTTCTGATATTATTTCCCAAAACCCACCGTGGGTCATAGGTGTCTTCCGGCGCAGAGGCATCTTCTAAGAAGATGCTTATTATTTTTGTTCATAGCAATAGGACTGACTCTTCGCCAAAGAGAGAAGATGCCTCTTGCATGTACCAAATAGTCCTGTTACACAGAAGACCTCCCATAATAGGCAAATCAGTTCTTTTTCCCTCTCTATACACGCACAAATCTCCTATAATAGTTCTATTGTCAGATGAGGTTCTTATCCCCATTCTTTGGTTTCTTCCAACAAAAGACACTGTTGCAACCTTGTTTTGTTAACAAGATGGAACAACCTGTGAACTTCTGTCACCTAATCTTGACTTTGACGGTCACCGAAGTACAAAATTCTCATGACCTTGGTCGCAGATCAGTTATATTCATGAATTTTGTAAATGAAGTACTTGATCAACATGCCTCGCCACATATTCAAAAATTCCTGCTTCGATTAAATTGCATCTTTTGCAAAGTTTTTTTTATGTGGAGAACTGTAGGGTCTTCTCTTTGGTGAAGAGGTGTCTTCAAGTACTTGCGAAAAAAAGATGCTTATCGACTTTCTGTGGATTTTGGAAATAAGATCAAAAGTGTGTAAGAGAAGATTTTGAACTAAAACAACTAGTTTACAGTCAAAAAACTTTTGCAATTTGTTTGAGAAATGTGCATTAGTTTCCAGGCGTGATTCCTGTCCATTAGCAACTTAAATTCAAAGATACGGAATTGATTTTTGCTTTGCACATAATTTAACCACCACTAGAGCATCCAATTCATAGGTTTTTTTTTTTTTTTTATCATATCCATGTGTTTTTTTTTTTATTTAAATTTCCCAAACTCACATGACTTTTTAAACTTATTTTCTATTTCAGCTGAGATACATCTTTTGAAGAGACGCTTCCTTCAAATGCTTATTTCTTTTTTCTCACAAGAAATAAAGGTCTTTTAAAGAGACACCTCTTCTCAAAATATGCCTATTTGTTGCAAAGAAAATATAGAGAGGGCGTCTAACGGTCTTGGCTGGCATGTGGCTTTAAGCAATGAGTTAAAAACTGCATGGATTTGAAAATCTTGATTAAAAAACATGTTGGTAGAGTGAAAAACTCTCCTGTTTATTTATGATCCTGTGAGATCCCTATCTGGACCTGGGAAGTTATTCAATGGTCCAGGATTAACATTGACCCTTGCCAATGAATACATGAAATGTGTTAAAAAAGTTCATTAAAAAAGCTGTATTCAGTGTTTCTTTGTTGTTGCAGTCTGTCATATATTTATTCGAGTAATATTTGAATGCCCATAATTTTGTTTTCATGTGGTGCTCATGCACTCACATGAGGCGGGATCTGCTAGTGGGACCCATGACATGTGAATGTATGGACACCACATGGGCAATAATATATAGACCATGAATCATTGCTCATATTTATTGGCTCGAATTACCACAATAGCGGTGTTCCAGGACTACTAAATAATTTCTTGTTCTAGAGGGTTGGTTCATAACTGCATCATGTTGGTAACTTGGTACATGGTAGGTCCCCCAAACTAATTTCTTGAACGAACATCTCACCCAGGACTTCAGTTTTTATGGCTTTAGCAACACGAGTCTATTGGAAGCTCACAATTGTTCCCCCGTCCCTCCTTTACTTCAAGTGGAAGAAGGGACAAAAGAATTAAAGAGACAGAAATATTAAGGAGATAAAAATTCTCAAACATGGTACAAGCTAGCTTTACTGGACAAGAAGAAAACCCATTCCACAGATGTGAAATGAAAAGCACCCTTGAGACATGTCCAACTACCAGAATATCAATAAAGAAAAAAGAAAAAGAAAAGACATCTCCGTTGCCACCCAATGAGCTGCAGAATTGGGCCAAAGCCAGACATCCAATTTAAAAGTTACATTCATAAAGCTACAAGACCAATCCAAAAGCTAATGTTCAGATGCCTGCTCCTTTGATTCATAAATGAACAAATAAGAGAGAGAAGCAAACTTTTATGATGAAGCTGACTCAAATTGTTGCTAAAAGCAGTAGAATGCTCCAAAATCATACTATTAATCTAATGAGAGAAAATCTTGTTAGATTCACTTGATGATTTTGAATTCATTAACCACATATAGAAAAGGAAAGAAATTTTTGGAACTTCATGAGTAATTACTTCTCATGCATTGAAGTTGCCATAAAAAGAGTTTCATTTATTCCTCTGATATACTACTGTAAATCAGGTATAAGTTTCTATATTTTAATTATTTGTTCTTGGTTGTATTCATTGTTGAAAGCATTTAAACCCATAAATTCTGTGCTATTTAGTTCTATTTTTGCTGTCAAAGGAAGTTCAATCGCTTATTATTGTAATCTAATGTTCAAATTTGATTTTGATGGTGACATTTAAATGCATCACTTGTAATTTCCATTCATTATCCTTAAAATGGTTGTGGAGATTTATGTTAGATCTTTATATTAAAATTTTAATTGCGTCTTCAATGATGAGTAAAGGCTGGAAATTTTGGTGCCCAACACCTTAGATCGAAAATTTGGAGATGGGTGAAGGGATTAGGGTCCTATTCATTGGGTTGCGATGAGAAGACTGCCTAAAACTTATTAACAAACTAGGCAGACTGGCATTCTATAGAGAGTGAATTGTACGCACACAAAAAATTGAGGGAAACAAGAATTGGAGTATGCCTTTGCCATTGCAGTTTTTCTCTCCAGCAGAGTTGATCCAATTGTCCGGCTCTACCTTCTTGACTGAAACTCCTCTCTATTAGTTCTGCAATGTTGTAGCATTAATCATTCAATCTTCCAGTTGAAGCAGAGGGGAACTCCCTCACATATTTAGGGTTTGAAATTAATCTTTTGCTAATGGAAATTACGTTGTTACTCCCCGCATCCAGCAAATAGAATTGATTGAATCATTGACACTATATGTCAGTTGACTAATCTCCCTCTCTCGTGCTTGCTGTTTCTCTTTCTGTGTGTGTGTGTGTGTGTGTTGATTGAGGACTATACAAGTAACAATGAAGATTATTATTGCTTTGCTCAAGATTCACCATAAGAACTTGAAAATGAAGAAACTAATTTGGATTTACTTCCTCCCAAAGGTCTTTTCTGTTAAGGTAATTTACATAAACACAAACCTACATATATACATACATGTGTAAATATAGGACATATATATTGGACTTTTAACTAATTAAACTGTCTCTGATGGTTGAATTTTCATCTTGTTGGTGTATAATAATAGAGTTTGTTGATTGTGTCTTTTAATGATTGAATTAATGGTAAGTTCTTGGTTATGATATAAAGAAACACACAAGGAAAGTTTGCTCTGAAACTTATTTAGCTTTCTATATTGGATTCAAAAGCTTTAATTTTGTTGGGTGATGCTTATTGTTTCTTTGCTTCAAAACCTTTAACATGCTGAAAATAATTTAAAACTCAGTGGAGATATTATTCATGGTATCAGGTTTTGATTCCTATTGTTCTTAAATAACAAGACAAAAAACTGTGTCAAAGTTAGGTTTACAATTATGTTCTAGAGTAATAATTTGTGAAAAACTCAAATAGTTGTTATGCAATTTGTATAAAAAGGCAATGTCGTTGAGAATGAGTAAATAGCATAAAACTTTGGTTCAACATTGCATCAAATATATGGATATCTGTTGTCCCCACCCCACTCCCCACCCCTAGCTATTTCCGGACTTGATAAAGAACATTATAACGGCTATTTTTACTAGAGAAATAAACTTGCCTAATTTTTGTGTCCCTGCATGCTATCTATAGATGAAAAATTCATATTCATGGAAATTAAAATTAATAGATGCAAATGCAATGAAATCGTCATGATTCAGATTATGTATATCAATATTGATTCTTGATGGTTTAGGCTTAATTACTAAATCACTTCCCATGGTATGTTTAGGTTCTGTTGAAATAATAAGGATCAATTCACCCAGATTCCAACATAATTTTATATGATACTGCCAAGGGATAGAATCAAAATTTTACAAGCGATTGTATAATTTATAGACTCCACGAGAAGGATTCAAAGGATCATTTTATTTTTAAAGGAAGTAGATATTCTTTATTGACTCCACAAGAATGATACTAAGGATCACATTATTTTGAAGCTTCAATAACTCTCTCTCTCTCTCTCTCTCTCTCTCTCTCTCTCTCTCTCTCTCAGTTATAGTAACCACACAATCAGGTCTATCTGGCAGGAACGCACTGAGCACTAATGCAGAACTTTTTCATTGTCCCTAGATCAAGTTCCCATTCAATTGGTTGTCCCATTCCTCCTAATGAAGTAATTCTTAGAAGAGGACTTGGTGTTCTCTTCTTGAAAGAGGCTAAAAGGAAACTCTGATGGTTAGAGGAGCAATTTTAATTACAATTTCATCTAAAGAAATTTAAATTATTAACTCAACAGAAAACAGGTAAGTAAAAGCATCTTATTAGACAATTCAAAAGTGTAGAGGCCAATAGAACGTCTTTAGCAAAGTTGTGATAGCCAAGAGATACGAGATTGGGACACACGTGTGATGGCATTCTACCTCTTTAACAGTTGTTTAATAAACTGTTAAAGCAGGTGTCTTTTCTAGCACCTCAGTGAGTTCAATAGTCAATTGTCATGCTTAGTTAGAGCTCAATAGATTGATTCTAAATCATCTTCCGTGTACTTGATAATTTTTTCTCATTCGGGGTGGAGGATCATATACTTTGGGAGGAGTTGGTGTCTTCCAAGTATGGAGCAGAGGAAGGGGGTTGGTTCCCTAAAGAGCGATGGAGGCTCATGGTTGTGGGTTATGGAAATCCATTCGGAAAGGGATGATCCTTGGTATGGGGACATGCCACTTGAGGAGAGATTCCCTCATATTTACAGCTTGGCTCTTCATAAAAAATCTCTCATGGAAGATTGTTGCTTGGTGGTGGTGGTGGCGGTGGCAGTGGCGGTGGCCGTGGTGGGGGGGACAGTGTAGAGTCTTTCATTTAGAAGGAACTTTTTGATTGGGAGAGTCTTTCATTTAGAAGGAACTTTCATTTAGAGGTGAAGTGTCTTTTGGAGGTATTGAATAGGTTTAAAGTGGTTTTAGGGAAGGAGGATTCTCTTGGGTGGACTCTCTCTTTCCCTAAGAAGTTCACAATTCAATCCTTTTATAAGGAGTTTGTAGATGGGTGCAAGAGGCATTTCCCGTGGAAATTGGTGTGGTGTGCCCATGTTCTGACTAAGGTTACTTTTTTTTACTTGGTTGGCTTATTGAGGTGCTATTCTTGCTATGGGGAATTTTCAAGGTAGGTGTTTTAGATCAACAAGCCGTTATTGCATGTGTAAGATGGAGTTGGAGTCGGTACACCATCTTCTTCTTCATTGCATAGTAGCGAGGGTTGTGTGGTTGCATACTCTTCTCCTTGTTTGGATATCTTTGGGTAATGCCTGCTATGGTGAGGGAGGTGTTTCTTGGTTAGAGGGGAGTGTGATGAGGACGGATCAAAGGATTGTATGGAAAATGGCTCCCCTTTACTTAATTTGGTGCATTTAGAGGGAGTGCAATAGTAGAGTTTTTGAAGGGAAAGAGATGCCCCTTTTTTGTTCAAGGATATTTTCTTATGTACTCTTCATTTTTGGGCCAAAGAGGCCTATCCCATGGTGTATATAGATACTTTAGTTGATTTTCGGGGACTCCAAGGTTTTAATCTCATAGTCTTCCCTTGTATATTGGTTCACCCCCCTTGAGAGTTTTATTAGTACAATTACTTTACCTAACAATTTTTTTCCCTAGCTCATTAGTATAATAAAAAATTTAGCATAATTTCCCATATTGAAAATGTGGCTTATTGGACTTGCTTTTTTTTGATTCCATGTTTTGTTTCTCTTTTTGGTTTACATGGGTTTAATATCATGCCATTACTGCTTTCAATCTCATATAGGTTAGCTTGATTTCTTAGAAGATTTTCATTTTTTGTGGTTCTTGTATAGGTATATATTTATATATGTCTACATAGCAATGCATAGACACATTTGTGTACATTGTATGTGTCTGCGCGCATTTACAAACACATGGACATGTATGCACAGACATGCATCCACGCACACGCTCGTGCACACACGTGCTTCTATTTCTTGCTTAAGAAAAAAAAAAAAAACAAAAACCAAAAATTTGTTGCTTTATGAAAGCTTTTAGAGTTTAGCATAATTTTAAAGAAAATAAGTTTCTTTAGAAGTAGGGAAACCACCACAACCCTTGGATTAACTTTATTGATTAAATCTTAACCTTGATCTCATTACTAAACCCTAGTTTTTTCCTATAAAAGACCTTACTACATCATTTCCAGTCACTTTTTTTTTTTTTGGGGGGGGGGGGGGTGTTAAGGATGGCTACCTTCGAGACTTCTTCAATCCAACAAGCAAAGATTGCAACCCACAAAGAGAAAATCAGAAAGTATAGGTAAGTGGGTCTCACCTTGTTTTTGATCTTATGAGCATGTTAATTAGTTTAAAGTATAGAGTTTTAAAAAGCATGAGTTAAGCTTTTAAATGCAAAAAGAATGATAGAAAAAAATGCTAAATTGACTAAGAAAATGGGATTTACAGGTCTCGGTTGCACCATGATTTTATGCTTAAAAGCTTGGTTTAAGTTTATGAAAATAAACACTAATGGTGCAGAAAATGATTAGTGAAGAAAGGAGTGAAAAACAGTGAGCAACCGAGCGTAGAAATGGAAACTTTCAGGCCACCGGAGTTACGGGTTTGCCCTATTTCGTGAGGATTTGGTGCTTTAAATTGAAAACCCATATTGGAAATAAGATCTACATAAAATTTAGAAGAGAATGGCGTTTGAAAATTGGTGAAAAATGGTGGAAATCCGGTGGCCGTCGCCGGAGAAGGTGACTGTTACCACCGGAACCCTACCGGAGAAATGGGAGGGACGACCGGATAATCGTGGGGTGTTTCGGGTTAAAAGAAAACGGATCCGGGTTGGATCCGGGTCGGGGCCCAACCGAATGAAAACGGATAAGTGAAACGGTGTAGTTTTGATTTAGGTTTTAAATGTTTTAAAATTGAATTGGGACTGTTTGGTTCCTAGTGTAAGAAATTAAAATTTAATTGATTTGGGAATAGGGATATCCTATTCCAGTTTTGAAGCTTAACCACTGTTTGGTTATCCCTATTTAGAATAGGATTTTTAGGAATTACAATTTGACCCAGAAAGTTACGAAAATTACAAACTGACCCCCCAACTGTTAATAATTGTGATTTGACTCCCAGAATAAAATATTAATATATTTAATTAATTTAAAATAATATAAAATTACAAAAATACCCTTAGTTCAAATATAGGTCAAACAAAGTCCAAACGATGCAAATGAATAGTCAATTTTTATTATCTCGGACATTCTAAGATCAATGGTGGGGTCTATTTCACTATACGGGACCCCGAAAAATAAAATACACATAAAAGTGCAAATGACCCTTTTGCCCTTTCAGTACAAAAGTCCAAATTGAGTAAACTAATAGTACATTTTGACTATTTTGGGCGTTCTGAACCCAATGGTGGGGTCTGTTTCATGAGACGAAACTCCGAAAAAATAAGACACGTTAGAGTGTAAATTACTAAATTACCCTTAATATCCCTAAAACCAAATGGAAGTCAGAGGGAGTCCAAATTGACTTTCTTCGACGTTCCGGACTCAATGGTGAGGTCCATATTATGAAATAAGGTATAGAAACATATGACACGTAAAAATGTAAGGTGATGGAATCAAACTTTAAAACTTAAAGAAGCTACCCAACAAATGTAACTAAAATAGGAAAAAGAATTAATGATAATTAAATCAGAGTAATACTATGGAATGTGACCGGATTTTGAAATGTGATTTTAGGGAACTTCAAAGGAAGAATTTTTGGAGATTAGTCTTTGGAATTCAGGTGAGTATTTCATACCATATTGAGGTAGACATTTTCAGTATAGATATAAATATTGAACTCTTTTATGATATATCGACATATGAAATCATTTTCCTTTATAGCATTTGTTTAACAGTTATACTGTATACGTTTGAATGATCTATTGACAACAATATTGTCTTCTTTGACTTCAGAAAATGTGTTCGAAAGATACTCAAATGTTTTACGATATTCTTACAAATTTTGAACTATTTGAACTAAATGTCAAATAAAGAACCTTGATTTGAAATAATTAAACTGCTATTGATGATTATTGATTTTGGATATGATTTTGATGCTTTGAATAGAACACTCTTCTATGATTGGTCACTATCGAATAGGTTGTGATTTATCGAACCCATCCCACAGGGTATATTGTGGTGAGCCGGTGTTGATACGGCATATCGAAATAGCTAGCCCATAGATCTCAGTCAGCGAGGTTCTAATTTGCTGGCCATAGAAGTGGAATATATCATTTTGAATATGAATATGGAAAATCGAACCATGAATCTGAATTATTGAACTATGAATTTGGGTTATTGAACCATGAATCTGAATTATTGAACTATGGATTTGGGAATTGAACCATGATATTGAACTGTGATTTTGATTTATTGAACTATGTTATTGATTATCAATTTATGATTTTCGTTATATTGAGATTTATTGGAAGTAAATTTGATACCGCTATCTTATATTATAAATTAAGATGACATATGATATCTGATCATAGACATTTATATATTGAATTATATAGTAGTTTTGAAACCCCTGGTATGTTATGGAATGCTTACGAGCTGTGATACTCACGAGCTGTTGAGCTCATAGGATATTTTTATCCTATTTTAGGTGATGATATCGGACAAGAAATAGCAGGTTCAGTCAGACTAGTGGGAAGCTTGTAAAGCTATGGACCCTTTTTGTAATAGGATTTTGCTAGTCATGATGTAGTTGCTTTTGGGAACTTTGGACTGTATATCGAATATGACATCAGCAGGCTTTGGAAAAATTACATCATGTACTTTTGTAATTGCTATGGAATGTAGGAATAGATGACTGATGTTGACTTGTGTATTGATTAACGCTTCCGCAATAGAAAAAGAAAAATTTATTCCGCTGCGTTTGATTAAAGGTAATTATGATCATTGGCAAAAAGGCCTCGGTGGCCGATCACGAACCCTCGATCTGCATGGACCGGATTTGGGGTCGTGACATATATCATTAAAGGTAGTATGAGAATTACCCATTTTTATGTATCTATATTTTTTGTACCTCCTTTGAGGAAATAGACTCCACCATTGAGTCTGGAATGTAGAAAAATATTAGGGTAGGTACCTTCATGGTTAGTGGTATCCATTTGACAGCTTATATGACTCATTAGGACTCATTTAGAATTAGTTCAGTTTGTCCGAAATGTTAAAAATGTCTCTTCTTGCATTTCTATTTGCCTTCATTACACTGTTTTTAGGTAATTTATTTAAAGGGTTCAATAGTAATTTTACCCATTTATTTAAGGGCATAAAAATAATTATTAATTATTTTTCTAGGGCTTAATGTAATTTTTAGAAAACTTTGGGGGTCAGAATCTAATTAGGAAAAATTTCAGTTCATTGGGTTAAGCTGAACCCACTAGTTCAGCAGTTCATTTAGTAAACCCCTTTGATTTTCTCAAAAAATCGACCAGTTCAACAATCCTTTAAGTGAACCGGTTCAAAAACCCTAAAAACTTATCGGTCTAAGCCGGTTTGACACGTCAACGTTGTATCATCAAAAGAACAATGTTTTGTTCCATATTTAATTAAATCCCATGCGTCAAAATAACGTCATGTTACTTAAGTTTACCAGTTTCACGTGGGTCGACCCAAACTCACTTAACGTCCTGTTCATCGTCATCCCCAGAGGGATGTTACTGTTCATCTTCAAAATCCTAAAAATTCAGCTTTTATTTCGTGGAGTTCAAGCTTTATTTCAACTTCTTTCCAATTCCAAACGATTTCGGGGTGTATTATCTAGGGTTTGACGTTGGTTTTGTGCCTTAGAATGCACTAGGGAGCTTAATCTCAAGCTCTTATGGCCGATTGAAAGCCACGTTGGTTCGCGCTTATTTCACACCATTTTTTGCGCGACTTGTTTCATTGTGATCCTT
Organism: Nyssa sinensis; assembly: GCA_008638375.1. Lineage (NCBI taxonomy): Eukaryota > Viridiplantae > Streptophyta > Magnoliopsida > Cornales > Nyssaceae > Nyssa > Nyssa sinensis. The sequence continues at coordinate 12,812,822 of CM018036.1, read as the reverse complement.
ATGATGTGGACTTTTATTTCCCATTCCAAACTTCAAGCTTAGTGCTTGATTTTAACAAGTTCCATTTTGAACCCATTACAGCTTGTCGATTTTTTCTGGTCTTAGGGCCATTTCCATTAATTTTTCATGTTTTAAGGTCCAAATTACATGTAGTTTAAATCCGCCCTTCAAATTAAGTTTTGGTCTAGTTGAACTCCAAAGCCAGTTTCATGTTTCTTTAATGGTGGCTAAGTCTGGTTCTTATTGTTCTGGTCAGTTTTGCTTCATAAAATCAATCTAAATACATGCAGAATTTCAATGGAAACTAAAGGAAAGGTTTTTACCTTGTGTTTTTTGAATTTGATTAGTCTCTTTCTTCAGCTATTTTTCTCTCTCCAAAGTCACATATCTTTCTATACTGGTTCTGCCTCATTCTTCAGCTCCATTTCTCTTCTTCTTATTATTTGCTTCACTTTATTTCAGTGCATGCATGGAGAATCCTTGTTTGTTCTAGGCTTTCTTTCTTCCTCCTCTCTTTGTGTCTCTTCTCTCTCTCTCTCTCTCTCTCTCTCTCTCTCTTTACACGACTGAATGGATGAGGATATATAGAATATGTTTGTATAATAGTATATATATTGAGAGGAATACACTTATCTATAGCCTAAACAAGAGCCAACCGTGTTTTGACACTTAAGTTTGATTAAGCCTTTGCTTGACACCTGATCACTACATGCATTGTATAAGACACACACACACACACACATATATATATATATGTATATATTAAGTCACTAATAGTATAATAATGGGCTGGTAGCCCAATTGTTAAGGTTTTAGCACTTTCCCTTTAGGTATTGAGTTCAAGCCTTGCTTAAGGCTTTTAGGACCATTTCCTCTTTTTTTCTTTTTGTGTGTGTATATTGATGTATTTTAGTTATTTTGCCATTACTCTAAAGCTTACTTTTTAGTCTCCCAAAGTCCTCTGATAATCTTACCTTCTTTCTTAATTAAAGGTCTTATTATTGTGTAATATTAAGCTTTTATTGGTGCATTTGTGCACTAATTTTTATGATTATTTATCTGTTAATTTCTTATTAACACTACTTAGATTTTCCATCAAATATTGATCTTGTTATCCAACTTAATGGCTATGGCACAGTCATGTACCCGGTCTCCCTATTCATACTCTAATAGCCTTAATTAAATTTTTTGTTGTCCATTTAGGGCTAGTCTCTAATTATAGTCATCATTAGTCTTAATTACCCAATAATATTGGGCCAGGATGTTATAGATGAGCTCAAACAAATGTCCAACCTTACGGCCTATCCCAATGGTCTTCTCGTTTGTGGATCCTGTACACAACAATCAGAGGAAGAGAAAAGAACATTAAGTCCAATATCACACAAGATTTGAGGATAACTTAGGTATGAGATAAGAGTTAGGAAGGAATACATGAGAAGTAGAGACCTCTCTAATATGACTAACAGATATATGTGAATCGTCTATAGTGCAAGTGGATGGAATATGTGAACCAGAAGTTTTGAAGGAAAAAAATACTAGAATTTGAAGTCATATGATTATAGTAGGCGGAGTTAAATTACTAAAAAGAGTTACCAAAAGCAATAACCTATTTGAGGATTGCTTCGAGATAAGTAATAAAGAATAATGGAGAAATAGAAGCAAGAATAAGAGAACTTCTAGTAGCAGCAACAACAAAAGAGGATGTAGACTAAAACTTTGCTTGGTTGCCAACTTTTCCCCTTGGAAAGATGTTTTGGGACTGCCAATTAAGATTTTTTTATAACAATCGTCCTGAAAATATCCATGTCCTAGCTTTTGACAAAACTTGCATACTCTGGTGGGACAGTCTAACAAAACATGACCAGATCGATGGTAGTAGTGGAATTTCGTAGTAGACTGACTTTCCTTATGTTGAGGAGGTCTGAAGGCTACGAAATTGTATCTATGGATGAGGACTTGAGAAGACCAAGGAAAGTTTCTTTAGAAAAAAGTTCAAAAATGGCTTGCTCTAAAGTTGAAAGAGGATTCTGGTGAAGTAGGGATGCTCGAACGGGCTCCAAATGATCATTGTTGATCGTGGTAAGTAACAAACTTCTCAACATCAAAGGAAAAACTTCATGAGGGTTCTGAAGGTGTCAATTGATCCTAGAGTGTGTACATCTGGGAGAGAAAATTGTTGATCGACTATCAAGGTTCCTGCCTCATATGATGAAGAGTATTAAGAAGTTGGTACTCGTGAGCAAGATCAGTAGTAATATAGCGAGCTACTAAGAAGTCCCAAACCGGTTTGGCAGTTGTAAATGGCCAAATTAAATATTGATTGAAGTGACACTGGTATTGTGAAGCCACATGATGATCTAATGATTATTGTTACCCAATCTTCTTAGGCGCTCAATAAAGTTTTGAGCAATTTTTTGTTCCCTTGTTTAGGTTCAACTATATCACCATAACTTGCGAACTTTGAGGAAATTGGACATAGCTTGAGCCTAAGGAACATAATTTTGATCGTCTAGGGTGACTGTAATTGACTGAGAAACGTCAAGACGGTCCAGAAAGTATGGATTATGCAAGAGAAGTGATAGAAATGCATTGTAAAGGAAAAATTGGGTAAAACTTGAGGCCGTAAATGGACTTAGAAGGTCCAAATTACCAAGAACTAGTATGAACCAATAGTGAACCGGTCAAAAAAGAGGTGAACTTGTCTGTGAAAATGTACGCCGGTTTAGTAGTGAACCAAGTAATGGATCAGACCAACAGTGGCTGCAATGACGTGGCGTTACTACTGGTTTGGCGTTGACGTGTCCAAAATTATTGACATGTCACTAACATGGCAGTGATGGACGTAACAGATGTGGGCCTGAATGCTGATGTGGATTTGTAACATGGCAGATATGGGGTCTTTGTGCTAACGTGGCTAATAAAGTAAACGTGACGTGGCCTAATAACTTGGCTTTAGGGCACACGAGGATGAACCAAAAGGAGGTTCACCACCTTGAGACACATGGTGTGCATGAGATGCGTAGGCGTGCTTGGTGCGTTTGGGGGTTTTTAAAGGTGAAGTTGGTGGTTGTGGACTCCTTTTTCAATGAGGAGCATTTTGGTGGTGGTTTTGTTTTTGGATGAGTGAAAGAGTGATCAAACATATGTTGTTTTTTTGTACAGAAGTGGTGTTTGAAGTGGCAGTGGTGGTGAGCCCCTGAGCAGAGTGGCTCTAATATCATGTGAGAAATAAAGAAAAAAAGTAGGAGAATATGATTGTATTCAATACTGTGTTTAACTGTACATGGAGGACCTCCTTATATAGGGGAGATAAGAGGTTATACAAGATAAGAAATAGAAAAAGAAAATAGAATAAAAGGAATATGTCAGTATATGACTTATGTTATACAATGATGCCCTAACCCTACTCATACACCGCAATATACATCTATGATATATATCTAACACGAGTCAACGAAAATAAGGAGTCAAATGTGAGATGCTTTATGGAGAGTGAGAGTTATATATGTGTATACACTATGAGTATGTGTATATACACCACACGCACACATATACATGAGAACAAGATGGGGTTGATCTATCTATTCAAAAGGTGGGGTATTTTTTTCATTTCACAATAGTTTTCTTGATTATAATATTATCTTTTTATTTATTAGATGGCCAAATGTGGTATTTAGAAAAAATTTAGTACTCACTCATGTCATCAATTTTTGTCAAAGTAACTAACAACCCTTGATGGCAAGGGGTGATTGTTACCAACATTAAAAACAAAAAGATGTGTGTGATTTCAGAAACTAGAGGAGTGGTATCCGGAATTGTTAGAAACCTTAAAAAAGGTTCAATGTAATTTACCTCAATTGTAAATTATAGTAATTAAAGGGTATTATAAACATTTTAATATTTTTGTTTGAGTCATTAATAGACAAACTATGACAAGAGAGGTTAGTGTAATTTTTAAATGCTTAAGGGTCCATGTGTAATATCGATAAACCTCAGGAGAGGTTAATGTAAGTCTTTTTTTTATTCTTTCATGTGTTCATTTTGTAATTAAAACACTTCAATGAGTGGAAGAGATTTTAAGGGGAAAAAATGAACCATCTATCACTTTTATACAATTAGATTGTGACTTTTAGTCTGGATGCTACATTTTACACAAAAGTCATCTAATTTTCATATAATCGAGTTGAGATTATTCTAGTATTTGAAATTAATGACCTTAACTACTACCTAATTTTTATGAAGTGTGTTGATTTTAATACTATACCCCTCAAGAACAAATGTGAAGAAAGAAAAAAATGAGTTTATTTATTTCCCTTGAAAAAAAAAAAAAAGATAGCTATATTGTAAAATAAAATAAAAAGGGCATGAATAAAGTATAGAATGTAGTGTGAATCCCTAAGAAATTAGGAGTTGTAGTAAAAGTGTGCTATCGTAACAAAAAAGAATTATCATTTAAGGGGGAGTAAATAATGTTTTATATCACGTGGAGTTAAATTGGATAGTATGTAGAGAACTTTAATTTCTTACCATTGACTCTTCCTAATGAAAAAGATTAATCAGAAAAAGATCAATCTAAAAAAGTGCAATCCTAAGAGAGATGATCTCACTTCTAGAAATGACCTTAGAGCCTTTTGTGGATGAAAAAGCTATTGCGCGCTATGTTAACCATAGGAGGCATAAGAAGGTGGTGCTTGAGAGGAAAGTTATGAAGGTTGATATAGCTAATACTTTCATTTCAGCTAACTTTGCTCTTTGAGGATGGACCAATCTGTTTAGTTTTGAAGGATCAGCATGTGCAAAGCTAGTTCGTATTTTCTATGCAAACATCACAACTTATGATGAGAATTATTGTGCTATTGTTTCAGAAGTGACAGGAAAGTGGATTATGATTGATCCTGATAATGTTGCACACATGTTAGGTATTTCTCGTTCTTTACCTTTGATTGGAATACCTGTCTATCCTTTTGAAGATGCACCTCCTAGCATTTTTTCAAGTGTTTTATACAATTTTTAGTCGGAAGTATAATGTGAAATCACACACGAGTAGGTTACGCTATCATGACTTGAAGAGGGAATATCAAGCTTTGAATGTTATTGTATCCCACAACATTATTTCTACTAGTGATCTAGATGATTTTGGTCATGAGAGGGCATATCTACTTTATGCTATAGCGACTGGTATGGTGCTTGATTTGACAAAAATGATGTGTGAGATCCTATTTTGATGACTCCTATTTGCCTTATCCTATTTTGGTAACAAAGCTGATTTATATTATGGAGTAGATGTGACTTCTTGGTATAATGTGAGGAGTCAAAAATCTCCTATTGATCACAGTACTTTGCGAAGCAAGCCAAAGAGAATTATGACCACCGATGATGATTTGACTGATGGCTCCTCATCAAGCGGAGATGAATTTGAATATGAAATTGAGGAAGACCCATTTAAGGATACATCTTGAGATTCGTCTAAGGCACTATCTTAGTAGTTGTTATTTGATTTAGGATTTTTTTTTTTATAAGTATTGTGAGTCTTAAAAAAAAATTATAGGTTGAAGTATTAGGATTTGATGGGTATTTTTAGTTTAGTTTTTGTGGTTGGATGTTTTCTTTTGTTTTGAATACTTTGTATATTTTAGTTTGCTTAATTATATGGATGGTTTTTTAAAATAATCTTCATATCTTCTCTTTACAATTGGAATTTCATTCATGTTACTTTTTATATCTTTGCCAATTTTAACAAAAATGAGATAATTTTTTTTAAGATTATGCTCATAATGGGGAGATTGTTTATTTGAAGTTGCTTGCTTAGCTCATTCTACGATCCTTTTATTGTTTATCTACCACACATGTGCTTAATGCTTTGTTTTAACTTTTAAGTTGTTGTGTGTAAGTATCTATGGGTGATATAAGATCCACAAATTTTATTTTTGTTATTTTGAGTTTGATAAAATGTAATAGGATAAAGAGTTGTAATTTTTTATTTATGTTTTGTCAAGAATTGTCAAAGGAAGAGATTGTTTGGAAAATTATACAATTTTGTATTGACAATTCTTTTTCAAAAGATGTATTTCTTATACAGTAATGGTTGAATCATGTGGATTATTGCTAATCTTAAATAAAAAATCAAGAAGTCTTATAAGTACGAACAAGTCTGAAGAAATGTATAATTTAAGATATGTTTTTATGCATATCATACATTACACTTAACCTTAGAATTGAGTTTAAGTTTAGATGTGAGCTTTGCAATAGTTAAAATGACCTTTAAGTATGGCTTGATTTTGATTATGGCCAAGTCTACTTACGAAAATTTTTAAAAAGTCTGTTTCTAAACTAATTTGTATGTAATTTAGCAAATTTTTGGAAAAATCATAAAATCCTGGAGTATTTTTTTCAATAGCTGCCCCATCTGAACAGAGTGTTAGCTGTGCTTGAACAAGAGCATCATGCAAATGGAATAAGCATTCCTGTCCGAATGTGTGTGGGCAAACTTGCGCACATATTGGTTGTATCTTTCTAAATCTGTATTACACTTTGCTTATTCCGAGTTGGATTAGGACATGCTTATATTTTGTTATAAATAGGGTCTTTTGTATATCACTAAAGGAACCCTTGCCTCTTAAAACATAGAGATATATTAAGAGATTATTTGCTTTAGTTTTTATTCATATAGTCAGTTTCTTTACAAAGTTTCTACACCTTGTGTTTGAAGTCTATATACACACATAGATTCATATAGCAGGATAGTCATGTACTTCTTTTGCACACTGATGTTGCACACTACAACGGTAGTGAATCTGCAAATTGTGAATGATGATATAGTAGTAGAAGGATAATCAAGAAATAGAAAAGCAATCTACTAATTCTTGACAGATTAATTGTTTGGGTTATATCTATGCAAATTTGTATTGTGTTCCTTATTAATTAATAAATCTTTTGCAACTGAATAAGTTTTATTTCGCGTCACTCTTTCCCATGTAAAAATATTTGTCTCATATTTATTTTTAGTTGCATGTTTATTTTATTTGTTTTAAATAGGGCTCAAAGATTGAGGTTGGTTTTTTATTTTTTTTTATGATGATAACATGCCAATCAAGGATTTTTTGAACTGCTAGGTTGTCAGTCTTTGGATGCATAGTTGTCAAGCAAATTCCGGTAAGCGACCTCACTCCAAAAGTTACATATCGAATAAGGCATATCTTGAATTGAGAACCCTTTTTTTTTTTTTTTTGATACATTGAGTAGAACCCAAATACTACTACTAGTATATTCTATAGTAAAAAATCAATTCCAAGTATCAAAAATCAAACCCACACTAAGTACGTAAAAAATTGAAAATCGATTCCACATATCAAAAATCAAACCTACACTAAGTACATAAAAAATTGAACACTTAAAACCTCGATCTTGAGAGGACGGGTTTGAGAAATGGTTTAAAAGAGAGAGAAACGTTTTCCCCATTTTTCTTCCGTGGGCACTTTTTTCCACCCAATTTCTTTCTTTCGTTCTTTCAATTTTTGGGGTCATAATCCCATTGATATCACTCATAAGAACTTTAATATAACAAATTTTAAACGAAGAAAAATAAAATAAAACCCAGCCTAACATGCAGTTCTTTAAGACCTGGCCTCAAACCTAAGGTCATGCTGGAATAATTCATATACCATTGAATCACATTGGGCCATAGCCATAAGTGTTATTGACCCACATGCAGTGTTTGTTGGCTGAAGGGATAATTCATGAACCAAATGACCCAAAGAATACAGGAATTATTTTAAACTCAAAATGGGTTTACATCAACGTCAGGGTGTGACCCAAAAACAAAACCAAAAAAAAAGAATTGGAACAAACGCATTGAACCATTGGAGGGAATGATTTTCCAAAAAGATTCGAGGTAAATGAGGCCTCAAAGAAACCAACAGAGCTCTACCAAGCACCCTTTTTATCCTACCCCCCCCACACAAAAACCACCAAGAACTAACAAAATCATCATTCATTCACACACACACACATAAATATATAACTAGATCATCCAATATTCAAACATAATGATCATCTTAAAGGGGTCATCCACAGAAAATGAGAACACTGTGGTTGTCCTAGCCTTGCCAAAATTGTGAATTTCACAGAGAGATTCCCTTGACCAAAAAATAACCAAACAACTAAATAGATGTGTGTGTGTGTGTTTGTGTGTGTGTGTGTGAGACAGATATTAACACCTGACAATAGTTTCTTTATAAACTTATAAAAAAAAAAAAAAAAGGTACCAATAGCTTAGCTAGTAAAGTTTCTAGGTAGTTGTATTAGAGACCTAGCACCGAATCCCACCTTCACCTAGGTTGGGAGGTTTAGGGGCGGGCTACCTCCATTTTGTAGCCCAACCAATTGGAAAAAAAAAAAAAGGAAAACTAATAACCTAATAAAGCAGTTCAGGCTTTTCATTTCCTACCTTGTACATTCTTCTGAAGGGCACCACTATTCCTTAGAAGGATGGAGGCAACACATTAATATGTTTCATTGGGTTCGCCACGTCACTGCCACCAGCATGCTTGACGAATTCTGCTGGGGAGAGAAAGTTTCCATGGCAAACACATACTATACTCACATGCCCTTTCCTATATTTGTATAGAAACCCTTCTATTTTCCTCCCATTGGGGCCATCTCCAGTTGTTGTCACACCAGGCATCTGCTCCATTATTGCTTTCATCCCATTGTCTTGCATTCCACTGTGGGAAACTCTGATCTTCTTAGATGGATTCTTTTGCTCATCAGTTCCAGAATTTTTCATCCCATTGTCTTGTATTCCACTGTGGGAAACTCTGATCTTCTTAGATAGATTCTCTTGCTCCTCAGTTCCAGCATTGGAAACTATGATCTTCTTAGACGGATTCTTTTGCTCATCAGTTTCAGCAAACCTGAACTGTTTTCCAGTTGCCATTGTCCCGGAACTGGCCACAGGCACCGACCTAGTTCTAGCAGGCTTAACTGATTTTCCATTTGCCATCGCCTCAGAGGTGACCACAGGCACCGACCTAGTTCTAGCAGGCTTAACTGATTTTCCATCTGCCCTCGCCTCGGAGGTGACCACAGGCTTAATATTGTCACGACTCCTATTCAGAGTTGAATTTTCTCGACCTGTATGGAATGTAAAAGTTTAGATGAAAGATGGTTAAATCATCATTTGAGCAATTCCCTAGGCCAACTTGTTTAGTATAGGATGTAAAAACCTAGTTGTGAAGCTAAAAGAAATGTTACCAAAGAAAACCACAACAGACCATGTTGGTTCTAAGAGCAACCAGACTTCCATGCATATGGTGTTAAGCCAAACCATATGAAAATCATATTTACAACTCAAACTCAAATTCCTTTCCAGCTAATAATTAATAAGATATAAATTTATGAGAAATCCCTAAATTTGGTTGGGGTCCATCACTAATAATTGGTTTCCACCAGATTGCCTAAGAGAGTGCCAATCAATACAGCAATCATTATTCATTCTATAAATCTAACTAACATGAATAGTGAGAGTGGTTTCAACTGACTGCAGTTACCTCTATGGTGAGAATATCAGATGGCTTTGGTTAATACAATGATGTTAGCAATAAAAGATACCAGCTAGTTTAGTTGGTAATAGCATGTTGGTGGTAGCACTGCATACTTCAGTTTGACTATCTTAAGGACCTTGAACACTGTCTTCATTCCCTGTTCCTACTAGCCTATTCCCGAGAAAAAAAAAAAAAGATGTTAGCTACTTGTTACTTTTGCAGTCAATTTGCCTACTAAGATAGCTATCAAGGAATGGTATCGAGCTGTAAATATCTTTATGATATGGAAATAATATGCAAAATATTGTTTCCATGCTTTCAAAGGAAGTTTTGCTCAGATGAACACGTACATACATTTACATTAAAAATAAACCACGAAGAGAAATAATTGTTCATCAAATTAAGAGAAATGGGGATCATTTTACCATTCATTTGTGTTCCATGGAGTGCAAATATTCTATGCTGAACAAAAAGTCAAAAGATATTTGACTGTAAAAGACTCCAAATGGTTTAATCAGTCAGGAAACACACAAAAAGAGGGAGGGAGGGAAGGAAAAAATTTGGTAGAGTTCAATTATGTTATTTAAAACTATATAAGAGCTCATATTTGCATTAAAAAGGAATATCTGTGAGCCAAATATTACAGATGTCTCATAGAACTTGTTCACACTTCACACATCATGTATTCACAATGAAGCTGCTATCTCATATCTTTATCCTTTTGCTAACCAAGCCCCTTTAATTATATAGTGCATATGAAAGGGACATTTAAGAAAAAGGGAGAAGGGGCGTACATGCATCTAAAACTAAAAGTGAACTTTCTGTTGCAGATTTTATATGTCAATATAAGAAAATGGAAAATTGTTTGTTGTTTTAATCATTCGTGCACATATTAATGTCATATTTGCGGAAGCTTTCAGATCATGGTCAAATCGGAATCCCCAATAGACTCTTCTATGGTGCTTAGACATTATTTTCCCTTCTTTTACTAACTGCGCTAATGTAGTAATTCCGACTTCATAAAATGGATTGGACACATTTTAACCCCATACCATAGCCTGGCCAAGCTCTTGAAGGGAGTTCACTTGGAAAGGTAACCAAGATAAGAAGGCCACCATCTTTTGCTTAATAATCATTCCACTTCCAGCATACAGTAGGCCTTCCCTCTAATTATATCATCACTCATGATTTCAGATTCCAAGAAGCTCAAGACAAGAGATGGAAAGAACTTCCAAGAATCAAAAGAGGAAATAGGAAAACATTAACACTATGCTTTTTTTGGGATTTTTGGAGAGAGAGGAAGATGGTTATCTTTAGGGGAGAGAAAAAGTGATACATTTTATAGAAGATATAAAATATAAGTGTTAGATGTGTATTGCCGTGTATAAGTAAGGTTAGGCATATACTAGCATATTCTCTTTTCCTTTTCGGTTACTTACCTTGTATGACCTCCCAACTCCTCTATATAAAGGAGGCCCCTTTGTATACTTACACATACATTCAATCATTACAATACAATTCCCTCCCTCTCTCAATTCTGCTCAGGCCAAGCATGGCTCTACTCCTCTCGAGCACAATGCTAGACTCACACCATTGGATGGCACCCCGCTTAACAATACAACCCTATATCACCATCTGGTTCGGAGTCTTATCTAACTTACTGTTACTCGGCCTGGTATTACTCATGTTTTTCATCTTGTGAGCCAATTCCCGTCTGCTCCTTGCTCCACTCATTATGCCGCTATTCTTCATTCTCTTTGCTACGTCAAGGAAACCTTGTTCCATGGTCTTCACTTTTCTGCTAATTCATCCCTCGACTAACATGCCCATTCTAATGCTGATTGGGCATGTGACCATACTAATTGACGTTCCACCACAGGATTTTGCTTCTTCCTTAGTAACTCTCTCATTTCTAGGCGCAGCAAAAAGTGGACTATCACTGCTAGATCTAGCACTGAAACAGAATAACATGCTCTAGTTGATGCTACTCAAGAGCTCATCTGACTTAGCTGGTTACTTGAGGACATTACCTCTGCTACCACTCTCCATTGTGACAATCAGAGTGCTATCCAGATTGCTCACAATGACGTCTTTCATGAACGCACCAAGCATATCGAGATTGACTGCCATTTTGTACGGCAACACATTTTCTGTGATATTTTCACTAAAGCTCATCCTCCTAGACGTTTTCAAGATTTGGTTTCCAAACTCAAACTGGATTATGTTTTACCGTCTTGAGTTTGAGGGGGTATGTTAGATGTGTATTTTCATGTATAAGTAGGGTTAGGACATATAGTAGCATATTCTCTTTTCTTTTTTGGTTATTTACCTTGTATAACCTCCTAACTCTTCTATATAAAAGAGGCCCCTTTTTATACTTAGACATACAATCAATCAATCAATACAATACAATTCCCTCTCTCTCTCTAATTCTACTCACAATAAAAAAACACACGATTTGTCCTAAAGTTGGAGATAACAAAGAGTTGGAGAAACACGATTTATGTGATTTGTCCTAGAAGGCCTAAATCCGTGAGAAAAATCAGAATTTTACTATTTAACTCAGCTTCAATAATGAGGATGGGTCTTAACGCAATAGTAATGTTCCTCTATTGTGACTTGAAAGTCACGAGTTCAAGTCAAGAAAACAGCAGAAGTAAGGTTGCGTATATCTAATCCTCCTTAGACCCCGGAATAACAGAAGTCTCGTGCACTAGGCTAACCTTTTTAGCTTAGCTCAAACAATACAATGAAATTCAAAATCTAACTCATGGGTGTGGCTATGCAACTCAAGCCGGCCAACCCGAGCCTAACCCAACCCAAATTTTTTAGCGCTTGGGCTAAAATTTTCAATACTTAGGACAGGCTTGGGCATTAAAATTCAAGAATTATCTAATTTCGGATTGGGCTGGCTAAGGCTTAGAGAACTCGAGCCCGAACAATATATATATACACACACACACATATTTTATTCGTATTCTATAGTATGTGCCATTCACCAAACCATTAGATTTGCTATTAGCCTCACTTATTTCTTACAAGTTTTGAGAAACTAAGTTAGCCTCACCCATTTCTTTCTGTGTCGTTATCCTTCATCTAGCCCTATCATTGACGTGTAAAATCTCCATCGTCCGAAACCAATCTATATTGTAGATCTTGACTCACACCGACTCTCACGTAGCTCCATCATTCACGTTCTCGACGTCAATGACAATGAATCGCTCTCATCATCGATCTCCTTAATCCATCCCCAAGTGATCTCGAGATTCTCGATGATGGTGAATCACTCTAGCTCTAACTTAGAATGGAAAGGTGTAGATCTCGACTCTCATGGACTCTTGCCCAACTTCGTCGTTCACAATCTCAACTGGTCAACGATGATGGTAATTCCGTTGTTCCAGAGCTTTGATTTTGACAAATAAGCATAATTTTGATTCCATGTTTACGACTACTTTGGTAAGTGATGGCTCATTTCCATGTTTGAGAAATTGATATTTTCTGAGACTTTGAAATTAAGAAATTGAGATTCCGTGTTTACTGTTAGTTTTTTAATAAGTGATTTTTTTTTTTAATTTAATCTATTATTGTTTTTTTTCTGCCTCTAAAATCTTTGTTTTGACATATGATTTATTTTTTATCAATAATTTGATATGTAATGTTCATTTGAAATTAGCTTTCATGTGACTCTTGAAAATTTTTCAGGCTCGGACAAAACCCGATACTTTTGAATTTTAGTTCGGGACGAGCTCGGCTGGGACATGCATCAACTTGAGCCCGGCCCGCCCAAGTTGCACCCTTAAGCATGGGTCCTTCAATAGCATGTGTCAAAATCATAAGACTAGAAACCACAAGTGGAAAATTAGACAAATCAAATTTAAATTTATTTCCAATTAAATGGAAATGTTCAAATTTATTTCCACACGTGATAAATTTATTTTCAATACTCAGGACAGGCCTGGGCATTAAAATTCAAGTATGATCTAATTGGACTGGGCTAGGGCTAAGGCTTTAGAGAACCCAAACCCGAACAATATATATAGACACACACATTCAATTCGTATGCCCTCTATGATTGACATGCCACGTTACGTTGAATCCAAACAATCACTTCCTTTTACAATATGCTCGGTTCACCAAACCATTAGATTTGCTATTAGCCTTACCCATTTCTTGCAAATTTTCAAAAACCAGGTTAGCCTCACCCATTTCTTTCTGCACCATTCTACATCATCTAGCCCCATCATTGAGGTGCAAAATCTCCATCGTCCAAAACCAATCTATGTTGTAGATCTTGACTCACACCGACTCTCACCTAGCTCCATCGTTCACGTTCTCGAAGTCATCAATAGCGATGAATCGCTATCGCTACCACTCATTGATCTCCTTCATCCATCCCCTTGTGATCTCAAGATTCTCGATGATGGTGAATCACTCTAGTTCTAACTTTGAATGGAAAGGTGTAGATCTCGACTCTCACGAACTCTTGCCCAACTTGTCGTTCACAATCTCAACTGGTTGACGATGATGGTGATTCTGTCTCTGACAAATAGGCATAGCTTTGATTCCGTGTTTACAACTACTTTGGTAAGTGATAACTCATTTCCATGTTTGAGAAATTGATATTTTTTGAGACATTGAAATTAAGAAATTGACCTTCCATGTTTTAATCTATTATTGTTCATTTTTTGCCTCTCTAAAATCTTTATTTTGACTTGTAATTTATTTTTCTAATCAATAATTTGATATGCAATTGTTCTTTTGATACGGAATTGTTTATTTGAAACTAGTTTTTATGTGACTCTTGAAAATTTGTTGGACTCAGGCTAAACCCGCTAATTTTTGAGTTTTAGTTCTGGTCGAGCTTAGGTTGGGTTTGGACATGCCTTAGTCCGAGCCCACCCCGCCCAAGTTGCACCCCTAGGCAGGGTCCTTCAATAGCATGTGTCAAAATCACAAGGCTAGAAGCCACACGTGGAAAATTGGACAAATCAAATTTAAATTTATTTGCAAAGAAATGGAGATATTAATTTATTTCCACATATGATAAATTTATTTCCAAATAAATTAAATGTTAAAATTTGCAAAGTTCTCAAATCAAGCATCCCATAGTTGGTTTATAAATACAAGGCCAAGGGAGAAAAAACAAAGGGAGAAAAAAAAAAACACAAACTCCGAGACAACTCTCCGGACATTCTGCCGCTTTAAGAAGTCTTGTCAACATCACACACAACCATTGAAGAAGAACAAGAAGCACTACAAGTTCGTGCTATTCAACTTCAAAGTTGAAGACCTTCAAGCTTCGTCAGCCCCTGATCAGTAATAGATTTTAGTTTTCTGAACTTCTAAAGATTTGAATCCATCAAGGACAACCTGATTCGATTCAAGATCAAGTTCTCACAACGCTTGAATCCTACTTCCATTGAATAAGAACAACAAGCACTACAAGTTTATGCCATTCAACTTCAATTTTGAAGTCATTGAAGATCAACCTTCATCAGCTCTCGACTGGTGATCTACTTCAGTCTTTGAAGTTATCAATTATAAACAACCCGATTCAAGATTAGGCGCTCTCAACCCTTGAATTCGAATCCGTAAGGAGATCGAATCAGAGGATTGCATCACTATATTTGGTGTAAGAACCACATAGGATTGTACCCATTTTCATTTATTTAATATAATTGATATTTTTTCTACTTTTTGGTCCTTGATTACGGGACACGAAATGCTTCCAAACATAGTATAATGGAAGATTATGGAAGGAAAGAGATAGCTCCCAAACAGCGGACAAGTATGCAATTGAAGTCATAAGAATCTCATCAAAAATACATTTCACTCCTAGTTTAGAGTTTTATCAGAAGTAAATTTTCCTCCCTCTTTTTCAACAAGGCTAGATATGCCTCATGAAAAAAGTATGTTGGGCTATCAAAACACAATATGTACAAGGAAATTTTGTAATTGAATAAGAAAGCTGAAATCTATGTCTCAAAATGCAAGAAAGATAAAGAGAGATATAAATACAATCACAAAATGGTAGAGATAGCAGTGATTAATGAAAGATGAGGGGAATTTCTCTAAGTTGGTTTTGGAATATGCATTAAACAACAATGAATTGTTGTGAGGAAGAGTGACGTGATTCAAGTTGAAGGTGTGAGATGTACTAGAGTTAAGGCCGAGGAAAGTGTTATCGGAGGATTTAAATCTAAGTTACATCATTTCAAGTAGCTTAAGCTTTTAGAAAAGTTGGTTGTTTAACATAGTATCAAAGCAAATACAAGTCTGGGATCGTATATTGAGAACAAAGTTTAGAAATTGGAAATACAAAGTTTTACATTGTCCTAACAGCAAAAGTATATTGAGAACATTCACAATTATAAAGGGAAAAAAATAAAAAAGAAAGAAAAGAAGAAACACATAATACCTTGAATTTTTTGCTTTGCAAACGATTTTCCATCAGCTTTGATTTTCATAATGGCACGTCGGAGCGCAGCATTCCTTATAGCCGATTGTACCGCCCGAGCGATCACTTCTTTCGGTGGTACTGCCTTCACTGGAGGCCATTTTTCATCAGAACCACCCCATCCACACCTCTGTTTATCCAACACTCTTCTTGAAGCCTCATTTCTCTTGATCATCCTGTGCTCTTGTCCTGGCTCTATGGGCTGCAACGACGACGATCTTGCAAGAGAAAGAAATTCGCCTTCATTTTTATCTGGAGTCACCACTTTGGTGAGGGAAGAGGATCGACTGAGCGGCTTTTCTGTAGGAATATGACTATAACAACCACCCAAAGAGAGTCCGAGATTGAGGTCTAACTGGGAATTGGAGAATTCGGAATCTTTGAAAAACTCCCTTGGGTGTCCAGTTTTTTTCAAGGAAAGCAGAATTTCAGCAGCCTCATCTTTGCTTGTTTCACCCATTACAACTACAAGTACAGAAAGTGGAGATCAGAACTTTATATATGTATGTATGTATATATATATATATATACACATACATACATATAGATACACGAGAAACCAAATAGATACACATTTATAAATTTTGTCAGAAGTAGAATTTCAGAGAGACACATGTACAAATTTTGTTAGATATACAAATCAGGAAGAAGAATTTCAGCATAAATTCATCAAACCCAGATGGAAAATCTAGATAAAAAGATGTGAGTAAGAGCGTGCGCGAGAGAGAGGGGTTCAAACCCATATAAGCTTAAAAGTGCATGTGCCTATTCAATCACAATATTTTAAGTTAATATCATGAAACCAATTGGGGGCCCATGTAAACCCATTAAAAAAATGAGAGAGGAGGAGGGAGCCCAGATAAGCGTACTCTATCCTCAGTCTGATTTCAGCAGAGACTGTAAGAGAGATTAAGCTGTAAAGAAGAAATCCAGCGAGAAGTTTTCAATTAAGAGGTAGAATTTACATACATTCACATATACACACATGAGATAAAAGAGATACACATTTACAAATTTTATCAGATATACAAATTAAGAGGTAGAATTTCAGAGATACACATTTACAAATTGTGTTAGATAAACAAATCAATCAGGAGGTAGAATTTCAGCACGAATAAATCACACCCGTATGAAAAAAATCTAGCTGAAAAGATGAGAGAGAAGTCCCAAACCCAGATAAGCTTAAAGTGCATGTGCCTATTCAATCACAATATTTTAAGCAAATATCATGAATAGGCTGTAAACCCACTAAAAAAATGAGTGAGAGAGAGAGAGAGAGAGAGAGAGAGCCAGAGAAACTTACTCTGTTCTCAGTTTGATTACAGCAAAGACTGTCAGGAGTTTCAGTCCGGCGAGAAGCCGCCGGAGAAACAGAAGCTCAGAGTGAGAAAACCAACACTAGAAAGGAAAATCAGAGAGATTAATTAATATATATATATATATATATAGATGTTGACGACAGTATTTGAAAAGCCAAGTGGAAAACCTTGGAGAGGTAAGGGATCATGCACGGTTACGTCTTTTGTTACAATACTGCAACTCTTTATTTTTACACTTGATACCCCTCTGTGCTTCACTGCACTTGAGACTGTCTTCGTAATTTGAAACAAAATCCAGGGATATTTTAGACCAAGAAACAAAGTGACACCGCTAGTAATAAATGAAGAAAGAGTAAGAAAAGACGTTGGGGTCGGGTAAAAGACTTGAGAGAAGTTGCTTCTCCTCTGTGTTAAGGTCCAGTTGAGACACGTAACGCAAAACCACACTGATGTTGCCACGTCATTTTTATAAATGAAAGAATCTTTACACCTCTTCGTTATGATCAAACAGGTGGGGTTACAATAATCTACAAGTGGGTCCATCTGATTTGAGATTTGAGCAATTCTTTAATGTTTTCAAGGATCAATCAAACAGGTGGGGTTACTCCAGGTCCTCCGTTTGTTTACGTTTCAAAAATAAATTTTTAATTTTAAAATATGAAATATGTATTAATAAGTTATTAATTTTAATTTTTTTATAATTTTTTATAATTTATATTATCATATTCAAATATATTTTTATAATTTTTAAAAAATTAATTACAAAATTTTTAAAAATATTTTTTAAAAAATTATATTTGAGTTACTATCTAAACGCAAAATTGCGTTTAAATATAATTAATATAAAATAATGTAGTATTTTAATGTGACTAAATTATTAATAATATTTAAAATTATATAATTAATATAAGTTTTATATATCAATGTTATATTATTTTTAAATTATTTTATATTTTTATAAAATATTTTTTTAAATTTTATCATAATTTCATTTATGTCATATCTTTTTTCATATTATTTTATTAGTATATTTTTATTTCTAATTATAAATAATTAATGTAAAAAAATTATAATTGTATAAGCTAATCACGTTTAAATTTAATTATTTTATAAAATTCAGGTAGTTCTCACAAGAATATTCAAATCTAGATACGTTCTCACTCAAAAAAAAAAAAAAAAAAAATTTTGGGGGTAACAGCGGAGGTGACTAACGTGAGCCGGGAGTGGGGCAATTGCGAGATGCATTCATATGTTTGAATGATTTTGAAAAGGAAAGGCAATGAAGCACTGGAGCCCAAGTTGGAGATGCGGGTGGGACCCGGAAGGAAGAAGGGTGCACTTTTTGTAGGAAAAAAACAGTAGGTTGGGGACAGGGAAGGAAACACGTGTTGACGAGTAATAAGGAGGATTAGTACACGTGTCGGAATGGGATTTGGTTTGCACAGCTCGGCATGTGGGCATGCTGCGACAAACTGACACGGATACCGACGTCGAGGGTACGATGACATCACCATTTCGACCAGCTGTAGCCGCCGCACGCTTGCTGTCAGGTACCGATCCATGTGCCCACCACACGCGCTCCAAATAACTGCAAAAGTAATGGTGTTGATGGTAAGAGCTAACACCAAATCATATTTCTCAAATTTTTTCATTATTTTGTCTCAAATGTTAAAAAAGCTAATTTTGAGTGTCACTTTTGAAATTACTATCTCAAATCATACCCTCTGTTTTAATTAATTTTAAATAATTTTATTTAAAATTTTAAGTCCCAAATGATACACCAAACGCATCATTAAATTATATTTTAATTATATGATTTAATATATTATTAATAATATAATATTATATTATTTAAAATAAAAATTTTTAAAAATATATAATATTATTAAAAAATGTATTATTTCATCATTATTTAAAAATATAAGAACTTTAATATATGTTTATAAATGCAAGCAACGTTTAATATTTTATCCAAAAGAAAATAACAACATGAGTGCATTTAATAAAGATTGTACGGGTATGAAATCATTTGATAAACCTGGTTATGACACGTGTCATTAAGAAAGTTAATTGACCAATCTTTCATCAATGTAGTAGACCGCGGAGGATAACAAGAGCACTTCCATGAAAGAATCCTCCCAAATATTTAATAAATAGGACACAAAATTTTAGAAACTACCATACTAAGGAAAAAAAATGGATTTAATCAATTTATATGTATAAAATAATAAATAGTGAATCTTCTTTCTTCTCACTTGTGGAGAATCATTTAGGCTTTTCCTATTTTGATGAGCTAAAAAAGAAGTGCTTATTGGAACTTGAATTTTGAGTCAGAAATTGTATAATGGTATCAATGGCAACTATGAATAGCATTATTTTGATTATTATATAATTAATTAATATTTAAACAGTTTAATAAAAGATAATTTAGTATATCATTTTTTGAATAACTGAAATTAGTTTATTATATTATAACGGTCATTTTGTATACAATTGTTAAGACTCTAATTCGAGTCGACTCTAGGCTCGATTCAAGTTTTAAAATAATCAATTCAGGTTCGATTTTAAATTCAAACACTCTAAGACCGGATCCAATGAAAGCTCAATGTCATATCAAAGTTACTTGGATTGTCTTCAAAAATGGGGCTAATTTAGACGGGTTCGGGTTGGGTTTAGTGGTATTGGACTCATATAATTAATAAAATTACTCCCTTAATTAACCAATCTGGTCACCTGAGAAAGTTTTGCAGTCACGGAAGAGATAACTCCAAATTATTTTAAACTAAAACAAATACAATTATTGCAAAAGAAAAGAAAATAACTTCAACACTCAAAAGTCTCCATAACTCCATACGTAACTCCAACACTGACTCCCAAGTCTTCATGCCTTCTTGATTCCCTTGTTAGATTACCATAATATATGAAGAGGCAAATTGACAACAAGTGCCCATTAAACTGCAAGATTGGCACAACAATGGCGGAACGACATAGAGGGCTAGGGGGTGGGGGTGGGGGGGTTATAGAGTCCCCAATTTTTTGAATTTATTTATTTATTTTTTGTAATTTTTACTTCTAATTTTTTGAAGAAAAAAAAATCTCTTTCAAATTTTACAAAAGAAAAAAAATTACATGTAAATCTAGTCTCTCTCAAAAAAATTTCCTGACTCCGCCCTTGGACACAAGTAGTACAATAAAACATTAGCAAGCAAGTAATCCGATGTGAACAATGTTGCAGAGAGAAAACAGATTTAAAGATCTAGAAATAGAACGATCTCAATAGAAAAAAAAACATTACCAATGGAATCAGAAATCAAAAAATATATATATATATAACAAATCCAATAATAAAACAAACTCAAATGATAGGAAAGAGTTTTCTAACAAGAAGGAAATTCATGTAGTTTCTATAATATAGAGATCGATTAAGAGAAAATTGTTTTTACTTAGTATGGAGTCAAGCAATGTCCTTAAAGAAATAACACAGGTTACAAGTACTTAGTGATATCAACAAAGTAGTAGACCACAGCATGTGACCCCATTACCTTATATTTTAAAGTGAGAATATGAATTGAGAAAATATGTTATATTTAACATTTTTCAATAATTATTCATGAAGATATAAGTAAATTACATGATGATACATAATGTTTAGTTGACATACATTTCAAATAGAATTAGAATAGTATTACTCATTTTTTAAAGAGTAGTCATTTTATCATAACATTGTATAGTTGTAATAATTTATTTTGTAATAGTAACTAACTCTGGGATTAGATTTTTCTTTTTAAAATTTTGAAACTATATGAAATATGAGTTGTCATTCTTAAATAAAGATGTTAAATGGACTGAGCCAACTCAGGCATGAAACGACCTAGCACGGAAGACACTGCCCGTTAGCTCGTTAGGTACAATTATATATTTTTAATTGTATATATTAAGGAGTAAACATTTTAATTGTATACATTAATATATATTTAATAAGTATACACTAATTAGATAAATTAATTTTATGCATAATTAAATTATTGTATACATAACTTGTTTAAAGTTAAAAGTGCAAAATACTAAAATCAAAGAAATGGAAAAAAAAAAAATAGAAACGGGCTGGCCTGGGCCTCAACGTACCATTCCCATTGGTCCTGCTAGTTTGGGCATTTTGATTTTTGAAATTTTAACGCAATACGATACGATAGACACGACACGACACGACATGATATTTAAATGAATCAGGCGACTCAATCCGTTAGTACTAATGAGCCTCAAGTTAACAGATCGGGCATTATCGAGTCAACCTATTTGACATCTCTATTCTTAAATGGCACTATTTGATTAAGGTAATAAAAACTTAACTAATGAAATAATTTTATCCTACATTTAATTCTTAAATGATGCGCCAACGTATCATTGTACCACATCGATAATTTTATGATTTGATACATTATCAAAAATATAATATCACATGAAATAAAAATTTTAAAAAATATAATACTATAAATTTCTTGACTTTATTCCCTTACTAGAATTAGTACGGTAATATATATATATATAATGTATGTTTGTTTGTATTCATGTGTTTGTCATTTGTCTAGTCTTTTATTTATTTATTTATATATATATATATATACATAATTACATATATATATATATGTGGACATTACCTAATCTCTACTCATTGATAAGAATGGCACACGCAGTAGCTGTTGGGCTCCCAATAGGCCTCATTAAATAATTAATTTTTTATAATTCAAAAAATTCAAGTAATTATTTATTTCTTTTATTCATGATTTAAGTTTCTAAATTTCTTCAAACACACAAATATAAAGGACACAACTAATAAAAAAAAATAAGTCACGGAATAACTTCCTCTAATAATAGAATTGGACTGTCAAATGTCAATATCAAACATGCCAAATCTTAAATTATCTACCATATTAATTATTACTAATGGCAAATAAAAAATAATTATAAAATAGCTTAATTAATTATTAAAATTATTCAAGACATTACAAAGTGTATCTTCGATGGATACGTGTAAATACTACATTGCTCTTATTATCATTTACAAAAAAATTATATGTGCCATGTCATCAAAATAGACATGAAGCCAAAAATAAAAACAACTAGTTGTCATTCAGCTCAAATTGAAAACACATATGAATCTTACAAGAATTTAATATTGTTAAGAGGGACTTAAAAACTCATTAACTCATTTAGAGAAAGTTTCCGAAAACCTACTTAGCGTCTTTTGGTTGAATTGTATAAAAGTACTATCGAAGTTAAGCCCCTAATCAAAATAAATAGTTATATAAAAGTACTGTTTAAATTAAGTTATAAAATGTTTGAATAGATATATATTTCTTAAGTGATTTTGAAGTCAAGATTAGTATTTGAGTATTTCAATGAGTTGTTAATAATTTAAATAGTATAAAATGTTTTTCTTGCATTTAGATATTAGATTATATTTAGTTGTGTATTATGTTAACAAAATTATATTACCTATATAATTAATAAACATATATAATAATATGAATAAATAATTATATGTTTTAATATTAAATAAATATTATCTATATATACATACTATATTTAATATACATTATATTAAATGTATACTTACATTTTATTTTTATCTTTTTGATTGAATTTATCAATAAAACTTGAATTTTAAATAGTAATTTTTTTTATAAGACTTTAACAAATTTTCATACTGCCCAAATATATAAAAGAATAGGTGAAAAGAACGTGAAGCTAAAGGTTGATAAGATATATAAGGAACTGGACGGTATATATAACAAATATATATATATATATACACGTTTATATATCCACATTAAATATATTAAAAAGAAAGTAACTTAGCAATGGCGTGATAATATTTGCATCAAACAGCGGAGATTTTTCAATTTTAAAAATGAAGATCGGGGTCTAGATAATTAAAGACTTAAAGCGATAAAAAAATAATTCTAAATAAGATCTTTTTAAATATTAATATAATTTTTACTTTATTTTATATATATATTTACTTTTGTTATATAAAATTTAATTATTTTTGACAAAAAAAGGTATATATTAAATGAAACTTGAATAATAGAATTTTTACAAATTTTTTTTATTTAAATAGATAGTAATAAAATATAAATAAAACTTTATTTATAAAATTAAATTTTTTTTATAGAATTTTTATAAGACCTTTTAATAGTGTTAGATTTTTATTTAAATTAAATTTTTAATTTAATTATACTATAAATTCATAAAAATAAAATTAAAATTTTAAATTTCAAATTTCAAAAAATTAGAAAAACTTTATTAATAAGCACACTTTCGCACATATTGGATGAAATTGAAGGCTTTCTAAGTCAACAACCAATCAGATGTTGATAGAAGTAAAATGGGATTAAAACTTCAAAATTCCAAAAGGGAACAAGTATCAGATATTGGATGAGATTGAAGACTTTCTAGGTCAACACGCAATCAGATCTTGATCCATTTTCAAGAAAAACCGCGTAAAAACCGGTACTGATTAGCTTTCGAATGCCAACTGATCATCTCAAACCTAACCCGACCAATCAAAAGTTGTCACGTTTGCAATTTCTCTCCAATCCTACGTTCCTGCAGTGTCATTTCCTACAAGTATATATAGGAGTCTACCCTTGGTAGAAGAGGAGTCAAAACACAGCACCTAAAGAGGGAGAAGAGAGAGAAAGAGGGAGGCAACACCATGACTTCATCCTGTAAGCATCAAACCAACACCAATTTTCATCATTATTTATATTATATTTATATATATATATATAGATATATAGTTTGAAATTTGGCTTATAATCTGTCGTTTATTTGCTTTGATATTTTTTTACTTTGAAGCACCATGTTTGATTTCTATATATATAAAAATTCCAAGTTTCACTGAATGGACTTCCAAGGCATGTGCTGCTCATGCATTTGCATGGGTTTCTCTTAATTTAGTCATAGTTGGAATCCTAGGGAATTTCCCTTTTTGAAACATTAACCTTCCATATATTGATAGTATTATAGGTTATTTTGGTTTCCTCCTAACTGTTGATATTGTGTAAAAGCTAATTGCTACAATATGCTGGTAATGCACTTGGCAGGTGTTGTCTCTTTCACCATTCTGCTACTCCTTGTTGGGTGCTCTGCAAGGCCATTGTATCAGCTCCCTAGCAAAACGGACAATAAATATAAACACTCTCTTCAGACTTTTCGCCCATATAATGTTGCACATCGAGGTTCAAATGGAGAGTTTCCTGAAGAGACTGCTGCAGCCTACATGGTATAAGTGTACCATATGTATTTTTTAAATCTATATAAGCTGTCCCTATTCTGATCATACATCTAATTTGGAAAATTGTCCAATTCACCACGAGGGCAATAAGAAATTACTCTTACCAGATTCATCAGAGAGCCTTGCTTACTTGTAATGTTCCCTCGGTGGTAACATATGCATATAGTAATGTATAAGAATTACTCTTACCTGCTGTTCTTATTGGCACAAATTGCCAAGTTTTATAGTGATTGAAACATTCATTCAAAGGCTGGTAATTATTCCAAAAAAATAATATCAATTCTGCAACAAAACAAGTCATGTTAGTTTTTCTAGCGCTTTAAGTTCTACCATGTGTGCTTTATTTGAACATGTTGAATTATCTCTTTAGCTATCTATGAGCATGGAAAGCTATTGTTTTTGTAACAATTCAATGGCAAACTATTGAATTCCTTGCAGAGAGCTATTGAAGAGGGAGCAGACTTCATAGAAACAGATATTCTAGCGTCCAAAGATGGTCATCTTATATGCCACCATGATGTAACCCTTGATGATACGACTGATATAGCAGAACATAGTGAGTTTGCAAATCGTAAGACGACCTATGTGGTCCAAGGGGTCAACACAACTGGCTATTTCACTGGTATAGATTCTATGCGCCTCGGCTTCCTTACCTTATGCTTGAAATATAATAATCTCAGTCACTGAGTTACTGAAAATGACCATTTTTGCTACTTCTTGTCAACTACAAAATTCAATTTCTTGCATTAGCCCCTGGCAACTTGAAACTTGCCTCCTGTGTGTGTTTGGGTGTATTTAAAAATACTATTATCATTAGCATATAAAACCATTTTCTTCCTTCAAGTTTGTAATGTAATGATTTCACAAGGATTTAATATAACTGAATATATTAATGAATATTTTATAAATTGCATGCAGTTGATTTCACACTAGAAGAACTAAAATCATTGGGGGCGAAGCAGAGGTACCCATTCCGGGATCAACAATATAACGGTCAGTTCTCCTTTGGAATGTTCAAACTTGAATTTTTTTCTTTTCCCAAATTTTTTTCTTTTCGAGTGTCAATTATTTTCCACTGTCAATGAGATCATCTATAGTTTGTAAAGTCATGAAATATCATCATAGAAGAAATTTGAAATTGGAAAAGTGATTGTATAGTTTTGGGTAGGAATGAAAGGAAATCAATTAACAAAATGAACAATTTGTACCCAACGGCTGTTTGAAAGTCACCATAAGTGATTCAGGCCAGGTCCCACCTCATTTTATCATCTGGCTCACTGGAAAACCAACACTGAGTTAGATTGAAAAAAAAAAACCCATTTGCTAACTTATTTTGTATCCAGACTTGTCGCTAATTCCAACCCAAAGATTAATGGCTTACCGAACACAGGCCAACATACTTTTTATCAATCTTATCCTCAGATAATCTGATTTCAAGAGTTATCAATTTGTAGTTATGAAACTATTGTGGTGGTTACTGTTGACCAATTATTTTTTGTATTGCCATTTTATGTCTGTATAAAATTTCCATTCAGAAACACACATTAAAGCACATCATAGAAAGTATTGGTGGAACAAAACTAAAATCAACTTGTCAGCCTAGATAAGGAAATAATGTAAAAGAGAAAACACTCTGATGACAACATCCACGAAGCCTGACCTTTTCCATCCCACCCCATCCTTGAAGAACACTCATGGAGACAGAAATACCCCCTAACTAACTCCATTGTGAATGCTCTCAACTTAGGTTATGAATCTCTTTATTTGCTTCAGGTGTCTTGATTGTAATTCGCTTGATTCTTTCCATGCAGGATATTGTATATGTATGAGACTGGCCTTAGGTCCTTCAAATTGGGAACATTGAATGATTGTGCTGGTCCCTCGCACTTGTAGTGTTTTATTATTGATTTATTGTGGGTGTACAATTTTAAAATGCACTTTGGGGACTGAATCAAAGTCCATGTACTGGACTTTTATATGAAGAGAAGAGATACTGTAAATATGTAGTGTAGTTGCCCAAGTCAATATACATAGAATCATAAAAATCAAAGGAACCCAAGATGATCTTAACAGGATACTTTTTGTAACCATATCAGTTACCTCTGTCTGTGATTGTAAGAGCAATTTGTTCTATTTCAGAATAGTCTTATGATCTCTTTTTGATGAACTGTGCAGGAAAATTTTCTATCATTACTTTTGAAGAGTTCATTTCAATTGCTCTGGATGCACCCAGAGTTGTTGGAATATATCCAGAGATTAAAAATCCAGTATTCGTCAACCAACATGTGAGTAATTTTCTACCTGTTATGCTGCTGCAAAGAATGGATTGATAGGAGAAGTAGTCACTCTAACTTGATATTGATGGGAGTGAATAAATGACTACAATTTGTCGGAAACAAATTTCTTTTTTTCCTTTGTTCAAACTGCTACTTTCAACAGGTGAAATGGTCAGGTGGTCAGAGATTCGAGGACAAATTTGTGGAGACACTCAAGAAGTATGGATATAAAGGTTCGTATAAGTCAGAAGGCTGGTTGAAACAGCCTGCATTTATCCAGTCCTTCGCTCCAACATCACTTATTTACATATCGAACCTGACGGACCTGCCCAAAGTCTTCTTAATTGATGATGTGACTATATTTACTGAGGACACAAATCAGGTGTGTTGTATTTTGCTTTAGCCTCCTTGTAAACTACTATAATCAGTCATAAAAGATAAATAGAAATGTATCTGTTAGATACAAATGGTCTATGCATGGTGATAAACTTGCTGAAACATTGTGCCTACAAATGGTCTTTGAACACCTGTTTCCTATCATCGATTTTATTTTATTTTTTTAGGTCATCATAAATTGAACATGTCTTCTTTTGAACTTAAATTGTTTCATGAAGGACAGAGTTTTGTCATCTGATCTGTTAACTTTTCATGACTGAGTTACCACACTGGTCCCGTCTAATTGTTGTGAGCCATGTAAAATAATTACATAACTTCAATCTCATTCTGAGGATCGTACCTTAATCTGGTTAATGATACGGTTTGTGATCTGTCTCAGATAGCTGTCTTATGGATTGCAAGTACCTCTTCATTTTAAAATAGTTAATTTTTGTGTTGCTAAGAAAATAATATGGCTATTGAAATGTGCAGTCTTATTGGGAAATCACTTCAGATAGTTACTTCGACTTCATTAAGGACTATGTGGTGGGGATTGGACCCTGGAAGGATACATTGGTGGCTCCTCAAACTAATAATTATTTGCAAACACCTTCTGATCTTGTCGCAAGAGCACATGCCCGCAACCTAGAGGTGTGTATGCTTTCTGTCAGAAGTTTCTGTAGGACGGTCACTTGATTAGTTTCACTAATGTTTTTTTTTTTGTTAAGTATTTTATTATTGTGTCAATTACATACCAGGTTTGTGTTTGCTAATATAGAATCTCTCACACAACAGCCAACATTCTAAGAGTCCATCTGTTGGACAACATTCAGATTGCAAGAACTGAATAGACCAGTTCTTTTGTATTAAATCTGGTCATTCAGTTCTGTGCTATTCAAATAATGACAACAAACAGTATCACAGCATTGCTGTCTTTGCCAGTTTAGTGAGGCTAATAGAAACAGCACATCCATGGTCCCATTTGTCACATCCTAATGTTTTGCCACCACATATATTTTTTTTTTTTGCAAAAAAAAAAAGATAAAATTTGCAGGCCCTGGATGATCCTAACTCTTCACATAAGATTATTATTATTTTTTTGAAATAAGCATCAACCTGACATGAATATTCACATTTTGAAGTCCTAAAAGCTTTATTTATTGATGAAGTGCTCTGCTGCACAGTGTTCCCTCTCAAGAGCCATATGGAATATAAAAAACACACACAGTAATATGCATCAGTTTGTTTCCTTATAAATGTTTTTAGAAAATTTCTTTGACTTTTTTAATGGAAAAATAATTCACAGAGACACCAGAAATCACCATGGAATTTGTAAGAATTCAATACAGAATGATAATCATGATCAAAAAGTTGTTTAAAGAATTTGCTCTTCTTTTAGATTTGTTTGACTATGCTATTCCCGAGACTTTACATGCCATTTTAAGTCTGATATATGTTTGCTAAAATTTTCATCTGTCACGGTGATTTCATTCCAGGTGCATCCATACACTTTCCGAAATGAGAACTCATTCTTGCACCTCAACTTCAATCAAGACCCATACATCGAATATGATTACTGGATAAACAAGATAGGCATTGATGGACTCTTTACAGACTTTACAGGCAGCCTCCACAATTATCAGGAATGGACCTCCCCTCTCTCTCTCGGTGATGAAGATGAATCTAAACTGCTGCATAAGATTGCATCAATAATCTCAAAGTACATACGGAAATGAGATATTTCATTTGTGTTTATCATTATTTCCTAAATATCAGTTCTCAAATGTAGGTTCTATTAACAATAATTTCAGTGACTTGTTAATAAAAGGTAGTGATTTAAAAGTTTTCCTTTTCTCTGGTAAGGATATCTGAGAAATTAATTTTCAGAGAATTATTCCATAAGGTCATTTGACATATTTTTACATTTGCACCTGCATAATGGTCCTGACCAGGCACCTAACATCAAATCTCATTGACCAAAGCTTTAAGGGCCTGTTTGGAGTCCCTTGATTTTTAATTGACCTATTCACAATTTACAAGCATTTTAGTATAAAATCTTGCTGATGCTTTTGCATTTGTATTTTTTTAACCATTCATTATACAGCTTCATGCTTATAATAAAAATGATTTTTTTTTTTGGATGATTTTGATTGAAGTCATGTGCAGAACAATGGGTCAAGAATCCAAGGAAAGTTTTTATTTTTTGGCAGTTGTTTATTGGGACAGGAAAAACCCCTTAATATCAATGGGTGAGGGTTAAAATTTTGTCATACAATACATTCAAAAACACAGGGAAGTTTAAGGACACCTTTATCTTGAACAACTACAAAGCAGTGAGTTACCAAAAACCATGGTTGGACCATTGAAATGTAGGTCCAGCTTTTAGGTGTGCCAAATAAGGTCAGCATCATAGTAAAGGGGACCCATGGCTTGCTTTCTTGACGGACCCAAACCACCCATAAACCATTCAAAGAACCCCCATTAGAGAGCAACCCATTGTATGACTCAAATAGAACATCTATATATACAAAGATAACAAATTAATGGGTATTTAATTGTAGAATTTCTTCAGGTACTATCTCTAAAATGCAAAAACCAAATGTACTGATTGTCTACAAAAACTTACAAGCATTCGTATGACAAACCAATACATTCCCAATTAGCTTGATTCACCCTCGTGATAAAACAAAAAATTTGTATCTTCAAGACATGGAGGCATATTGCCTCGACTTCATGTTTCTCAGAATAGACTAAACCTAGCCACACTATTGAGAGACTTTCATCTTTGATATGTCTTCCAGCAATAACCTGGATTCAGCTGCAAAATCAACTGGAGCAACTGCTCTGATTGTTATCCTCTGCCTTTTCTCATTCATATATTCTTGTTGTGCAACACTAACTCGGAAAAGATGAGGAACCCATGTAACTTCTTTCAATTTCATTTGGAAGAAATTTCCTTCTCCCTCCTGAAAAAGATAAAATACCAGAATATAAGAAACTACTTTAGGGGATGCTTTCTTCAAGTATTGAATGATAACAAATTCTATATTTTCCTTTAAAGACAAGCAAGAAGGCCAACAGAGTTTGGAATCAATTTATTTGAGTCAATTGTTTACCTGGGATTTCAGCTTATCAAGCTCATCAGCAGAGCACCCAATTATTTTCTCTGCTTGTTCATTGAACACAGAGAGCCAAGCTTCACCACTTGCATCAGAAACTTTCACCACCATTATATATCTGAAATTAAGACAAAGATATAATAGATTTTAAGCATTTGTAGAACAGCTCTCGCAATTTACTGCAATAATCAAATGCTCAAGTTCCAAGTCCCAAACCTTAAACTGCACTCGTCATCATTCTTTTGGCATCCTTCACACCAATACCCTGATCCAATTGCTTCAGTAACTTTCTTGTTGCATGTCTTACAAGCACGATATGACATGGTTTGATCAGGCTTTATGAAGCTAACGTATGCCTTTATGCTGAAAAACACAGGCTGCAAAATAGAACCAAGTCATCAGTGAATCAATTCTAATCATGCTTCGACAATCTGCACCAGATTATGTTTTGTTTATGAAACTCTAGACGAACTGAAACAGAGTTGACAGTTTTCCTACATTTTAAGAACATATCAAAAATGTCTACCCCTAATTAAACCAGTTAAAAAACTTCAATGTTGAACAAAACTTCACTTGTTTGCCAACTTCAAATCTTTAACACTTTACAATGTCTCGTGCATACAAGAACCAGCATGAAAAGGGGCAAGAGGGAACTTTTATGATTTAAAATTTTCAATAAAAAGTATATGCTACATTACCTTGTCCTCGCCCAAGGATGGGTTACTGGTGATATGAGAAAGGGAGACTCGGTCAGAGTACATGGATCGCACTCCACCCTGGGATGTGGGGCTCATTCCAGAGCCAACAGAAGCCATTGAAGTCTCTTTCCCTTCAGAATCATACCTGTTCAAAAAATAACCATATTACTAGAAACAATTGACAAAAGAATTTAGAAATAAATAAATGACTTATTTAGTGGACAATGTCTTACCAGGATCTCAACTTGTTTGACTCGGGTATGTCTGGATTTACCACTACAATGCTTTTGCTCAGTGCTGACAAAGATACACCTGAAAACAAACAAACAAAAAGCACATTATGGAACAAGTTATTTACTTAAAAAATTAGCACCTGCTAAATATGCCTGGTGGCTTACCTTGGAAGTCTCCAACTCTTAGGGATTTAATTGCAACTATAGGAGATTTATCAGCAATATCTAGTAATTCTTGCCCTACATGGGTAGCAAGATCATTCCACAGAGACACGACAACAGTCTTCTTCCTGAAGATAATATTTCATTGCTTAAATACAACAAAGAAAATAGCAGAAAGGCAAAATATGTCATTAATATATATACTCACGTCTCATCTGCAATGGTTATGTCACGCTTTGGAACAGTCTCATTGTTAATTTTTCTTCGGATGCTCATCGTAGGAGATACATTTTGAACCACACCAATAACATCTACAATTTGTAGCAATTAAGAAATTAAATTGCAGAAGGAAAAGACAAACAAATTAAAGAGTTCATTCAAGGAGGATTCTTACCCACAAGCTCCTTTGCATTGACATACGGACCCAAGTGATCAATTGGGACAAAATTGAATTTTGTTTCAGGAATAAAAGTTGCTTCATTACTTGCTTCGTCCACCTCAGAATTTTCATTCAAAGTCATTTCATAATCATTTTGCACCATCTTGAACTGCTTGTTAGCAACCTTTAGAGTTCCCTTTGATATGTAATAAACCTTCCCCAATTGAAACTTTTCATAGAACTTCTTTGCGGCTTCATTAAACATTGTTGCTTGTATTTGCGTACCCTGCACCAAATGAATCAATTTACAACCTCAATTACTACATATACCACATCAAGAGCACCCAAAATACAACAGAAGTTTCTGGAAGTAACATGGTGTTTTCAGAAAATAATTTTTGCTTACATCTTCATCTGTTAACTCCACATTGAAAACACAGCCTTCTCCTCTAGCATTCTTATATGTACGCATATTTCCTTTGCTTGTAAGGCGGACCTTTATGGTCCAGTTTCCTTGGTAAGGATTTAAGGAAACAAGTGGATGAACTCTTCGTGTCATCGCCATTCGTGCCACAGGTGCCATGCTGATATTCAGAAAAAGATGCAACGTTAATTCAAGAAACCAGTTAGTTCTCATGCCCGTATATGAACAAGCAAGACAAGGCTTACCAAAATCATGTCAACAGAATTTTCATGAATTGTTTGAGGTATAGTGGGGAAGAGTGTGTGTGTGTGTGTGTGTGTGTATACACACACACACACATACATACATACATATACAGTATGACCAATGTAACAGATGGTTTTAATAATTTTCTGTCATTTCAGATAAGGGTAACTGAAAAATGATGAGAATACTTACTTCTCATTCTGTTCATATACTATCTGAGCAGCTGATTTAGCAACCAATTCTTGCTTCGGCTTCAAAATGATCCCAGGTCCTTCCCTTTTTACCTCACTTCTGATATCCATTTCTTGCTTTGGTTTCAATATAGTGTCAGTTTCTTTACTTCTCACCTCAGTCTTGATCTCTGCTTCAAGCGAAGGAGACACCACCTCACATTTTGTTACAATTAGATACCTACAAAGTTGAAAGGTACATTAGATTAATTTTAAAAACCTTCACAAAACTAGTGTCAAAGAATTGGATGTCAGTGATTCTCACTTCTCGTTCTTAGTTGGAATGTCATTGAGAGTGTAATCAAGGATGCAAATGAGACCCAAGTTCTGAATATTTCCTGAGATGACCTCAGACGACAAATTAGATTGTAGAATTGTTTTCACCTTCATTTTTCCATCACTAGCCGTAAACCTGCAAGCAATCAATTTTTTCAGCAAAGATCAATAATGGGGTAGCCTCAACTTGGGGCCTTAAACCACAATACTCATAGATCTTTAAGTACATTTTTAAATTCGAAACGTCCATTGGCAATTCCAATTCAAAGAAATTACAGTGGATGTGCATGTTAAGGTCATAAATTTTCACAAATGTTTGTGTGTGAGGGAGAGAGAGAGAGAGAGAGAGAGAGAGAGAGAGAGAGAGAGAGAGAGAGAGAGAGTATAATCAAAACCAGAGTTCATAAACCATGAATCAAACTAATAATGCTAGTCAAAAATTGTAAAATTGATA
Organism: Nyssa sinensis; assembly: GCA_008638375.1. Classification (NCBI taxonomy): domain Eukaryota; kingdom Viridiplantae; phylum Streptophyta; class Magnoliopsida; order Cornales; family Nyssaceae; genus Nyssa; species Nyssa sinensis. The sequence continues at coordinate 12,779,332 of CM018036.1, read as the reverse complement.
GATCAAAATAAGCATATTCAGTGGACGTTTGTGTTCAAAGAACATAACATGATACATGCATAACAAAGAAAACAAGTGGTCGGTTTGGTTGCTGAGAAAATGTAGGAAAATAATAGATAAAATAACCCAATTTACCCCAAGTGCAGCGATTTAGCCAAATTGAGTTTTTTTTTCCTCAAGTTTTGAACCCTAAAACAATGTAAGAGGAACGAATTCAAAAATCCTTTTTGTTTTCTTTTCTCAGAGACCAAACGAAAACACATGAAAAACAAAGGAAATTTTACAAAGCGATTAGAACACTTCTCTCAGCAGGTACCAAGACCAGGCTTTTCTCCAAGTTTTCGAGAGGGAAAGAACTCACATGTATCTATTTCCGGCAGGCTTTAGATCAACGACTTGGACCACGATTTCTGGAATCTCAGATGAACAATCCGGAGATGGGTTTGACAGTATGATTGAGATCGCATCTGATGTTACCGATTTCGCCATTCTTTCTATTTCTTCTCTTTCTCTAACACTAACAACGCCTATTAGCAGATATGAGAAAACAAGAAACAAAGAAGGCGGAGAGGATCTCTCTCTGTGTCTCTGAAGATCAGTGTGGAGAGAGAAGAAGCAGAGGCAGGGGGATATCTTGTATTTGTGGTTTTTGGCGCGAAACTATTTTGAAACCTCTTTCAACGCCGCGACTTTTCAGTAATCGTAACGTATCTTTTGAAAATTGTGGGCGTCAGCTCCTTCGCGGCAATTTTTAAAACTAAGTCACTGTTTGGGTAAAAGTATGGATGAGAAATGCCAAATTCATTCCAAAGTTTACTTGGTAATTTGGCATTTTAAAATTTGACATTTTTACAAATAAAAACTTCATCTGAAATGCCAAATTTATTAAAGCATCTTCAAGTCATAATTTTTAAATTTATCTTTATTTTAATATTTTCTTTAATTTTAAAGATGTTTGGATCCCACATTTTTGTTCTAACAAGATTAAAATATTGGTTGGAAATGCTTTAAGTCTTACTTATTTTAATAAGCTCTACCTATTTTAATAATTATTTATGAAAAAAAATATTGGTTGGAAATGCTTTAAAATAGTGGTACTGTTACAACTTTCAAATTTGGTTCTAAAGCACAATTTTTTATAATTATCTTTTTAAATTTCCCATCTAGGGTTCATTTGATACAAATTTTGCATTCCTCTTTTATACTTGTGTTTATAAAATTTAGTAAACAAATTGGATTAAGTTTGCATTTGGGTAAAGTTGCCGAAAACACTTACGAAGGTGACCTTGTGGGTTTTGATTTGCGATTAGAATTTCTCTAGTCTTTTTCTTTGATTTATTTGAGATATGATTTTTGGTTGTCACTCATGCTTTTGGTTGCTTATGGAGTTTCATTGGTTGATTTGTGAAGGTTGATTTACTCAATCATTTGGTGGCCTGTGGAGTTTCATTGGTTGATTTGTGGAGGTTGATTTGCTCAATCATTCGCAACAATGTTTGACAAGTGACATAACATATAGTTCTTAGTGAAGAGTTTTTATTGATCTGTTTTGTTAATGGAAAATTTGGGTTTTCAACTTTCATTTCCAGTAGGTTTAGGAGCAAAAAAGCATATTATGGTCATGGAGCTTGTTGTGGTGATGTATTTCTCTAGCTACAAATCAAAGCTAGCAGTAAGTTAAATGAATGATATCTTTCATCATGCTTCAAGAGAATGTGTGTGGCATTATAAGAATATTTCCACATTGATTTGATTTTTCTCAGCTTATGTACATGTTACCATGCAATCTCTATACCAAATTCACTTGGACAGGATCAATGAAGAGGACGTATTGGAAGGCTTACAACCTCACCCAAATTTGAAAGGCTTAAAATCTGAGACCTTTCAAGGTACCATGAAGATGGCTATAAGTTGTTGGACAGTCAGCAGTGGAGAAAAATCACATTTTTTAAAAAAAATATGATAATGAAATACATGGAACCAGATTGTTCAATGCTTGGCAGTGGGTAAAATTAAGAATTTTTCTTTTTTTTTTTTTTGACATAATTCTCACACGCACATTTTTTTTACAGATAATCCTTTTTGTTGCTATATATTTTTTTAGTTGTGAATTCTTTTCTTTATCTAAGTTTTTTGTTTTATCAATGTTTGAGTATTACCGCTTTCCTAAGGAACAAAAGTTGTTTGATGCACTATTAAAAACATTTGCAATACTTTTTTTCATTTAAGAAATTTCTCTGTTCCGGGATAGAGACATTTCTATATTATGGGACAAAAAATATTCTGTCTTAATTATGTGGACAGAGAATTTTTGACAAAACATGAGTTTTTTTAACAGAATTTCTTATACAATATGGATCTTGTTTGATAAATCTCAATTTTTAAAGTCCAAATATATAATTTTAATAAAAAACGGACTTATATATTACAAGTTATTTAATTTTGAAATTTATAAAAAGTTAGGTGATGAAGTGACAGGAGAGCAAGGCCCTAGTTGATATTCCGTATTTTTTGAATTTTTACACTAAACAGATATTTTTGTCAAAAAAAAAAATTTAAAGATTTTTTAGATTAAAACTTTTAGTGTTAGACTTTGTGTTAATTAAACACTTTACAAGGAACCTATTACCTAATCCCCTAGCACCAATTTGCAAAGAGTAATAATGTTTTGTATCTATTATTTCACTCAAATATACACTACCAAATTTACTGTCTATGGTGTGTATATATATGCATAAAATAATATGATATATAATATTAATAATTAATAATTTTATAGAAATAAAAATTTTAAATTCAAAGATAATAAGTTCATATAATATATGAGATAATGAAAACACCCCCAATAAACTGTGGTGTAAATCTTCCACAAGTATTTCACATGTTTTATATGAGCTAAATTTCACCTATATAATCTAACTATATTTGAAAATAGCCATTATCATAGAATATGAGATCTTAATAATATCATCTCTCACTCACAAATGGCTCATCTTCATTACCAACACGAAAGAAAAAGTCTCCTAATTATTCAAACATGAAATAATGACTTTCTTCTTATTTCTCCTTAAATATTCGAATAAGGTGAAGATGATCACTTTTTATTTTCTCTTCTATTTAATTTTAAGTTATCCTCTTTCTCCCTTGTCTAAAAAACTTCTAGAGCAAATGGATGTAGTGTCAAACCCAATTGAAATTTTAAATTTGGAACACATTGTTCTTCCACCAGAAGTTAACCAGATAACTCCTCAGGAAGAGTCCATCTCAAAGCACGATACTGAACGCCCAAATATTGAAGCAAAATCAAATACTATAGTCTATTATAACAATACCAGTTTGAATAAGTCATAAGTTTGTTTGTAACAACTCAATGTCATCAGGCTTATTTTTTAATCTTTTCTGTTTCACATTCGTAATCTTTTCTGTTTGTAAAACTGCTATATATACTTAATGAAAATCATCTATCGGGTATCCAATTGGAATCAGTTCATTCATAATTTTGATTCCAGGAAAAGTAATGGTGCCATTGTTATTTGTCAATTTTCAAGGACACGAGTTATGCCCAATACAAAAGAAGTATTTATTGTTCCACCATGACCATCCTCGAATAAAACTACTTATTCTTTTTTCGTGTAGTCCTCCAATTATGGTATATTCCTCAATTAACCTTTCAAGTGAAGCCAAGTCTTGGAACAAAAGGGATATGAACATTTCATCTTAAATTGTTTTTTGGGATACTCATTCTTTCATCCATATGTAGATCAACTCTAAGAAGATTATAGTAAAAAAATGCTTTTGTTAATTAACAATACTATGCATAAGATGCAACTGTGCAATCTCAAGTGTTAATGTATTTCACGCACAACACATCATTTGTGAAATACATAGAATATAAAGATTGCATAATTACACTCATTGTGACTCTACATAACATTACTCTTGTTGTATTGTAATAATAAGTCATTTAAATAATGCAATAGCCAGTTAATCATAACTACATTGTTGGTACTACTTGATGATGGATAATCCTTAGCTATAAATGATTAAAACTCATCCAACAATGGATTTCACAATACACCAACCTTGTTGCAAATAATTTCCTTAAAGTTTATGACATGTATGTTATACTTGATGATAGTGTGATTGCATTAAAAAAAAAACTATGAATTTTTGTTGCTAACTAATGGTTAAAAGAATGCAATTAACTTGGGATCTAATAAATGGGAGAGCCATTTTTATGAGCCAAAATGCCGATTTAGTTCTTTAAATAGTGTTTTGGCTACTCAAATATGTCCCTCCACTATACATGCACTCCAAATGTCACACCTTAACTATTGGAGATAGACCGTTACATGTCTTGGTGGCACCTTGCAATAAGACATGACACTTTGGTGGCTAGTAACATTATTTTGAGTGTCTAGCATATTTCGAGCAAAGTTATGGTTATTCCTGTTAGAGTAGTGATTTTTGGTTCAACGTATATAGGGAAGGGCTAGGTCCCTACTGCATAATTGGCATGGTTAGAAATCTAGAGATTATATCTCCTTTTGTCTGCTTGGGGATTGTTAGTTTAACATATATAAATAGGGTTCGTCCCTTTCATACCTTAAGGCTTGATGAAGGCATGTCAAAGGCTAGCATGGGCAGCATGGCTTGCACAACCCCGAGGTCCTGTTAGTGTGGCATAATCGCTGCTATCTCAAATGGGGTAGTTCATGAGGTTATTCTATGGTTAGACTTGTGGGCTTGACTTAGATGGACCTTTGATGCTCAAAATGGACTAATGTTTTTATAGCACGGGAATGGCATAGGTGTAACCCTAGAGTAGAGTTGGCCAAGCAATGGGCAAGTCTGTGTGCACTAGATTTGGTTCAATTAATGGGCTTAGACAAGGCAAGGCTAAGAACGTGATTATGAGATGTGGCTCAAACATATGGCAACGATTAGAGGTGTCATGGCTAAGACATCCTTCAAGTTCATGGAAAATGTTTGTCGGTTTCAAACATTGCTAACTAAGATTGTTATATTGGTTGACACAGACTGATCTGTTGCATAACTTATCACATGGCAGTTTGTGGGATTAATTGCCATGTTTCTAGTGACATGTGCCAAAACTGTTGTGATCATGGGGCGCAATGCATATCATTATTACAATTAAGAAGGGAAACTACAAGGATGCATGATAGTGGTTGAAGCAATGCAGGTGGCTTGGACAACTGTTGTGCACAAATGGCAGCAAGATAGAAGGCTTTTGTAACTAGTAGCACATAGGTGGTGCAAAGAGAAGAGAGTGATATAACTGCTTAGCTAGGTGGCAAGCAAAGTGTCACACATAACTACTCTAGGAACGGGTGGTTTAGCCAAGGGAGTTGTGTGTTGCAACTGTTGTGTGTGTGTGTGTGTGTGTATATATATATATATATAATGTATGTGTGTGTCTGTAATGCCAGTGTTTGGCAGAGTGACAATGATGCAGATTGCTGCAAAGTGCAGAGTACAATATGAGTTTGTAAGCATAGCTCATAGTGCTTTTGTAAGCTTATTGGCTATAGAATTAGGGGTGTCAATTGTTTTGTGTCATGTTCGTGTCATGTCCATTCGAGATATAGGTATTCGATTATATGAGTCAATCTGAATACGATACAATTAATTAATCGTGTCAAAATTCTCAATTCTAATACGACATGTTTATTGCACGTGTAACACGACATGACTCGTGTAACTCGTTTAATAAATGGATCGCGTTAACACGACACGACTCATTTAACCCATTTAATAAATAGATCGTGTTAAAATTGACACGATTAGCACATAATATGTTTTGACACATTTAACACGTATAACTTATTTAATAAATACACTTGTTGAGTTATTCTCCTTCTTTTAATGTATTTTTTTTATAGTTTCATTAAATTGAAATAGAGATTTAGTATTAAAAAAAGATTAATACTTATAATATTAAAATTTTTCTATACTTATAAAAAAAAATATTAATTATTACATATATTATTACTTATAATACAAAACATTTTCAATTATTTATATTCATTCGTGTTAATCGTGTCAACCTGTTTATAATCTAAACTCATTTGAACTCAACCCAAACCCGGTAATTATGTGTCGTGTTATCATTTCATGTCATAAATTGACATCCCTATGCAGAATGTTCCTTCGTATTCAAAAATAGAGTTCGAATATAAGGTTTAGGAAGAGTTTTCCAGTAATTTGTGTGCCTTGTTTGTGGTTTTTGAGTGGCTGGTTGCAAAGGCAGTGCCATCACAAGCAAACTTCAGTTTTCTGTCTCATGAAAACTACCTCGTGACACCAATCATGGTAGCGAAAATGAGTATCCATTTTTTTATATTTTAATCTATTTTGAATTTTAAAAATGTAAACAATGTGATATTATTCAACAATTAAATTTTAACTGTCAAAATTCAACCATTGAAATTAAAAATAAAAATTTAAAACTCAATTGCAAGAATTCAAAATTAAAATTCTAACTGCCAAAATTCAACTGCCTAAATTGAAAATTAAATTGCTGAGATTCAAAATTCATGATAAAGGGCTTCTGTAACTACTAGCACATTTGTAGCTGCAAAGACAAGTGAGTGACATAACTACTTAGCCAAGTGGCAAGCAGAGTGTCACACATAACTACTCTAGGGACAGGTGGTTTAGCCAAAGGAGTTCTGTGTTGTAACTGGTGTAATATATGTGTGTGTATATATATATATATATATATATATATATGTGCATGGCCAGTGTTTGGCAAAGTGAGAAAGATGGAGATTACTGCAAAGTGCAAGGTGCAATGTGAGTTTTTAAGCATAGTTCCCAGTGCTTTTGTAAACTTCAGTGGCTACGGAGTGTTCCTTTGTATTCAAAAAGAGTGTTTGAATATAAGGTTTGGGAAGAATTTTTCTAATAATTTGTGTGCCTTGTTTGTGATTTTTGAGTGGCTAGTTGCAAAGGCAACGCCATCACGAGCAAGCTTTAGTTTTCGGTCGTAGGAAAACTACCCCATGACACCAATCATGGTAGTCAAAATTAGTATCAATTTTTTATATTTTAATGTATTTTGAATTTTAAAAATGTAAACAATGTGATTTTATTTAACGACTAAATTTTAATGGTCAAAATTCAACTGTTGAAATTAAAAATAAAAATTTATAATTCAATTGCACGAATTCAAAATTAAAAATCTAACCGCCAAACTCAAAATTAAAAAATCATAATTCAAAACTCTCAACTGCTTAAATTCAAAATTAAACTGTTGAAATTCAAAATTCAACTTCTAAAAAAATTCAAAATTAAAAAATAAACCATTAAAATTCAAAATAAATCTTCAACCACCAAAATTCATCTATAAATATGTCGAGTTTCTCTCACATTTTAATTCATTCATACTTCATTTTCTAACAAACTGAACACAAATTTATCTCTAAATAACATAATATGGATCATTATCCTAACATTTTATGATATATTTTTTATGTTGAGAGAGACATCGATGACAACTTGGAAATGCTCTTCGTTACAACCAAGAGAGAATAAGAGGGTATCGAAGACAAATAATCAAGCATTGTGGTCCTATCGCAGGTCACAAGATAATTTGTTGTGGTTCTACTCCAGATTGATGATGAAGTAAACGTTGTAAGACACGTAACTTTCTTTTGGCCCTTTTAGAACTTATGAAGCATGAGACATGAACTTGAAGTTTGAGATATTGTTTCGTGATGAATGAAAGTAACATTAAATGTTGAATAAATGCTAGTCTATGATATGAATGTTGAATGGAATGAAATTTGGCATCTAAAGTACTAGGAAAATAAGCTGAATTGAGAAAAAGAGCCAAAACAGGGTAAAATTTTGATGCATGTCAGAGCAAGGGCCAGAAGACCTATCAGCACCCCGTGAGTGCTGATCGGCACTGGAAGGTGGGAAACCCCCCTCTCAGTGTGCCAATCGGCACTGAGGGGTAGGCCTAACCACCTCTTCTTTCGTTTGGTCAATTTGGCTTCCAGACTGATTTTTCGCCACCCGATTTACCTCCAATGGACTATTTAACTTAAATAAGGGTAAAAAAAATATGTTTTAAATTTAATTATATTGCTTTAGAGTGGCTTGAAAATGGGGTCACTTACCTGCTCAATTGCTAGCAATGGGAGAACAACATGGATTTCTTGGTATGTTGGAGAGTATTGATTGTAGGGATGTAACTATAGCGAGCTGGGCCGAGTTCGGGTTAAGGCATGTCTAATCTCAGCCTGAGTTTTGAGACAGTCAGCCCACAGCCGACCTTAAACTCGAGCAATTTAATCTAGGCCGTCTTGTATTAAAATTTATTAGTCTCGTGTTTAACCCGAGCTTGGTAGTATTCCAATAGTGAAACCAATTTGCAAACTCAAATTTGTATAATTGATTACCTCAGTTTTTCATCAATTTCATCAGAAATCATGCTATACAAATAAACAATATTAAATCATAGTTTCATCACATATCAAATTACTAACTGAAAAATAACTCACAAAAAACACAAAAACTTAGAAACCAAACAAATAAACAATCACAAATTAAAAGATAAAAAAAAAAAATCACATATAGAAAATATTTACAGTATCATATACCTTTAGGTGATTAAATCTCAATTTCTTAATATGCAAATAAAATCAAATACCAAAGTCGTGAACATCAGAATCAAAAGCCAAACTTTGTATGCTTTGGCTTTATGAAATCCTCAATTTTTTACAGAAAGGTTTGTGACTTTGTCTTCATCCTTGGAAATTGAAGGAGGCTAATAAGGGTTTTAGGAGAGATCAAACCATTTAGATGTATCTATTGCCATAGGGTTTGATGGATGATGAGAGCATCTCTAGCAGTGACTCAAAAGTAGACTCAAATTCAAATTTGAGTCAAAATGCTCAAAAACTCATCTCCAGCAGTAACTCAAAACACGTACCAAATTTGCTGAAACTCAAACACAAACTCAAATCTACACGTTACTGTTCATTGACTCAAAACTCAACTATCACTAAAATTTCTGTTGGAACGTCCCACATTGCCCATTTATGGCCCCTCTGTACGGTCTATAAGACTTTAGTTCCCTATCTCTTTAATACCTGGGTTTTAACAAGTTGAATAGGCTAGGCCTTACACGTGGTATCAGAGCCAGATTGGGCTAGTCTTCTGGCGTGCCGAGTGTCCGGCTGCTATGGTCTAGGAGGTGTGTTAGAATTTCCCACATTACCCATAGTCTTCCGACGTGCAGAGTGTCCGGCCCCTTTGGTCTAGGAAGTATGTTAGAATATCCCACAGTGCCCATTTATGGCTCTTCTGTTTGGTCTATAAGGCTTTAATCCGATGTGCCGAGTGTCCGGCTTCTGTGGTCTAGGGGTCAGGCGTGCCGACTTTAATCTAGTGTGTCGAGTATCTGGCTGCTGTGATCTAGGGGTCTGGCGTGCCAAGTGTTCGACTGCTGTGGTCTAGGGGGTGTGTTGAAATGTCCCACATCGCCCATAGTCTTCCGGCGTGCGGAGTGTCCGGCCCCTTTGGTCTAGGAAATATGTTAGAATATCCCACAGTGCCCATTTATGGCCCCTTTGTGTGGTCTATAAGGATTTAATCCAGTGTGCCGAGTGTTTGGCTACTGTGGTCTAGGGGTCCGGCGTGCCGGCTTTAATCCGGTGTGCCGAGTGTTTGGCTGCTGTGGTCTAGGGGTCCTGCGTGCTGAGTGTTTGGCTGCTGTGGTCTAGGGGTCCGGCGTGCCGAGTGTCCAGCCCCTATGGTTTAAGGGTGTGTTGGAATGTCCCACATTGCCCATTTATGGTTCTCTGTGCGGTCTATAAAGCTTTAGTTCCCATCTTCTTCTTCTTAGCACTTGAATTTTAAAGAGTTGAATGGGTCGGGCCTTACAAGAACTTCCATTGAAAACTCTTTAACACATGGAAAAGGAAAAGAAAAGAAATGGAAAAAGAAAGGGTACCTTGGTTGGAAGAAACCGCAACCTCCAACCGTGTGCCGGTAGTTTCCTTGGACAATGGTCATCTCTAATCTTCGAAAGGGAAGGAGCTAGTGATGAAGTGGTGATCGGTGGAAGAATTCGGCGACATAACAAGCATCGATCACCTCAGAGAAGGGCTTTTTCAGTCGTGATCTACTTACAGTTGACAGAGAATGAGCTTGTGAGGCACCGACCGGTGGAAGATTCTGACATCATTACCGGTGTCGATCTTCAATCCGTCGGGATCTCCTCTATACCATCGATTGATTGTGAGAAGAAAGACCACTGAATTTGGCGTAGAGAAAGTGGCATGAATCCTTTTGGAAAAGAAAAGAATTGAATGATATTTGTACCTAAAAAGAGAAAACACATCTTAACCATAGGATTCATGTACCTAAAACTCATATCAACCATTAGATTTCAGCCTTCCATCATTTCATATCTATTGTATTCTCAATCAATTTTCTTAATAAAAATTCATTCCAATCAGATTCTATTTAATTGCTAATAGTAAGATAGAGTAGGCAAAATAGTCATGACAGAAAAGTAAAAAATTGACAGACAGTAATGAAAAATCTGATACAAAACTGTAAAAAATATTACCTATAAATATCAGTAAGTTTCACATTGTTTTAACCTTCTGGGATCTCCATTTCTAAAAGAAAAACAAAGTTCTTCACTCTCAAATTTTTTATTCTAGAAGATGAATAATTATACAATCTCCCCAAGTTCAAAAGAAACTCATAGAATTAAAATTATTTCTGAAGAGAATATTCAAGCTTGTGTTTGTGACAAATCTTTTACTATCATGAAAGATAAGGCAATTTGTAAATCTTATTTAGTCGTCTCCCAAGATCCAATTACAAGTTATAACCAAACATTGGAGTTGTTCTGGAAACATGTTCTGACTTATTTTTGTCACAACCAAATGTTTAACAGAATAGAACCACCACTTCATTGAATCACCGATGGAAAAATATTCGAAAGGCGGTGAACAAATTTGCTAGATTTTATGAACAAGTACAAAATAGGAAAGCAAGTGGAACAAGAGAAGAGGATAAGGTATTTGTTTTTGGAAATTTTTTTAAATATGATTTCGAATTATAAGTTTAAGTACTATTTTTTATTTTTAGATTTCTGAGGCAAAACACATGTATTATGTTATTCAAAATAAATATTTTACTTTGGATACATGTAGGGAAATACTACGAAATAGTTGCAATTGGGATGAAATTATGACGCAAAGCAGTAAATCGAAAGCTCAAAGTTCTTCATTTCTAAGTCCCTCAAGTCCTTCTTCTCCAATTTCCCTTGACTCTGATATTGACTTGATACAATTTTCTGGAACAGAGAAATCAAAGCGCCCAATTGGTACCAAGGCCAAAAAGAAAAATGGCAAAAGAATAAAGATGTTAATGAAGCTAGGTATACTGGTTTGGAGTTCTCTCGAAATAATATTGTTCAACTGTTGACAAGTCTATCCTCTCGAAATATTGAAAAAGATGAACAAATAACTGCAGATCGACAACAAATTGTGGATTGACAAAAACAAATTACGGATTGACAACAAAAGGCTAAAACTAGGGTGTCATAGTTACGGATTTTGGCAGAGATGAATGAAAGAGAACAAAGAAATGAAGATCATAAAATCATGACAATGGATATGAGTAATTTAACTCCCATGCAGAGGTCTTATTATGAAAAACTTCAAAGACAGATCTTTGCTCGAACCCATGATAAATTGTTTTAATTTATAGTGTAATGTTTTAATTTTCAGTGCAATATTTTAGTTTTCTTATTTTCAATGTAATGTTTAATTTTAAGTTTAATGTTGTTATTTTCAATGTAATGTTCTTATTTTCAATATTATGATTGGTTTGTATTTTATGTAAATTTAATTTAATAAATTCTAAAAGGTTTTAGATTAATGAAGAACGAGTTACAACTAAAAAAAGACATTAGATTTTAACCTTCATACTAAAAGATAATAACTCATACAATTTGCTACATCTTTTCATGATGTTTCCACAGATGTTCAATTAAGTCATTTCGAAGCCTGTGATGAATATGCTTATCTCTTATTTGTTGATGACGAGAAAAAAATGATTCAAAGTCATTATTGTGATCCCACGAAATAACTGTAGTTATAGCTTGCACCTTACTCCATTCTTATAACCTTCGTGCATGTGGTCACATTGGGAGGGTCTGGATCCACCAGATGGGAGCTATCGCATCAACACTTCATCAATGCCTCAAATTATTCCATCAGGGAAAAGTGGTCACAAATAAGGGATGTCAACTATTTGCCTAGGAATGTCATGCAATAGCATTAAAGGAAAAGACTCCCAATGTAGATTTATATATTTTCAAACTGTCATATTCTGAACAATTTAAGAATTGATTTTCATACACACGAGCCCAATCGCAAATAAATTTCGCAATAAGATTCACAAATGATGAAAATGACTCCCGAATGGAGCTAGGCTTACATAAATGCAATTATACATTGAGTTACATGATCATTTAGTTACAAACACTACACATTTAATTTACCTAACCTTATATGATCATTTAGTTTTTCTTTGGGTTTAAACTTATTTCGCTCAAATTTCTATATTTTCCAACAATGCTCATATTGAAATGGTCTGCCATTCAATGAAGCATACAACTTCCTTTCTTCAATGAGCAGAAAAAATAGAAAATCAAATTAATTACTATATACAAAAAATAATTGAATGAAGTAATTATCTTGAAAAAAAAAATAACACCCTTCCATTCTCGATTTGTCCACTTTGTCGCCTTCCTTCAATCTGACTATAAAACCTAACAAATTTAGCACATGTGGCATTAATATCAATCCAATAATTTTTTAGAGAAGTTTGAGTACAATCTACTTAAGTTACTCCGTTATCTACAAAGTAAACTACTATTTTCCTCCAAAAAGAACCATATTGTTATTCACTCCCGATGATCACATCTTTACTTACATTAAGTCGTGTGGATACAAGGAGAATATCTTCTTCTCGAGAGAAGTTTCGAGTCCTCTATACTTTCTTTTTTTCTTTTTTCTTTTTATATAGAATCGGTTTCAATAACATTTTCAGATAATACATAAGACTGATCATATATGTCATCTCCTATTAGCCATCATATTGTGAATGTATCTACACACATAAAAAGTAAACATATAATTTATAAAAAAAATTAGAAAATAGCTATAATTAACAATTTAAATTTTACATGATAATTAAATATTTAAGAACTATAAAAAGAATAGAGAATATTTATAATTAAAAAATTTAAATTCACATGATAATAAAATGTAGAGATAGGAAATAAGGCCGAAAGAAAACAAATAAACGGCCCAAACAAGATTAGGCCGAGAGGTCATAAGGATGAAGTATAAGTAAAGATACCACCAAAATAATCTAAACTTGTATACATATGTTGACACAACCTTGGAGATAAAGAGATGGAAGCCTCCAAGTCTATTCTTACGGGACAATCTAGGTTATGTGGATTAGTGGATGAGGGTGAAAGAACTGTCAAGAGTGGACTGAACTATAGAATGGGTACACTCTAGCCTCTCTGAAATTTATGAGAATCTTCCATTAAGTTCTATAAGCTTCCATCATTTTCTACTAAAGTACACATGGAATGTTAAGTGTAATGGACGGAGAAACCGTTAGAATTTTCTCCTATAAATAGCTATTCCACCAATAGATATGGATGATGATAAAAAAAGAAGGAAGAAAAGGACTGACCATGGTGCTTCCCCATTGATTCTCTGATCCAGATTACTTCACCCTCTGACCTAGCCATATTATCTTGATATTCTCATATGTTATTCTAAGCGTAATTACCACTTCCGTACAAATCCTATCTAATTTCGACATTCACTTTCAACATTTGGCAACTCCACTAGGGAGTGGAATTCGTGAAGGATGGCGCCTATTTTGCGTAGTAGCTTACAGATCGGGGAAGCTTCACAAAACCAACCTGAGGGACCTAATCCTTTTCACACCCTGAACCAACCCTTGAATGACCAAAATCCACAAGTAGTTCAACCTGTTGTTCTAAACTCAAATGTTTTGGAGAATTTGGCAGCCACCCTAACACAAATGCAAAATACCCAAGTTCAATTACAACGCACCCAACAACTTATCCTTGATGCCTTCCTTCACCAACCATAAAATTCCATACCACAACCTTCTCCTAGTTTTGAACCGCACAACTCAACCCAACGGACCATGAACACCACCAATCCTTCTCCACTAGAAAGAGGACCCTCTACTGCTAAAGTAGCCTCAAACCAGAACCCCGTGAACCAAAATACACCCATCATGCCTTCAAACAATCCCACAATCCTCACTATAGACGATGTCCATAAACATGTCCAAGCAATACTTCAACAAGAGAAACAGAAGTTCCCTGACATGACATTTACCACTCCTTATCCCAAGGAGATTGCCTTACTGTCTTACCTTGAAGGGTATACTACCCCACGTTTCGTGCGTTTTGATGGAAAAATGGGAAGTTCTTACGAACATGTACATTGCTTCATCGAAAACTTGAACACTCATGCATCAGATCAAAACATTTGCCTCTGGGAGTTTTCAAAATCCTTGACTGATAGGGCTTACACGTGGTATAGGAAGCTCCCTGAGGGATCAATTCGTAATTGGGAAGACTTGGTACAAAAGTTTCATACCAAATTTTTCCACGTCGAGGAAAAAGTCACGAAGATCTCTTTGGCTAAAGTCACACAGAAACCACAAGAGATACTCATTAGTTACGTGAAGCGTTTTCGGGATTACTCATTGGATTGTTATGAGCCTATCACTGAAGAAGATTTGGTCAAGTTGTGTATTGGTGGCATGGCTAAGGAATATCGAGTCCATCTTGTAACTGCTGAGATTGAGAGTTTCTCCAAATTGATGGACAAAGTATCAAAGATATCTGAAGTTATGGGTGAAGCAAGGCAGGCTTCCGTGATCACAATAACACCAAGATCTTATAGACGTGAACAATTAGCGGTAGTAGTAGAGGAAGAGGAAATGGCGGCAGCTTAAATGACAACTAAGCGTCCTCAATCTGCACCACCACCAGAATTCCCATGTGAACTACGAGAAGTTAGGGCCGTTCTCAAAAAATGGATTGAAGATAAAGCAATCCAACTGCCTACACCTAGTAGGCCGCCTTCAAAACATGACAAAGAGTGCCCTAATTACTATCTCTTTCACCAAGCTGTCCGACATCCATTAAAAGATTGTTGGGCAGTTTGTTATATATTCAAGGAACGGTTGGATTCCAAGAAATTAAGGCTGGCTCCCCCTGAAGTGGAAGAAAATCCACTCCCCCAACACCAAGAGAAAGGAAAAGAAGTAACTATGGTGTCTTCCTATGATAGTGCCGAAGAAGTAGCTATGATCGAAGCTCTCAATACCGACCCCCACGCAGTTAACCTTGTAGATCCCCATGATGATCATATGGAAAGTTTGAGCAAAACACCAAAGTTTGCGTGTTTTTTTGACCAATTGGGAATAGGCCCCGACGCAAGGAAGCAAATAGTAAATGCGATTCTCAAGATTACTATAGAAAATGGTGAGAAGTGCACTTCGAAAACAAGCTCACTACGTCGAACTCTCAAGAATGCGTGCACTGCGATAACCTTTGATGATGGTAATAGGATGATACAATACCCACATAACAGGCCACTTTACGTACCAGTGACCATCAATGGTACTCATTTTAAAAGGGAATTTTTGGATGGGGGAGCTTACATAAACATTTTGCCATTATCAGTATTTAAAGACGCAGGGTTTGAAGAAAGTGACCTGGTCCTAGATACCATCACCATGACAAGGTTTGGCTCACAAAAGCAACAAAGTGTCGGCTACATATATAAATGCGGACTTGAAAGTTGGTCTGATTTCTTGCCATACCAAATTCCATGTAATCCAGGCCATAACAACCTATCATGCCCTCTTGGGGCGAGTTTGGATGCATCATTTCACCCTAATCCCATATACTTTCCACCAATGTGCCAAGGGTATCCTCAATAATAAACTCATCACCATTATGGCGTTGTCTTATCCTTTTTTACAATCGGAGGCTCATTATGCTGATGCAGTGTTTTACACTGAATACGCTGAAGATGAGGCCACAGTCTCTGTAACGTATTCCACCCCAATCCCACGATGGGAAGATGCCAAAAATGGGAGTTCTTCTGAACCTACCCCAAAAAATAAGAACAAAAAAACAAATAAAGGCTCCCCCGATGGTGAAAAGGATAAAAAATGACGACAGAATAATCACTTATTGCTTATGACGGTGTTCGGGGTCAAATCCATCCAAAGATATTGACCCCCAATCCAATAGAGAATGTTGTGTATTAGAACAAGTGAAAATCATACAAGAACCAGAAGAAGCATCAGAGTGCCTCCAAGATGGCCCTCGCTCCCAGAAGCAAGAACTTAAGCAAATTGATCTCAGGGATAGTAAAAGTTTTTCACGGCCTACATATGTAGCTAAGGACCTTCCAGATAATATCAAGGGCGAGCTTATCTCTTTGTTAAAAGAATTTTGTGATGTTTTCGCTTGGACTTACTCTGAAATGCCGGGAATTGCTTCGAAGGTCACGACCCACAAGTTGAATGTCTCACTTGTTGCCGCACCAGTTAAGCAGCCACCACGAGTATTTCGACCTGAACTAGAGCTCCAGATCAAAAGTGAGATAGAAAAGCTGTTGGATGCAAGATTCATAAAGCCCATACAACACCCAAGCTAGCTGGCTAGCATTGTCCCTGTTAAAAAAGAACCGGCTAAATCCATGTGTGTATCAACTTTCGTGACTTAAACAAGGCATGTCCCAAATATGAATTTTCACTACCAAATATAGATATTTTAATTGATGTTGTAACGGGAAATCAAATGTTCTCTTTCATAGATGGTTTTAGTGGTTATAATCAAATACGGATGGATAAAACCGATGCTCACAAAATAGCTTTCAGAACCCCTTTGGGTAACTTCCATTATACAGTAATGCCTTTTGGGCTAAAGAATGTAGGTGCAACCTATCAGCGGGCCATGACATTCATGTTCCATGATATGTTACATGACAACCTTGAGTGCTATGTGGATGATCTGGTAGTTAAGTGCAACGGACCCCTTTCACACTGTCAAGGCCTTAAAAAGGTTTTCGAGAGGTGCAGAAAATTCAACCTCAAGCTCAACCCCTTGAAGTGTGCATTTGGTGTTCCTACTGGAAAATTTTTGGGGTTTATAGTTCACCGACAAGGTATTGAAGCAGATCCAGACAAAATAAAAGCAATCCAATATATGCTAAGGCCTAATTCTCTAAAATAGTTAAAAAGTTTTATGGGCAAGTATCTTACTTAAGAAGGTTCATCCCGGCGTTGGCCGAGATAACTCAACCACTGACAACATTGTTAAAGGCCTCGAGCTCTTTTGAATGGCTGCTAGAACACCAGAAGGCATTTGAACTGGTTAAGGCCATTCTGACTTCACCCTAAACCATGACTACCCCAACCCTTGGAACACCACTTCGTTTGTACCTGACTTCCACCCCAAAGTCCATTAGGGCTTTACTTGCCCAAGAATGCGATGGACAAGAAAAACTGATCTACTACGTAAGTCGCATAATCAGGGGACCAGAGGTAAGGTATTTACCTATTAAGCGCCATTGCCTAGCTCTCATCTTCGTTGTCCAAAAATTCTGACACTACCTATTAGCCCATCCTGTGCAACTATTTACAAAGTGTGATCCAATTCGTTACCTTTTAACAAGACCTATCCTATCATGAAAGATAGCCAAATGGCTATTATCTCTAGCAGAGTTCGACATAGTCTGCGTGGTACCAAAAGTAGTAAAAAT
The DNA here is from genome assembly GCA_008638375.1 of Nyssa sinensis. Lineage (NCBI taxonomy): Eukaryota > Viridiplantae > Streptophyta > Magnoliopsida > Cornales > Nyssaceae > Nyssa > Nyssa sinensis. The sequence continues at coordinate 12,761,432 of CM018036.1, read as the reverse complement.
TCAAGCGTTAGCAGATCTACTTGCTTAGTTCCCTACTCAAGACTTAGAGCCAATCTCAGAAGATCTTCCTAGAGATGATTTCATGATAGCCTCAACTCAATCAATGGATGAAATTTGGTCGCTAAGTTTTGATGGGTCTTCAACAAAAAAGGGGGCGGAGCAGGGATTGTTTTAGCCTCAGAGAGAGGTGAAGTCTTTAATTTTGCCTATAAGTTGGATTTTAATTGCTCCAATAATGAAGCTGAGTACGAAGCCTTAATATTGGGACTAATGGCGGCACATAGTCTCAGAATCTCATAGCTCAGGGTCAAAGGAGACTCGAATCTCATAGTCAAACAAGCCTTAGGAGAATATGCCATCAAGGAGCTTTCTTTAGCGTCTTATCAGACTATATTGCAACGTTGGATGGATAAATTCAAATTCATAACTATAAGGCATACACCAACATCCTCCAACAGACACCCCGATGCTTTGGCTACATTAGCTTCAAAGATAGCAATTAAGGAAACAACAACTCAGATTCAAATATCAAAAAGAGTCATCCCAATAACCTCAACCGACCATATAACTGAAGATGGGATTGAGACAGATTGGCGCCACCCCATCCTCGATCAGCTAACTCAAAATAAAGAAAGTAACTTAGCTGCAGATTTAAAGAATTTTGTTGTTTACAATGGGGACCTTTATTACAAAGGTGCTCGGGGAATCTTGGCACGGTGTCTAGGACCCTCAAAAGGAGAACAACGTTTAAAAGAAGTCCACGATCAGACATGTGGAAAGGGAGATGTAAGCCTCTATAGGAGGATGCAGACGCAGGGTTTCTATTGGCCTACTATGATTACCCAAGCATTAGAAATACAACGACAGTACACAAATTGTCAAGCATTTCCAAGCTGTTCAGAATGCAATTTCACTGAGCCTCTCACAGATTGGAGGCAATTTTATCTAGATTATTTAAATGAATGTGTTCTCCCAAGCAACAAAGCGGATGTTGACGTAGTAAAAAAAAGGGCATGTCATTTTATATCCATAATCAAGCACTGTACCGGCAAGGATTCTTAGATAAACTGCTCAAATGTTTGGCAGATCACGAAGTCGTCGAGGTTCTGAAGCAAGTTCATCAAAGAGAGCACCAAGGAGAGGCCAAGTTATTCCAACAAATGATTCAAATAGGGTACTATTGGCCAACAATGGAAGTTGATGCAAAGCAACATGTCAAGAAATGCAAAACTTGTCAATACCACGGAGATTTGATTCATGCCCCATCAGTCAACCTTCACCCTATAGGTACCCCTTGGCCATTCCATACTTGGGGACTAAATTTAATGAGGCCGGTTAATCCTGCATCAAAAGGATATATCTGGAACCTAGTTGCAACAGAAATGTTTACAAAATGGGTAGAGGCTGTGGCATTAAAACGGGCAGTGGGGCCAGCAGTGGCAAGTTTCATAAAAGAAAATATAATATGCAAATTTGGGATCCTCAAAGTCTTGCTCTCTGACAATGGCAGCCCGTTCATCAACAAACAAGTGCGACAATTGCTCGCTTCATATGGAGTTGAACACCGTAAATCTACTCTTTATTACCCACAAGGTAATGGCCAAGCTGAAGCCACTAATAAGACACTATTGAAAATCTTGAGTCGTACCCTCCATGACTCACTAAAATCATGGGGGAACAGCTTTCCCTCGCATTATGGGCGTACAGAACGTCATGACGACAGTCCACACAAGCAACTCCATTCTCTCTAGTTTATGAGGAGGAAGCCATCTTACCATCAGAAATTGAGATCCCTTCAGCAAGAATAGCTTCTCAGAGCGAAGTATCAGCGGATAACCGAATTTACTCTTCAGAGGCATTGGATGAGAAAAGAGACAAAGTTAAGATTTCCTTGAAAGCTTACCATGATCAAATCACAAAATCCTATGGCACAAAGGTCAAGCTAAGGACATTTAAAGAGGGAGACCTCGTCCTTAAGGTGGCTGACCATGTGATGAGAGGAACAAAGGTGTCCAAGTTCGCACCCAAATGGGAGGGACTGTTCGTGGTGTTGAATGCCTATAAAAGTGGCTATTGCCGGCTTAAAGATGTCAAAAATGGAAGGAGGACAGGTCCTATTAATGCTAAGTGGATTAAATTGTATTATGTTTAGAAGCATCAATTGTAATCCCGACACTCTTCATCAATAAAATTCCTCTATTTTCATATTTTGGGAGTACAATTCTGACCAAATGAGAAAATTTTGGAATCCATTTAGATTATGACACAACTCACTAACAGAGTTAATAAGTGTCACTACATAATGATGTCGGCCCTGAGAAAAAAGGAGTATGGTACAACGTACACTACTTCTGGTCTATACAGGAGAATAACTTGAGATCAACATGGACTAATTCTCTACCTAAGGAACAAGGATCAAATAAATCACAATTGTGTGGTACCAATAGTACGAACCTAAGTTCTCTACTTAGTCAAATCTCGATGAAAAGTTATCTCCACTAAATAATTAACCAAAGAAAGCTAGGTAGCTTTTCTTTTTTATGGATATACCTAACCAAGGATGAATAAGATCATTGACCAGGCATTTTGGTAGTAATCAGAATGAATAATTTTGCCTAAAATGACGGGCGTTCTATCCTTGAAACAGTTGGTTGATGATAAGGCTTAATGGACGCATATTGACATGGCTGGCCCTATCTGGAGTGACAAAAAGAAAGTTGCAACAGGTTTTGGCATTTCAACCTTCGTGGAACGGGTTCTGAAGAACTCCTCTTCTTAAATGTGCCGTTCAGGGACGCAATATTTCAACAAAAATTTTAGATGACAAAGTAAAAATCCTTATGGGGTTGTCTGATCCTGTGAGGTCCCAAGTTGTATGAATAAAGTGCATTACACAAGAAAATGGACAATGATGAGCTGAGACGTCAGTTGTCCTGAGCTTGTTTCAGTGAATTATAAGTGTTGGATGTTCTCTATGTGAAAAGGGTTTTAGAAATGTCTCTATAGTCTGCATGATGAATTTTTTTTTTTTTAGTGTGTTTCAAATCTAAATGCTGGATGTATCCGGCTATAAAACAAGTAGAGTTGGGCTTGCTAGAGTACAAAAAAATATATTAGCATAAAAAAAAAACATCAAATAAAAGAAACTATAGCATAAACATTAACAAAAGTTCAACTAGTAATGTCCAAAATACAAAGGGAATCTAGAACAAGCCCTTAGTAGCTTTCGAAGTTATAGAACGCCCTAGAGGAAACTCTTTTTCTTTCTCTCGGCACAACCCCAAGATTCTTTATTCTTCAGCTTCTAGGGCTGACAACCTAGCACGAGTACGGACAATCTTCTGTCGAATTTTCATTTTCTGTTGCAAGAAAGTTGAATAGAAACCACAAGGCAACAAGGAAGTCAAGTGCCTCTCCAACCACTCCACTTGGAGACCGTTAAGCTTGAAATCAGCTATAGCACACAAAAGTTCATGAATCTCGCTAATTTGAAAGGACATTATAGCTTGCTCATCCAATTGTTTAATTGTGCGACTTAGTATAGCCAACATCACAGAACGAAGCTCAGAAAGTTTACATTTGAAATTTTCAAATGTTTGAGGATAACGATCCCTAACCAAATTCAAAAAAGGCACATATTTTTCACCCACCATATCCCCAAACCATAAAACCCTGTTGTACCTCCATGAAATTGGACGATGAGAATTAGTAGGGACATTTGGGATGGATATACCACCACGGCTAGGTAGTGTTTCTGTCGTTACGGTTACACCTACCAAATTCGCAGCACTAGTACTCGGAATAGCTTCCGAAGGTTTCACGGTTCCATCATTTTGAACAATTTCCCTGATTTTTGTGGACCTAACAGTATTTTGCAAGGTGTTGATATCTTCTACATTAGGGATAATCTCTGAGGCCTTCAAACCTTCACCCCCAACTCCAGCTTGGGAGCTTAACATACCCTCGACAACAGTAAGAGGTCGTCGACTGTAAACTCTTGTTTTGCTCAAAAATAAGTTTCTAACTTTATTTGGTTTTTCAACATCAACCCGAACCGTTTCACCACCAACATAATCACCCCCAACCGTCTCACCACCAACATAATCACCCCCAACCTTTTCAAAATCAACCCCAACCATTTCAACACCAACATCATCACCCCCAACTTTTTCAATATCAACCCCAACCATTTCAACCCCAACATCATCACCCCCAACTTTCTCTACATCAACCCCAACTTTTTCAATATCAACAACATCAATCCCAACTCCTTTAATATCAACCCCAATATTCTTGGCATCAATAGAAAGTTTTTTTTCCCAAACCACGCATTCAGCTGGACACAATTGAACAGGCTTCGACATGTCACCTTTGCCTCCTTCAACGCCAACTCCAGTACTAAGAGAGTTGCTTAAAAATTCAGTCTTCTTTTCATCATCCCCAAATGCAGATTGTTTCACATTCCCGTCATCTTTGACGATTTCAGTGGTAGAATCCAATGGTTTACCTTCTTGAACAATAACCAAAACCTAGAATTGAAAGCACAATAAAAATATATATATATATATCTATACTAAAATATATATAAAAGAAAATTATACCTGGATTGGAAGTCGAAACAGGAGAGGAAAGTTTTATTTTCTTATGGCTTTCATACAATAACTCAGCCTTCCTTTTCTTGATTGGAAATCCTTCACTCTCTCCTAAAAAAATGGGAGAACAGGAAGAAGTGATATAATTTCATAATATTTTATTTTATTTTTTTACTCATTAAAAAAATGGGGGAAGGTGAAATAAAAAAATCTCAATTCAAACCTGAGTTATGTTTTGAAGAATCAACTTCTTTAGAAGACGAGCCCCTCTGAGAAGATACTGGGGTAGAGCTTGCATTTTCCTCAGACCTGCTAATTGATGGATCATTCCTCTTCTTGCTCCTTTGTTCCCTTTTCAAAAGAGCACGGCTAGTATTTGAAGCCGAGGAACCAGTCTTCTTGGAAGAAGAACTGCTACTGTCACCCTTATTCCCATTTTTCTAGGGGTTAGAAATTTTTTGTTCACCTATTTAAGAGTATATATATAAATACAGGAATTTATGATATTAAAAAAAAAAAAAGCAATACGCAAATCCATGAGAATTTTCCTTACTGTTTGTGGCATCATCCTTAGAATCATAGTTAGATGATCTCCCCGATAAGCTGTGGAATGAGCTTTCGTCATAAGTAGTCTCACTACTTTTCTTTATTCTTTTTAGCTCCTTGCCCTTACCATGACGAATAGTCGGGGTTGAAAATTCTGCTAACAAAGAAACTTCATCTTCTTTTGTCACGACCGCCAGCAAGGCTTCATCGACCTTATCAAGGTTATCAGAAAGAGAAGAGATCGATGTCTCAAAAATTTCATCCTACAATAAAAACAGTAAGAACAATGACAAAATAATTATAAAAAAAAAAGAGTGAGGAGGAGAGTGGTGGTTAGCATTACCTCAATCTTGGCATTATGACCCTCTATCACAAATTTCTTCTCAGTAAAAAACACATTTTGGCCACATCCACCTCTATTGCGATCTTCTCCTTTTTTAGGACTAGGAAGGCGTAGAGAATTATCATTTCTCAGAATCCTGGAGGGGGTTACCCTCTGATGATCACTATGAGGAAATAACCAGAATAACTCTAAGTTATCCTTCCGAAAGCAAAGGCCTTCTTCTGCGTATCAACCTTTGTGGGACCAACGAGGAATAACGAAAGAACCCCTCGAGCGGCAAATGGTTGTAAAAGATTCTATTTTAAAATAAGAAAACCAATCATTGAACGTTACCCTTGAAACACCTTCAGTTGGAGGGCCTTGGTCTAGGCCAAATTGTCGGCCCACTCTTTGAGGGTTATAAGTCACGCTATCGTTCAACGCCTCCGTATAAAATAGTAAGCAACAAGTAAAGGAAATCAAGGCCCACATAAGAGAGCGAAGTGAAGGGTTACTATCAGAAAAATCCTCGTCCACTAAAGGGTCATCATATAATCCCAAGCCAATTTCTCCACTCATGGGCTTCACATAAGGCCTAAATAAAAACTCATTCTCTTCATCTATGAACATCATCAATTTCTTTAAAGACCCCTTTCCCTTCCATCAAACAACCCTTGGAAACTCATTTTTCACCTTCCTTACTCTTTTAGTTTCTTTGAAAAATTTAGGACGGTAGAAAGGAAGAACCTCTGGCTTTGGTCCATATGAGGGAAATCTCTCAAAAAGAAACAATTGGAGAAACATAGTGCATGCATAATTGGTTATATCATAATGGCCAACTGACCAAACAGTATCATCATGGTACATATCTAACCTCCAATACAAGGAACGTAAAAATAAGGGCCCTAAAGCAAAGTTGTAACCTTGTGACAATTTGACGGCCAAAGGAAAAACTCGTGAATTGATACCATCTTCAAGGGGCATAGGCAAGACATACCGAGCAAGCCAACATACAATAAATGCTGCAAGACGGTGAGGGCTCTTAATGCCGGGACCATCTACCTAGGCTCTTTCACCCCGATCTTTCTCTTTTCTCTTCGCACCACGAGGTTCAATATCTTTATAAAAAAATCTTAGCCAGCCAACAAAAGACGATTTACCACCCACATCACCTATTCCCTTCGAACTGCTACTCTTACTTCCTTGGCCTTTTGAAAAATGATTATATAGATAAGCACACTTGGTAAAACATTTTTGAAGATATTCAATAATTTTTCCTTCTTCTTTGAAAATTTTCACTGAAGAAAAATCTGACAAACCAAATAACGGAAGACGAAGTAAAATATACACATCTTCTAAAGTTGGTGTAAATTCACCCAAAGCAGTAATGAATGTGTGGGATGAACTACTCCACCTTGAAAGTAAAGTAAGCAGACTTTTTCTATCTTTCCTACATCCAATGGTAGCACAAGTCTGAATATTGTTATATATCTTCGCCTTTTTCAATACTCCTCCAAACTCCTTTAAAATCATAGATGTCCATTCTTCCTAGTCAAGCATAGGGCCAGAACTTGCTTCAAAATAGGTAAAGGAATAAGGGTAATCCCCTCTCTCCACACCCAGCCTAGACACTGACGAAGGAGGAGTTTTGGCCCCTTTATCAAAAGGAAGAGAGGGATATAAAATAAGAGGGTAACGTATAGGAATAAGGTCTTTACAAGAGCTCCTAAAATCTGAATTTTTCCATTCCTTCACCCTAATCCAAAGCTGATCTTCCGACATACCCATGTACAACGCCCTTCGCCATCATTCTCATCAGGTACTAGAGGGGCGACTCCTTTGATTCCCAAAGTATCACTATCTTGTTCTCCATGATTTTTAAGATGAGCCATCTTGACTGGAAAAATAGAACCAAACAACAATAAGAAGATAGATATAAAATATATATATATATGTATATATATATGCCAAAAATAATAATAGTAATAATAATAAGATAAAAAAATGGGGAGGATTGCTGTCCAAACCGTAAGAAGTTGGTCGTGAAGCAAGATGGCCGTGAAAATCCCAAGATGCAAAAAGAGGGCCGTCAAAATCCTAAGCTGTGTGATCTTAAAAAAAAAAAAAAATAGTAAGAAACATAAAAAAAACACGCAATTATTTCTTCACAAAAACATATGGCATCAATACACAAAAGTTTGGAATCACAAACACAAAGGAAATTCCATATACAAGCCTCACAGACCCCAACCAGATTATGGGATCTGAAATTAACTATTATTGTAATACCCCGACCCGATTGAGCCGGTACCTGCCCCGGTAAACCCGGGCCATGACATATAAAACCGAACTATAATAAATTAAAAATAATAATAATAATAATAATAATAATAATTAAAAATATATAAATATGTATATATATATATATATGTATATAGGAAAATATCAGTGTGTGCCCATATGTGTGTGTGTGTCGGTTGGATGAAGAGTGTGCGTGTTATATGTGTAAACATATAATATATATATATATATACACACACACACAAAGACCTCCCAAGCAATAAATGTAACCTGCAAATTAGAAAAGAAAATCAGAAAAAGTAAGTCAAGAATAAGGGCTCTAGAAGGGGGAAGAATCAAGAGAAGAAATGACAAGGGCGGTGGAGCAGGTCTTATACATATATACATATATATATGGGTGCTATGTGGGAAAGCAAAAAAATCTGTAAAGAGAAGTTGGTTTGTGAAGCTAGATGGGAGATTGTGAGGTTGGAAAGAAAACCAGAGGTGATCCAAGAGGAACACAGAAGTAAGAGGAGACCTGCAATCAAGAAAACTCAAAAAAAATCAGGTAAGTGGGGTTTGTGTTATTTTAAAAGTTAAAGCATGATAGTTGAATTTAATAGTTAGACGTTATAGAGCATGAAATAAGGATTCAAACCCAAAAAGAATCAAGAAAATTGGTTGAGAATTAACTAAGAAAACAGTAGTTACAGGTTACGGGTAGCTAGGATTTTCCTTAATATTTTATGTATGAAATGGTGTTTAAACAACCTAGATCTAATCCTCACAAGTGCAGAAAACTAAATAAAAAGGAAAGAATGAAAAACAGTGAACAAATCTGAACGAAATTGAAAATGAACAGGTCATCGGAGTTACGGGTTAGCTCTATTTCGTGAAGATTTAACGCATAAAACTAAAAACCAACATTGGAAATAAGATCTATATGAAATTTAGAAGAAAATGGCATTTAAAAACTGTTGAAAAACTGACAAAATCCGGTCGCCGTCGCCGGAGATGGCGACGGAACCCTACCGGTGCTCCACCGGAAAAACGTGGAAGATGATACTGTTGTGTTGGGTTCGAGTATCGGTTCACGGTTCGGACCCGGGTCAGGACCCGATCGGATATAAAACGGGCAGTGATACTATGTCGTTTAGGATTTGAAATTAAATGGAAATTGGCCTGTTTGGCAACAGGGGCAAGAAATTCAAATAGGGATTAAATTGGGGATGGGATATCCTATCCCTGTTTTGTGGATAAACCACTGTTTGGTTATCCCTATTGAGAATAAGGTTTCCTGAAATTACAAATTGACCCAGAAGTTTTCGAATTTACAATCTGACCCCCCCAACTGTTATTAATTGTGATTTGACCCCAGAATAAAATATTAATTAAATATTAATATATTTAATTAAATAGAAAATTACGAAAATACCCTTGAGTCAAAAAGTAGTCAAACGAACTCCGATTAAAATGAATGAATAGTGAATTTTTACTATTTCGAGTATTTCGGACTCATCCGTAGGGTCTGTTTTACAAGACGGGACCCCAAAAAATAAAGACACGTAAAGGGTAAAATGACCAAAATACCCTTGTTCAAAATAAATAAATTATTAGTGTATTCTTACTATCTCGGACTTTCTGAACCCAGTGGTGGGGTTCGTTTCACGAGACGGAACTTCCGAAAAAATAAGACACGCTAGAGTGTAAATTACCAAATTACCCTTAGTGTTCCTAAAACCAAATAGAAATCAGAGAGAGTCTAAATTGACTTCCTTCAACGCTCCGGACTCAACAGTAGAGTCCAAACTATGAAACGAAGTACGAAAAAATATGATACGTAAGTAGGTAAAATGACCATTTTGCCCTTTTCTTACAAAAGTCCGAATTAAATTTTAGGAAAGCCTAAACTGACTTTCTTTGACGTTCCGGACTCAATGGTGAGGTCCGTATTATGGAATAAGGTACAAAAAAATATGACACGTAAATATGTAAGGTAATATAATCAAACTTTAAAACGTAAAAGAAGCTACCCAAGAAATGTAACTAAAATAAGACCAAGAATTTAATGATAATTAAATCAGAGTGATATTATGGAATATGACCGGACTTTGAAATGTGATTTTAGGGAATTTCAAAGGACGAATTTTTGGAGTTAAGTCTTTGGAAATCAGGTGAGTATTTCATACCATATTGAGGTAGACAATTTCAGTATAGATATAAATATTGAACTCTTTTATGATTTATCGTACTATACTGTATACGTTTGAATGATCTATTGACAACTATATTGTCTTCTTTGACTTCAGAAAATGTGTTCGAAAGATACTCAAATGTTTTACGATATTCTTACAAATGTTTGAACTGTTGAACTAAATGTCAAATAAAGAACCTTGATTTGAAATAATTGAACTGCTATTGATGATTATTGATTTTGGATATGATTTGGATATGATTTTGATGCTTTGAATAGAACACTCTTCTATGATTGGTCACTATCAAATAGGTTGTGATTTATCGAACCCATCCCACAGGGTATATTGTGGTGAGCCGGTGTTGATACGGCATATCGAACTAGCTAGCCCATCGATCTCAGTCAGCGAGGTTCTAATTTGCTGGCCATAGAAGTGGAATATATCATTGAATATGAATATTGAAAATCGAACCATGAATCTGAATTATTGAACTATGAATTTGAGATATTGAACTATTATTTATTGAACTATGAATTTGGACTATTGAACCATGATATTGAACTGTGATTTTGATTTATTGAACTATGTTATTAATTATCGATTTATGATTTTCGTTATATTTAGATTCATTGGAAGTAAATTTGATACCGTTATCTTATATTATAAATTAAGATGACATATGATATCTGATCATAGACATTGATATATTGAATTATATAATAGTTTTGAAACCCCTGGTATGTTATGGAATGCTTACGAGCTGTTGAGCTCATAGGATATTTTCATCCTATTTCAGGTGATGATATCGGACAAGAAATAGCAGGTTCAGTCAGACTAGTGGGAAGCTTGTAAAGCTATGGACCCTTTTTGTAATAGGATTTTGCTAGTCATGATGTAGTTGCTTTTGGAAACTTTGGACTGTATATCGAATGTGACATTAGCAGACTTTGAAAAAATTACATCATGTACTTTTGTAATTGCTATGGAATGTAGAAATAGATGACTGACGTTGACTTGAGTTTTGATTGACGCTTCCGCAATAGAAAAAGAAAATTTTATTCCGCTGCATTTGATTAAAGGGAATTATGGTCATTGACAAAAAGGCCTCGGTGACCGATCACGAATCCTCAATCCGCATGGACCGGATTTGGGGTCGTGACAATTATATATATATATATATATATATAAATATATGTTCATACATCAAGTCATTGGTGGACACCGTGAGTGAGCGACAATCGCTCAATACGTGCGTTGAAGCATCTGCAAAATGAAAAAGGAAGACACTACGAAGCTGATCAGCGCCGAGGGCTTTGAATTCGTCATTGACTAAAAGGCGGCCATGGCTGTGAAAACCCTCAGCTGTATAATCCTGAATAAAAAAAAAAAAAACAGAGAATGGAATACCTCGTCAAGTCCAAAACTCCAACTCAAGCAGTTCAGTTCAAAAAAAAAAAAGAAATGAAGATGCATGCCTTCGTCCTCATGCCGTATGGCCGTAAAAAGAAAAAGAAAGTAAGAAGAGGGAAGGTTTTCTTTATTGGAGCAAAAAGTTAAGATTAGTGGGGCTGGGGTTTTAAAAGAACAATCTGGAATAAAAAATTTTGGTTCCTTTTATATGGTAGGGTAAATGATGATGATGATGATGTCATTCAAAACCAAACTATCCAATAAAAATATGACAAGTAATAAAAAGTAATAATAATAAATTTAAAAAAATAATAATGATAAATAATAATAATAATAATAAATGAAAAGACATTTTTGTAAAAATAATAAAATTCAATAATACAACATCAAAGTTAAAATAAGCTGTAGAGAGGAGGCATATAATATATACATATATTAATCTTCGAAATAATGAAAAGGAGATACCAAAGTTTTACTGTAAAGATGATAGTAAAAAAAAGAAAAAGAAAAAGATAAAATAATAATAATAATAATGGAGTGTGAATAATTTCTAAGAAAAATGTGAGAATTTTCATTCTTGATATGGCTATATGGTGGGGGCAAATCCATATAAGGCATGTAGAATGTATTAGTATCATCTTTAAAATATGTACACAAGTATTCATAATGAATCATGTGTGCAGGAGGCAAATGTAGTGAGAGGAAATAAGGCCGAAAGAAACCAAATAAATGGCCTAAACAAGAGTAGGCCGAGAGGTCATAAGGATAAAGTTGAAGTAAAGATACCACCAAAATCAATTTAAACTTGTATACATATGTTGAAATAACCTTGGAAATAAAGAAATGGAAGCCTCCAAGTCTGTTCTTATGGGACAATCTAGGCTATGTGGATTGGTAGATAAGGGTGAAAGAACTACCAAGAGTGGACCGAACTATAGAATGGGTACACTCTAGACTCTCTGAAATTTATGAGAATCTTCTACTAAGTTCTATAAGCCTCCATCATCTTCTATCATCTTCTACTAAAGTACACGTGGAATGTTGAGCGTAATGGACGGAGAAACTGTTAGAATTTTCTCTTATAAATAGCTATTCCACCAATAGATATGGATGATGATAAAAAAAAAAAAAGGATTGACCATGGTGCTTCCCCCATTGATTCTCTTATCTAGATTGCTTCACCTTTTGACCTAGCCATATTACCTTGATATTGTCATATGTCATTCTAAGCAAAAGTACTACTTCCTTACGAATTCTATCTAATTTCGACATTCACTTTCAACATAAAATATTTAAGAACAATAAAAAAATAACATATAATTATAATTAACTAATTTAAATTTACGTGATAATTAAATATCTAATATAAGAACAATAAAAAAATTACAAATAATTGTCTAACAAAAAAAAAAAACCCAAGTTAAAACCCAAAAAAAAAAAAAAAAACCAACTTTAAAACCCAACTCAACCCAATTATAAAATCCAACCCAATATCAATCTATTAAAATAATATAATACTCAATCCTAAAACACAAAACACATGAATAAAATGAGAGGCTGCTCGGCACAAGAAAACAGAAGGAGGGAGGGGCGCAGAAAAACAAAAAGGGGGATGATGATCGGCAATGGACAGTACCTGCAGCCATAGACGACGATTGACAGTAACAGTTGATGGCCTACAGCAGTCGACGGATTGACAGTGGCAATTGATGGTGAATGAAAATTATATTCTCACCTATCTCTCTATTATATATTCTTTATTTTCTTTTCTGATAAACCACTAAATGATTTGTGAATCAAATCCCATTGAATTTATACACATTTTGTCACTGTTTAAAGCCACTACAACATAATCGTTTTTCTTCCACTACTATGAACAGTGACAGTAATTGGTTCCCTCTAATTGAGTGCTCTTTTCATTGGATGTAGACGTGTATCTAAGAGCAACTTCAAAGGAAGTTCTTATTTTGGGGTATCAAAAAACTTATTTGCAATTTTGAATGGTGTTATAGCACTCTTGAATTATAAATCTGCTTTAATGACAAGTGTCAAAATGGGGGTGTTATTTTAATATTTTTTATTAAAAAATATAATTAAATTTAACGGTTATATTTTAACGGGTATAGTTTTCATAACGGTCGTAATTTAACGGATATATTTTTACAGTCAAAATTTTAAATTTTAAATTTCGAATTTCGAATTTTTTTTGCCAAAATTCAAATTTCAAAATTTAACCGCCAAAATAAAAATTCAAAAAAGTAAAATTTGTTTATAAATATGATAATTTTTCTCATGTTTTCATTCATCTATATTACATTCTCTCTAAAAATTTAATATCCCCTTTCTCTTTGACTATTTATCCTCTTATATTTTCATTCATCCATCTATATGAATCGTTATCCTAATATTTCAGAAGGGATCTTCAATATTAAGGAAGAAGATGATGATGACTTGGATATGTGGTATGCTGCAACTAGAAGGTTGGAAGGGTTTAGTCAGGGACGGATAAGAAAGCATCATGGTTCTATTCCAGGCCACAAAACAGTTAATCGTGATAGAGTTGAAGGTCACGAAAGACTTTATCGCAACTATTTTGCTACCTCTTGTGTATATGAAGGTTTTTTTCGAAGGAGGTTTCGAATGAGTCGTCCTCTTTTTCTCCGAATTGTAAATAAGGTTGAACAACACAATCCATACTTTATCCAAACAACAAATGCCGTTAGAGTTCTCAATTTGTCATCCCTTCAGAAGATAACAACTGCTTATAGAATTCTTACTTACGGAACACCGACAGATACTGTGGATGAATACATCAGAATTGGAGAAAGTACTGCCATACAGAGTCTGAGAAGGTTTGTGAAAGTTGTTATTGCAGTGTTTGGTGACCATTGCTTGAGGCCACCAAACAACAGCGATATTGGTCGATTGCGAGAGATGGGGGAACATCATGGCTTTCCAGGCATGTTAGGGAGTAATCATTGCATGCATTGGAAGTGAAAAAATTGTCCGACCATATGGCAAGGTATGTATACTGGTCTTTGTCACGAACCAACTATCATTTTGGAAGCTATGGCTTCTCAATATCTTTGGATATGGCATGCCTTCTTTGGGCTTCCTGGTTCGTTGCATAACATAAATGTTCTAAATAGGTCCCCTATTTTTGTATTATTAGCAAATGGTCATGCTCCTCCAATAAACTATACAATTAATGGCCATGAGTATACAATGGAATATTATCTAACTGATGGTATTTATCCAAACTGGTCAACATTTGTAAAGACAATTCCTTGTGCACAAGGATTGAAGAAAAAACATTTTGCTAAAGTACAAGAATTGGCAAGAAGAGATGTAGAACAGGAATTTGGGATACTTCAAGCCCGTTTTGCAATCTTGCGTGTTCCAATACGCTTTAGGGATGAAGAAACACTTGCAGATATTATGAAAGTGTGCATAATAATGCATAACATGGTCATTGAGGTTGAAAGAGATATTGGTAATAATGACTTTGATAGAAGTGATGCAAATCCGCCTATAGAAGTGTCGCATGCGTATACATTAAAATTGGAAGATTTCATGCAAACCCATTGTCAGATTAAGGACAGTGCAACTCATTCTTAACTGCAGTCAGATCTTATCGAGCATTTGTGGGAACGACATGACAAAGAATAATTTTTCTTAATTTCAATTTGAAGTTGTATTTTTAATTTCACAAGTACTTTCATAACAATCAAACTTGATACATAATTTTTCACAAATAAGAGTAACATAATAATCAATGACTAAAAATTAAAACCCCGTTTTTTCATAATCTCTATCTTCAGGTTATTCCAATATGTTGCAGAAATTGAGTCCATGGCAGTAGTGTCAGTTTCCATGATTTTCATTTCATTGTGCATTTCTTTAATTTCCAACTGCCTTTTTTCAATTTCTAACTGTCTATGATGTTGCTCCAATGCTATCTCTTGTTGAGCAAACATTCTCTCGTGCCGCTCAGCTTTTTGTCGTTCCACTTCCATTCCTTGATTCCAGTGGTGATAATCTAGTAATGCTTCAGCACCAATTTGCTTCTCTTTGTTTTTAAATTGTTTCTTCGAAGCCTTTCTGCCCAATGACCTATTGAGGTTAGAAGTGGACGAGGGTTTAGTGTCATCTGACCTATTGAGGTTAGGAGTGGACGAGGGTTCAGTGTCATCCCCTAAATATGAAGTTGAATAATAAGATTCAACATGATTCGATTCAGCAGAACTAACATTTGAATAGGTTTTTGCTCTTTTATTGTTGGTGAGATTATCAATTCATTTTCGCTCCATTTTCAATATATTCCAACAATGCTCATATTGAAATGGTCTTCCAATAATCTTAGCAAACATTTCTTTTGCTTCATCAACCTGAAAAACATATGAAATCATTCAGTTCATAGTTAAAATATCAAATCATAGTAATGTCTATCTAAAAAAACTCAATCATTACATTATTTTGCATAATGTATCCACTTTGTCGCAATCTTTCAATTTGACTATAAAAATCGACAAATTTGCCACATTTTGCATTTATATCAATCCAACGGCTTTTAATAAAAGCTTGCGAATGCTATTCTTGATTGCCTCTATCAAGTTCAAAGTATTTCAATATTATCTGCCAGAAAGCACCACTTTGTTGTTCATTCTCGATAATTGCATCTTTACTCGTATTAAGCCACGCAAACACAATTAATTTATCTTCTTCTTGAGAGAAGTTCTTTGTCTTTTGCAATTTTATCACTCTTGGAGCGACTTCATTTTGTAATGCCGCGAATATTGCAGGATTGGACTGCATAACATTATCATATAAATCAGTGTCACTCATAAACAAATCAATGAAAAAATTGTCAAATTAAAAATCCATCTACAAAAAAAAAATTATAATCAATTTAAAAAATGAGCATAAAATAATCAATTAAAAAATAAATAAAATCACCCTAAATTAACAAAAAAAATATAAATTATAAATTAAATCAAATTAAATT
Source organism: Nyssa sinensis (assembly GCA_008638375.1). Classification (NCBI taxonomy): domain Eukaryota; kingdom Viridiplantae; phylum Streptophyta; class Magnoliopsida; order Cornales; family Nyssaceae; genus Nyssa; species Nyssa sinensis. The sequence continues at coordinate 12,745,079 of CM018036.1, read as the reverse complement.
ATAAAAAATAATTTAATTAAAAAATCAATTTAAATTCTAAATAACAATTAACTAAAATAAAAAAAATTCTTTAATTAAAAAAATTAGCTAAATAAATAAAATTACCCTAAATTAACAAAAAAATAAACTAAAATTAAAAAATTCAATTTAAATTACACCATCGTTGGCAACGTGACAACACCCCTCCAAATCTGCCATGGATTTATTCCATTGCTAGAAGCAAAATCAGGAGCAGTGAAGTGATACTTACAACAATTTTCAAAGGCGAGACAAGCAATTTTTAAAATAATTTTTCAAGCTTTGGTAAGTGTTTTTCTTCACAAACCTCCTGTATTTATAGAATTCTTTGTTGAAATAGAGCCATTGAAATGATAATCGTTGTAACAATAACAATGAAAATGGCCTCAACGATCGAATGACAACTCTCCCTTCTCTCTTTCCAAAGTTTGTAAAAATGACACCCAAAATGTTTAATGTCATTTTGCAGCCGCAGATGCCACCCCCATTAGAGTGGAAATTTTTGAGTTTAGAATGTCATTTTGACAGTTGTGGATTTAATACCCAAGATAACACTTCGCGTTAGAATTGCTTTAACTATACACTGTTAGTGGGCCACACCCAAAACAGTGACAGCAATTGGGTTTTGTCACCTAAGAGCAACTCCAAGGGGGAGTTGCATTTTGGGGTGCCAAATCACCCATTTACAACCTTGAACAGTGTTTTGGCACCCCTGAATTATAAATCTGCTCCAATAGCAGGTACTAAAATGGGGTGCCATTTCAATATTTTAATATTTTTTATTAAAAAACATAATTAAACATAACGATTGCAATTTAACGGATATATTTTTATAGTCAAAATTTCAAATTTCAAATTTCAATTTCAAATTTCAAATTTCAAATTTCAAATTTCAAATTTCAAATTTCAAATTTCAAATTTCAAATTTCAAATTTCAAATTTCAAATTTTTAGTTTCAAATTTTGTCTGCCGAAATTCAAATTTCAATATTCAATTGTTGAATTTCAAATTTGAAAATTTAACTGCCAAAATAAAATTTCAAAAAAGTAAAAGTCATCTATAAATATGATCATTTTTCTTATGTTTTCATCCATCTATATTACATTCTCTCTATAAATTCAATATCTCATTTATCTTTGACTATTTATCCTTTCATATTTTCATTCATCAATCTATATGAATCGTTATCCTAATATTTTAGGAGAGATCCTCAATATTGAGGAAGAAGATAATGATGAATTGGATATGTTGTATGCTGTAACCAGAAGGTCAGAAAGGTCTAGTCACGGACGGATAAGAAGGCATCGTGGTTCCGTTCCAAGCCACAGAACAGTTAATCGTGGTCGAGTTGAAGGTCACGAAAGACTCTACCGTGACTATTTTGCTACCCCTTGTGTATATGAAGGTTTTTTCCGAAAGAGGTTCCGAATGAGTCGTACTCTTTTTCTCCGAATTGTAAATGAGGTTGAACAATACGATCCATACTTCATCCAAACAACAGATGCCGTTGGAGTTCTCGGTTTGTCATCCCTTCAGAAGATAATAGCTGCTTATAGAATTCTTGCTTACAGAACACCGGCAGATTCTGTGGATGAATACATCCGAATTGGAGAAAGCACTGTCATTCAGAGTCTGAGAAGATTTGTGAAAGCTGTTATTGCAGTGTTTGGTGACCATTACCTGAGGTCACCAAACAGTAGTGATATTGCTCAATTGTTACAGACGGGGGAACAACGTGGCTTTCCCGGCATGTTAGGGAGTAATGATTGCATGCATTGGAAGTGGAAAAATTGTCCGACCGCATGGCAAGGTATGTATACTGGTCATTGTCACGAACCAACAATCATTTTGGAAGCTGTGGCTTCTCAAGATCTTTGGATATGGCATGCATTCTTTGGACTTCCTAGTTCGCTGAATGACATAAATGTTCTAGATAGGTCCCCTGTTTTTGCATTATTAGCAAATGGTCATACTCCTCCAGTAAACTATACAATTAATGGCCATGAGTATACAATGGGATATTATCTAGCTGATGCTATTTATCCTAACTGGTCGACATTTGTAAAAACAATTCCCTATCCACAAGGTTTGAAGAAAAAACATTTTGCTAAAGCACAAGAGTCAGCAAGAAAAGATGCAGAGCGGGCATTTGAGGTACTTCAACCCCGTTTTGCAATTGTGCGTGGACCAGCACGCTTTTGGGATGAAGAAACACTTGCAAATACTATGAAAACGTGCATAATAATACATAGTATGGTCATTGAGGATGAAAGAGATATTGGTAACAATGACTTTGATGGAAGTGATGCAAATCCGCATGTGGAAGTGTCGCATGCATATACACCAGAATTGGAAGATTTCATGCAAACCCATTGTCAGATCAAGGACAGTGCAACTCATTTTCAACTGCAGTCAAATCTTATCGAGCAGTTGTGGGAACGACATGACAAAAAATAATTTTCTCAATTTCAATTTCAAGTTGTATTTTCAATTCCAATTTCAATTTCAAGTTGTATTTTCAATTCCAATTTCAATTTTAAGTTGTATTTTCAATTTCACAAGTAATTTCATAGCAATCAAACTTAATACATAATTTTTCATAAATAATAACAACTCATTAAATAATGACAAAATTAAAAAATAATAACAACATAATAAATAACGACTAAAATTTAAAACCCCGCTTGTTCATAATCTCTAACTTCAGGTTATTCCAATATGATGCAGAAATAGGGTCCATGCCAGTAGTGTCAATTTCCATGATTTTCATTTCTTTCTGCCATTCATTCTGCCTTTCTTCAATTTCTAACTGTCTACGATGTTGCTCCAATGCTATCTCCCGTTGAACAACTTTTTGTCGTTCCACTTCCATTCTTTGATTCCAGTGGTGATGATCTAGTGATGCTTCAACACCGGTTTGCTTCTCTTTGTTTTTAAGTTGTTTCTTCAAAGCCTTTCTGCCCAATGACCTATCAAGGTTAGGAGTGGACGAGGGTTCAGTGTCATCCCCTAAATATGGAGTTGAATGACAAGATTCAACATGATTTGATTCAGGACTACCACTTGAATGGGTTTTTGCTCTCTTATTGCTGGGGAGATTATCAGTCCATTTTCGCTTTATTTTCAATATATTCCAACAATGCTCGTATTGAAATGGTCTTCCAATGATCTTAGCAAACATTTCTTTTGCTTCATCAACCTGAAAAACATAGAAAATCATTCAGTCAATAGTTCAAATATCAAATCATAGTAGTGTCTATCTAAAAAAACTCAATCATTACATTATTTTGCTCGGTGCGTCCACTTTGTCGCAGTCTTTCAATTTGACTATAAAAACCAACAAATTTGGCACATTTTGCATTTATATCAATCCAACGGCTTTTAATAGAAGCTTGCGAACGCTTTTCTTGATTGCCTCTATGAAGTTCAAAGTATTTCAATATTCTATACCAAAAAGCACCACCTTGTTGTTCATTTCCAATAATTGCATCTTTACTCGTGTTAAGCCACGCAGACACAATTAATTTATCTTCTTCCTGAGAGAAGTTCTTTGTCCTTTGCGATTTTCTCACTCTTGGAGCGACTTCATTTTGTACTGACACAAATACTGAGGGATTGGTCTGCATAGCTTCATCATATAAATTGGTATCGTTCATAAGCAAATCAGTGAAAGAACCGTCAAATTGCGAATCCATCTACAAAAGAAAAATTATAATCAATTTAAAAATGAGCATAAAATAATCAATTAAAAAATAAATAAAACCACCCTTAATTAAAACAAATTATAAATTACAAAAATTAGCTAAATAAATAAATTCACCCTAAATTAACAAAAATAAATAAATAAACTAAAATTAAAACATTCAATTTAAATTAATTTAAAAACTATTTTAAATTGTAAATAACAATCAACTAAAATAGAAAAAAATTCTTCAATTATAAAAACTAGCTAAATAAATAAATTCACCCTAAATTAATAAAAATATATACATAAATAAATAAGCTAAAATTAAAACATTTAATTTATTAAATTACAAAAATTAATTCAACTTAAAAATTCAATTTAAAATTGAAAATATGAAACTAATGTAAAACATATAAATATAAATATAAATAAATTATATATATATATATGAAAGAGATAGAGTTCATATTATATATATATATATATGATCTATGAAGGAAATAACAACAGAGAACAGCTTCTCTGTATTTCGGTGCTTGTTCTTCCCCCTTCCCCTCTGCGCCCCCTCCTTCTTCCCCTTTTCCTCCTTCTGTAAATAAATTCTTCAGATCTGCCATCACAACCACAAGATTTGAAGAAAAATCAAGAACACGGAGCTAAAGAACTTACGGTTTTCACGGCAAATCTCTCTATAAATCTCTCTTAGTAAGTTTTTTCTTTCAAAATCTCTGTAAATCTTTCTGTAAATCTCTCTGTATATATAAAATTTTTTGGATTGAATACAACCGTTGCAAAGAGCCGTTGAGTGAACAATAAGATCTAAAAATGGCTCTTTGCAATCCCTCCCTTTCTCTCTCCAGGGTTTGAAAAATTGACACCCCAAGACCATTGTTGCCATTTTCCAACCCTTGATGCCACCTCCGTTAGAGTCCAAAACAGTAGAATTTGGGGATGGCATTTTGGCAGTTACAGTTTGCCACCCCTGATGCAACTCCCTGTTGGAGTTGCTCTAAGCCCACTCTTGGAATCGCTCTAAAGTGAAAATATTTATTTAAGAAAGATTTGAATAAAAATGTAAGTGAACATTGGAGAGTTCCATACCAAAAAAAGATTTTAATCAATTTTTTTCACTCAAATTTAAAGAAAAATTTGATTAATCATTAAAGATGGTCTTATGAACAAAAAAAAAAACTAAATTAAAAATACAAAATAAAACAATTGGTAATAAAACCAAAAACCCAACCCTTTTTACCTCAGTCTTGATAACCATTTCTTGCTTCGGTTTCAATATAGGGTCAGTTTCTTCACTCTTCACCTCAGTCTTGATTTCTGCTTCAAGCGCTGGAGACACCGTCTCACATTTTGTTACAATGAGATACCTATAAAGATGAAAGGGAACATTAGATTGCTTTTAAAAACCTTCGTAAAACTAGTGCCAAAGAGCTGGATGGGAGTGATTCTCACTTCTCATTCTTAGTTGGACTGTCATTGAGAGTGTAATCGAGGATGCAAATGAGACCCAAGTTCTGAATGTTTCCTGAGATGACCTCAGAAGACAAATTAGATTGTAGAATTGTTTTCACCTTCATCTTCCCATCACTAGCCATAAACCTGCAAGCAGGCAAGCAATCAATTTGTTCAGCAAAGATCTTGAATGGGGGACCCTCAATCTGGGGTCTTAAACCACAATACTCATTAGATCTTGATTTACATTTTTTAAATTCAAAACATTCATTGGCAATTCCAAATCAAATATATTACACCATAGTTCATGTGCATCTCCAACGGTTTAGTCATTGGAACTACTATAGTCATATTTTAGTGAGTCAGTCCATTCAATTTTTTTTCAAATATGATTTTAGTTTTAGTAATATACCATCTATTTACCAAGCCAGATTCTTCTAAATGAGCTGTCCAAATTTAACTAAATTGAAACAACTATTTATTGTTTCAACTTTGAACTAAAAATTAGCATTTCACCAGAGCAGAAAAAAGTCAAAAAAAGCAATTTTTTTATACTATAAAAAAGTTAAAATTTAATTTTAATATAACTAAAATGTCTTTCACCATTGGAATTGCTCTTAGCTTTATAAATTTTCACTAATGAAAGAGATTAAAACCAGAGCTCATAAACCATAGATCCAACTAATAATGCTGCTTAAAAGTTGGAAGATGGATAGACAACCTGATAGATAGGTCATAATAAGCATATTCAGTGGATGTTTGTGTAATAACAAAGAAAACAAGTGGTCTGTTTGGTTGTCGAGGAAATGTAGGAATAAATAAATAAAAAAAATAACTAAATTTACCATAAGTGCAGATACGATTTAGCCAAATTGAGATTTTTCTCAAGTTTTCAACCCCAGAACAGTGGAAGAGGAACAGATTCAAGAATCGTCTTTTGTTTCTTTTCTCAGAGGCCAAACAAAAACAAATGAAAAATTAAGGAAAAGCAAATAGAACACTTTTCTCAGCAGGTACCAAGACCACGCTTTTCTCCAAGTTTTCGAGAGGAAAGAACTCACATGTATGTATTTCCGGCAGGCTTCAGATCGACAACTTGGACCACGATTTCCGGAATTTCAGTTGAAGAATCCGGAGATGGGTGTGACAGTATGATTGAAATCGCATCTGGAGTTACCGATTTCACCATTATTTCTCTAACACTGAAGGACTGGTAGCAGAGATGAGAAAACAAGAAGAAAAAAATAAAAAGGTGGAACAGTCTCCTCTCTTTCTCTCTCTAGATATTAGTGTGTCGAGAGAAGCAGGGGCCGGGGTATCTAGTAGTAGTTGTTTTTGGCGCGAATCTGTTTTGAAATCTCTTTCAAATTTCAAACGCCAAGTGCTCTTTCCCGCCCATTTTAAACTAATTCACTGTTTGGTGAGAGAGGCAGGAAATGTTTTTTTGGAGTGCTAAAATATTTTCAGAAAAAAATTTAGTGAAATTTTTTGAGTCGATTAAAATTTTGGGAGATAAATAAGAAAATTAAGATAAAAATCTTGGGTTAGGTTAAGATTTTAGAATAAAAAGTGAGAAATGATAAATAAAAATTGAGTTAAGGTAAAATTTTGGGGTGGGTTAATTTTGAGTACTGAAATAAAAAAAAAAAAAAAAAAAAAGTTGATCAAATCTGAACGGTACATTTAGAACAATTTGAACTTTTGTGATGTATTATAACTATTAAAACAAAAATTATATTTGAAAGAATAATTAATTCGATTAAATTTTGAGAACATGAATAACCAATCACTGAGACACTACTTTGTAACTGATTTACTAAAATACAAATATAACAAGTCTAATAACTCAACCGTTGGAATTACTCTTAACATATTAAGATTTGACATTTTTATAAATAAGGATTCCATTTGATATGCCAAATTTATTAATTTATTATATTTATCTTTTTGTTTATGACCTAAACTTATTTATGTTCAACTCAAATTTGTTAATGTCGTGTCATGTTCGAGTCATCTTATCGTATCATGTTAAAAATTGACACTCTTACGTCAAATGTGATGTCAGTTGGAGATGCTCTCAGATATACATGAGACCAAATTTACTGTCTATGGTATGTATATATACACATATATATGATATAAATATCACAAAGTAAAAAATATAAAAATAAAATTTTGAAGTCAAATATAATTAATTCATATTTTATATTACCTAAATTGCACCTATATAAACCAATTATATATGAAAATAGCCATTATGATACAATATGAGATATTAATAATATAATCTCTCTCAAATGGTTCATCTTTATTGTCAACACAAAAGAGAAAAACTCTGAAAATCTTGAATCATGTAAGGCCCTCATATTATGTTTCAAATATAGTAGTTAGAGTTATATTCCACAATACCATGCTTGACAGCAGGAAGAACTTATAATGAAATAAAAATCACTTTTCAGTAGCACAAGTGATGTTGCTGGAGAATTAATTCTGTTAAAATAGATTTTGCAAAATAGATTTTAGGTGTTTGAATATACATATTTCATAATTAATTATGATAGTAGAATTTATTATAGAATATTTAATAAAAATGATTTATAATTGATTTCAGTGCCCAAAATGTCATTTTTCCCTTTATTATTTATTAGATAGTATTGGGTGTTATTTGGGCCCATGTTATAAAATTAATTTAAAATTTTAACAAAAAAATAGAGAACAAATTAAATGTAAATTATAAATTATAAATCTCCAAATATCTAATATAGATATTTAAATAAATAAAAGGAATAATATAATCAAATAATATGTCATATTTTACTGTGTTTTATATGATGAGAAATATAAATTTTAATTAATTGATTGTTTTTATGTTGTTAAATATTTTATAATACGAAGATTAAATATTGTGTTATGAGTGAAATATTAATAATATAAATATAATTATGGAAAAATTATAGTTAAGGTAGACTCCCGGCCTCAAATTACATGTGGGTATTGAATTTTTTAAAAATTACAGTTATATGTCCTTAAAAAATTAATTATAAAAAGAGTAAAGTAATTTACACTTAATTTCTTCTCTTGGACTTGATTGCTACAGTAGTGGTTAGACCTGGCAAAATGGACGGATTGGACGGGTTGTAAACAGGTCAGGTCATAAACGGGTTAAACCCATATTTAATCTGAATTGATCAGGTAGAATACGGGTCGGGTCATAAATGGGTTGGGTCAACCTAAATTTGACCGCTATCCAACCTTTTTTTTGGAAACAAAACATTACCTAAGATTGCCACATCTCAATCAAGTAATATGACTAATAAAATTTTTCATGTTTCTTTGTTAAAACTTTTGTAAATACAAGTTAAAAAAAAAATTATTTCTCCATTAGTAAATTTAATCAAGCGAAATTTATGATGATTGTTTTTACAGGTTTATTTTCTTTTCTAGTATGAACTAAATTGTTAAACTAATAACAATTTAAATAGTTGTTTTGATAAATAACATTATCTAGGAACTTAAACAAAACTTGTAAGAGGATATAAATTTAAGTAATTGTCTTTGAACATTCATAACTTGATTAGGACTACAGGATTGGAGTCACTACTAAGAAATAAGGTTTTGTGAGAGGAAAAAAAACTTTTATCATATAAAATTTTCAAAGACAATAATAATTTATTGGTTTTTTTGATTATTGAATTTAACCTCTGCACCAGATTGGTCCAACCACTTGTGTTTCATGAATTTAACCTCTTTGAGATGAATGATCAGAGCCACCAATCACATGCAAAGAGCACAAGAAATTCATCCCAGAAACTTCACCAATCACCATACAAGAGGATAGACAGAAAACACATAATGGTACTTGATGCTTGACAAAACTTCAAAAGAAGTATAAAAGGCTACGTTTGGTAACTTCTTGACTGTAATTAATAATTTTTTTAAGTTTAAAACAGATTTTTTAATTTATTAGGTATTTAATTTGATTTATTAGTTGCACTTAATGAATTCGTACTTAATTCAAAATGAATTTTTTAAAAAATAATATTGGTGAAACTTTTTTCAGAACGTAATCTAAACATAAAATAACTTAATTCAAATAATAATTTTTCACTATTATTTATTTAAACCACAACTTAATTCAAATTGTATTTTTTTTATCTCATCCAAACGAACACTAAATTACAATAAAAGTTGCATAAAAATAATTGTCATGTGAAATAACTTCTCGCAGACATGGAGATATTTAATCTTTTTGCATTTCAAGGGATTGTAAATGGGTTAGAGTGCAAAAACATATGTATTTTCTAAACAAATGTTGTGTTTAAATATTAATGAATCATTTTCGTAAAACAAAAAAAAAAAATTTACAAGAAACAATAATTTAAAGTAAATTATTAAAATATAGTTGTAAATAATATAAAGTCAGGTCTCCAAAAAGGTAAAGATTAAAGGTGAATTAGGAGAAATTAAGAGAGACGTATTGCTTACGTTAAAAACAAAAGGGAAGAGAAAGAGACGTATTGATTTTGTTGAGGGTAGTTGTGCCAACTGCATTTTTTTTTTTTCAACAAAGCTGTTTTTTCTTTTTTCCTTCTCAACAAAAGAGTGCTGCTATTCACAAACCACAAAACTCATTCTATTATAAACCATTTGAAAAACCAACACAAGGGAGGAGGACTGAAACTCGTGACTTCTCTATTGCTGAGAGGCAGGCATGAGATTAACATCGATTCACAAGACTTAATCTTCTTTCTTTTTTTTTTTTTTTACACAAAGTCGCCATTACTTTGCAATTTTATGCTTGAGAATTCAAACATTTTACTATTACATCAACTAAAAGTCCCTATCAAAAATCAGGATTTTTTTTTGTTTATCTTGAAAAATAAGCTACTGATGATGTGTTTTTTTGTATTTGATAATTGATGCCCATAATCTCTTGTCTAAATGTATGTAAAAAAGGGATTAGAAGGTCACCGGTGAATGTCCGAAGAGGGAGCCTCGTACGGTTAAGTTACTAACTTGAACAAAGAACTATTATATTGAAAGTGTGAAGTATGGAAAGCGTATATGTTTAGATTAAGATTTCTCTTTTTATATAAATGATAGATATCTTATTATTAAGATTTTTTTCAAGAAAGTAGGGATTTGAGATTTATATCAACTCTTGATCTTATCAATTTTCGTATTGTTCTGAACCATTGAATCTCTGCATACATACATTAGGTCATGTGTCATATTCATCTTGCGAGATGAATTTGGGTATACTAGCGAGGTTAAATGATTGATTTGCTATTCATTTTGTCAAAATTATACCATGAATTTTTTAATTTTAAGAGATACGAAGAAATTGATCAAATTTTTGTTACAAATTGACTTAGAAAATGTAACTTTCTTTGTGTTGAAATGAGATTCAACAAAAGATGTTTGGTTCCCCATTAGCTGGTCAGTCTTGCTTGAGTCGGTGTTATTGTCAGTTGTGTTGCAATCCGTCATTGTCAGTGTTTCAAAAGGGCCAGACATGGACTTGGAAATATGTAACATGAATTTTGACCATGATCAAAGCTTAATTCACAACCTGTTTGGTGCACTGCATCATTGCTGTGCCATGATGAATGAAGTTGCATCAGGAATTTCCAATATCTTTTGCCCCAAGTTAGAGAATAAACTCATTAGGAATGGAGTTTGGATGTCTTGAAAAACCCCAGTCAATTATGCTGTCTATGCAGAACATTAACAACCACTTAGAGCCGCTTCTCCCTTTGAGCTGCTATTCACTGAGTCAATGAATACCAATTACATTAAGAGGTGGTCCACATATTCAGTTTACGAAGTTATGTTTATTAGTTTGAGTGTATTGCATGAAATTAATGAATAATTTATTTTTGAAGGGGTGTTTGCTTACCAGTTAGAGTTCCTTTTGAGGTTGATTCTTATTGGTCCGGCTGAAATGTATCAGGATTAATGAATAATTTTTTGGAAGAGGGGATGTTCCCACCCAAACCGGAATTTTGGTGCATAGAAAAGTGTAAAATCAGATTTTGATATATTCGATTGTATTTTTCAAAACAGAGTTTTGTAAAAGGTTCACATGCAAAACCATGGTTTAGAGAAACTAAAAAATTCAGCTTCTGAAAATTCATTTGACTTTTTATAACTTTTACTCTTGGACCCACTATTTTTACATTACTCAATATATACAAGATGAAGAGTAAAAAGAAAAATTAACAGTTAGAATTATTTCTATATAATTTTTACCAAACATCCAAATAACAAATTACTATAAGGACAATGTTACTATATATTCGAACTCACATGAGATTGGGTGATTTTACCACGGATGGTATTGGAATTGAATTTTCATTCGTCCTAATCACTATATCTATAGTTCTTAGGCCATCAAATGGTTAGCTCAAGTTTACAGTAGGATTACCCTTATCATAAATACACACATACATATATATAATATAACGGGGTCCACATATAACTTTTAGAGCTTCATTTTTTCGAATAGTGAAATTAAAGAAGTTACTAAAACTAAATTTTCGTCAGTTGGCTAAAAATTCCACTCGTTTTCATCCCTATCAAAATTTGACTAAAGTAAAAAAACTCTACCAAATATAACTTTTGTTTTGATAGCTACTATTTACAGTAACTCTTGAGATTGCAAGATATAAATGATCCAAAATTGACGGTACTTTTTTTTAGTTTTCAATGATTGAGAATGGTAGTTAAGGAAAAAAATAGTAGTTCTATAAAAAAAAAACAACATTTTACCAATGAAATAGAACTGTCAAATTTTAACTTTAACAGAATTAAAATAACTTTTGTCATTAGAGTTTGGTCTAAGGAAAGATGAGTTTTGCCATCGATCTGATTTACTCTATGGACCAAACTAATAATATTCTACAATTTAAATAGAATGTTTAATTTTTCAGAGATACCAAAATAATATACCACTTAAAATGTCATTAGTTTGGCTCATAAAATAGATTAATAGACTTAATTCATGGAAAAACTTCTCATCAAGTGAAACACCAAGGGCATCTCCAAGCGAATCAACAAATCACTTTTTCCTCTCATTTTGCACCTCCATGGCAACATCAAACGCCCTAACAGACTCTCGAGGGCCCGTTTGGGCAAGCGACTGCTTCTAGCTTTTGGCGTCACCAAGTCGAAAACGTGAAATATGTTCTGTTTGGCTCAGCGTTTGAGAAATCCTGACGTGAAGCTACAGTACCCCAGCCGTGAAAAGCGAAAAGTTTGCTGGGCCAACTTTCCCAATTCAGCCGTGAAACATGTTCTGTTTGTATTTTTCCTTGTGTTAATATTTTACTTTTAATGTTACATAACAAAATTTAAAATTAAATACATATAAAATTTTAATATTAATTAATTAATAATATTTTTAGTAACTAACTAAATTTATTTATATAAATGAATTTATGAATTAGAAAACAAGTTTAATTAAAAAGTGACACCATAAAAAAATATACTATATTAAAAAATATAAAAAAGAATTAACAAAAATTTCTTTAAAAGGGTCAAATTGAAATTTAAATAAGGGTAAAGTGTGAAAACTTGAAATTTAGAGGAGGCAAATACATAAATTAGAAAGGTATCTTTGAAAAGCTTTAAAAATATATGAGTTTTTTTTGTAATTAAAAGAACTGTGGTGGGGGGAGGGGATGGAATTGACCCCTAAGCCCTTCTTGTTCCGTCTATGTTTTGAATTAGAGTAATGCTAGTCTTCTTTTTATATATGACTAAAAGTTTTTAACTTCATGAGTTAATCAATGTTGTATTTGTAGATGTGAAATATTCGATAAATATAACATTGCCAACTTACGAAAATAAATATTTTTTGTATGATTTTTAAGTAAACCTATCCTTATTATTTTAACTATTAAGTTAAACGTCAACCATTCTTATGCAAACCACTAATTATAAACAAGGATAAATTACACTGACCTTTCCTGATTTTTTTGATAATAATACTAACTTCTCTTAAGACTTCTGAAATTATATTCACTTGCCTTACTTTACTTGACAATATACAGATACCTCTCCCGATTTAATTTTTCTTCAAAATGACAAGACTACCCATTTTCTTTATTTATTTTTGCTTTTTTTCAAAAAAAAAAAAAATTATTTTTAAATTATTTTTATCTAAAAATAAATTTAAGAAAAATAAATTATTTTTATTTTATATAAAAATAAATTTACGATTTGTATCAATATTTATTTGAAAAATAAAAATTAAATTGTCAAAATTTAAAAAATTGACAAAAAAAAAACATGACCGAGATAGTCTTGTCATTTAAAAAAAAAAAGACTGAAAATGAAGTTTTTATATATTGTCAGGTAAAATAGAAAGATCAATGTAATTTTAAAAACTTAAAAAAAAAATAGTATAATTTAGCCTATAAACAAATATAATTCTCAACCCATACTTGTGTTATACCTTGTTTTATTTATATATATATATATATCTATATATCGGGATAGACAAACTTTCTATGAAAATATTTTATTGAATTATTTAGTGTGAATGATAACAACAAAAGAGATGGTCAAATTCAAAATCATCAGCAGATTCAGCACCGAAAAATTTGAAAGTTAAAACTAAGGGTATCATCTAATGTCAATGTCACTTCCTAATTCCAACCACTATACTCCAAATTGAAAGATTATGATTAAGAAATGAACTCCCTTAAATATATGGTTTGGGCCCTAAAGTCTTATTATTGTCATTACTATTATTCTAATATATATATATATAAGACACACGTCCATATCTTCATTTGACTTGGGAAGAAAATGAAAATGAAAATGAAACAGCAGAAGGAAAGCTTTCCTTGGTTTATCTAAGGACGAATACATTATAAATGTGCATGACTTGTATATATGCGTTTGTTTTTCTGTTTTACAAAACTGGTTTTTTTATTTTCAAAAACAAAAAATTGAGAAACTTGTTTGTTTGGTATAATTTTCTAAAAATAACCATAAAAACAATTTTCATAGTTTTGAAAAAAATAAAAACATGTGCACAGGTTTCACACTAAAAAAGAAATCACATAAAAGATGGACACAAAAAACAAAAAAGTTGTATTATAAATTATAAAAATATTTAAAATTATAGATATTGTGGAAAGTATGTATTAAAAATAATTTAAACAAATATTTTTTTAGTACATATTAAAAATATATTTTAGACAAATAAAAGATTTCTTAAAGAAAAATAAAAATATTTAAAATTATAGATATTGTGGAAAGTACATATTAAAAATAATTTAAACAAATATTTTTAATACGTATTAAAAATAATTTTTAAACAAATAAAAGATTTCTTAAAGAAAAATAAAAATATTTAAAATAATAAATATTGTGGAAAGTGCGTATTTATTTTTTAAACAAATAAAAGATTTCTTAGAGAAAAATAAAAATCTTTAAAATTATAGATATTATTTTTTAAACAAATAAAAGATTTCTTAGAGAAAAATAAAAATCTTTAAAATTATAGATATTATTTTTTAAACAAATAAAAGATTTCTTAAAGAAAAATAAAAATATTTAAAATTATAGATATTGTAAAAAGTACATATTAAAAATAATTGAAATAAAAAATTATTTAATAATTTAATTTTATAAATTATTTACACTAATAAGAGTAGACATAATTAATTTTACAAATTAACTTAAATAATTATTTTTAGTTTACATTCCAAATACATTTTCATCTTTTTCACTATTTTTAAAATCATAACCAAACACATTCTCACCCTTTTTATTCTATTAAAAAATTATATCTAAACATATTTTCAAATATTTTAAAAATTAAAATGCACTTTTCAAAACTCAACTACAAAATAGTTTTACAAAAATTTTCTGAACAGATATGTATTCAACCCCAACCCTACAATAACATATACATAAAATGCAGAACCCTAATTGACTTCTAGCTATATGATTTGTGGCACTCAATCAGGACCTGTCATGTATAAGCCTTTACAAACAATATCTTGAGTTGTTTATTTACAAATGAATCTGAATTCCCCTTTTAACTAAGAATACTCAAACTACTGCAAAATTTTAGTAAGAAAATGGGCAGATATATCGAATAATCAATTTTTTTTAAAGCTGGGTAGTCGCAAGTTAGCTTAAAGAACGTGTCCCGTAAATCAGTTTGGAGGTTTCGAGTTCAGTGCACAAAATTTATGTTTCATGAAATTTTTGGACTACCTATTGAGCCAAAAGTGAATTAGTTTAGCAATGTTGGAAAAAAAAGGATCATCAATTTTTTTTTTTTTGGGTGGGTTTTATTTCCCTAAGTTTATATATATATATATATATTAATGTTGCTCTTTTTTATCAGAGGGGCCTCCCGTCCTTCGTTACCTGTCAAAAACTTAGGGTCAGAGAGTCATCAAGTAAGCTCTAGTGGTAGCTGCTCCGATGATAAAGTTAGTAAAGAAAATAAAATTATAATTGAAAAGAAGAATTGAACATAAATTGAAAGCTTACCTTTTAATCTTATTTATACATTGTAAATCTCCTAAGTTGAGTAGGAGTAGGAGTTATAAAAGTAGGGATTCGAAGATATCCGAAGATAGTAGTTGCCATATTGAACTTTGTTTCCTTATTCTAATGTCGGTAGGATACATAAGGTGGTGCCATATTCCGAACTACATACCTCTGAACCCCCCATGCCCATGTGATTTGGATAGAACAATCTTTCTTGATCTGTATCCTAAAAAGTTCTGCACATACACGTGTCATGCTTCGAAATATATTTGCCACTTTATGATATATCAGTTACTCCCCCCCCCCCCGAGCCTTAGTTATGTGGGATCCATACATAGCTGAGGTTAAGGTTTCTGAGACGTTACACGCGTAATAGTTATAAATACGCAGCTTCGCTTTTCATGACAGCCGTTGATGCGACATTCATTGCATTAATCGCCGGTTAGAATTACGAGGCCATTATTACTTTAACTGTCGCGATGGTTTGGAATTGAAGGCCTTCCTCGTGAGAACTGTTAGACCCTTATAAAAAGGCAGAGGAGTATACTGACACCCCTCATTTCATCATTTTTTGTCTCTCGAGAACTCATTACATTGCTTAGAGAAAACTTCGAGCAAGACGAGTTCCGGCGTAAGAAGATCAACTCCGATCAAATCTATGGTCAGGTTTGGTTCCGTACACACTCTTAGAATTCCTTGCATATACTCTTACCCATTTCCATTTAGTACCATGCCGGTCTCTGATGCTCAGTTAAACACCGGCTATGAAACAAAAGAGTCTTTGGAAATATTTGACTAACGGATGTGAACCTTGTAAATAGTAGCCCATCGAAGAATTTAGAAAATAGGAGTGTCAGCAACCCGAACCCTGGTTCTAAAGTTAGGATAATGGAGGCTTTTGTTGAGCCTAGAGATATTGCAGGGGAAACCTCGGGCAGACCCTACAAAAGGGAGGAGGGAGAAAACGCCACGACTCAGGGCATGATAGATGCTCTGAGGGCTGTTTTTGACTTCTCTACCAATGTGTCCAATAGGGTGCCAGGGCCCATGGACTATCCTTCCGATACTGAGCAAGGTGAGATATGCGTCTACCTTGAGTGGTTTGAAATAGGGGTTAGGTTTCCCTTTCACCCTCTCATTAGGGAATTTTTTAGTTAGTTCAATATCTGCCTCGCTGATCTAAATATAAACAATTGGAGGCATTTACTGGGGTTCATAGTTTTAAGACACTTGAACAATGTCCAGGTAGACCTCCTATTGATAAGGAACAATATGGACATAAAATACCTAAAGTCGGAGGGCATATTTTATATGTCTTTCGACAAAGGGTCCAGACCTCTCTCCTCTGTACACATTTCCAACAAGACCTAGAAGAAGTAGTACTTCTTTGTAAAGGGAAGATAGGAGTTCGAGGACTTTGAAAGCCGAGTTTCAACTTTCCCACAGAGGACTAGGACTAAGGGTGAGGTCCCTTTTTTATTTTGTATTTTTTGGGCTTTTCTGATTCTGTGTATTGTTTCTCTTTTTTGAGCCTAATCTTGTGCTTCCGTGCAAATAAGAGAGCTTGGAAAAGATTGATCTTCATAGTTGATCTTCAATAAAAGTACAAAAGGCTATTTCAAACCAACAATTGTTCTCACGACGCCATTCTCTGCCCCAACAATTTGATAGAGGTTGGCTTAGTGGGAGATCGGTCCGAGAGTTTAAGGAAGTCTATGGTGACTAGATGGGCCCCAAGGAAGAAGAAAAAGAAGATTAGGGATAGCTCTTCCTCTGTCGAGCCTCATTTTCAAGTGAAGAGAAGGAGGCTAATATCTAACTTCCCTAAGAGAATCGTCTCAAAAGATTTGGGGATTTCTCCTATTCAGGAGGCCTTTCTACCCCCAATGCCTACTATTCAGAAGAAGAAAAGGGGAAAGGGCAGGTCTTTTGCTATTTCTCCAAAGTCTAATGATTTCGGCCCATTGGCCGTGAAGAATGTTTATAAGGACTATTGGGCAATAGGCCCAAATAAGTTCAAAAGGCTGAGGGCGTAGAAGATTGCCAAAAATCTGATGGCATTCCACATGAGGGTGAGTTCTGCATAATTGTTTTTTTTTTTTTTACCTTCCTGGCTCTGTAACATATTTTGATCTCTTTGTTCTATTTGTTATTTGTCAGGCTGTGCATGACTTAACAGCCATCATAGAATCTCCCGAGGATCCCCGAGCAGATTGACGCCCTCAAATCTGAGCTCGATGAAGCTAAACTTCAACTGGGAATAGCTCAGTCTTCTGCAGCAGCGGCCTAGGAAAAACTGAAGGAAGCTGCCAACTCCTATTCGATTTTGGAGTCCTAGAGGGATGCCCTTACTCTCAAACTGGAAGATCTCAAAAAGAGGCTTGCAGACTTCCAGGCTGCCTCCATTCAAAAGGTTCAGGACACCGCTGAAGCCATCAGAGCCCAAACTAAAGTGGATCTGAAGGCTGAAGTCCAGGATCTAGGTGGCGAGCTGATCGAGTAAGGGTACCGAACCTTTAGGGCGAAGCTTTTTAAGAAGTATACTGACTTGGATCTGACTGGGGTAGATAATATTGAAGTCTCCCAAGTTGAGATTGATACGCAGGATGCTGATGATGAATAGAAGAGGTGGATCCAAAGCTCCCTCAGGTCGTTGCTTCAGAGATTACCGAACCAACAACAGAGTAGACTAGGGATGCCTTTGTATTATTATTATTTTTTTTATCTTGTAACTTTTCCATATTTTGGGCCAATATATGAAATTTTATTTCTTCCAAAACTCGTGACTTGATTTTAAGATAATCTCTTCAATATCCATGCCATTAGAAATTTCAAAGCACCGATAAGATATTTCAAAGGCCGAAATAACGGGATATTCAGAGCAGCCATACTTATGATTAAAAATAGAGTTATCAAAATCTGCATACTAATAAGTCATAATATACCGGCCTTTAATACTTAAAATGGTCTATGCATTGAGTGAAATGAACCAGATCTGTAACACTCGTAATGGATACAAGGTTTTCAAGGGTCTGTACATTGAGTGAAATGGACCAGACCTATAGCACTTGTAATGGATACAAGACTTTTAAGGGTTTGTGCATTGAGTGAAATGGGACAGACTGGGAGCACTTGTAATGGATGCAAGGCTTTTAAGGGTTCGTGCATTAATTAACAAACTTTGAGGTGAATCAAAAGTAGCCTTTTTTATTGATAATACTTGCGTCAATGTTCGATGTTCCAAGGTCTGGGTATAGGTTTCCTAATCAAATCTTCTAACCAATAAGTCGTAGGTCTAACAATCTTAGTTATTTTGTAAGGTCCTTCCCAATTGGGGAAAAGCATTCCCATGGTGGGATCTTTAGTGTTTGGAAACACCCTTTTTAAGACGAGATCTCCGAGCTGGAAGTTGGTGGGTTTTAACCCTTGGTTAAAACATTTAGCCATTCTCTACTGGTAGGCTTCGGTCCTAATTCAAGCTTGCTCACATATTTTTTTAAGTATGTCCAGATTCTCTACGAGCTGTTGGTTATTGGTCCCTTGGTCAAAACAGTCTGTTTTAAGGGTCGGCATGCCAATTTCAACAAGAATGACTGCTTCGGTGCCATAGGCGAGTGAGAATGGCGTTTCTGCAGTTGGGGTCCTTTTAGTAGTTCGGTAGGCCCAGAGTACTTTGGAGAGTTATTCGACCCATCTTCCCTTGGCCTCTTCCAACCTTCACTTAATTGCCTTGAGAATAGTGCGGTTGGTAACCTCGACTTGCCCATTAGCTTAGGGGTGCGCTATAGAGGAGAAGTAGTGATTGATGTGTAAGTCTTTACAGAACTTTCCAAATATTTTTCTAGTAAACTCCGTCCCATTGTCTAAAATAATGATGCGAGGTATACCGAACCTGCATACTATATTTTTTCATGTGAACTTCTTTACTTTTACCTCTTTTATGTGGGTCCGTGGTTTAGCCTCTGCCCATTTAGAGAAATAGTCAATGGCGACTAGTAAGAATCTTCTGTTCTAAGGGGCTTTTGGCAATGGATCTACAATGTCCATTCTCCATTGAGTGAAAGGCCAAGGACTAGCGATAGGGACGAGTTCATAATGAGGTTGATGTTAGTATGAGGTAAATCGTTGACATTTGTTACACCTCTGGACATATTCCTTAGCTTGTTTTAGCATACTAGGCTAGTAGTAGCCCTGAGTTAGTGCTTAGTGGGCTACGGTCCTACCGCCATTATGGTTGCTACAGATCCCTTCATGTATCTCGATTAGGATGTAGTGGGCCTCTTTTTAAGTTAAACAACGTAGGAGGGGCTGTGTGTAGGACCTTCGGTAAAGTTTTTCTTTAAGAATTAAAAACTGAGTTGCCCTAATTCGAATTCTCCTAGCATGATTCTTGTTCTCTAGAAGTAACCCCTTATTTAGATTCTGGATGATAGGAGTCATCCAATTCTGAGGTTGTTCTAAAATTTGAAAGGATTGTATTACCTTAATACTAGGTTTTGACTGGTAGGAGATTTTCACCATTGAGTCTCTTTCTGGCTTGAGATGGGAGGCCATGTTTGCTAAAGCATTGGCCCTAGAGTTTTGGTTTCTTTTGATCTTTTGAATAGTGAATTTGTGGAAGGACGAATTTAGTGATTCCACTAGCTCTGAATATCTGGTCATCTTGCTATCCTTGGTGGAAAATTCTCCTAAAACTTGACCCACCACAAGTTGAGAGTCAAAGAATGCTTCAACATCTAGAGCTTTACATTCTAGAGTCAGTTTCATCCTAAGGATAAGCGCTTCATACTCGGCTTCATTGTTAGAGGCTTTGAATCCTAAGTTAACCACGTTTTCAGTTACGATCCCGTCAGGGGATTAAAGTATTATGCCTACTCCAAAACCTTTGTCGGTAGAAGAACCATCGGTGTAAAATAGTTATACCGATGTGTCAATAGTGGCTTGAGCATTCGAATGTAAAGTCTAAGTGAACTCTGCTGCAAAGTTTGCTAATACCTGACCCTTGATAGCAGTTCGCGGTACATAGGATTTGTCAAATTCTCCTAATTCTATTGACCATTTGACCAATCGTTCCAAAACTTTGGGTTTGTATAGGACTAATTTTAAAGGATATGATGTAGGGATTATGATAAGACGGGCTTGAAAATATGGTCTGAGCTTCCGAGTGGGTATTACCAAGGCTAAGGCTAATTTTTCAATTTCGGACTATCTTATCTCGGTATCCAAAAGTGCCTTGCTAATGTAAAAAATGGGCCTTTGAATTCCCTTGTCCTCCCTGACTAAAGCGGAACTGATGGAATTTTTTGATACAACTAAGTATAAAAGTAGTTTTTTTCATTGGTATTAGTTTTAAAAGGAGTTTGGGGGAAGCTAGGTATCACTTAAGTTCTTAGAAAGCCTCTTTGCATTCAGGGATCCATTTTAGGGCCTTACTCCCCTTCAAGGCTCTAAAGAATGGGAAGCACTGATCCGTAGATTTAGAGATAAACCTGTTCAATGCTGCTATCCTTCCATTTAGGTTTTGGATATCTTTATTAGTTTTAGGTGATTCTAGTTCAATCAGAGCTTTGATCTGTGAGGGATGTGTCTCAATTCCTCTTTGGGAGACTAGAAAACCTAATAATTTCTCTTATGTAATCCCGAAGGTACATTTTAAAGGGTTTAGCTTCATTCTATGTTTTCTCAAGATGTTGAATGTCTGGCTCAAATGCTGGATGTGGTCACCCTTTCGAACTCTTTTGATAAGTATGTTGTCGATGTTGACTTCCATTGTATCTCCAATTTAGGGGCCAAATATTTTGTTTACAAGCCTCTGATACGTAGCTCCAACGCTCTTTAAATCGAACGACATCACTTTATAACAATAGAGATCTCATTCTGATATGAATGCCGTTTTCTCCTAGTCTAGAGGATACATTTGAATTTGATTGTATCCAGAATAAGCATCCATGAAACTCATAAGTTCGTGACCTATTGTGGCAGCAACAAGTTGATTAATTCTAGGAAGAGGAAAGCTTGTCCTTGGGACAAACTTTATTTAGGTCGATATAGTCAACACAGATCCTTCACTTGCTGTTCTTATTTTTTGCAAGAATTGTATTGGCAAGCCATTTTGGGTAGAACACCTCTCTTATCATTCCAGCATTTAGCAACCTCTGGACCTCTTCATTGATTATTTTGTGGCATTTAGGGGCAAATGTTCTCCTTTTTTGTCTTACCGAAGGATGGTCTGGATTTGTCATTAGCTTATGAGAGATAAAATTAGGATCTATTCCCTCTATATCTCTAGTTTTCCAAACAAATACTGACAAGTTATTTTTTAGAAATTCAACAATATCCTCTTGCTTGGAAGGAGACAGGGCTGAGCCAATTTGTAGATACTTTTCCTCTCATTCAGTGTTGATAAGTATTTTGATGGACTCCTCCATTGCTTTGACTGTGCTGTCCCTTCCTCTAGGACTTAATGGCTTATCAATTTCAGAGGGACATTCCTCTACCTCATAAAAGTTGGACGATGAAAAAACTTTCCTTTCATGAGGGTACTGTAATTGCTATTTAGAGGGCCTTTATTTTAATGTGGGGACATGACATTCCCGGGCAGTGTGGGTTGACAGCCCTTGATGGAGAAAACTTTGTTGTTGTGGACATATTTCAGGCATTGATGGAGGGTTGAAGTAACTTCTCCCATCTGGTGGATCCAAGGTCTCCCAATAATGACATTATAGGGGGGGTTTGGTGTTTAGGACCATGTATTCAGAGATTAGTGTTTTCTGTCCGTCCCCTTCTCCTAACGTGGTCGATAGGTCAATTTTACCTAATGATATGTTAAGATTTTTGTCAAATCCTGCCATGACAGCAGTGGTAGCAGGGATGAGCTTTATGTGTTTGAAGGGTTCGTATAATAATACATTGGTGGAGCTTCCAGTATCCACGAGAACCTTTTTGATCTCAAAGTTAACGATTTTGAGCGAAATGACAAGAGTATCGCTGTGGGGACAGTGTATCCCAACGAGGTCCAATTCAGAGAACTGGATCTGAGGTCTTGACTTTATCTTTTTCTTAATGGCCGAAATCTAGAGGACATGGGGCCCTTCCCTTGCCTCCCGAGCATATCTTTCTCTGGCTCAATTAGACATTCCCGTTGCCGCATTGTCAGCATAAAGCACAAAGATGACTTGATTATTTTGCCGCTGTTGATCGTTTCAATTTCTCTCTGTTCAGGCTTTTGTTCTTGCCTTTTTTTGTGGCGGTTTCTCGTCACAGGGGTTTTGCCTCCTGTCTTGGCAGATAAACTCTCTCAGTCATCCTCTTTTGATGAGATGCTTTATTTCTTGCCTGAGAGCTCTGCATTCCTAGGTTGTGTGCCCGTGCTCTTTGTGAAAATCACAATATTTGTTCTAATTTCTTGTATCGGGGTGGCTTTTTAGTGGCTCTAGCTACCTCAAGTTTTCATGAGTCTAGATTTATTGGAGTATGTGGGTAAAAGAAGCATTTAGAGAGGTGAAAGTTTTATACCTCCCAGAGTTAGAATTGTTCTAGGTTCTAGGTGTTGTTCTCTTTTCGAGACTCCTGATCCTCTTCCTGTTAGCATTGTTATCCCTTTTCTGAACTTGCTTATTCTTCTGAGCCCGTTCTTTTGTTTTTCGGAAAGACATTTTGGTATCTTTAAGATTAATATACATTCGTGCTCGTTCTATGAGTGCTGTCATATCGATGGGGGGATTCTTGGTCAAGGAATCCTGGAAGTGTCTAGGTCGAAGGCCCGAAGTGAGGGCAGCCACTAGGAATCTTGGATTACAGTTGGTTATTTCCGTGAGCTTGGTATTAAAACAAGCTATGTACTCCTGAAGTGATTTTCCCTTTGTTTGCTTTATAGTTAGCAGAAATTCTGGTCATTTTCTTAACTTATTGCTGGTTAGGAATCGGTCAAGAAATAACCTATTGAGCTCATCAAAATTGTTGATCAACTTTTGGAGGAGGTTGTAGAACCACTTAAGGGCGGTGCCCTTGAGGCTCGTCACGAACGTTCGGCACATGAAGGCATCAGTGGCTCCATGGAGAGCCATAGTGTGTTGGTAGTGTGATAGGTGGTCCCCAGGATCCTCAGATCTGTCGTAGAGGGTTAATTTTGGGCCAACGAATCTTTTCGGCCGTTTTTCTGTCATTATGATAGAGGTAAATGTCGTGGAGAACCTCTCGAGTAATTTACTTAGTTCGTCTTGCTCTGGAGGGGCATGTAATCCTCTAGTTGAGATTGCCTGATTCTGAGAGTCTGCTGTCTCATCTTCCCTCAGAGGTGGTTGAGGTAAAACTTTTTGTGGGATTAGAGCCTGTTGTTGATCTTATCCTGTACCTCCAGATCCCCGACTCGGGGGAGGAATATATTTGATGTTAGTTGGAGGACGTTGCCCTCCCAAGATTGGGGGGACCGGAGCCTCAAGAGGCTGGGATTCCTGTAATGCTGGATTGGCTCTAGAGGCCATTGGAATATGAATCCTAGTTCTGCTCTGATAGTGGATAGCTGGATGAAGCGTAGACATTCCTCTCCCTACGACTGTTGATGTTTGGGGATCAATCCCTATATGAGTGGTACCATGGAGGTGTACCAGTTCCATGTTAGGGAACTCCTCGTTGGGGGATCCTCCGCCCTGTGGTGGTGGCGGGAGGCCGAGTTTCTCCGGGAATAGCATTAGTAGGAGGATCAGGAGGTGGATAAGGGTTATTTCGCTGGATCTAGGCCAATGAAGCCAAAACTTGTCACATGTCAGTGAGTTGTTCCTGCATCTAATCAGACTCTCGTTGAATCCGATCAAACTATTATTGCAACTGATGGGGTGTTTGTCCACTTCCTCTTCCAGTAGGAGGCTAATTTTGAGGGTTTTGGGAGTTTTTTCTAGGACGAAGGCTGAGAGCCGTTGCCTTTTGGAAGAAAAAGACAAAAAGGTTTGTTGTTTTAAAGAAAAGATAACAAGAACGATTATCGTTCTTACAGACGACGTCAAACTGATGTTGCTCTTTTTTATCAGAGGGGCTTCCCGTCCTTCGCTACTTGTCAAAAACTCAAGATTAGAGGGTTACTGGGTAGGCTTCGGTGGTAGCCGCTCCAATGATAAAGTCAGTAAGGAAAATAAAGTTATAATTGAAAAGAATAATTAAACATAAACTCAAAGTCTACCTTATGGTCTTATTTATAAGTTGTAGATCTCCTAAATTGAGTAGGATTCGAAAATATGAAGATAATAATTACCATATTGAACTCTGTTTACTTATTTTAAGGTCGGTGGGATATGGAAGGCGGTGCCATGTTCTGAATCACATACATCTGAATTCTCCATGCCCATGTAATCTGGATAGAACAATCTTGCTTGATCTGTACCCTAAAGAGCTCTGAACATACACATGTCATGTTTCGAATATATTTGTCACTTTATGCTATATCATAAATATATATATATATATATATATATATCTATCTATATTTTTGGGTAAGTTTTTTAGTGAGTTACATGTTGGACACTGGAAGATAAAGAAAAAGAAATACTACACCCTTTTACTATTTTCAAGTGGAAGGTAAAACGTACATGAAGTTTCATGAGAGTTAAAATTTGAATTTCACTGAGAAACAAAGGCAAAAATTGCATATACATATATATGTGTGTGTGTGTAGCACTATAAATAAATAAACAAATGAAAAAGCATATGATGGGCACAGACTTAAAAGGGTACAAAGTCATATTAAGAACAAGAGTAGAAAGAAATTTTCAAAGGGATGCACCCTTAAGAGGGGACAAGAAATCATATCAAATAAGATTACAATGAAATTTTCAAAGAAGTAAAATGTCAAAATATACCAAATTATCAATAGTCAAGGGGATATTTGAACTCATAAAAGAGAGTTTGACAAGCAAAAAATCAATGCGAATCATGTTTATGAACTATATTTATAAACAAATGCTATGATACTCAACTACCTTGATATATATATCTATATATATATAATTGTATATATATAAACTAAAAATGGTGAAGATGCATGCATAGGGCAAGACTAGAAAGCCTTGACCTTTGAATATATATATATATATATATATATATATATATGTATATGTATGGTTTACTAAATTTTCTATTGTGTATAGTGATGTGCCCCCAAAGATTATGAGGTTATTAATCACTGACCTAGTGATTTAGATGACCTATTCACCATGTAACCCCGGATAAAATGGAAGCAGAAACGGGTCGTAAGAGAACCGACCTGATCTCAAATTTAAGTAAGGAAAGAATCTCACAAACAACATTCATAGAAATCAGGAATTCAAGAGATTCTACTCAGACCTCTTTAAAAATGAGAGCAGGTATGAATTATGCATTCATTTCAAAATAGAGATATTTTCATAACAATTGATT
This sequence comes from Nyssa sinensis, assembly GCA_008638375.1. NCBI lineage: Eukaryota > Viridiplantae > Streptophyta > Magnoliopsida > Cornales > Nyssaceae > Nyssa > Nyssa sinensis. Next base: position 12,718,987 of record CM018036.1, on the reverse strand, counting down.
CAAATATTATCTTGACTTGACTTCAAAGGATAGTTCATCGGATTATCTTCTATAATTTTCATTCTTCTATCTTACAGGTTCAGAAGGAGTCTTAGTTGCGACAAATCGCCTCCCACAACATGTAGTAGTAAAAACAAATCAGATCACCAAATTCAAATCTTTTTTTTTTTATTTTGGGTAGTTAAAAGATATCGTTTTGATCCACTGGGTTACCATAATGAATTCAATATATGTCTAAATTCAGGTCAAGTGCATGTTTTAGAGTAGTAAATCAAGGTGGTCAATTTCTTTACCAACTTATATCATATGTTTTAGTCAAATAAGCAATTAGAGAGAGACAGAGACAGAGACAGAGACAGAGAGAGAGACAGAATCTCTATTCCTTTATGTTATACAATGTAAATGGTCTTCTTTTAAAAAAATAAATAATTAAAGAAATGCGTTTTCATTTTTATTATTTTTAATTTTATCTTTTATATTTGTTAAAATAGAAACGGGTGAGAATTTTTAAAGTAAATACTTCTATGGTAAATCTCTTGAGTTTTCTCACATTTGTGGATAGAAACAGCATAGGGTTGATTTAATTTATCCTATTTTTTTTTAATAAACTTCAAATTTTAAAAAATAAAAAATAATACTGTTTTTAGTTAAAGAAAATTCAAAAATAATTTTTTAAATTGCCTTACTAAATACTTTTCTTATTAATTTTTTATTTTTATTTTAGAGAATGAAAAGATAGTGTCTGAAAATATAATTAAATGAACCCTTTCAATGGCGGATCTAGAGCTCCAACATAGGGGCAAAAACATAAAAAATTAATTTAAAGGGGTAGCTTGTAAAAAAATGAATATTTTGGAAGGCAATTTCTATTTTTTTTTTTATAAATTCCAAAAAAAAAAATGAAAAAAATACCAAATATCTAAAATTTTAGCGCCATGGCTGTCCATCCCTTGTATTCGCCAATTGCCCTTTTTGAGTCTCTCTCTTTGTTTTCGAAAGTTTGTTCTTACTTTGAAAAGTCAGAAATAAAAAAATTTGAAAAAAATATGTTTTACTTTTTTATTGAATCATGTTTTTGAGAGAAAATATAGCTTGCTTTTATCATTTTTTTATAACACAAATTTATGAAAAATTGCTTTGTGGAATTCCATCTGATTATACATTTTTTTCTTTTTCAATTTGAACCATTTTTTCTAACTCTTTTTTTTTTTTTGTATTTTTTCATTTTATATAAAAATAAATTTAAAATACATAACTTATATTTTTCAGCCAAAGGTTTTTTTAATTAATATTTATTTGTAAATGAAAAAAATATTAAAAAAATTAGTCAAGATCTAAATTAAAAAAAAGCATGAAAATGACTATTTTCATAAAAAAAAAAAAAAAGATCGAAGGAGAAGACATAGTCATATCAAAAATCTTAAAAAAAGAATTTATAATTATAAAAAATTTTAAAAAATATCAGTATAATTTATCAAAAAAAAATTATGATAAAACTGAATAATCATTAATTTCTTAATTATTTTGGCCTATTTCCTCCCCTTTTAGAAGAAGAGTAAAATACTTATAAGCATTTTTCTTTTCCTCTCCTTCTTTGTAATTTAAATCAACTTATCTATAATTCTTATTAAAAAAATTTATAAAATAAACCCTAAACACTTAGAATTTATATTTTCATAAGAAGCCCTACTAAATTTAATAATTATAATTTTATCCCCATCAACAGTTTTGGTTCTGCCCCTGGTCAACCGTCAAAGCCATCGATGAGAGAGAAAACTTTAGAGTGAGAAACGGCACAGTGGTCCACCTTCGAAGTTGCAGAGAAGCTTCATAAAAAATAGAAATTCAAAACCCCGAAGCTTCAAGCTCATTTTCTCTCTGACCTTTATTTTACTATTTGATATTCGTTCTGTCAATTCCTCTCTCACTTTTGAAAACCTAGATCTTCATACTCTTCCTAGAAAACCGCATATATTCGATTTCCCTTATCATTTTTCTTATCCTGCCTGAAAACTTTCCCCCTCGATTGGCGCAGTGTGTGTTCAACAATCTAGACAAATCCAGCAAACACAAGGTTTATGTTAGTTCTTGTTGTATCTTGTACGATCTAATATACAGTTGTTCTCTGTTTTCTGTATATTCTAGTGCAATTTTGTTGCTTATATTATTGAGAATGAGCTACTAAGGCTTTTGAGTGAGTGGCTTTTGAGAAAAACAGATTGGTTTTGGTTTGGTTTGGTTAATTGGAATTGTCTGTTTGTTTATTTGAATAATTTTGTGTTTGGGCAAGTGGGCTTTTTTTTTTTTCTTGAGCCTATTGCTTTATTTTGTTCCATCCATTTGTGTTTTTGAGTTTTGGATTTTATTTTATTTTTGTTATTAGGCACAGATCAGAATGTATCAAAAGAACATGAGAGGGTTTAAGAGAAAGAAGCCTTGATGGTTTTGTAATTTGTCTCTAGTTTGGCGATTTTGGTTGCCCCAATCCATTTCATGTCGACATTTCTAGACTTCTCAGTTACTCTATATTTGTATGGCGTAGCTCCGATTTCTTAATTCCTGGGTTCTTGTTCAGTAGATTGGTTTGTGTGGATGCCTTTCTACATCTTGAGTTCTGAGTGACAATCTTTAGACTTCTGATTCTGCTTATTTATAACATCTCAATTAGGATTTGAGATTGTGGTCGTGAAATTTTTTTGCACTCCCAGATGTATTCTTTCTCAATTGATATTGACTAAGCTGGATTGATTGCACTGTATTGTTCTAATCAGCCCGTGTCATTGTGTTCTGATTTGAGGATTATGCTTATGCTATAACATCCTTTGTCTGAGGTTTGTCTGTCGACTTATGTTTTCACCACTTATGGGTTTAGGGCTTGGTAAAGAAATGATTTCCGTATTATCCAACTGAAGTGGGTGTGTTTTGATTTGCAAATTTTGGGGGTCATCCAACGTTTAGTTTGGTACCTGTGATCCCTTTTGCTGGATCATCTTGTTTGGAATGGAGGATTGTGAGTCTATATTCCCAACCTATGATGCAGAACAACATGTGATTGCTGCAGCGCTTCACCTTGTAAAGGCGTTGGGGGCAAGTAAGAACCTTAGTGATGATATAAAAAAAATCCTAGCAGATTTTGATACTCAATTGTCCACAATGACCAAACACACTGGGAGTAAGGCAAGGTTGATTAGTGAGGTTGAAGATCAGCTCAAATGTGCTCAGGAAAAGGTCACGAGTTGGCAATCAAGTCAGTCGATGATATGGGATTCGGGTCCTAAGGAAGCTTCAGAGTATCTACAAGCTGTTGATGTAGTTCGAAGATTGACAGAGAGTTTGGGAAGCTCGCTTTCAAACAAAAATGGGAAACAGAAGGAACTCCTTAACCGAGCTCATAGTGTTCTGCAGATGGCAATGGGGAGGCTCGAGGAAGAGTTAATCTACATTCTTTCTCAGAGTAAGCAATCTTTTGGGCCCATATGCATGTCTTTCGGTTCTTGTGAAGATGGCGTTTTGTATGATGAATCAACAGTTTCAACTGAGGATGATTTAGTTGAGGACGCAGTCTCAGAGAGAGAGCAGTGGCACTGAATTGGAGGAATATATAATGGATTCTGTCCATCCGAATGCAGTTTCTGCTATCAAGTCTATTGCAACTGCAATGTTTGCTTCAAATTATGACCAGGAATTTTGTCAGGCTTTCATTAGCTTCTGGAGAGAAGCATTGGATGAGTATCTTATCATTTGTAAAGTGGACAAACTCAGCATTGAGGATGTGTTGAAAATGGAGTGGAGTTGCTTGAACTCCAAGATCAGGAAATGGTGCCGTGCAATGAAGAGTATAATTCGGTTTTATCTTGCTAGTGAGAAATGGCTCTTTGACCAAGTCTTGGGAGAATTCGGATCTGTTAGTTCAATTTGTTTTGTTGAGGCTTCAAAGGCTTCAATGCTGTGCCTCTTGAATTTTGGTGAAGCAATAGCAATGGGGCCCCATCTGCCCGAAAGGCTTTTTTGCTTAATCAATATGTATGAGGTTCTGGCAGATCTTGTGCAAGATATAGATGCTTTATTCTCAGAAGAGTTTGGCTCTTTCATTAGGAATGAGTTCAATGAGCTTCTGAGGAGTTTAGGCAATTCTGCTAGGATAACATTTCTGAGATTTGGGGATCAAGTTGCCTCAAAGACGTCAACAACCCCTTTTCCTAAAGGTGGCATTCACCCTCTTACCAAATATGTCATGAATTATATCAAGGCCCTTGCCGGATACGGTGATACCCTTGATTTGCTTCTCAAGTCTCAAGATAGGGACAATTTGGATCCAGTTCCGGAGGACGGGCATAACATTTCTTCCTTCACTTCTTCTCCAATGGCTCACCACCTTCAGTCAGTGACATCCATTCTAGAAACCAACTTGGATAACAAATCCAAATTATACAGGGATGGTTCTTTAAAGCATATTTTTATGATGAATAACATCCATTACATGGTTGAGAAGGTCAAGATCTCTGAACTTAGGACATACTTTGGCGATGAATGGATCAGAAGGCATATTGGAAAATTCCAGCAGCATGCAACGAGCTATGTGAGAGTCACTTGGAGTTCAGTCTTGTCTTTGCTAATGGATGATGGAAATCGAAGGAAGGCAATTCTTAGGGAGAGGTGCAGGAGTTTCAGTATTGCCTTTGAGGAGGTGTACAAGAGCCATACAGGGTGGTCTATCCCAGATCCTCAGCTTCGGGAAGACTTGCGAATTTCAACTTCCCAGAAAGTAATCAATGCATACCGGCCCTTCGTTGGTAGAATCTCCTCTTCTATCAGTGAAAAGTACATTAAGTACACTGCAGATGATCTGGTGATTTATATCCTGGATCTCTTTGAAGGGTCGCCAAGATCATTGCACACTACCCACAGGAGGTGAAATTTGGATGCTGACGAGTTTTTGCATTCCTCCGTGCTTCATGCCTTTCCTTACTTTAATTGTTTAGGATTGTCATTCATATTGTATACAAAAATATATTTGTAATGTATCATATTACTGCAGTCTAAATTTCTCAAGCAAAATTCTGCTGCAGTATTGTTCCTCTGTACGCATTTCTGGTTATAATGTTGACATGTATTATCGGCACAAAAATTTGAGTTGCATGATTTTCAAGTAGGATAGAAGTTACATGCTTAACTTGTTTTCTTTTTTACCTCTCTCTCTCTCTCTCTGCGCGCTCGCAAAATTCGGCTGCAGTATTATTCCTCTGTACGCATGCTGTTTGATCAGGGCCTGATCAATTGATGATGGATGTGGGATCCTATGCAAAATCAGTTTCCATATTCTTTGGACTTTTGATCCCAATCTTTCCTGTGTCCTTGAGATTCACCAGCTTTACAGGAAGCAGAAAACAGAGACTTGTTTATGGGAATGGCTCGAATAGAAGTGATCCCTAGATCCCTTCGTCCCATTTTTTGATTTCTCCGTATCTGTCAACTGAAGTTTCTCGGGGGTCATTCTCCATACCACTCAACCAGCATGTTATACATGCTGCCAGAAGCACTTCAGCAATATCTATAATTTCCATGTTTATACAAAAGACTCCAAGAACCAGACAAACTCAGTTTAAGGTTCAAGCAGAGTGCAAAGATCCAACCTGGGATCATATCATTTTACTCTGTGTTCCTATGTTGATTGTAAAAGTAGTTAGTGACATGAACTAACCTGCTCTTTCCATATAAAAGAATAGACTAAAATGGTGATACCATATAGCTTCCAACGAGGGCTTAATCTGGATTTTTGAAGATGCCAAAGTCATTCACAATGAGTTCTGATACTAGATTTTCCGAAGTTTAGTTCCAATTAGCGTGGTGTTCTAACCTGTGCAAAAAGTCAACTCTTCTAAATGGATGAAAATAGAAAGCTGAGACTAATCAGCTTGACCTGAGTTCAGTGTTTGCCTAGCTTATACATGCCTTCTCCACTATTTTTGGCGAAAAAAAAAAAAGAACAATAAATTCAACAATATGCAGGCACAACCGGTCACTCCCAGTCCATTAACTGCCAATGTTTTGCTTAGTTTTGGGAGCTGTGGAATGGTGTGGTCTCTTGTTCAAGTCAAGGTCAAGGAAATTCTTTACATTTTCCAGAAAAAGAAAAGGGAACCGCAAACAGGGAAGCCATGCCGGCCATTCTAATGAGAACCTCATTCTGTATCTCTTTGTAAGATGAGACTCAGTAACATTGTGCCTGTAATATTTATTGTCTAAATTGTTGAAGAATATATGCTTGACATGAGCTGAAGAAGATTCACATTACTAGATTACATACAAGAAATTTCATCTCAAGAACTAAAATGGAATGCATAGTTATTCATTTTGTTAAAGAGTAGAATTCTTATTTATATTCTAAGATAGAAATTTCCGAGTCATGAATGAGATCAACCTGAAAGTAAAACCTAGTTTGCTATTCTTAATATCTTCATGAATAGATTGTTTGAATGTAGTAAGCAAGGTAACATTTGGTAGTGATGCAATGGATGACAAGCCGAGGTAACATTTGTCAGTAATGCAGTGCAATTTGAATTCTACTGTGGCTTCAACTCTTGTCACATGACCACCCAATACTTTCTTCTAACCTCATGTTAGAGGCCTTCAGTGTTGGAAACAAGAAATTGGCCAATAAGAATTCATCAGATCATGTTGGTGCTGAGGAAGGTAACATTGCTATTGAAAGGGTCACTCCAACTCCTATACAGAAGAGCTTTAGAATTGGCCTTGGAGGATGTTCTAATGCTGAATGCACTAATGATCTGCAGGTCTCTTTGTTGCGGAACCAAAAGAGACTGAAGTGCCAGAAATCAGAGCTGACTGAAAGACTAAATCCACACCATGGTTGTTAAAGGGAGATTTGTACATGTTTCGCCATGGTCTCTCCCTATGTGTGCATGCTTGACTAATGGGAGTTGTGATATCAAATTTTCTATATCCTTGAGATTCAGTGGTTAAACAAAACATAGAAGAAAGAAAAGGGGTGATCATAGAAATGACAAGAACAGACAACTAGTTGGATCTTGTCACAGATTGATCAAAATAACACAACACAGATCCCCTAACACTCATGTCCTCACCTGGATTTGTTCATGCACCAGTTAGTTAGGTTGAGATTTGGAGGGTAAAAGTTGTATCAATAGAGATAGCGTTCAATGCATCTAAAACTAAAAGCAGGTCGTGTAATGTTCATGGCCCTAGAAACAAAAGACTTCCAAGAACTGGACAAACTTGAATCGAGTAGTACAGTTTACAGGTGGAAGCTTTTTTTTTATTTTATTTTTTAAATGCTAATGTGGCTTGTCAAGCATTAGATCCTCCTTCCTCCATGGGTTGATTATAAAGATTTAAATCACAATGGGGACCAACATGACTTCAGAAAAGAGGGGGTTTTCTTGTCAGTATTGATTAAGTGCCCACTTTATGCATCTTTAACCTGGTCCACCTAGAGTTGAGAATCGGTGCAGAAGTCTAGTGCTAAATATTCCAAGATTTAGTTCTAACGGAATGATTCCAACCTGTGAAATAAAATAAGAAATGTTCAATCTTTCAAACCCCATAGCAGTTCCTCCCAATACTTTATACCTTCAGGCTTCGAGGACAAGCCCAGGGGAAAATTTACCGATAAGAAAAAGAGCCCCATGTCCTATAGTTGTCACGGGCTGACTGTTTGGACGTCAACTGTAGCAAAAACTCCTATCCGTCTAAACCAAAATATTTGAGCTGGTTGTCAGGCACCCAATTTGTCTAGACAATAGACATTTTTAATAAGCCAAACTTTGTATTTTAATACATAATTAAAATTTTATTTTATTATTATATTTATTTTATTCATTTTTGTTGTTGTTAAGGTTGGAATATATCCTTGAATTCACGAATAATAATTTGTTATTCAGAAAATTTCTTATTTTAATACATAATTAACTTTCTATTTCATTATTATATTTTTTTTTTCTTTGTTTTTGTTTTATTTGTAAATAAATGAGTTAAAATTAATAGAGAGATTAAAAAATTAAACATTGATTATTTGTACTTAAAATTCTTATATATATATATATATATATATAACCTCTTATTTTATTTATATACAATAGATAAAGTCAAATCTCCATAGAAAATTATGTTAATATTATATGATTCTCCAATGTTTATTTCATGCTGTCAAAATAAAAAAAAATTACATTTACAATCCTTTAATATCATTAATTACTCTGAATTTCATCAAGTTTGTTCAATGTACCTTTTAAATTATCATCAAATTTTATTATTTGAATGTGTTAACTTCTATTCAAGTGCTTTATATTGTATTGTCAATTATTTATTTACATACTGCTACAATATTTTTAAAATTCAAATTTTATGTTTGTTTTGTGGTACAAAATGATATTAATAATACATAGTTGCTATTGTGTCTTTTTTTCTTTATATTTTTTTTTGTAGAAATAAGAATATTATTTTTATTAATTTAATTTTTTATTAATAAAATAGATTATATGAATTATGAATTAAAATAATAATTAAATTATTTTTATACCATATTTTTTTGCTCAACAGATCCAACGCCCAAGTCACCTGAACAATTTGACAATTATGCTGCTACTTCAGGAAGGTATGCCCATAAAACGCTGGTGTATAACCTCTTTTCACCAAGCTGCTCTGGAACTGGTCCATATGCCCCACCCCAACCCCTACCCCCACCCAAAAAAAAAACTCATGAATGGCTAAACTTAGCTCTACTTCTAGTGAGTTAGCCAAATCTCATATTTCCTACATAATATGATTGTATTTTCAAGGACCGTTACTCCCCTCCCTCATCCCATCAAATCAACTTGCTTTAACCCACCCATGGATTGACCTTCAGAAAGTCCCTCTAGAACAGCAAGGATTCTGTCTTTAATTGCAAAATCATGCTAGCTGGATCACAAAATGGGCCCTTCATGGTCCCTAATGATGCCGTATCTGAATTGCCAAGGGAACACTTGTCAAAATAAAGTTCCACTCTATCCCTAAGAGCAACTACTTGCCAAGGCAACACCCTAAAAATTAAGCTACAATATTTATAAGAGCATAAATATATTCAAGTCACCCACTATGAGATTGAAGCTTCAAATTCCTTGGTAACTGAAATATGGTCCTATCCCATAGGGTCTTCTACATTAGATTATTTTTCTTCAAATAATCAAATATTCCTTTTTCCTATAACCAAATTATTGCCAAAACAGCACAAGAACAAAGAACTTTCCCCCTCTCTGTCCCCGCCACCAAAGCCTCCCATGGAAATCACTAAATGATATGAGAGATGCATTCTTGATGACTTTTCCAACCAATTCATGACAAATTCTAATATTAAATATCATTTTCTATGCACAAAATGAGAAAAATGTATTGGGCCTCCTAGATCTTTAGATTGACCAGGTTTACAGAGCAGATCCATCAAATGGTGTTCTTATCAAGTTATTGGCATAGTTTTTGAAACAATTCCTTTAGAATAATAGAGAATAATTACTGGCAAAACCTAACCATCCCCCCAACCACAAATGCAATGCTAGAGAGAGAGAGAGAGAGAGAGAGAGAGAGAGAGAGTGAATTTTAATTCATGATAGATGCAGAAATGATTTAACAGCAGATATGACATTAAATAGAGCTGAATGAAGGTAAAGTTGATGTAGCTGAATGTAAAGTGGTTGGGATAAACTTTTTTAGGTAGAGTGGAGAAAGAAATACATAGTAGATGCAGCCTACATAGGAAAATTAATGCAAGGCTCAGCTGGAGTACCACATATGATAAACCTCTATTACTAACCATATAAACTCAAGAGTCTTTATGGGAGAATTGTGCAGATGTGCTTAGCATTTAAATATCAGGACTTAACACTCATTGGGTCCCATATAAAAGATCAACAGAGCTGAATTATAAAATTAATAAAATTATTGCTACTCCTCAGTCTTTCTTTTCAGTCACTAATTCATTTTTCCAAATTGAGTGGTGAAAGAGCTCTACTAAAAGTCTGCTAGAAGTAAGGAACATATATCTGAAATAATCTGGTAAGGAAGACTTTCTAAGATAATCAAAGGAAGGACCCAACTTTCTGTGAAGTCAAATAAATTTTATGTGATGCGTGTTAATTTCCATTACGTCCATTGTTCATTGTTTCTACATCCATTACATATGCAAAGCCTTTTATTCTGCTTCTACTTTCTCAATGGAAATGGATTTTAAGACATGCATATGCATAACAATGTTATCAGGTTACTGTAATATTCTAAAAGACAAGCACTTACAACTACAAAGAAATAACGTGATGGATATTGAGAAGTTCATGCTCAGATGCAAAAGATCTTCCTGGATTAGAATATATTCAAGGGATCCCCTGTTATAGTGAGATTGCAAGCGCTGAGCTGAAGAGACTCATCATCAATATCCACAATGTTATATCAATTTATTTTAGAATGATGCTAAAACTGCAAATGGTTCAAATAAGGTTTATTTAGGTTGATGGAATATCCATCTTTATAATTATTTTGAACAATTTCCATTTAGCTTGAAAAGCTCTATGCTATCTTCATTTGTTCTCATGTAGGACAGATTTGGTCCTCTAAAAATAAGAATATCAGTTTTAGAGTTATACTAGAATTGTTTAGTTTCTTATTTTAATTTATTCTTAATTTCTTTAGTTTTCTAGTTTTATTAGGATTAATATAGAAAATATAGAAATTAGTAATTTTCTATTCGAATTATTAGTCTTTATTGTAATAAGATTAGTATAAAAATAAGAGTTTTTGTTTTTTAGTCAAAATAGAAATATTTTAACATTATAAATATGATGTAATAGGTTTTTATGATGAATTTTTTTATCAATATTAATTCAATTATGAATTTTGGAGAATTATTTTCTCTTGTTTAGGTAAAGAGTCCCCATGTTACTTGTTTTATAAGTAATTCGACGTGTTAGATTCTCCTTCCCTTGTTTCCATTCCGCATCATTTGGTATTAGAGTAAGGATTTTCTTAGCTCAATAGAAAATCGTGTAGACAGAATAAAAAATTCCGTTGACATTCGTTATGGGATGGAGACTGTATAGGCAAGTATTTGATGAACAAGGGTAACAATTAGCACAAATCAACGATCAGCTTGGTGCTACATAACAGACGCTCATACAACTCAATTTTAATGCCCTTAGAGACCCTCTAGTCAACATGAACTGTGCCGGAGGATTTGCTCGAGGCCAACTTGAAGACAGAGTTATTTACAATTACAAAAGACTTCCAGATTTTGATGGTAATTTTGATCTTGAAGACTTTCATGATTGAATTTATGATTTGGATGATTGTCTTAATGATTTGAGACTTTCAGAAGAAAACAAATATTTTTAGGCACAAGATAAGCTTATAGGCTTCGTAAAAAGATGATGGTTTGATTTACAGATCCGCAGACAATTACAATGTAAAAAGTACATTCGTTTATGGCCAATAATGATAAACTTGTTGATGAATAAATTTTTGCCTACAAATTATTTGCAAATCTTAGAAGATAAATACAGACCAACTTGAAAAAGTACCAAGAAAGAAGTACGAGTAAAATCTATAATTGTTGAGCCTACCTTGAGTGATAATGTTGTAGATATTACACCATTGGAAGACGTGCCCATCCTTACAAAGGATGTGTCCATCCTTACAGAAGACTCTCTTGTCATAAAAAATGAAGATCCAATTATTCTATGCCTTGAAGACCATCACAAGGAGTTAGAAGAAAATAAAGAAGATGGAAACAGGTTCATAATTAATTGATCAAAGTGTGAATCTAGTGAAACAAATAGATTCTATAAGTTCTTTATTGGTAGAGAATGAAGAAACTCCTATGGAAGTCGTCAATGTTAAAGATGAGGATGAACTTGAACTTGTGAAAGATGATAATAAAGTTTCCAAGCATATTGAAATTGTAGTGGAACAAAAAGACAATTTTTCTTGTTTCATTATGGGATCATTATTACCATCAAAATAAGGGCCTAAAATTATAGATTTCATGAAAGTTACGGTAGAAGAAGTCTTTGAATATTTAATTGTTCTTCAAAAGATTCAATTATTATTGTAGGATCATGTAAGAGTTCGTGGTCGCATACATTCAGTCAACTCGAGGACGAGTTCTTTTCAAATGGGAGAGACTGATGTCGGATAGATTTGATACCCTAAAAATAAGGATATCAGTTTTAGAGTTGTTTTAGAATTGTTTAGTTTCTTATTTTAATTTATTCTTAATTTCTCTAATTTCCTAGTTTTATTAGGATTAGTATAGAAAAAATAGGAATTAATATTTTCCTATTTAAATTATTAGTCTTTATTGTAATAGGATTAGTATAAAAATAAGAATTTTTATTTCCTAGTCAAAATAAGAGTATTTTAGCACTATAAATATGATGTAATAAGTCTTTATGATAAACTTTTTTATCAATATTAATTCAATTACGAATTTTGGAGAATTACTTTCTCTTGTTTGGGTAAGGAGTCCCCATGTTACTTATTATATAAAGAATTCGACGTATTAGAATTCGACGTATTCGATTCTCCTTTCCACATTTCTGTTCCACAGTCATGTTCTGTTGCATACTTCATGCATATGAATGGTGTAATTGGCATTATTTAATAAATATCTACAATGGTGAAGTTTCCTTTAGTGCAGTCTAAAATTCCAAAAAATCAATACAATCCTTTTTAATTTCTTGAAAACTTGACATTGACTATTTTGACACTCTGCTTGAAGGGTTACGATATACATCAATCTAAGACAACTTAAGAATTGAATCTCTTAGATGTTGCTTGTTATGTGTCTCTTTTATAAAGGTCGCATCAATAACAGATACAGTATATAATGTATGCTATGACGAAACTCCCACTTCAATTGGGCATGTCAAATTCATTCTCAAAAGTATATAACGTCATACGAATCTTAATCTAGTAGCTATCTAGTGCCTAGTCGTTATTCTCAGCGACCCTAGTCATTAACTTAGTGCCTAACTCGAACATTACAACCCAGTTGCTTTCCTAACGCCTGTTTGAAAGTTCACATTTGGCTTTTCTTCAGGTTAAATGAGGTGTTTCATGCTCGATTCTTTAAAAGAATCTCATCTTGACTATCATTTTCAAGGCGACATATATAATAAAGATGAATTCTCTCTCTAGCTAAGAATTCAATGTCTCATCTTGCTCGCTATCTAAGCGCCAAGGCGATTGCTCGTGTGAGAGCCAATCAAAACCCGTTGACATCTTTTATATATGCTCACAACATCAAAAAAATCATCTCAATAGTGAACACAAAATCACATAATGATGAAATAATGTCACACAGTGTCCAATACATCAAATCCAAAATAAACCTAACCATTAAATGCAAGATTTAAAATATTCACTGAGTATGGGCTTAGGACCACTTCCCTTTGCGCAGCTCTATCTTCAAACATGTGTAGTAAAAAATAATGCTAATATGTTTGGTTCTCTTATCATTGCTATTAGTCTACCAGCCCACTAACGAGCCTAAGCTTCCAGCCTAGTAGTGAGTCGGCATGGTTTTGTCCTTATAGACCTTAAGTCTAAAAGACACCACAAAAAGGAAAAGGCATTGCTTGCACTTATATCTCTCAAGGTTGTAAAACTTATATTAATTATGTGAAATAAAACTGCGATGAACTGCAGTACATGTATATGCTAGAACTGTCATATAATCATAGCTGATGAACATATCATCCTGCCTACACGACACTATGTTAAGGCACTACTAGAATCTCCACAACCGAAACTATTGCCTCAATTGAGACGACCAACTGTGTATTCTTAACATCACTTAGGTATCAAAGAAACTAATTAACTAAAGTTCGATGAGCAAACACTAAATCGCTCTTATAGTTTGATCATCTATACGAGCAAAGCACTAAGCTACTCTAATTAATTGACAATCCATATGAGCAAAGCACTAAGCTGCTCTAATAATTTGATAAGAGCAAAGTACTAAGCTGCTCTAAAAATTTGACCATCTATATGATTAAAGCACTAAGCTACTCTAATAATTGACCATCAATAAGAGTTGCAAAAACAATCGAGTATACATCCCAGTGCACTGCAGAATCTTAATTTCGCTCAAATAGAAAATTTCACAAAAATATATCTTTCCATACAAATCCAATCACAATTATCAAAACTACAGCATGCCCATATCAATTTGTCGATTAGTTAGGACCGTGCTAACAAGATCGCTTATAAATTTCTTAAGACAAAATGAGAAATCTCACAAAGCAATCTTCATGGAACTTAAATCTAAGCATAGTCTATTTCACCTATGTCCTCCTCAATACAAGACAACCACCTCCATGTGGTGACAGCTAATTCTATATATGTCACAAGTACAAAAAGATCAAAATACTTTCTTTGGACCGTCTATGGCTTCCTTGATCATTATGAAGATAATTGCTCGATAAAATCTAAGGTTTCACTCACTTGGCAATGACTTTAGGTCACAAATGAACACTTGGGCAAGTAGACTTTGTGCTCTTTGTTCATTAACCTTAAAGCCCAAAATTACATAGACAATTATTTTAGGTCACAAATGAACACTTGAGCAAGCATGCTTTGCGCTATTTGTTCATTGACTTTGAAGCCTAAAACTTGATTCACGAAGAATCATCATCTAATTCTCCATAAAAGAAATAATTTCTAAGTCCATCTAGAAAGTTTCTATGATCTAACATGTGTGACAATCATTGAAATAAGGTGGATGGAGACAATTCTCATATCTAGGTAGAATCTTTCTCTTCACAATTAATACCTCGTTAGGATAAGACATTTTTTAAAAAGATAGGGCATAAACACTAGTTAATCACTCCTACACAAAATGAGATAAATCATTCTCAAAGTTTGATTGTTTGCTAATTTAGCTCAACTTATCACTCATAACAAGCTATCCTTACACTATTAGAATAGAACACTTTTGCTTCTACATAAGAAACAATATTCACTTAAACATGCGGAGCAATAGCTAAAATTCATCACTTTAATCTCGATGAAAAAATATTTTGCATTTGCTTCTACATAACTAAGGATCTTAAGAATCTTCCTCTAGTGGTACAATCCCAACTAATGGTACATTCTCACTAAGCGACAAGTCACTCCCACTATCCAAAACATCATCGGTGATTCTAGAATAAGATAACAATTACTCACCCTCGCCGAGAGATGGTGTGACTTTTATAGTTTCCACTAACCCATAAAGTTAAAGATCTTTTAAAGTTTTTTCATTGCGCAATTTAATTTAGTCATTCTTTTACTTGGAATGTTCACTTAAGAATCCAATGGAACTTTAAACTTTCAAAAAGGATATTTATACACACACACACACACACACACAAACAGCTGTTCAACCCGGTTACCTCTTCGAATCAAGAAGAACGGAAGCGGAAGGGGCGACTTGTATTACGAGCTTTCTTGGAACACCATGAAGATCCTTGGAATGTTGCAAGAGATCGTCCTCGTCAAATAGGACTGCTACAAGATTGAGTCGCCTATATATTTCCACGATTCAAAACCAACGGTACTATGATAGTTACCCAAAAAGAATCTCAGAGAGAGCGTCACTCAAAACTTCGCGTGATCATTTAGGAGACTACACATAAATGAATTCATTACGCTTAAACTAATATATGTTTATATCCCATGACCACAACTAAGGGGATAGCTACAAGACTTGCGTGACAATATCTAAGTCAGTCAAACCAACCAGAATGGATAAGAGTTTTCACCACATAAAAACTCTTATCATAATTATCACGATCCACACAAATCTTATGGATGCCAAATGGACTCGGGTCCACATGACCCAATGTCCAACAGCTTATATAATTAACATGTGACGAGAGAAGAAATAACATGTTTGTTTGGCGGGATGAGATAATTAATATTTTATTTTATATTTGGACATTTTCTTAAGATGTGATTGGTTATAGTTACATTCTGATGAGACTATTTTTATCTCATAATGAATGGGATAAAAAGTAAAATAAAAATCTCATGCTCAGTTCATTCAACAATATATATATATATACATACATACATTATATATAATCAGTTCATACATTCATAATCCTGAAGTTTCTCACACCAAGATTTATGATTTTGCATCAAATTTGGTCTTATTTGATATGCCCATATCGTATAGTTTGAAAACCAGAATATCAAACTATATCTTAGGAACATGGTTTTGGGGTTCTTTCTGTGCAATGAGAGATGATAATCCTTAGGTCGAGGTATAATGGTAAATTAAACCTTTAGTTAACTCTATTAAGGAGTCAATAAAAGCTGAGTGTAACTTTTAAAAAGACACAGAGTCATTTGTATTTATACCTTATCTTAAAAAAGGTGAGTGTAACTTACCCTTACTATTATATATAGCTAAGAATCAAAAGAGAAAAAGTTGTTATTTATATTTATACTATCATACAAAAACTTTTTGTCTTTTATTATTATTATTTATTTTTGTTGTGGACAATTTTTGAACAAGCCGAATCAACAGTGGAGAGCTATTGATCATGAACTTGCGAAAACAAATGGTTAAAGATCACTAGAGGTGTTCTGGTGAAGAATTTTCCCATAATAAAGTTAGTTGAGGATCAAAAAAATTATATAAATCATAACTTAATAAAAAATTTAGGTCATACCTTGAGACATACTGTTGCTATCTTTTTATAAGCATGTATATGTCATTTTTATAATATTAAGATGAATAGAAAATTGGGATTGTATTTATTTTTTTTTTACGGGAGATTCCTAATTAAACTTTGTCATATGTGCGGGACCGAGCACTTGAGCTCGGTATTGAAAGGCGTCCTTCAACCACTTCCTCTGAATAGAACCAAAGTTCTCAAATAGTTAAGTCTAAAATCTCTACTTATTCTGTCCCGTGTCATTTTCTCCGTGCTATGACTATTTTGAGCACACTAATTTCTTACATTATTTTAATCACATAATTATAATTTCACACAATTCAAGTTGTCACAATATTTTCACTCTCACAAACTTCTCTCCCAACATTTAAAAGAAATATGATATAGTTTACGAAGTATTTTATTTTTATGATAGGTAAGACCGACACGCTTTTACACATTATTTTTCAAATTGAGACCTCAACCATCAATCTTTTCTTGGAAAAGTGAAGGTAATACCCTTCAAACTCATGCTTAATGATAAAGGAAGAAAATTATCCATTCACATTTCAAAAGGTTAGCTTTTATATTCATGCAAGTAGAAAGACTATGAAAGTAGTCACAAACCTGCATAATTGATTTGATTCATGAAATTCTCTTTGCAGTAGTGAGAAAGTTTGTTATAACTAAAAGGTGAAAAAGATTTGGTGAGGTGACAAGCAAACAAGTATGCATATCTTTTAGTCTATAGAATTTTCTTTGCAATGATTTTTTTTTCTATTTTTTTCTCAAAGGAATTAGTATATTAGTTTTTAACAGATTAAATCATTTATTATTCATGAAATAATTTATAAATTCTATGGGTCATAAACGTAAGGAATTAATTTCAAGATTTTTAAATTTATAACACGTTTTTTAAGTCAATTCTTTAAGATGAATTCAAGTTTATTTTTCCCTTACCTATTTAAGAGTTGTTTTGATTTACTAATTTAATGAGAAAAAGAAAAAAAATAATGTAAAAAAAAGTAATTTCTAATTTATTTATTTAATAATCATGAAAAATAAGAAAAAATAAAAGGTAATGAAAAATTATCAGTTATACATGTTGTTTTTGTTTTGTTTTCTTTCTTAATTTATAATTATTTTTAAAAGATGATAATTTCTAACCCTTTTATTTAAATGAGAGAGAAATTTAATATTTTCTAAAATAATAACACAATACAATTGATGTAAAGAAATATCAGCACCCATGTTCACCGGTCACAGCCTCTCTCATCCAACGGCTCACATATGCCAAAGAAGATCCAACGGAGGACATCCATTTGAACACTCCACTTCTAAATTATCACACTGGTAAACCCTTCTCGATCGAAAACCTTCTCGGGTTTGGACTCGGCGACGAAACAGCAGGAAAGGTACTCTTCAAAGCCTGTACACAAACCCTAATCGCTAGATTTTATTCTATGTTTTGTGTTAATATGTTTTATTCACTATCTATTTGCATACATATGTATATACATGTATGCTTGTTCTGTTGCCCGTTTCTCTGATTTTCTAGGTTTGGGTTTCATTTGGTTTTCTTAGGATTCGATTCAGATCTTTTTTAATTTGTTGTTTATGGAATTTTGTTTTGATTTAGAGATATTCCTTGATTATCGTTGTTTCTTTTCGAAGATTGGACTCACTGGTGTTCTGAAATTAAATTTCATTTCATACCGAACCTATTGATAGCACCCACACCCACACACACACACATACGTACAGGTGCTGCCAAATTCAACGAAAGAACTTAGGGAAATGACCAGTTTGTGTGTAGATGCTTTTGTGCGAGGAAAATGATCTCTACATGCCGCAGAGGAATGGAAATGGAAGTTTGAGCCTAATGGGCCTGTTTGGAATAACTACTTTATAATGTACATACTCTGGTAAAAGAGGGAAAAAATAGTTTTTGCACACTAAAATGGAAATATGGGTGACCAACAAGCTCTAGCTTTGTTGGTATCTGTGAGAGGTTGAGGGTTCAAGTCCCCTTGTGTGTGTGTGTGATTTACCTATAGGAAAAAAAATGAAATATGGGTTGAAAAGGATGAATGCAAATTGATCGAGGAAAAATTTCTAAAATCTGGGGATGAATTATGTTAAAATATTGTGTTTGGTTATCCATCGAGTGCTATAATGACTTGTATAATTCTTAGAATTGAAATTTAATTTTTCTCTATTTTTTCTTGCATTTTTTCTTCTTAATTCTCATTGTTTCTGAGAACCAACTGGAATGCTAAGAGTAAGGGAAGTGAGCGCTTATTTTGTTTATAAAAGTTTAAACGGAATCAAAGAATATATTTTTGTCATACAATATGGATGCTTGGTCAGTTTTTCAGCTGTACTGTATCACAACAGGGATCTTTGAGCACATGTTGCAGAATTATGGCGATTGTCTAGATATGCACATTATGAAATTTTTATAGGTCTGGAATCATTTTAATGATCTTGGATCATTTAATTTGTGGAGTACTTCCTACCACTTTTAAACAATTTGAGCCATCTGAATATGACATATGTTCTGTATTAACTTTTTTTATCGCCATCATAAGGTCATTAGTTGAGACAACTAACAATTGGATCCTGATCCTTTCATTTACTAATCACTTTCTAGATGAATGGCTATGAATTGTGCCAACTTTTCTTTTAGAGCATCTTTAGCAATGTTAGTCATTTTGGCTAGGCTATTTTAGCTAAAAAGTCACAATTTCTATTTTACTTGGTCACTATTTTAAAGGCCTAACTCCAACAATACTTTCTATTTTAACTATATACATCTTTGAATTTGATTTTTTAATTCAAAATATTCTAACAATTAAATACAAAATATTTTTTAACAGTCGTATTTTTTTTAAAATAAAACACAATAAAAATAAGTTAAGAATAATCATAAAAATTAATACAATTCTAAAATATCCAAACCGTGACATCATTAGAAAGTTAATATAATTAATTAATATTATGTTATTTTTTTTAGTTAGATTAATATATAATTTAAGAGAATGTTCTAGATCATTAATATATATATATATATATATATTATGTTAACTATTAATAAAATAAGATATAGTCAGTCATTTTGACTAGCCGTTAATAGCTAGCAGGATAGGTCGAAGCTATTTTAACTAGCTTGATGGCTAGTCTGCTGCAGTAGGTTTTTTTTTGGATGAAGACTAGTTATTTTAGCTAACAGGGTCAAATAGCTAGCCTACTGGGGATGCTCTTATAAACATAATGGATGGATGTAAAGTAATTGTTTGCGTTTTGACTTGCTTTAAATGTATGTATTGTAGGATCTCGTTTTACAAGTAATTATTCATTTTTTTTATTGTACTGGCTGCCAGTGTTAGAGATTCAACACAAGCACTATTGTACTATACAATCCATCCAATTTATTTATTTGTACATTGTGTGTTTTCTATATCCTTTGTGGAGGGGACAATATACTGCTAGTATTTCGACTCTGAAGTATCATTTTCTGGATTAAAACTGTGACACTAGTGGCCTGTAAACAAAGACTTGATTATAGGGTGATTGATTTTGTCACTTAATGGATGAATTTTGGTATTGTAATCTCAATCTGAATGTCTCTTTAACTAAAGGCCAAAACCTCGACACTTTCCATTGCTTCATGTGATGGTAGAAAACTTGAGTTATTTTGGGAGCTGTCCCTTTGTGAAAATAGAGTCAAAGCTCTAGTTTGTGGCCTGCCTAACTCTCCTCTTGCCTGGATTGGCAAGACCTACCTTTCTATTATATGTAAAGCTCTCTATGTATAAGTATGAACAAGAGTCAAAATTAGTATTTCTATTACATACTTTAATCTCTAGAGATGTTCATTTTCTTTTATAGATAGTATACACCTGGGTGCGTACGAACTTTCTGAGCTTATTAGTTCACATAATACTTTACAGCTGATCTATGATATGTGTGGGACAGTGTAAATTTTGGTTAATTTGTGGATGCTCCTTTGGATCATGTCATCACGAACAAATCTAATATCATGGGAATTTCATAGCTAATATGATGTTGAATGTGAAGAAGTAATTTCAAAGGTTTAATGTGGGTGATGTATGATATGGACTAAAAAAGATTTTGCATCAATCTAGGGATGATTTTATGGATTTGTGCAGACTAATCTATGTAGGAACTGTAGAATCAAAATGTTAAATAAGATTGTAATGTAATATCTTAATAGATACAAAAAGCTCCAAGCTAATTTATTTGAGTGCGGTGGGGATTCATGTATGTAGAATTGTACATATCTTAATATCAGAACCATAGCTATCAGAATTGGACCGGACGATAAACTTGTGAAGGGGCCTGTTCACAATTCACTGATTCAACCGCTTGTTTAATCGGTTCAACCAGTTTTATAATTAATATATTAAAATATTAATAAATATATTAAAAATTAAGAAAATAACAAGAAAAATAATATTTTTTATTATCTAGTGGTAAATAACAAAATATAAGTATAATCAATGAAATTATCTTAATGTATAAGTTTAATATATTTGTATTATATAACAAAAATACATGCAACAATATCTTATTTTATACTAAATTTCATTATTTAATCATCAAATATAAGAAATTTTGTGAGAAAAAAAAATTATAGGTGATAAAGATACAAAAAGTGTTTCAACTGGTTTTTTTTTTAAAATTGGCTTGGCTCATTCGGTTTTTTAAAAAATTGGCCGGTTCAACTGATTTTTTCTGATTTTTTAGCAAAACCAGTATTTTAATCGAAATGAACCAGTTTAATACCCGGTTCCCAGTTGAACCTGGCCGGTTTGGTCCGGTTCTAATAACTATGATCAGAACTGAGTTGATTACAGTTCAAACTCATGTATCTGTACCAAACACTTGTGCATATCCTAATTCTAAGGTGTCCCAATGCCTGTATAATTGATTATGGTCTAAAATTAGCAGAGAGCTTGCAAATATTCTACGTGTGTGTGTGTCTGGTGAGTGTTTGTTTTGGCTCTAATTAGTTTTGGAGATTCATGCCAATGTTTTTATTTGAATTTTTTGCTCTCCTTTTGGACACTTTATCTGCAATGGTGAACTATTTAGAGTGAAATGTTTTGGTGTATCTTGATGGAGCTTGTATTTGTGTGTTTCTAATGGCAAACTGTTTTTTTCGTAGTATATTTTAGGCCACAGGCAATGGCTTTCTTTAGTAAAGCCAGGAGTATTCTTGGGCAGAATGTGAGAAAACACATCAATTCAGAAATTTCTGCATCCAACCCATCTTTCTTCCAAATGATACGAAGCATCTCGTCTATGAAAGTTTTTGTTGGAGGTGCATCCAGTTTTCCTCTAAAGTTGCAGTTATGACAACCCCCCCCTCCCTCCCTCTTTTTTTTTTTTGTAGTATTGTGTTGATATAAATTCGATATTGCAGGACTCTCATATACCACAGATGACACAAGTCTGAGAGAATCTTTTAATAAGTATGGAGAGGTTGTGGACGGTATGTATCCTAATTTGAAGTATAGATGCAGAGCATCATTGCATGCATGTGTGTCACATAGGATAAAGAATGAGCATGTTGTTTGTGTGCATGCTCGTGTACCGCTATTGTACCCATATTTTGAATATACATCAAGGTTTTGAACTTGAAAAAAGAAATTTTAAAGGAACGGTGGGATAGGTGTGTATTTGTTTCAGTTTGTTTTCCCCTGTTCAGTTTTTGTGATGGATGTGGTGTCTTATTGGTCTTGATTCATGGGCTCCTTAATGATAGATATTGTGTGCATGTGGGCACATGTTTCCCTATGTTTTTTGTGGTAATTTTGTACTGGTTGACCTTCTGACATGGCTTAATCATTTTCCATGCTCCGTTAAGCGCCAACATTATACTCGATCATAATGCTTCAAGTGCACTATGGTCCAAAATAGAGATGAGTTCTTGTTTTTGTTGAAAGATTTGATTGTTGATTTATGTTTTGGAGAGGCAGGTTTTGTATTGCAAGACAACCTATTTTTTTCCTTTACTTTTAGGCAATTAATGTTGATCACCATGATATTTCTTGTAGCAAGAGTTATCGTAGATCGTGATACTGGTAGGTCCAGAGGATTCGGCTTTGTTACTTTCACCAATCCTGAGGATGCTTCGTCTGCTATTCAGGCCTTGGATGGGCAGGTATGTTTACTGTCATGTTTCTTCTCTGTCAATGCCCAGCACAGGTAGTGATTGGTACTGTGGTTTTCATGTGATTGGTCAATGCCCAGCAGATATGTGAACATAAAACACTTTATTGGTTTTTTTAATAGGTAAAATAGAGAAATTTGACGGCCTTTACCGATTAAAAAAATTAGAGAAATTTGACAGTTGATGCAAAATCTGTGTGAGAGTTGTTTGTCTTAGAAGTGCTGCTAAAAAATGAGGGATGCTTTATAAAAAGTTGAGCTTCTGGTGTGTACATGTGTTAAACTAGGTCCTCCACTTCACCCATGCGGAACTGGTGTGGATTCTTCGAGTATTGAGAATCTTTGTAAAATAGACAACTCTGATCCCGGGATACGTAACCTTGCCTTATGCATGTGATTGGGTCCATGCAACATACTTAGCATGATACCATCTGTTTCTGCCTGCCCTGAGAAAAGTGCAATCCATTTCATTAATTTTCCATGCAACTCATGTCAGTTGAATAAATGTTGATGCAAACAATTTTAACTGATCATAACTTTGGTTTGAAATTATATTGAAGAAGTGATTTTCCCCGTCTATGGTTTGAAAATATTGAATAGAAAAATGGTGTTGATAAAATACATTTTATCAAACATTCTGTATTATCATATTATTAATGGCTCCTCTTGCATTCAGAATGTTGTTTTAGCCTCTTCAGAGTATTATATGCTGGTAACTTTGGTTGACGGTTGATTCTTTTCTACTTTTATTCCAGGATCTTCATGGCCGTAGGATAAGGGTGAATTATGCAAATGATAGGGCACGTGGTCCTGGCTTTGGAGGCAGTGGTGGATATGGTGGTGGGGGCTACGGTGGCGGTGGCTATGGTGGCGGTGGCTATGGTGGTGGTGGAGGTGGTTATGGTGGTGGTGATAGCTATGGAAGTGGAGGGGGCAACTATGGCAGTGGTTATGGTGGCAACAACTACGGAAGCGGGGGTAGTGGTGGTGGGTATGGTGGAGGTAACTATGCTGGTGGTGGTGGTGGTGGTGGTTATGGAAGTGGAAACACTGGTAATTATGGCAGCGGGTATGGGAGTGGAAATACTGGCAATTATGGCAGTGAAAGCCAGAGTTTTGGTGTTGCTGGCGGCATTGGCAGCGGCGATAACTATGTTAATGGGGATGTTGGTGCAGGCAACAGTTTTGCAAGCAGTGGACATGAAGGAAGTACAGGATTGGAGTACAGTGGCGGAGATCAATTTGGTAGCAAGGAAAGCAGCAGCAACATGGGGGATCAATTTGGTAGCAATGAAAGCAGCAACACGGTGGATGTTGCTGGGGGTAATAGCCAAGCCGATGCATTAGCGGGGAATTTCAGGGACGATGATGATGAACCTGATGATTACGCCAACAAAAGGGCCTGAAAAGATTATTTACAAAATCATCCTCCCAAGTTCCCAACATCTGTGAATGGGCAAATGAAAAGGAAGTGATTGAATTTGCTTCCTTCTCAGTTTATAAGTAGACTGCTTTTTGTTTATTATCTTTACACCTTTTTTTTCTCTGGACTCTTCACTCTCTGAAAATGGCTGCCTTAGCAAGCACAGCTCATTCTAGTTCATGGTCTGTGCAAGTTCAATTTGAATAAGGGATAAGTTGGACGATGCCAAATATTGGTCGTGGAGGTCTCTGTTGGACGATTGACTATTGGTAAAGCTAATTTCTGTTTATCAATTTTTGGCTGTTTAAGTTAATTGTAAAAGTAAATATTTAGTTAATCTTAATAAAATTGTGTGTTTAGACTCTTCTATAAGAAGATGAATTAACATTTGAGTGTTTAGATAAATAATTGAATCCCATTTGAAATGGAGATGAAAGGTTCCTAAAATACTCCCATGTTATTTTTGGGTACTTGATTTGCTGTGATTTATTCTAGTACATCATGGTTTTTTATTGGTGTTAATATGAACCACGATGCTAAAAATGTCGAGTGGTGCTACCTTTCTTGAATTTTTAGCCCAAATTTATATTTTAAATGATGAATAGCACTGCATTATTGATCATATTTTTAATCATGTAATTAATGTGATTGTGTCACCTAGAGTAGATTAAGGGAGGGTAAATGGCCCTTCCAAAGTTCTAAAATTTTGATTTTTTAACGTTTGTATATTTGCTCCTCTAAACTTGTGATCTAGATTTGCTATTGATGTTACGCTAGTATCAGAACATTTTTGGGGTATAAATTTGAGATACAAATTTGGTAGTGTAGCATTATATAAAATATATATATATATATATATATATATTATGTATGTCGCTATCCAGTTGCCATTTGACTTGTGATTCGATGGCCTAATGACAGTTCAGTCAAGGAAAAAAGTCCCATAATTATCAAAAGTTGGCATGTGACATGATTCATATTAGGACAAATGAATGACATTATTTATTCTATATGTTAGATTTTAATAAGCAAGATAATGAAATTTTTGGATAATAGATTTTATTATGTATGGCCATCAAGTTTTTTTGTTACTACTTTATCTTAAGCAAATTACTCTCCAGTAAATTAGGTTATATAACTCTTCTCGAGAGCTCTAGTATGGCTTGGCTTGAGCATAACATGTTATTTATATGTTATTATATTATTATGCTTGATAAATTAATAATAAAAAAATTCTAATATTATAAAAATTCTTACATTATCATTCCTATTTTAATTAAACCTTTTCAAATAGTTTTATTCTCCCCAATTTTGAATTCTCAAATTTTAATTTTAAGACATGTTATACATAAAGAATGAGAAAAGTTTGATTATTTAGTTAATATTTTTAATTGCATATAACTTACTCGGTCTACTAAGACTTGGATTGATCTAGCCTCTGGTTCATCGGGTTGACACGTCAGGCCGAGTAAGGTTTAATAACACTAATCCAGAAGAAATAATCTTAGTATGCAAATTAGCTTGGTCCTTTCTTTCTTTTTTATTATTATTTTTTTGTTTTTTGATATTTTTTAGTCTTGCCTTCTCAAATTTTAACAAATTCTAATAAAACTTGAAAATATACAGAACTTAAGCTTTAGACAACATATTGAATAATTTAAAACCACTATTTGTAAGTAGAGAAGAAAAACAATAAACTGAAAATGATTTTGGCAGGTGTGGAAAGAGCCTTATTACCAGGGCCAGGTCTTGTTGTATTCTTTCATTTTCTTGAAAGTGAAAGCTGTGTTCTTTGATGTAATCAATCTCCCCTTCAAATATTTGGTTGGTGAGGTTTTGTAGGGTCTACTTTCAAAACCATATTTGCTCACCAACCTCTTGAAGAAAGAAAAGGAAAGTGGAGGGCCTACAAAATTGGTTTTACTTCACACTAAAGCAAGTGATAGTGACCATAAATGCTGGCAAAAGGGCATTGTTAGAAAGAGACCATTGACGACATCAACCTGTTATCCTCCAGAGACCACCAATACCAGACGTGAAATTTTGAGTCTTCAAAGAATTTAATTCTTGGGATGCTTCCTAATTTAAGGGTTTGAATGTGAAATTTAAGATGAATTGAGTTGTGAGTTTGGAGCTTTCCAGATTCCTTGTATATGATGGTGGTTTTATTTTTGGATTTTATTTTGGTATTTGTGAGGTTTGAGATGCCATTTTGTTTTCTTTTTATTTTCTCTTTGTTTAAAGAAGAGAATGAAAAAGAGGATAAAAAAAAAGTTCGCATGACACTTATCTCTCTTTTGAGAAATTATCAAGTGAGTTTGTCACACCACATCATGGTATTGACAAGTGATGCCCCAATTACATCTCAACAAGTTTACACATGTGATTACACTCTAATTATATAAATAGACGTGTTGGAATATAATTCACCACATTAGTATGATAACATCCATGAAATAAATATGGTAGTCACAATGCTACCATGTTTGTTTTATGAATTGAATAAGGGTGGATTAACAATCTTCTTTATTAATAGTGATAGAATTAGTAATATCAACATTTTCCTCTTATTATTTTATCTCATGTTATGAGTCATTATTTAGTCCCGGTACTATTAGTGAATTTTTTCATTTTTTTTTCTTCTAAACATTGACTTCACATGACCATGAGAACTAATTTATCCAATCTCTTCTCCAAATCGGCAAACAAACATAACTTCTCGTCTAACATTGTCAAACATATGTTTTCACTGAAAAATATTGCAACTTGAGCATAACTTGTTCAGTATCAGGTTTAATTAAAAGTCACTTGCTCTGTCAATGTTTTTTAAAGATCTCCAACTTGACCAAGAGTTTTGGTTAAAAACTTTCATTCAAGTCAACTACACATAGAACAGGTTGTATAGTGCACTAAGTGCAGGGAATGCATGCATGTCAAGTGACTTCACAAAGAGACCATCTTAATAGCTTAAATCAAGCATGTCAATCATAAACACACATACACAAACTAGAGCACTTCACACAGTTTTTCCTCAACAACAAGAACCCCACTTGGTAAAAGTTTGGCTTGTACTGCATAGCCTGATGGTGTTACACAATGAACTGCGCATTCATTAGAGGAACAACATTTTCAGTGCAACCGTAGCACCTACCAAACTACTGTCAGTGTAGTTGCGGACTACAAATAGAGAACCACAAAAAAACTACCAAATTGATAAAAAAATTAAACAAGATGATAGAAAGCCATGTAAGATGATTTGGTCATGTTGAACAATAATCAATGATATCATCTCTGAAACTAGATTGTTTCTGCTGCCGATACAACCATACTTGCAGATTCTTCTGAAACTTAGTGCCCTCTGTGTTGTTCTTGGCCCAAGTATAGACCATAATTAGGAAAACACTGAGGATGATCAACCTCCTGTTCTTTGTTTAATATATATCTATAAGAAAGCGGGTGATCTAGCCAGCCAAAAATATTATAATAAAATAAAATAAAATGAAGGCAGAAATGACATAGGGTATAAACTATTCCAAGTAATTGATCAAATCTCTAAAACTGAAAACCAGCCAATCAGCTTTCGCTGCGACAGCCTCTCGGTGTTGAACTCCAGCATAGCAAATAAACAAGTCAGCACCACCTGGTTTACGAGCCTAGATAGAAAAAGAAAAATCACACTAGACACTGAACTTCATGGTCAAATGTAAAGAACAGCTTACCATGAGAACTGCACCATCTAGCATAAAGAAAATTGCTACTAGAATACAATTTCTTCATTAGCAGTTAAGAGGGTCTTTTTACATTTTAGTAGTCTTAAGTTAATGACATGTTGAGAATGTATGACATTAGGGCAAGTATAGTTTGGAAATTGTGTTGCTTAGAGAGGGAATAAAAAAAGAGGAAAGTCTTTGAATGTGAGCTTAAATGTAACAAAAGGAAAACATATGAAACAGAAAGGGGAAAAAAATCAAGGATTTGTAGTAGTTTCCTAATGAAGTTCAGCAGTAAATCTTAGCAAGTTCAGCGGACCTTTTCTTACCTCAAGATCAGTAGCGCCATCCCCAATCATGACCAATGCCTTGTATCCGTGGGCCTGGAAAATTTAATCAGTTTTACAACCAACATTCTTCAAAATCAAACAAGAAAACAGAGCCATAAGACCGACCATCCTTATCTGTTGAACTGCAGTGGCTTTCCCTCCACTCCTTGAAGTAGGCTCATTTATATCAAATCCCAAAAACTCCCCAGAATTTCCAAACAGAAGTTGATTCGCAAATATGTTTTCAGGTGGAATACCAAGGATTGATGCAGCAGGCTTCAAAGGAATGAATCTAGTTAGTAATTTCAAATGATTCTGGACATTTAAGATGCACCTCCAACTTAAATAGAAACAAGCATCTTTTACAAGGATTCCAACAAATACGAAACACTGTATTGGCTTCCATAACAAGAAAATGTTCTTATTCTTTTTTTTCCTCCTCCTAAATAACATGTAATATTGGGGAGAAAATACCTCACCAGGGGGGCCATTTCAAGCGAAATGGCATCACAAATATAAGCAAAACATAACTAAATCAGATCATTATTTCATCTTTTTGGTTTCACGGAAGGATGCATTTGCATAGACTTGAGCAGGACATCTCAGTTGACCCCACAGCACTCAACTGCTTGTTAGTTTGATTCTTTTCTCATGCCACTACATTTTGATTCCCAAAGCCAAATTTTATCTTGGTTAAGCAAATCTGTGGTCCTATATTGGGTTGCAGATTGCAAATCTCACATGAATGAGCATGTGCACCTAAGAATGTTCCATTAATCTCAGTACTCTTACAATTATAAAGCTCTTCCCACAACAACTATCATCAATTATAAAACTGATTCAAGTACAATTTCCAAGGTAGTGCTTGTATTATGAAATGATTTTCCATTATGATATTTCAACATTATTAGGCAAGAACACTATAAGCTTCTGTTACTTAAAAAATATTGCGCAATAGATCAAACTAACACAAACTACTTCATTCACACTTAAATGAAATAAAGAAGAAACAGTAAGCAAGAAATTTTCATTCAATGGATCAGTAATATACGTTAATCATTTGACGGAATCCTCCAGAGATCAAATAAACGGTAGTATTCTTGGCCATCAGCTTCTTGACCAACTCATCTATGCCAGGAGTAATCCTACACATTAGAAAGTAGAATGGAATCATGTTCAAAACTAGACTAAACTCGACATTAAAAATTTGGCAGTCATCATGTTGGTCAAGGCAAAAATAAAAAAACGGAAGGGATATAAATCATGAAATTGTGTACACATCAATGTTCAAAACATCCAAATATTGGGATAAAGTTGGTGGACAACTACTGTTCTACAACATTATATTTTATAACATTTAGTTATTACTAGAGCAGAAACAAAAGATTAAGACATTATACATAATATATTTTTTTACAAGTAAATTTTATTGAAAAAGTACCAAGGGGTTGAGCAATGTAAAAGAAAGAAAATACAATAACTATACCCACATGTTTTCCAAAAACTCTACAAAAGAATTCATAAACAATGATGAACCCCTGTAATCTGAAAAATGAGCACGCTCAGCATAGACTGCTTAATATTATAAATGGGATATTCCACCCCCTCAATAGGTATCCCGTTCCTCTCACTCTATAAGCAATACCTATAGCCACATGTTTTCCAAAAACTCTACAAAAGAATTCATAAACAATGAACCCCCTTATCAAAACAAAAAATAAAAAAATAAACAATGAATGAACCCCTGTAATCCGAAAAAAGAGCAAGCTCAGCATAGACTGCTTGCTATTATAATTGGGGTATTCCACCTTCTCAATAGGTCTCCTATTCCCCTCATTCTATAAGCTCCATACAGGCATAATGGGCTGCTTGTCAAACATCTCTAACTCTTCTCTCCATTTTCTACCCTCTCCAGCGAGAGAACCTCCACCTCACCTACTGCATAAATCAAGGGGCCCAACAAATCTCTAGTAACTGGAAAATGCAACAACAAATGATTACTGAGTTTTGTATACTGCTTTAAATAATACACCAATTAACAATAATTTGTCTCCTCTTAGGAAGATGATTGATGGTCAATCTCTTTCTGAGAGCTCAGAGCTGCCGTCCACTTTGGGAGAAACTTCTGTGTCACAAATATTTCTCCATGAATGCCTCTGCTAGCCTCCACCTCTCAAAATCCTTAGAAAGACCAAACCTTGAAATGACCACCCTTAAATCCAAGCCACCTCAAAGAAATTCCCAAACAAACCTTCAGTCAGTCTAGAACAATCTGCAACAATAACCTGCTTATCCACTGTAATTCTATGTAAGCTCCGAAAGGCTTCAAATAAGGGGCCATCACCACACCAATGATCCAGCTAAAATCTAACTCTATTACCACAATCAAACTTCGCTTGATATCTTACAAAAATTCATCACTACCCTTCCAAGAACTCTTTCATACACCAACTCCAAATGAGTGTCTCATTTGATATGCTTTGAAAATTCATCCTTGCCCTTTCAAATGCTCTCTCTCATTCCAACTCCAAATGAGAGTCTCACCTCCCTCGTATGCCAATCCATGTCTCATTCCCATAATTCCATTCCACTATGCTTCTCCAGAGACTGTTCTTCTTAACCCCATACCTCGACAAAGCTGGTTGAATGGCCTTAGATCCCTAACCCCAACCCAACCCTCCATCCTAGATTAGGTGACATATAGACTTCCACTCCCATTCAACCAGATTATACTAGACACAATTAAACTAAAAGGAAAAATTACGAACTTAATCCAAACAAGTGCTAACATCAAATGGTTGGCAGGCACCGAGTAGCTTAACAAGCATTAGACCTCAGATATGCCACAAATTAACCAGGTCAATTTAAATAGATTGTGGCCAACCTCTCCTAACCATGAGCCATCCATGAGTCTAACAGAAACTATACCTTGTTTTCCAACCAACCCAGGTCCCTAAACAATCAATAATAAAGAAGTAATTAACCAAAGTCATGCTCAATGAGCTTTGGTCTTCTTATGTAGGAAACCACATGTAACACATTCATAATTTTGCAAATCCCACTTACATTATTTCAAATTTTCAAATTGCACAACCAGAATACAAAAACCCCAGATTTGGCCGCAAGAAATGCAATGGAAAGAGCTAACTAATAAACATATTATCTAATCAATGTAATGTACAGCAGCGGTGGAATTCAAAATAACCAACTCTGCTATATTGAATAAATTCATTAGTCAATGCACATGTGGGAAGCTTGAATGTTCATGGAATTGAATATGTCCATTGTGTTTTACATATAATCTTATATGAGTTTCCTTGTGTTCTAATATAACTTAGATGAGTTTATTTCTTTTGATCAACATTTTCTAAACTATGAAATTCTATTATTAAAACAAATGACCTTAGTCCACTTATCAGAAAAATAATTGACCTTATTCCAATGATTATCTCCTATGGTGATGCCTCTATATTAGACAAAATAAATATGTTCAAAAATATGTAAGATACTATGACCTGGCCCTGAATGAATCCTCATCGGATATTCTATGCCCCTAAAGCAGATAAAAGAAATAATGCAACATATCGTTTGGATAATCAAACAGAACCCTCATACCTTGGGGGCCTCTTCTCAAGGAAGTCCTGGATTTGGGATAGAGAAGGGTTAAAAAGAGATAGTCTTGCAGCCAAGGCCTCCTCAAAAGGAACAGAACCACTCATTGCCCTGCAGAGAAATCAAATTTAAAACTTATATGAAAAAAGCCCTATTTACAGCTCAACATTGAACAGAAAGGACATCAAACCTTGCTGTCCACTCTGCCACAGCCTTTCCAGCTCCACAAAATTCTGCAAGTTCATCAATCCCTTCATCCAAGCACGCTGTGCTATCCACATCAAAGCACACAGCATCTGCATCTCGCCACACCTCAAGCACCTCTACAATTTTAAGAAAGCACCCATCAAGCACAGCACTAAAATTCTGGAGTATCAAGGAATTAAATGCAAAATTCAGTGCTCAGAAATTTATTCTATTATTCATTCTCTATCTGATTTAATTAGCATTGAGAACACACATAATGGAATATTCAAGTCGATTTGATTCAATAACCAAGCTAATTTTCAAATCAATTCCAGTTTTCATTATATGAAGCACATCAATTATTAAAAAAAACTGTTTTGAGTTTTTGTATATAACCTTTGGATGGTAGGGTGTTGTCAAGGCGGTCCAATGCTGATGCTTTGAGTGGCTGAACTGAAGCAGCTACTGAATTAAATGGTTTGGGATGTTTCATCATCCTAATTGGACTTACATACACTCTTCTTACTAGTCGCCTAGTAAATGTAGCAATGAAAGAAGATTCAGGCCGTCCACAATAAGTTCGGATCGGGTTAATTTTCGCACAAATCAACCCTTCCATCAAATTATCTACAATCAACAAATTTAACGATCATCTTTGGGATTAAAATAGGAATTTCAATCACTTCACCAAACCAACAGAATGCATAATACCTTACAGCAATTATCAGATAACCACAAAATATTCACCAGGATATAAGCACATCATTCACTCCAATAAATAATTAAATCAAGTAAACAGCCAAAACCCACTAGTGAATAGCCAGTAACCAAAAGCACAAATGTATTACAATTACTATATATGTGTATGTATATACTACATATATGCACACACACGCACACGCACACGCACGCGCGTACACACACACGCACGCGCGTACACACGCACACACACACACACATATATATATATAACATATACTGTTGGAAACAAGAGATTAATATATGAGAGAGAGCAAAGAAAGAGAGAAAATTCAAATACCCTTTTCTCTGTTCTCTTCTTCTCTCTGCTCAGATCTCCGGTTCTAAAAATCGAGATTCGTTAAAAATGTCATATATACAATCAGCTGTCGGTGTTCTAACTGTTTAACAGGGATTGAGAAATGTTATGGTGCGCGCGGCCCATGCAGCTTGAATACATGAATCGTACATACCATCATCGAAAGGTCGGTGTAGCCATGTGGACCAATAGGATAGAACTTATTTTGTTGGTATTTTTTTTTATTATAATTGTTTTTTGATTTATTTTTGAGTCTTTATTTATAGACTCTATCAGCCCTTGTCATAAATTTTTATTTCATTAAATTATCAAAAAAAATTTAAAATTAATATATGATAAATTATATTAATTTTTTTTTTATGTTTTTGATAATTGTATATAATACTTTTTTAATTTTTAAAATTACATTACACTTCCTGCAAAATTGATCAAAGTTAACCGAACTTATAAAAAGATAAATATATCTTTAATTAAATATGTATTATTTAGTCAACAAGCCAACAAAATATAAAAATACAATACAAATCGTTTGCATTCTGTCTTGGCAACCAAAGAGAGAGACATAAAGAAGACGGGTCTGAGAGATACAGAGATGCAGGTTTGTTTGGTTAGGCTTTTAAACGAATATTTTGAATTTTAAAACGCAACATCTATGTTT
Organism: Nyssa sinensis; assembly: GCA_008638375.1. NCBI lineage: Eukaryota > Viridiplantae > Streptophyta > Magnoliopsida > Cornales > Nyssaceae > Nyssa > Nyssa sinensis. The sequence goes on along the minus strand of CM018036.1, from coordinate 12,685,105 downwards.
TGACAAGTTATTAATTTTAATTTTTTATAATTTATATTATTGATGCTGCACTTTTTGGCTCACAAGAAATCTAGGCTCCGCAACCTGAAGAACACTCAAAAAAGGAATCAGAGGGCTACCGGATTGGCTCCGGCGGTAGCCGCTCCGACACTTAAGTCAATAAACTGAATTAAAAAGACTGTAATGAAAGCCAAAGAATGAGCATGAGAGTAAAGCGTACCTTTGGGGTTTAATTTATAGGCCGTGGCTTTCCTAAGTTGATTAGGACTTGGAGCCATGAAAGTAGGGATTTGATTATCGGAGATAGAAGTTTCCTTGTTGGACATTGTATCAAAATAGAGATAACTATATGTAGCAGTTTCCTTGTTGAGGATTGTTTCCTTATTCTCTGCTCGGCAGCCGTTAAGGCGGTGACGAGCTCTGAAGTGTTGTTATGGAGTTTTGTGTTCAACCCCGTGCGCTTTATTTGGATGTGGATCTGCTATGGAGGCATGTGCTCAGCCTCTTCCGATCTGTCGATCTGCCCTGAATGGCCGAGCGCGAGCCACTCTGGTTAAGCGTGAGCTATACAAGCCGAGCACGAGCTAAACTAGCAGAGCACGAGCTGAACTAGCCGAGCATGAGCTGGACTATAGACATACGTGTCGAGTGATGATTGGTCTTGCTCTTTTGTGGTATATCAGTTACTCCCCCCCAAGTTCTAGTTCGATGTCAACGAGCAACTAGGGCTAGGTGATTTTTGAAAAGTTATACGTCCTGTCTGTTCTTTTTCCAAGGCGACTGTTGGTGAGTCATTTATTGCGCAGCCAATGGTTGGGTTTTTCAAAGCCATCATTGCGCTTAACCATTATGGCGGTTCGACTTGGTGGGCCCACTCTGATACTGTGCCTATAAATAAGGGGAGAGATTTGAAATGACCTTTTTCCCGTCATTTTCACTGTACCAGAAGATTTTTCCGCCATTGTTGGGTTCTGCGACCTTGAAGTTTGAAGAATACTGTTTGTCTAAGGCTCTGGTTTAGAATAGGTTTCGACCGATCTTCCTTTTCTTTTCATTCTTTCTCTTTTAATTTGAGAGTAATGTCTACTCCTTCTAAACCTTCCGGTGCTAGTGAGGGCGTAAGGAACCCCTCGGAGACGGCTATGCCGTCTTATGTAGAGAATGTAGGTGGTCTTGTCGTCGAGGATATTGCGGATAGGTCTGTTGTTCCTCCTCACAGTCCTGAGACTAGGATAGTTGATGCCTTTATAGAACCCCGAGATAGGGCTAGGGAAACCTCTAGTAGGTCTTCCTAGAGGGAAGAGGACGAGAGTGCTGTTACCCAGAGCTTATTAGACGAGTGGAGGGTGAAGTAAAATTTTCCCCCAAATGTTACCTGTAGGGTACCAGGCCCACTGGATCGTCCTTACAATGTTGAAGCTGGGGAGATCTGTGTTTATCTTGCTTGGTTTGAGATGAGTTTAAGGCTTCTATTGCCTGATTTAGTTAAACAGTTCTTCTGTTGGGTCAGACTTTGTCCTGCCGACCTGAACCTTAATAGTTGGCGGCACCTTTTAGGGTTTATAGTGTTAGGGCACCAGAATAGTGTAGATGTATCTGTTGATCTGATCCGTAGTAACATGGATCTGAAGTATATGAAGTCGGAGGGCCTTTTTTATGTCGTTCGAGAAGGGGTTCCGACTTCTGTCCTCTGTACCATCTTTCAATAAAACATGGAAGAAGTGATACTTTTTTGTTGGAGGAGGATGGGAGCGTGAAGACTTCCAAGATCATGTCTCGAAATTTCCTCGTATCACAGGTCATAAGGGTGAGGCTTATTTTCCCTAGGCTGTTTTAGCTTTGTTCTGTCTTCCGAGTTGATGAACTGAAATGCTATTTCCTGTTTATGTGCAGTCAGGAGTGCTTGGAGGAAGTATGAGTTTACTACTGAGCTCTAAGATCAGTATCGTAAGCTTCTTTCTACTCCCGACCGAGCTTATACCGTCATTGTCACTTCGAAGAATCTGATGGTCGCCAATACTTACACTGATGCGCTTAGAAGTAGGCTAACATCGAGGTGGTCAGAGCTGGAGTCACAGTCAGTGGGGGAGGCTTCTTCCCAACTTGAGCCCGAGCCTCCTCTTCAAGTAAAAAAGAGGAGGTTGATTTCCGGCTCTCCCGAACCAACTCTAGCGGAGGGTGAGAAGGAAGCCGAACCTGCTGTTCTGATCTCGATAGTTCCCCCTGCCCCTTCCACTCTAAGCAAGCGAGCTGGGAAGGGGAAGGCATTTGCTGCTCCCTCCCAACCATCTGATGAACCGGACTATCAGATTGCCAAGAAAGCCTTTGACCAAATCTGGTCTAAGGGACCTCATCGGTATAGGGGGGATAACCCTGCGAAACTGATGAATGAGATGATGAATCTCTAAATGAAGGTAACTTCTGAAGCCTCTTCTTGTCCCTCTTTTATTCGTTCATGCATTTGGCTTAACCTGTTCACTTTGTGTTGTGCAGAGTATGCATAGTTTGGCTGCTTTGATGGTGACTCCTCTAAGTTTTTAGGAGGCTGACAAGCTGAAGGCCGAGCTGGACGAAGTAAGGCTGGAGCTTGGAACGACTCAGTCCAAGGCTCATGCTGTCGAGGAGAGTCTGAAGGAGGCTGGAAACAACGTGGCTGTTCTGGAATCTAAGAGGGATCTTTATACTCGGGAGGTTGAAGGGCTTCGGAGGGAGATACTTGACCTTTGAAGCTCCTTCGATCAGAAGCTTCAGGAGGCAGTCGACCATGCCAAGATTGAGACTGAGACAGAAATGAGGGAGGAAATTGATAAGATGGGTGACGAGCTGATCCGGTTCGGCTTTGAGAACTTCCGATCTAGATTTCTCGCTCAGTTTCCAAACTTTGACATATCGTCAATTGTTGCTCTTGAAGCTGCTCCTCTTGCTGTTGCCCCGAGCAAAGAGGCCATGGCCACCGACCTCCCTTCGGCGAAGGATCCTGGCCCTTCTGATAAGGCTTAAAGCTTCATTAACTTCACTCATTCTTTTGTTTAGCCAACTTTTAATTTACTAAGTCACATTTATCAATAAAATTGTCTTTTCTTCAAATCTCTTCAGTGTCCTTGCTTTTTAGTACTTGCGAATTTTTTTGTAAGTAAAGCTGCTCTGAACCCATTGTATGTCAGATCAACTCTTAAACTGTTAACAGTTGTCTTCTGAGCTGCATTACTTGTAATAAATCAATGATTGATGATTAACTCCGACTGTCTCATCATCTTAGAATAAGATAGGAAGGTAAATATAATCAGATGAGTAGGGATTTGATATTGATCTCGTATCGCATAGAATGGAAGCAAATTCTAAAGAATCCTGAGGCAGATTGTTCTGAACCAAAGACTTGTAAAAATAACTGGGTGTCTTGTGACCATCACTCTAGTGACTGAAACTTTTGTTTCTAAGTCTTCAAGACCAGGACTGGGATACCTCAGAGCTGATGGTCTTTTGGTATACACATGGCCCGTCAAGGGTCAGTGGAATGGACAAGACTAGAAGGTCTGTATATCGGACAAAAGGCCTGCATATGAAGATGGACCAGACTCTGCCTATTTCATCATCTTAGAAGCTTCAACGCTGAACTAAGGCTGTACGTTTGGGAAAACCCTCCATCCTGTCTTTTGGTATTCCGAGAGGACGGTTCAATGCGTCATTTATTATACAGTTGTCGTTTGAGTTTTCGAGGCCAAGTTTTCCCTTAACCGTTGCGACGGTTTAGATGGATGGCTTTTGGACTTCAAGGGTCTACATATATGAGAGAGGGGCATGCTGTTGCGACCTAATCTTTTTGCTTGTTGCTTCCAAACCATTTTCCCGTCGGAGGGAATCGAATGTCTCTAGAAGCTGCTGTTTGTTCGGAGATGATTAACGATCTTCAGTCCGAGTTGGGAATGATTAAACTGTGGCCGAGAATTATCCACCCCTTTGATTCAGTCTCCGAGGAAGGATTAAAGGAGGCGAAGATCTCCTTATCCATCTTAGCATCCGGTCGAGATCTCTCCGTTTGGAGGTGGGCCCTCCTTGATTCAACCGAGGCCTGGAGTATTGGTGATGAAGACGAAGGTGGGATGCCTCCTCTCCTTTGTGTCTTGGCAGAGACCCTTGCTCAAGCCGGCTTGGGTGTCGTGTCAAATTTGAGGAAAACGATGGTGGAGAATAGAGGTTTCCTAAGACCCAGTGCCCTCATCCTCCATTGGTATTGATGCCAGTGACAGTGATGATGAAATAGCCTAGGTATGATGCAGATTGGGATTCAGGGTTCCTTCCTTTCAAATGGAAGCCGGTGACGGCGGTAATGGTGGTGTGGAACTTTGGCCTTTTTCCCCTATACCAGAAAGATTCGAGGAAGATAGCCAGGCTGTTGCAAAACAAAACGATGCCTTGCCTGAAATTGTTGTAGCTTTTATGTATTTGTTTCCTTTCTAGTCTTCTTGTATCGATGTAACTTTTGTGAATTATCAATAAAATTGGATCCCTTTTCTTTAAATCTGATGTACCTTTTGATTGGATGTGTTCTTTTAGAGTTAAAACACCTTTCCGAGCACTGTTGATAACTACTTTTCACCAATAGTTCTGTTTGTATGCTTTGGGAGTAGACCAAAAAAACATAACACTTGTGTTTTGAACTGAAGTACTTTGAGCTGCTGCAGATGCTAAGGCAATGTAGTGTTGTTGCTCGGTAGTATATAAACCAAGTAATCTAAGAAACAGCTCTGAGGGTATGCCGATCTAGGAAACTTGTGTAAATAATAATAATTGGAAAGTAGTTGTAGATATCGGAACTTGATGCCTTTAAACGGACTGAATCATTAGGTCTGAATTCTTGCTGGATCAGACTATGAAGTCTGTACTTTTAGAGATGGACCAGACTCCGAAGGTCTGTGCATTTAGAGATGGACCAGACTTTGAAGGTTTGTGCATTTAGAGATGGACCAGACTCTGAAGGTCTGTGCATTTAGAGATGGACCAGACTCTAAAGGTCTGTGCATTTGAGATGGACTCGACTCTGAATGTCTGTGCATTTAGAGATGGACCAGACTCTGAAGGTCTGTGCATTTAGAGATGGACCAGACTCTGAAGGTCTGTGCATTTAGAGATGGACCAGACTCTGAAGGTCCGTGCATTTAGAGATGGACCAGACTCTGAAGGTCTGTGCATTTGAGATGGACCAGACTCTGAAGGTCTGTGCATTTAGAGATGGACCAGACTCTGAAGGTCTGTGCATTTAGAGATGGATCAGACTCTGAAGGTTTGTGCATTTAGAGATGGACTAGACTCTGAAGGTTTGTGCATTTAAGATGGACCAGACTCTGAAGGTCTGTGCATTTGCGATGAACACTTTATGGAGGTATTAAAAAGAAAGAAAAACCTTTATTGATAATACTTCCGTAAATGTTCTACATTCCAAGGTCTAGGAATAGGTTTCTCAGCCATGTCCTCTAGCCAGTAAGTGGTAGGCCTAACAACCTTTGTCACTCTGTAGGGGCTTTCTCAGTTGGGTGATAACTTTCCCATAGTAGGATTCTTGGTGTTTGGAAAAGCCCTTCTCAAGACAAGGTCTCCAACTTGAAAGCTGACCGTCCTAAGTCCCACTTTGGAGTTGTTGGCTATTCTCTGCTGATAGGCTTCCATCCTGATCCTGGCTTGATCCATTTTTTCTTCAAGAAAATCCAAATTTTTTGCAAGCTGCTGATCATTGGACTCTAGTTCGAAGGCTTCAGTCCTTAAGGTTGGCAAACCGATCTCCACCGGGATTACTGCTTCTGTACCATAGACAAGTGAGAAGGGAGTTTTAGAGGTGAGAGTTCTTCTGGTTGTTTTGTAGGCCCAAAGGACCCCAAGAAGCTCTTCCGCCCACTTTCCTTTGGCTTGCTCCAACCTTTTCTTTAGTGCGTTAAGGATTGTTTGGTTGGTGACCTCTGCTTGCCCATTTGCTTGTGGATGGCCTGGAGAAGCAAAATGTTGTCTGATGTTGAGATTTTCACAAAATTTCTTGAAGACTTTGCCAGTGAACTGCGTCCCATTATCAAAGATGATTACGCATGGTATCCCGAATCTACAGACAATGTTCTTCCAGGTGAAGTTTTCAACTTCCTTCTCGTGATATGTGTTAGAGGTTCAGCTTCAGCCCATTTAGAGAAATAGTCAATGGCTACCAAAAGATATTTCTTGTTTGGTGGGGCTTTAGGTAATGGGCCCACAATGTCTATCCTCTACTGAGCAAAGGGCCAAGGACTATTAATGGGATGAGCTCGTGATGGGGCTGGTGTTGATATGGAGCAAACCTTTGGCATTTGTCGCACTTCTGGACGTACTCCTTAGCCTGCTTCAGCATACTAGGCTAGTAATAGCCTTGTGTTAGAGCTTGGTGAGCTATTGTTCTGCCCCCATTATGGTTCCCACAAATGCCTTCGTGTATTTCAGCCAAGACATATTGAGATTCTTCTGGAGTTAAGCATTTCAATAGGGGTTGAGAGTAAGACCTTCTGTAAAGCTTATTGTTCAAGATCAGGAACCGAGCTGCTCTGATTCGGATTCTCCTTACTTTGTTTTTATCTTCTGGGAGGAGCCCAGATTCTAGGTACTAGAGGATTGGAGTCGTCCAGTTCTGGGGCTGTTCAACAATTTGGGCAACTTAGGCTTCCTCTATGCTGGGTCTTGGTTGGTAAGAAATTTTTACTGCAGAGTCTCCCTCTAGCTTCAGGCGGGATGCCATGTTTACCAAAGCATCTGCTCGACAATTCTGGCTTCTTTCTATTTTTTGGATGGAGAACGTCCGGAAGGAGTGCTTCAAGAAGTTCACTAGTTCGGAATACCGAAGCATCCTTTCGTCTTTAATGGAGAATTCTCCCAGGACTTGGCTTACCACTAACTGGGAATCTGAGAAGACTTCAAGGTTTTGAACCTCGCATTCTAGAGCCAACTTTATGCCTAGGATTAGGGCTTCGTATTCTGCTTCATTGTTGAAAGCTCTGAATCTCAGGCTAACTGCTTTTTTTGATAAGAGCCTGTCAGGGGACTGCAATACCAGGCCCACTCCAGAACCCTGATCGGTTGATGACCCATCAATATAGAGCTGCCATGTCCCTGAAGTTTCAAAGAGCTGTGCCTTGTCCTAAAGTGCCGGGGTGAACTCAGCAACGAACTCTACCAAGGCTTGTCCCTTGATGGAGTTCCATGGTACATATGACATGTCAAATTCTCCTAACTCCACGGACTACTTTACTAATCTTCCTGAAACCTCAGGCTTCCTCAATATCGACCTCAGGGGATAGGCGGTTGGGATTTCAATTGGATGGGCTTGGAAATAAGGTCGGAGTTTCCGAGCTGATATTACCAAAGCGAAGGCCAACTTCTCAACTTCTGGGTATCTCTTTTCTGTGTCGAGCAATGCCCTACTAACGTAGAATATGGGCCTCTGGACTTCCCTGTCCTGTCTGACTAGTGCAGAGCTGACCGCGTTCTCAAAGACTGCAAGGTAGAGGAGTAGCTTTTCCCCTTGGACTAGTTTTGACAGGAGCTCTAGAGAGGCAAGGTATTCCTTCAGTTCTTGAAAATCTTTCTCACATTCTTCCGTTCATCGTAAGGCTTTGTTACGTTTTAAAGCTTTGAAGAAGGGTAGACAATGATCAGTGGACTTGGAAATAAACCTGCTCAGTGCTGCGATTCTGCCATTTAGTGCCTGAATGTCTTTTTTGGTTTTTGGTGATTCCAGTCCAATCAGAGCTTGGATCTAAGTGGGGTTTGCCTCGATACCCATCTGAGAGACAATGTATCCCAAGAATTCTCCCTTCGTCACCCCGAAGGTACATTTTGAGGGATTGAGCTTCATCTTGTGCTGTCTTAGGATATCGAAGGTTTGGGATTAGTGCTGGAGGTGGCTACCTTTCTGTAAACTTTTGACCAGCATGTCATCAATGTACACCTCCATGGTATTGCCGAGCAATGAGCTGAACATCTTGTTGACTAACCGCTGGTATGTGGCCCCAGCATTCTTCAAACCGAGCGGCATTACTCTGTAGCAATAGAGACCTCATTCGGTTATGAAGGCTGTCTTCTCCTGGTCTAGAGGGTACATCTGGATTTGGTTATACCTAGAATAGGCATACATAAAACTCATGAGTTCGTGCCCTGCAGTAGCGTCAACCAACTGGTTTATCCTTGGTAGTGGAAAGCTGTCTTTAGGGCAAGATTTATTGAGGTCTGTATAGTCAACGCAGACTCTCCACTTGCCATTTTTCTTTTTGACCCGAACGGTGTTGGCCAGCCAGTCTGGGTAGAATACTTCACGTATCATCTTGGCTTTAAGCAACCTCTGTACCTCCTCGTTTATGATCTGATGCCGCCCTGGAGCTAGCAGCCTTCTTTTTTGTCTCACTGGTGGGTGGTCTGGATCTACCATCAATTTGTGAGTTATGAGATTTGGATCTATACCCTCTATGTCTTTGGTCTCCTAAGCAAACATAGAGAGGTTGTCTCTCAGAAATCTTATTATCTCTTCTTGCTCGGCATGTGTCAGATCTGGACCAATGTACAAATAGTGCCCCTCTGATCCTGAGCTGACTAATACTTTGATGGGCTCACCAATGGGTTTGGCCTTACTGTCCCTTCCTCTTGGGCTTAGGGGTTCCTCAATTCTAGAAGGGCAACCTTTTTCCTCGGGATTGTGGAAGAGAATTGGATCCGCATAGTCCCGAGCATACTGTAATTGCTATTTAGTAGCTTTCTCCTTGAGTGCAATGGCATGACATTCCCGAAAAGTCGACTGGCACCCTCTAACAGAATAAACAGTCTGGTTATGGACATACTTTAAACATTGGTGAAAGGTTGAGATGACAGCCCCTATCTGATGTAGCCATGGTCTCCCAATTATGACATTGTAGGGAGATTTTGTATTTAGCACCATGTATTATGAGATTGTGGTTTTCTGTCCTTCACCTTCTCCTACCGTAGTTGGCAGGTCGATCCTCCCTAATGGGGTGCTGAGATTACCATCAAAACCCGCCATTACGGCAGTAGTAGGCTTGACGCTATTGTGATCAATCTTCATCTGCTTGAGAGGCTCATAGAACAGTATATTAACGGAACTGCCGGTGTCAACCAGAACTCTTCTGATCTCGAAATTGGCAATCTTAAGAGTGATGACGAGGGCATCACTGTGAGGGTAGTGTACCCCGGCCAGACCTCGTTCTGTGAACTGAATCTCCGGTTCTGGTTTGAGCCTTTTCTCAATGTTGGTGATCTGCAATACATCTGGGGCAGCCCTAGCCTCCCAAGCGTACCTCTTTCTTGCTCTGTTTGACATTCCTGTAATAGGGGTATCTGCATGAAGGACGTAAATGACATGGTTGTTCTGCCTTTGAGGCTCATTTCGTCCTTTCCTCTGCTCCTGTCTCTGCTCAGGCCTCTGGTCTGTCCTTTGTTAAGGCTTGTCTTGTGGGGGTTCTGCCTTCCATCCTCCTTAATGAACTCCCGAAGACGTCCTTTCTTTATGAGCTGCTCAACTTCATATCTAAGGGACCTACATGAATTAGTCGTATACCCGTGATCTTTGTGAAAATTGCAATATTTACCTTGGTCCTGAAGGCTGGGATCTCCTTTAATCGGTTCTGGCCATCTTAGGTTTTCCCGATCTCGGATCTGCGGAAGTACCTAAGCCAGTGTAGTGTTCAAAGGGGTAAAGTTAGTAAATTCCCTTGGTCCGGAATTATAAACAGCCCTGGGTGCCGTTCTCTTTTCTGGACTCCTGGCCCTCTTCTTGCTAGGGTCCCTTTATGATCGTCCCTCTTATGATCTTCCCTTTTCGGATTGTCCCTCTGGGTTTGTTCTTTGCCTTTTTGGGATGTGCGGTTAGCTTCCTCCAAGTTGATATATTTCCTAGCCCGGTCCATTAATGCCGCCATGTCGGCAGGGAGGCTCTTTGTCAAGGAATCCCTAAAGCCTCCGTGAGCAAGACCAGAAGTTAGGGCAGCTACGAGAAAACCTGGGCTGTAGTCGGTTATCTCTGTGAGTTCGGCATTAAAGCGTGCAATGTAAGCTCTGAGGGACTCTTCCTTAGTCTGTTTGACATTCAGTCAAGAACTCTGGTCCCTTTCTGAGCCTTCTACTCGTCATGAATCTGTCCAAGAATTGTTTACCGAGCTCATAGAAGCCGGTAACTGAGTTTGGTGGGAGGTGGTGGAACCATTTTAGGGCGGTACCTTTTAGGCTGGTAATGAAAGTTCGGCACATAAAGGCATCAGAGGCCCCGTGAAGGGCCATTGTATGCTGGTAGTGCGATAGATGATCTCCTAGGTCTCTAGTCCCATCATATAGGGTGAATTTCGGCACAACGAACTTCCTTGGTCTTTCTTCTGACATGATGGCGGGAGTGAATGGGGTGGCGCGTCTTTCGAGCAACCTGACCAACTCATCCTGCTCTAGAGGGTTTTGGGCATCTGTCACAGCTACTGTTCGGTCCATAGATTCTACAACTTCTTCGACCCTTCGTGGGTCTCTAGGCCAGATTTCTTGTGAACCTTGCCTTACAGCCTCGGTTTCAGGGTGGTCGGGCTGAGCATGTCCCACGGACGGAGGAGGGTTCTGAGGGTCCCGAGTTTGAGGGATTGGTGTCGCTTGGGGCTGAGGCTCCTGTGGTACCGGATGTGCTCCTGAAGCACCTAGAGTTGGGGCTCTAGTAGTGCTTCGGTAATGGATGTCAGGGACAAAGGCTAGCATTCCCCAACCCGGGGCTGTTGATGGTTGTGGGTCTCTGCCGATTTGAGCAGCACCTTGGGGGTGCCTAAGCCGGTTGTTTAGAGCCTCCTCATGGAGCTCTTCATTCTCCGTGATAATAGGGGGTTGTATTCCCTCAGCAATATTGACCGATTGATTTGAAGGATTCGCCCCTTGATTTCGTGTAAGCATTGCCAAAGTTCTAGATATGGCTAGTAGCTGTTCTTGCACTAGTTCATTGTGTCGTTTGATTGACTCAATCTCCTGTCGCATGGGATCAACCGTCGGCCCCCTTGCTCGTGCGGCAGGCGGCCAACGTTGAGAGTTTTGAGGATTTTGAGCGCTCTGCCTTGGTCGGAGATTGGGGGGCCATGGTTCTCCGGTAGAAAGGAGAATAAGTTGTGAATAGAGCACTTGGAGATTTGTCGTTTCCCATAGACGGCGCCAAACTGAAGCTGTATTTTTTGGCTCACAAGAAATCTGGGCTCCGCAACCTGAAGAACACTCAAAAAAGGAATCAGAAGGCCACTGGATTGACTCCGGCGATAGCCGCTCTGATGCTTAAGTCAATAAACTGAATTGAAAAGACTGTAATGAAAGCCAAAGAATGAGCATGAGAGTAAAACGTACCTTTAGGGTTTAATTTATAGGCTGTGGCTTTCCTAAGTTGATTAGGACTTGGAGCCATGAAAGTAGGCATTTGATCATCGGAGATAGCAGTTTCCTTATTGGACATTGTATCAAAATAGAGATAAATATATGTAGCAGTTTCCTTGTTAAGGACTGTTTCCTTATTCTCTGCTCGGCAGCCGTGAAGGCGGTGACGAGCTCTGAAGTGTTACTCTGGAGTTTTGTGTTCAACCCCGTGCGCTTTATTTGGATATGGATCTGCTTTGGAGGCATGTGCTCGGCCTCTTCCGATCTGTCGATCTACCCTGAATGGCCGAGCGCGAGCCACTCTGGTTGAGTGTGAGCTATACTAGCCGAGCATGAACTAAACTAGCCGAGCACGAACTAAACTAGCCGAGCACGAGCTGAACTAGCCGAGCATGAGCTGGACTATAGACATACGTGTCGAGTGATGATTGATCTTGCTCTTTTGTGGTATATCAATTATCATATACAAATATAATTTTACAATTTTTAAAAAATTAATTACAAAATTTTTAGAAAACTATTTCAAAAAATTATATCTGAATCACTATCCAAGCGAAACCACGTTTTCAAAAATAAATTTTTAATTTTAAAATACGGAATACGCGTTTGACAAGTTATTCATTTTAATTTTTTTTATTTTTTTAAAATTTAAATTATCATATCCAAATAAATTTTCATAAAGTTTTTTTAAAATTAATTATAAAATTTGTAGAAATATTTCTCAAAAATTTAAAATACGGAATACGTGCTTGACAAGTTATTCATTTTAATTTTTTTAATTTTTTAAAATTTAAATTATCATATCTAAATATATTTTTATAATTTTTTTATAAAAATTAATTATAAAATCTGTAAAAATATTTTTTAAAAATTTATATTTAAATCATTATCCAAGCGCTGGCCTTAAAAAAGGGCATTGTTGTCACTATTGAGAGCTTCAATTCCATCCTACGCTCTTTAACAAAAAATCTCTCAGAAAACACTATCCCAAAAACCCTATCTCTCTCTAAAATATCCACGGTCAAACCCAAATTCCATTCCTTGTAAAAATCTGTCAAAGACTCCGGCAGATGAACTTTTCTTCAACTCTACAACCTCCAATCCACTCTTCTTCGATCGCACCATCACCGACGGTGTTCGACCGCACCATTGCCGACAGTGTTTTTCTGGCTTGTGCAAACCAAGTTTAATTTTCATTATCCCTCATTTGATGTTGTCGACAACAAATTTGCAAATGAGGGTGAGATGAATCTGAAAGATTTTGGTGATATCAAACTTCTAGTGGGGTTGATAGAGAACAAATGGGATATTTGGCCAGAAATTACACATACGTGTATGAGTTTGTGTGTGTGTGTGTGTGTGTGTGTGTGTTTGTATATATATTTTTGCTAATTCAAGTGTTTTATTTAATTAATACAAATCTGGGATTTATATTACAACTGATTTGATCATATATACAACCGATCTCATATGGAAAATAAATTGAATAGATGTGGATGTATAAAGTGATTGAAGTTGTGATGCATGAATATAGAGTGAGATTTTGGAAATTTTTGCTTTTCATTATTGGACTTTGTTGTAATTTACAAAAATTAGTTGGGTATTTTATATTTTTTCCTTGTTTATGTATATTGTCATTGAATACCTCATTTTTCTTGATCCACTTTGGTTCCTTCTCGGTGGATGTACATTCAGATAGGCTAATATGGAGTGTTAGTTTCCCTATTTTTCTTCTTGTTTTCTCCATTATTTTGCGTCATTCTCTTTATATCTTAGTTATATTTTATGCCCTTTCCTGGAGGAACTTTGTCTCTAATGAGAAGAAACGAACTGAACATATTAGCATTTTCTTCTCATAGCAGATCTAGAATAAGAAATTGGAAACCAGAAATGAGACTTTGTTTCCATGCGCGAAGATGGGTTCTGTGAGTTTTTAATCAGAATAATTCAAATGAATGTTGAGAGAGTATAAGAGTCAGAAATATTCAACTATATATATAGCTTTTGCAATTATAATTTTAGTTGTAGGATAGTTTAGAAGGGATATATAATTCTTTTTGACTTCAAGAAGGGCAAAATAGACATTTAAAATAATTTTTAAGGTGGTAAAATTTATCTATGTCAATAATGCCATGTGATGATAGGAGGGAATTTGTAACAGGCAAACAAATTATAAGGAGTGTAATGTAATTTTAAAAATTAAAAATTTATGTAATTTCAAAAATTAAAAATGTGTCATCTATAATTGTTAGAAATTTTAGAATAGATCAGTGTAATTTATCCTTAATATTTTAACAAGATTATAAACTCACATCTTATCTTGGTAATTGAAAAATATATTTTATAAATGAAAAAGTAATATAATAAAAAGTAATCAACTCCGACTAGTCTAGTTGATCATGTCCTCTTTCCAAGTCTCATTATCATAATCTATAACAAAATCTTTATGATCTTGCTTTTTCTTATTTTTTTAGGCTATATGTGTGGTATTTCTAAACCTAAGTCAAATATCAAGTTTTTTTTTTTCTAACAATGATCTTGAATTAAAACACACAAGCAGAAAATTAACATGTTAAATAAAATAATTAGTAAGGTATGTTTGGTTGGTTTTCTAAGTTAGGAGGACTAATAAAAAATAGAGCCAGCGGCTAAGAAACTTGAGTCCTTTGCCTAATCTATAAAGAGTCCTGTTGGATGGTTGGAATGTTGTATTATAATCTTTATGATTCATGATGCATTAGTATACTCACTTGATTATTTAGATATCTTGTTCATTTTATACTTGTGCATCATGACGTTTGAATATAATAACACATTTATTGGGTATTATGAAGATGGGTATTATGAAGATGGGTTGGAATTTTGGATGGAATATACATGAGATTTATGGGAGTAGACGTCATTGTGTGCTAAATGGTGTTAGTAGTCTATAAAGCACCCAGGCTTATCGGGAACCAAATAGAAAATGAGAACATAATGTTAATTTGATATGAGTGAAGGTGAGCTTATGACGGATAAAATATCCAGAGATTGAGAATTGAGAATTGATAGAATGTGCAGGGGTATTGTACTTGAAGGGATTAAACAGAATTATGAATTTCTTATTTTTGGACATATGTGCATAACATTGCATTCATGAATAATATATATCCATTATCCCTATTTACTTTTATTGCAGGATTGTGAATGAAGTGGACATGTATAATCAATATGTTACACCTTGAATTCATTAGATTAATTATATCTTGCAGATGTGCAATATTTATATTCTTGGATTGTGAATGGTTTATATATCGTGCATTATGGTAATGTGGTAAGTTGATTGGGAAATATGTGAGGTTTGGGAAGTGTATACTTGTAAATGCATTTTGGACCTTAAGAAATGTCCTCATTGAACTTGCATTAGTTTTGCATCCTTACGTGCTTGTGTGTGATTTTGGGAAATCCTACTCAACATTATGGCTCACTCCTACTGTTCATGGGAATTACAGGTACATAAAAGTTGGATAGCAGCCACGGGATCTGGGTGGAGTAACTGAAGACCACGGAGACTTTTGTATCCCATATTATATATTTCCTTCATTGTTGAAAAAAAGGGGTGCATGCATGTGCCCTAAATTTTCTCATTTGTATTTATGTATATTGGATACTTTAATAATTAAATAGTATCCTGTGAATGGATTCAAGTTAAAACTTAATTTATTACAGAGGACTCTTATAATAGCTAAATTGAAAATTTTTTATTACGAGACTTGAACAATATAAACTAAAGGAAAACAAACTAACTCAATTGAAGTAAGAAATGAACTTGAGCCTATTTATCATAAAGAATTAGGATGATTCCTTAGATTGACTTGTTGGTTTGAGTTTAAATGCACCTTTGGTCGCGTTTCTCAGGTTTGGGGTGTGACATTTAATTAGAAGCTTTAACTCCTCCATAAGACTTGTTACGCATTGATAATCAAGAGGATACAAGATTAGATATTGAAGGTGAGTTGGCTAATTATTAATATTACGTTGAGAAAATGGAAATGGCCTTGGAAGATTTTTAATATTCTTAAAGATTATCAAAATAGTATTAGGAATAAAAATTTAGTGATTAATTTTATGCATGTTTATAGGAAAGCAAATTTAGCTGCAAATTAGTTTGCTCGAAAAGCTCATCATGTGAAGAATATAGTTATTTGGACAAATGATTTTTCTAAAGATTTAGGGTCTATTGTTTTGGATGACATTAGGGGTAGGGTTTTAGAAAGAATGGTGTAAAAGTTCAACCAAAAAAAGGTTGGCAAGGTAGGGGATGACCACAGGACAGTGAAAATTTGAAGTAATTAATTTGCATCAGCTAAACCAAAAACAACTATCAACCTCATCATGCAAGAAAGAAATTATAGGTTAGGTTAGGAGAAGAAATAGTTTTATTCTCTCTCTCTCTCTCTCTCTATATATATATATATATATATATGTAAGGTGGTAAGTAAGAGCAGGTGGAGTGGAGTGAACAAAGCATGAGAAAATGAAAAGGTTATGATATGTACCAAATCAAATGCAAATACATTTTCTTCTCCAAGACACCTCTCCTCACATTTATTCTTTTTTTATTCAACCACTTGCTTGTTATCTGTTTCTTTCTACCCTTCTTTTTCTTTTTCATCCAAACACAACCCCTAAACAATCCCACATTTTTCCCCGGGAAAA
This sequence comes from Nyssa sinensis, assembly GCA_008638375.1. Taxonomy (NCBI): domain Eukaryota; kingdom Viridiplantae; phylum Streptophyta; class Magnoliopsida; order Cornales; family Nyssaceae; genus Nyssa; species Nyssa sinensis. Next base: position 12,669,004 of record CM018036.1, on the reverse strand, counting down.
AAAAAACTTTTCCTGCGAATTGTAAGGGAAAGTGAAGAATTCAATCAATGGAGTACTCCAACACGGCTCAAGAAGACTCCTCTATTTCTTCTGCAGCTGTTTCGCTCTATCCGGTTCAGAATGGGTTTCTCGCCGCCTCTCAAATCTCCTCATCTAGAACCGGACCGCTTTGTGCTGAGAACCGGTGGCAGTTGAATGAAAATGTGGCGATTTCGGTGGCCGGCTGCTTGGAGATCGAACTGCTGAGATTCATTGAGATGGAGTGGAAGGACGTGGAGGAGCGGTTCAACCGGCTCGCCAAAACCGGATCCAGTCCACTTCCGGCCATGAATGCCTTGGATTTCAGCTTATGTATTGGTGAGAGTAACCCAATTCCGGACCATTACACACACACACACACGTACTTACATGAAAAATAATCTTCACACTCCTGTATTTTCACTTGAGCTCTAAAATATTAATTTTTTGATAATTAATGTCGAGCTTCAAAATAATAATTTTTTGGATCATTAATGTTTTTTTGCAACTTAACTGTTGAAATGTGAACTGGGAATAAAAATATCACACACACACAGATATATATAAAATACTAAAAAGTCATTAAAATAATTTTCTATAGTTCAAAAAGTTTATGATATATTTTTTTAATTTATAAGATCCAAAAAAAAAAATTTTAATACAAAAAAATTCAAATATTAACTTTTATCTTAACACCGTTAAAATATATTATTGATTAAACCAAAATAACTTTCAAGATATATTTTAAAAAATACTAAATAATAGATACAATAAATTCTTTAATCCAAAAAAACATAACATTTTTTATTTATCTAGAATACCTAAAAATAAATTTTTACTTTATAAAATGTTATGATTTTTTCATATTGAAAAAATTATTTTATATATTTTTTAGTATTTTTTTTCTAAATTATATCTTAAAGGCCATTTTAATATAATCAGTAATATTTTTTTAATGGTGTTAAAATGAAAGTTAACAATTAAACTTTTTTGTATTAAAAGCTTATTTTTTGGATTTTTTAAATTGAAAAAATGTATCATGAAATTTTTGAACATATGCTCACATAAGTGTAGAATCCCGTCATCACCACACTCACATAGGTCTCATATCTATATGAGTATATGTGCATAACATATACACACAATATGTGCATCCAAATATCACTCTTTAACAATATACTGAGTCTCACGTAAATATCATCACATCATGAGATGAATTCAGAATAATTTTTCAGAAGCTATCATAACTAACATATTTTTAAACTTTTTTTTTTTTCTCTTCTCATGTTAACGCTATTTATCTAGAAATTTGAATAAATTGAAACTACATTGTTTGAAACCCAAAAAGGCTTATTTTTAATTTCTTATTCTTTTAATAATTTTTTGATGGTAGGGATGCAACAAAGCCCAGAGTTTGCCAAAGAGCTATTAGGAGCACTAAGAGGGAGAAAAAATGGAGGAGCAGATATCACAAAAAATGAACTACATGATTACTGGCATCGCATTACCAACCCTTGTTTCAATTCAAGATTACAGCTTTTCTTTGACCTGTAATTTTTTTAAAATTTTCACTAAACGAAGTTCATTTTTATTTAGTATTCTTCATAAAAAAAAAAATTGTAATGGTGGCACCATTTTTTTTATTTTATTTTTTTCTGTATGTAGGTGTGATGAAAATATGGATGGTAGGATTACTCGAAGAGAAATTAAGCAGGTTATATCATGAAAGAAAAAAAAAATTCCCTTGATATTCTTATCTTTATATATATATACACACACACACACACACACACACACATATACAAGTTTCGTAATTCTTTGTTTTTGTGGGTAGTGGTTTATGGTAAATTTGCTTCCTTTTTCAGGTTATTTTGTTAAGTGCCTCTACAAATAAGCTGTTTGTAACTCGGGAGGAAGCAGAAGAGTATGCTAACTTAATTGTGGAAGCCCTTGACACTGAAGATCAAGGCTACATTGAGGTACCCTTTTTAACCTTGATATTTAAATTAAAGGTAAATTACATTAACTTTTATAATATTTTTGATAATTATATTAATTTTTTTAATATTTTTAAAATTGTACTCACTTCTCTTATTTTATTTGATACTATACAAGTATTTTCTTCGGTCAATTTTTTTCCTTCAAAATGACAAAATTGTCCATTTCTTGTTTTTTTTTTTTACAATTTTTTAAATTTTGACCAACTTTTTTTTTTATTTTCTAAATAAATATTGATAAAAACCTTAAATTTCAAAATAAGTTATTTACCTTAAATTTATTTATATATAAAATAATAGAAAAATTTTAAAAAAAAGTTAGAAAAAATGGTCAAAATTAAAAAAAATATAAAAATAAATAATAAAAGGGGCAGTTCTATCATTTTAAATAAAAAAATTTGATGGGAGGTGGTATTTGTATGTTGTCAAGTAAAGTAGGAAATGCCAATGTAATTTCAAAAACTTCATGAAAGGTCAAAATAATTTTCAAAAATCTTGAAAAAGATCAATGTAATTTACCTTAAATTAAATTACTAAAATACCTTCTTTCCTAGGGGTGGCTTCGCTGAACCTGTCATACCTTGACCCTTATTGAGACCGGTCTGGGAGAAGTTTTGTACAACTCGTTAAGATTTGGAACAAATTTGAAATGAAAACATTTTACTTTGCCGCATCTTGACTATATAAAATAAAATAATAAAAGAGTTGTTCTACTACTTATATAGTTAATGTTTGTTATAAATCTTTTAAGGGTAAATTACACCGATTTTCATTGAAATTTCTGACAGTTAGACTGATTTCTCTTCGAGTTTCTAAAATTACATTAATCACTCATATTTTATTTGAAAATATACAAATATTTCATCTAGTTAGATTTTTTAATCAAAATAACAAAATTGTCTTTTTTTTTTTTTGCAATTGGACCAAGTTTTTAAACTTTTTTTTTTTAAAATATTTTCTTATTTTATATAAGAATAAATTAAAAGTAAATAACTTATTTTTATTTTATATAAAAATAAATTTAAGGTTTTAATCAATATTTATTTGAAAAAAAACAAAGAGTCAAAGTTAAAAAAAAAAAAATAAAAGGGATAATTTGGTCATTTTGGAGAAAAAAAATTAACTGAATGGAGTTATTTGTATACTGTCAGGTAAAGTAGGAGAGGTCAGTATAATTTCAGAAACTTTAAGAATAGTCAGTGTAATTGTCAGAAATCTCAAAAGAGATTAATGTAATTTACCCATCTTTTAATTCATATTAAAAATTTAAGTAAATTTGATAGGTTTAGATATTTATAAAAGAAAAGAATTTCATTCTAATTTTCTATAGTGAAACATGTTTCTTATTTTTGACACATAATAGTATCTTGGTTTGAAATGTATAAATCATATAAGAATTAATAAATTAAAAAAAAAATACGGACGAAGATCCCCATCATTCTAATGATCACAGCCTTTAAACGGATTTTGGGACTAATTGTTTTTTGTTCCCTTCAAAGAAGTAAAGTTTCACATCCAGTTAAATTCATTCGATTGTCATTCTTATTCTTTCCAAATTTGTTTGTTGGATTTTATTATGTCAAATTACAATTCTTCCCCACCTAATATTAACAGTCAAATGATTTTTTTTTGAATTCATTGTTTGCATTAAATTTAAAAAAATAAAAAACTAAGCAATCAAAATCACAGCTTTCCCAGCTGGAGACTCTGTTCAAAGTAAGCTCATCAAGGGGCTATTTTTTAACCGATCAAGTCGTAACATCACCAACTTCAGACCACGATGATCGATATCAAGAAACAACATCAACGGCTGAGATCTTGTTTCGAACCCATTGGCGACGTGCATGGATAGTCCTGTGCTGGCTGATCGTGTGCTTTGCACTATTTGCATGGAAATTCAATCAATATAGCCATAGAACAGCATTTGAGGTCATGGGCTACTGCCTCTGCACTGCCAAGGGAGCTGCTGAAACCCTAAAATTCAACATGGCTCTTATTCTTCTCCCGGTTTGCCGGAATTCAACGACGTGGCTTCGCAAGCACTGTCCAATCAACTCTGTCATTCCATTTAATGACAACATCAACTTTCACAAGGTAATATTGAACCCCCATCCCCTCGATGAGAAGTTATTTATGAGTCAACACTATGTTATTTCGTTTTTTGTATTTTCAAAAAGAATAGAATAAGAATTTTTAAAATATATGCATTTTCAAGTCATTTTGATTTCTAATGATTTTTAGTTTTTGAAAACGCAATAAATCATTTTTAATAATTTCTTAAAAATGAATTGCTTCCCAAGAAAATGGTTTTTGTCTCTTCATTTTTTTAAAAAATAAAAATAATTTTTATTATCAATCTTTATACTAATTTAATTATAAAATCACATATTTTTGTCAAGTAGTCTTCTGTGTTGAATTGTTCTCAGCGTTAATCCCATATCGTCTTTGTACAACCCACTTGCGCAATATATAAAGGCCTCTCTATCTCTTCTTAACACCTGGATTTAAGGATCGAGCTAATTGGGAGTTGGCCTCCAAATTTCAATATGGTATCAGAGCTAGGTTGGACTTTTATCTCAGTCTATCCCAACAGCTAATTCTGTTGCCACAATTAGTCTTGTAGGCCACTGAGGTCAAGGGAGTGTGTTGGATTATCCTCAGCGTTAATCCCACATCACCTTTGCACAAGTCACCTGCCCAATATATAACGGCCCTCTCTACCTCTCCTTAACACTTGGGTTAGGTTTTAAGGATGAGCTAATTGGGAGTTGGACCTCCAATTTTCAATATTGTGAAAACCTATTCAAACCAAGCCTAAAATTTTAAAACAACTTTGAGAAACACAATTCTGAAAATATATACAAAGTGCTAGTTTCCATAGTCAAATTGTTACCATTTTTTTTTCCAATGTGTAGCTGATTGCAGGAGGGATAGTGGTAGGTGTGATCTTACATGGAGGGACACACCTGGCCTGTGATTTCCCAAGGATCAGTGGCTGCGATAGCTTGATTTTCCGACAAACGATCGCCACCCGATTTGGGAACCATCAACCATCGTACGTACAGATTTTGGCCACGACAGAGGTTGCAACAGGGATTGTCATGGTTATATTAATGGCAGTTGCATTTTCCCTGGCAACAAAATGGCCGCGACGCCGGTCGCCGTCTTTGCCAAGATCCATCCGACAAGTCACTGGCTTTAACACGTTTTGGTACTCCCACCACCTCTTCATCCTTGTGTATGGATTGCTCATTATTCACTCCATATTCCTCTTCCTAACCAACAATGCAACTGAAAAAACTGTAAGTGAATCTATCTTAGTTTATGAAATCACTGTCATTATACACCAATACATACACTAGTGTTATAAATAACGGGTATTTTAATCCTATTTTTTTTGGAAAAAAAAAGAGAGGGTAGTATAGAGGGATTTCATAATCATGTCATGCATATCAAATTCTTACATGTATCGTGTATGGTCATATTTTCTGTCAAGCTTAATGAATTGAGATTAGAAATTGAAATTTCTCACAATATGGTCAGGAAAGAAAAGAAAATGATATGTGAAACTAGATGCTTCTCCTCTACTCTCTCCCTCATCCATATTGTCTTTCATATTTTCCATTGTAACTGAACAAAGGAAAAAAGATTTCTTTTGCATGAATTGCTTTTCGTTTCCCTCACTAATTCCGCTTAACGAATCAGACACTAAGTTTAAAAGTGTTTGACAAATTAATCTCCTTTTTAGTCACAGATATATAGTACTACTCTTAATCCTTGTAAACCATGTTTTTTTTTACCAAAGAGTTGGCTATACAACCATGGAAGCTAGCATTTAGGACTTCATTATGAAATTTAAGGCTGATATAGTACTCTAACTAAAAGATTATCATTCTGCAGACATGGATGTATATTGCCATTCCAGTTTTACTATATGCCAGTGAGCGAATGTTTCGAGCAATGAGATCAGACTTTAGCTATGTGAAAATTCTGAAGGTGTGTTAGACAATTTATTCAGTTGAAGAAAATTCTTTGTGATGCACTAATTACTATTTCTTCCTAAACATTTTCAGGCAACTATTTATCCAGGAAAAGTTTTATCACTGAAAATGTACAGACCAGAAGGCTTTAAATACAAAAGTGGGATGTATATATACATTCAATGCCCTCAAATTTCATCATTTGAATGGTAATCCTTCCACATATTTTGTTACATATTTACTTTTAAAACTACTAAACTAGAGAGCATCTCACCCACTGATCAAACTGTTCCATTTTGTTCTATATTGTGTTGAGACCTTGACATATATTATTGGCCCATTTTTTAGTAACTTAAGTTTTTGGAGTAAATGGTTATTTAATATGGTATTAGAACCGTGGTTACGAGTTTTTATTTTTATTTTTATTATTTGGTTTCAAGTTTTCCTATTTGTATTTATTTCCTATTTCGTTTGTTTTCGCAAAGTTGCACTTTGTTCTATTCCGGCATTTGATTGCGGTTTCTTTGCCTCTCCAAGTGCAAGAGATCTTGGTTTCAAGTCTCTTCATTTGTTTTTATTTCCCGTTTGGTTTATTTGCACAAAGTTTCAATTTGTTCTAATTCTAACATTTGACTATGGTTTCTTTGCCTTTCCATGTGCAAGTCTAGTGTCGCACATGAAGGAGAGAGTTGAAAGCTTGACATATCTTATTGACTTATTCTTTAATGACTTAAGTTTTTGGAGAAACCGTTGCTTAACATATTGCATCTTTCTTAAACCATCAACAGTGCTTTTTTATTTTTTCATTGTCATGCTTTGTTTATTGCAATGACTCCCAATTACCATTTCTCAAGCCCCCTAGTCTTTTATTTGATATTTTCCCCTTCCCTTCTCATTCCTTTTTCCATTTTCAGGCACCCATTTTCCTTAACTTCTGGACCAGAGGATGACCACCTGAGTGTCCATATCAGAGCTCTTGGAGATTGGAGTTATCAGATATATAGTCTCTTCCAAGAGGTAGAAACAAGGAAAACAAAAAAGAATCTTTTCCACAATTTAACACTAATTAAGCATGCTAAACTACTTTAAAAAAAATTAACTTTTCTTCACAGGCCATTGTCTCTGCAGGGACCGTGGAGCATCCAAAAATGTACATAGATGGACCCTATGGTGCAGCTTCTCAAGATCATGTCAAGTATGACATTCTCGTATTAATCGGCCTTGGCATCGGAGTCACACCTTTCATTAGTGTTCTCAAAGATGTTAATTGTCTTCAAAAACCAAATCATGATCATGTAAAGTACTATGTTTCTTTTTTTTCCTTTCGGGGTGTGAATTTAACTTGCATTTTCTGGACACTGACAAAGTGAACTTTGGACCTCCCAACAGAGGAATTGCAGAACTTCCAGTATCACCAATGCTCCATCAAAAGCATATCTATATTGGGTGACGAGAGAAGCAGGCTCCTTTGAGTGGTTTAAAGATATAATGAAGGAAATATCAAAAACAAACCAAAAGCAGGTAAAGTTTGTTGCCAAAAAACATTTCTCATAATTGGTTCCTTCACAAGAATCATAACACTAATTTTCTGGTAACTCTTTTCTTCTCAGTACAGTAAAGTTTTCTTAAAATAAAATTTTATTTATTCTAATTATGTGTAACATTTGATTCTACCAAAGTATATAATGTTATTATACAAGTATTCCTTTGATTTTTCCAGGATGTGGTAGAGATGCACAACTTCCTAACCTGTGTTTATCAAGCCGGGGATGCACGATCGGCTCTGATAAGTGCAATTCAAGCCTTACATCATGCCAAGTATGGAACTGACATTGTTTCCCATACTCCGGTAAGTTCTGCAAATATATTGCTAGAACTGCGTACATTTGACCATCCCTAGACCCCGGAAATCACATGCATTAGTCTAGCCCTTTCTGGTATAGTACCTAGCATGCATTGTCAGGGCCAGGAAATCTAACTTAAGGGTGATGGCTAGTCTATTTGCAGCAGAGTGAAAACTCGACTTTCAAACTGGGAACCTGCTGCTGGTTGATAATGCCAAAAGTCATTAGTCAATAAGTTTTTAGCTCATTAGTCCAATGAAGCAATCTAAAATGAGAAGGGATGTTTGTTAAGCATAGAAAGTAAAGCCATAATGTGTTCAAATTTGTTGAACTTATTTTCAAGTTCCCAAACAGTCCCAAGGCATGACCTAAATGAATTATAATACAACCCATAGCTTACTTTGCCAATACCTAAATGAATTAGCTCCAACAATTTCCTATGCCAATTAAGAGTATACTTTTAATATAAGTGATCTCCTTTTCAGGTACTCACACATTTTGGTAGGCCAAATTGGTTCAGAATCTTTTCAAATTTGGCTCGTAGACACCGAGAAACGCGCATTGGTGAGATGCAAAGCAAACCCTAATATGCATGTCTTTTAAGTTAAAATTAACTTATGATTATGGCCTTTCAATAATAATAAGTTTAGTGATTTTGGGGACACCCTACTAGTAAGTTTGGCCAACAAACCTAATAAAATTTTGAGAGAGTGTGTTCTAGTTCAAAGTTTTGAGTTTCAAGTTGAAATGCTCCACAATTTTATAGTTGAGAATCCAAGACAATGACCATTGATGGTTGAACTAATGCTGACTAGTGGGCTTTGCTTGCAGGAGTTTTCTATTGTGGGCCATCCAAGTTGGCAAGAGATTTAGAAAGCTTGTGCACCAAATTCTCCACCAAAACCACCACTAGATTTGTATTTCACAAGGAGAATTATTAGAATTCACTTTTTTTAAGTAATAACTTTTTTTATTTTTTACCAATTGTCCAAATGGAAAGGCCATCACCAACAACTAGGTTTAGTTGTACTTAATAAAAAGAGTATGCTGTATGCACTCTTGGCCTCTCTAAGACAAGCTAACTACAACAAGAAATAAGTTTTGTTGTTAAACATTATTGAATTCAATGAAAATAATTTCATTTCTTGATTGTGTCATTAATAATTAAACAGAGCCTATAGGATAACAATAGATTTTTATTTTTATAATTTATACAGATAGTTGGATCCAGAAGAAGGGTTTACTCTGGTATTTTACAAAGAAAATAAATAAATAAATAGCATTCAAAAAAGCAAACAGTAATGCTATGCTGACCCAATAATTCTACAAAAAATATTTACACAGCTGATGTAGCAGTATTGTATTAGTTTTATATCACATCATGATGTAATATAAAACTAATACACAGCTGATGATGTGATGTAAAACCAATACATAGCTGCCACATCAATTGTGTAAATATTGTTGGTAAAAACTTTAAGTCAGCATAGCATTACTCAAAAGCAAAAGTATCATTTGCTATCTGGTTAGAGGATCCGACTATTACCAATAAAAGAATAAATGATATTCCAAAAAAATCGAAGGTTCCCAACTGTTAAGGAAATAAATAAAAGGAATTAAAAAAATGTAAATATGTTTGTTGAGAATAAATTTTTTTTGTAAGTTTGATAAGTTTTCAGTGTAGGGCAAAACAAAATAGAAACCTCTTTTATAAATAAAAAATGTCTTAAAATTTTGGTGAGATTTTAATATGAAACGAGTTATCCTTACTCAATTTTTTTCGATTTAATGTTATTATGTTACATTAAATGAATTAAGAAGATTAAAATTTTAACATGACTCATATATTAATCATTTAAATGTGTCAATTCATTTATAACCTAAAACTCATTATACATGTCTCACATTATGTTATTACGGTGCACTACCTTAGAGGAACATAGGGCAAGCTAATTCGCCACTTAGAAATTATTTGGGAGAGTTTAAGAGATTTGACTTTACTGAATTGATTATTGGGAAATAAATTTTGAAAAATATAATGAATTTGTTATTTGGTTAAAATTATGAATTTCTCTTTTCAGCGTTTATATTATATATCTTGAGTGATGTATAAGTGATAAATTCACAAGTAAAAGTTATAAAAAAGTCAAATTTATTTTGAGAAAGCAGTTTTTCTTTTTTTAAGTTTTTTCAAAACTCTATTTTGCCACTAAGATTTAGTGGCCCAATTGATTTTGAGAAACTATTTTTTTTATTTATTTATGAAAGCAATGAGGTATTACAATTAATCAATCAACCAAATCAACTGAACAATTGCAGTATTACATAATAATAGAAGAATACACAATCAAGCAGTAACAAGAACCTCTCAAATATGAAGTCTGGGCAAACAAACTAGTCCAATCCAATCCATCCCATAGCTAATTTGAGATCCAAACCATGATATCTCCTCACCCAAACCCACACTTTTTATTTTTATACAACTGTGGAGAGCAGAAATCAAATTCACGCCTATTAAGCAGTTCGTGAAGAGTTAGACATTTGCAATACGTGGTTAAAACCTCGGTCTGCCAAACACTCTAAATCTTGCCTTCATTCTGTAAATTTACATCAAACAAATACTAAGAGCAACTTCAATAAGTGGGAGTCATTTGAGTATATAAAATGCTCATTTGTCTATTACTATAGTCTTATGTCTACATTAATGGCTCTTACCATCATACATGTACTCTAACAATATAGTCAAAACGAATATCTATTTTTATATTTCAATATATTTCAAATTTAAAAAATGTTAAATAATTTGAATTACCTATCAAGAAATAGATTGTGGTTGTTATCCTTCTCACCAAAATTTACCTCCCCTCTTTCTTTCTATAGTAAGTATATATGTCTCCCATCATCTACAAGAGACATTTTGATTTGGGTACTAAGGGAGACAAAATGACAATTAAACCATTTGCTTCATGTGATGCGTCCCCTGTTGGAAATGCTATAACGAGGGAAATAATGAGTACAATTTCCCTTAAGAGATTTGGTGGAAAATTCGTAAATTAAATTTTGCTGCAAAGATATGTTCTTTTCACCTAATGGAGGCGACTTTTTAGACATTTTTCCAATCAATAAATAGCATCATTGCCATAGAGATGTAAGTTGAATCGGCAAGCACTGGCACGACATGACTGGAAAGCGAGTCAAAAAGTGAGTCAGGCCGGATTAAGCACGATACGATCTGGCAGGTCGTGTCGTTCTTGGCCTTTCAACACTGTGGCCTAGGCACATTATGACATAACATGCCTGAGAGCACGATACGAGCATGACAAGGTAGCACGTAGGCATGACCCATTAGGACCATTTTGAAAAAAAAAAATATTAAAAATATAAAATATAAAAGTTAAACAATAATTCATTATCTTTTAACTAATTAACTATTAACTAAAAATTTTGAAAAAAATTACAAAATTTAAACAAAATATTATAATAACAAATAACAAAGTAAAAAATAATAATAATTTATAATCAGAATAACAAAAAACATAACATTTAATAATTTTCAAAGTAACTAAATTAGTTAAAGAAAATATCACAGTCCGTATTTGTCATTAAAAACAAAAAAGTGAAAAAAGCTGACGGTACCCTGTGGACTAAAACGTGCTGGGCTTAAGGTTTTTTAATGGGTACGGCACGAATAGTATCACAGCATGACACAGTGGCACAAATAAACCCACCCGAACCGTGTTGGACCTTGCCGGATCGGACCATTGAACACCTCTAGCCATTAGAATGTTTGTGCAATCACCGGTGTGCCCAGGGCGTACAAGGGAAGAGAAAAACAATTGATCATTTGTTTATGAAGTTTCATCTTTTCGAACTAGTTTGTAGAGGCTTTTTGCTGGGTTTTTAGAACCTTCAAAATTGGAGTCCACCTCCCTGTTCATAGGTGGATGGTTTCTCAGATTCACTAACCGTGATGAGGATGGCATTCTCCAATCCCTCCCCATTTTCCTAATGTTGGAATTGTAATTTTAAAAAAGGATATTTTTGTTTGTAATATTTTTTAAATCTATAACCCTCTAAATTGAATTATTTCAAAATTGAATTGATTTCTCTTAAAAAGATATTTTTTATTAAATTTTTATTCCAAATCTATAACTTCCTAAATTAAATTATTTCTAAATTGAAAGAATTAAAAAAAAAAAAAGAGAGAAAAGAATGAAAAATATGAAAAAACATGGTAATATCCTCATTATGATTTAAGTATCACTATAGGACTCATGTGGGGTCCACAAAAATAACACAGTGCGATAGTAGTACTACTATCCCACTAGACTTTTTTCCAAGAATTTCAGTAGAGAAGGAAAAAATCTGTGGGTAAAAAATTTCATTGAATTTTCATTAAGAAATAAACGCTTAACACGCATTAAATTTTTAGTTTAAATATTAGGGAAGTTTTTACCATACAATCCCATTTTTTAATCAATGTTTCCTTAAAAAAAAAAAGTTTGGGGTAAAAAATTTCATTGTATTCATCCAATGTGAATTTTTTTGCGAATTTTCCTTCCCGGTAATTTGTAACCCTAAGACTAGCTGGAGTGGCAGCGGCTAAGGAATAAATGCTTACCACGCATTAAGTTTTTAGTTTAAATATCACTTAATGCGTATTTATTTTGAAGGGCCAACGGCCCTAATTTTTATTTTTATTTTTCTAATTTATACGGATTTCGCATAGATTTAAAAGGACTTTGACATTTTACAAAAAATATAGTTATATAAATAAAAAATATATTAAAAAGGATATTTTTGTTTATAACTTTTTTCCAAATATATAAATTACTGAATTGAATTATTTCTAAATTGAATGAATAAAGTATAAGAAAAAATGAGAAGGAAAACCATGAAACAGGAGGGTGTCTGGTAAAATAATATGGGAAGATTTGAAAGAAGAGTATGCCACGTCATAACTATATTGCTATGCGAATATAGATAGATATGATCAATCATAAGTATAGAAAAAAAATTGCATATCATTTTTATAGAAACATATAAGCTAATCATTAATTTATGAGCAATATTTTTTGTCCTAAATTTTGTTTCCGTATTTTTAAAATCTATCAATTCTTAAATTGAATTGTTTTGTATTTTGTAAAATAATAATTTTATTTGTAATACTTTTAAAATATATAACTTCTTAAATTAAAATTTATAATAAATTAAACTTTAGTCCCTATTCCATTTCTATTGGCTCCGCCAATCTCCACTGATGCTGCACTTTTTGACTCGCAACACGTGAGGGCTCCGTGACCTGTAGAACACTCAGAGAGATGATCAGAGGACCACCGGATTGGCTCCGGCGGTAGCCGCTCCGATGCTTAAGTAAGTAAGGGAATTGAAAGACTGTATTGAAAGTCAAAGAATGAGCATAAGAATCCAAAGCGTACCTCTAGGGTTTAATATATAAGCCGTGGTTCTCCTAATTTTGATTAGGATTTGCCGCCACGAATATCGGGATTTGATCATCAGAGATTTGCAGTTACCTTGTGGAGCATTGAATCGTAGATGGAGATAACCATAGATAGTAGTTTACGTGTTGAAGACTGTTTCCTTATTCCCCGCTTAACGGCTGTTAAGGAAACTATATATGCAGTGTCGAATAAATACTGTCCAGAACAGGAGGTCTGGACGATGTACATGAGAATATCCTGAATGCTTCATCTGTACTGTATGACCGAGTTCATCGGTTCTGAATGATATATAAATAAGAATGCCCCGAAGGCTTATGGCTGCTCTGTATGATAGACATATATGAGAATACCCCGAAGGCTTATAGCTGTTCTGTATGACCGAAATATATGAGCTCTGTAGGATCGAGATTTGTTAATCTGATAGGCACACGTGTCTCAAACTGATTGGTGTGTCTGTTTATGGTATATCAGCTACTCCCCCCCCCCCGAGCCCTTGTCAAAAGCTAGGGTTTTAACTAGGGTTGAGGGTTTTGTGAAGAGTCATACGTTTTGCCTTCCTATTTCTCAAGACGCGGGTTTAACGCGTCATTTATTGCGCAGCCGATACTTGAGAACTCATCATTACTTTCAACCGTTGTGTCGGCTCGTCTTGGAAGGCTCATATTTCGAATGTGTATATAGAGAGAGGGAAAAGCCTTTCATACCTTTCTTCTGCATTTACTTCCACATTACCAGACCGCCATTCGACATATCTTGAAGTTTTGGAGGATCCCCGGTGTTCATAACTCTTTCTTGGTTTCAGGTTCGACTTTTAGTCCCCTTCTTCATTCCTTCTTGTTTGCTTCATCTCTTTCTCTTGTTCGCCATGTCTGGCTTAGAATCACACTCTGGTTTGGGAAGTCCTTCTAAGACTGATCCTCAAATGCAATTAGTGAATGTTGATGAAAATAGAATGGTAGTTCCTCCCTCTAGTCCGGGGGTCAGGATTGTCGATGCTTTTGATGATCCCCCGAACAGGGCTGGCGAAACCTCTGGTCGGTCTGATCGAAGAGAAGAGGGTGAGAGTGTAATTACTGAAAATATGCTGAAGGAGTTATGGGCGAAGTTCAAACTTCCCAAAAATGTCACTTTCAGGGTCCCCGATTCTCAAGATCGCCCGGGCGATGTTAGAGATGGAGAAATCTGTGCCTATCTGGCCTGGTTTGAACTGGGTCTTACACTCCCCTTTCCTGATATAATAAAACAATTCTTTTGTTGGTTTGATCTGTGCCCCACAGACCTGAACCTTAACAGTTGGAGACATCTGTTGAGCTTTATCGTATTAGGGCATATGAATAATGTCAAGGTGTCCCTTGATCTGATCCGTAGCAATATGGATCTAAAACTTCAAAAGGCGGAAGGCCTTTATTACATGTCTTTTGATAGTGGGTTTAGACCCCTTACTTCTGTGCCCTCCTCCAACAAGACCTGGAAGAAGTGGTACTTCTTTATTAAAGGAGGATGGGAATTCAAGAACTTCGAGGGTCAACCTTCCACATTCCCTCGAACCACTGGGCCAAGGGGTGAGGTTTAACTTTTCCGTGGCTGCGTTGACTCTGTTTTGTTTGCCAATTTGTTGAACTGATCAATTTCTGTGTTTGCTTTGCAGTTAAGAGTGCGTGGAAGAGACCAGATTTCTCTCCCGCGATTCAGAAGTAGTATAAGAAGCTTTTGAAGCCCAGCATTAGGGATCATTCTTCCATTGTCAACCCTGATAAATTAATGGCTGCCAGGGGTAGTGTCGAGGAGATAGCTGATAATGTGATGGCTCAGTGGGAGTCCGGGCCATCACTGCCTGCGGTGGGGGAGGCTTCTTCTCCAGTGGTCCCTCCCGTTCCGAAGAAGCGGAGGCTGATTTCGTCCTCTCCCGGGCCTGCTGAGAGGGAGGAAGAGGCTCCCGTCCCTATCACGGTGGTTCCTCCAATCCCGTCTCGTCGAGCGGGTAAAGAGGCATCATCGTCGGTGGCTCCTGACGTTGCTGGTCAGGGAGCCAAGAAGATTCTGAGTGAGTTCTGGGCCAAAGGCTCAGTTAAAATTAAGCCTCAGGCGTCTGGGAAGCTGCTTGCTGACTTGACCGCTCTTCAGGTTAAGGTGAGCTCGTTAGGACCATATTTTCCTTACCTTTAAGCGTTTCTACTGGTGTTTGAGTCGTTTTCTTTGTGTTATGCAGACCTTGCATACCCTTTCTGCTTTGGTGGAGGTTTCTCCATCTGTGGAGGAGCTCGACCAACTTAGGACCAATCTGGACGAACTGGGACTCCAGTTGGGTACTGCTCGGTCGGAGGCTCACGATTCTGCGGAGAAGTTGAAGGAGTGTCAGAACTCCTTGATAGTGATGGAGTCGGAGAGGAACCTTGCCGTTGAGCGGGCGAGGCGGTTGCAGGTGGAGATGAACGGCTTGCGGTACCAGCACAGTAGGCAGCTTGATGAAGCCGTGGAGCAGGCATTGGTGGACAATGAGGAAGAGATGAGGTCGAAGCTGGAAGGAATGGCCCATCGTTTGATTACGTTTGGGTTTAATAACTTCCGCTCTCGGCTTCTTGCCAAGTTTCCTGACCTAGACGTTTCCTCCATTGTGCCGCCTGGGTCTGAACCTCCAGAGGTCAACCAGGACGAAGTGACTGCTGTCCTCCCGGCCGATCCCACGGAAGTGGTTGTACCGACTGAGGTGGTTGATACTGTACCTGCTGAACCTTCTCCTGTCGTTGATCCTGTTCCTGCTGATTAGGCTTAGGATCCATATTTTGTTATTTTTCAATGTACATGAGACATACATTTGTTTAATGGAACAGTCTTTTGGTTAATGCTCGCCTCTTTGGTTATATTGCTCTGTAGCATTTGTGCGTATCTTTGAGTTATGTAGCTCTGTAGTGCCTTAACGTGTAGTTGATGGTAATAATTGTTGCAAGTTACCCTGCTCTGGAGTTTAGTGTATACCAGATCAGATTTTCTTCTGCAGGAAGCTGTGTTCCGAACTTCTTTACTTGCCTTAGGCCAGTAATTGGAGACTTCTGTTTTGAAGTATTTCAAAGCTGACCGTTCTGAATTCGGGGACATAATAATAAGTGGATATCTTTGCGGTTGTAGTTTGGTTGATCAGATCTTCTGTCTCCAGATCTGTTAGAAATCAAGAAACGTCATAGTTGATGGACCTCTATTGTACACGTGGTCCTGTAAGTGTTAATGACATGGAGAAACCGTCACGTCACATACATTTAAAAGCCTGTGTATTACGTGTATGGCCCTGCCTTTTGTTTCTCTCGAGAAGGTGGTTTAATACTCCATTTACTGCGCCTTCGCCGTTTGGGATTTCGAAGCTAGCACTTCGCTTAACCGTTGTGACGGTTCAACTGGGTGGCCTTTGGTCTTCCAGTGTCTATATATATGGAAACGAGGGCATATGGTTGTGCCCAACCCTTCTGCTCCCCGAATTGTTTGTAAGAGAGGTTTTTATATGCTGCCGGAGTTCTTCCACTCGTTCGGAGATGATGGATGATTCCTTGCCTGAGTTGGGAATAATTGAACTGTGGCCAAAAGTTAACCCTCCCCTATTTTCAGTCTCCAAGGAAGGATTGAAGGAGGCACAAGTCTTCTTGTTTCCTCCGATATCTAGTCGAGATTTCTCCGACTGGTGGTGGTCCCTCCCTGATTCAACCGAGGCCTGGAGCGTTGGTGATGAAGACGAAGGTGAGTTGCCTCCTCTTCCTCACGCCCTGTCAGAGACCCTTGCTCCAAGTGGCTGGGGTGAAACAGATGGTGTGAAGAAGAAGATTGAAGGTGGGTTGCCTCCTCCCGCTTATAACTTGGCAGTGACAACTGCTTTGAGGGAGATGAACGGGGGCCGCCTTCTCCCCTTTGTGACTTGGCAGGAACCCTTGCTTCAATTGGCTGGGGCGTTATGCCGATTACAAAGGTGGAGAACGAAAAGTCTTCTGAGGCTCAGAGCCCTCATCATCGGTTGGTCGTGGGACCAGTGATAGTGATGATGAAATGGCCTGGGCACTACGTGATGCAGACTGGGGTTCAGGGTTCCTTCCTTTCAAATGGAGCCGATGAAGGCGGTTTTGAAGGTTTTGGATCTTGTGCCCCTTTATCATCCCAGGAGAAGAGCCATTATGTTGCCAAGCGTAGCTTCTGTAATAGCTTCTGTAATAGCTTCTGTAATAGCCTCTGTAGTAGCTTCTTGGTACTGATGTAAATCTTTTTGAGTTATCAATAAAGTTGAATTTTTTCTTCTCAGATCTGATATTTTCTGTGAATGTGCTCTTTTGAAACTTAAGCACCTTCTAGTGCATTGCCGATTGTTCTGAAAATAAATCAAAAACTTAGAAAAATGCCAGAATCGAAGTACTTCACCTTTGGTTGAAACCATGGTGCTGGTTTGTTTGACAGATAAGTTAAATAATGTAAGTGTCAGATCCGAGGTATTCCGTTCTAGGAAACTTTAGTTGACAGGTGCTCGGAACTTCTGCCTTTGGATAGACTGGATCACAGAATCCGCTAGTTGAAGATGGACCAGGCTCTGAAGGCCTGTGCATTAATATATGGACCAGGCTCTGGAGGCCTGTGCATTAATATATGGACCAAGTCATAAGACTTGTGCATTAATATATGGACCAAGTCATAAGACTTGTGCATTAATAGATGGACCAAGTCATAAGACTTATGCATTAATAGATGGACCAGGCTCTGAAGGCCTGTGCATTAATAGATGAACAACTTTAAGGAAGTAAAAGAAAAAAAAAAAAAAAATCTTCATTGATAGTACTTCCGCAAGTGTTCTACGTTCCATGGCCTAGGAACAGGTTTCCCAGTCGTGTCTTCAAGCCAGTAAGTGGTAGGTCGAACGACCTTCGTTACTTTGTAGGGGCCTTCCCAATTTGGTGACAACTTTCCCATGGTGGGATCCTTGGTGTTCTGAAAGACTCTTCTTAAGACGAAGTCTTCAACTTGAAAGCTGACTGTCTTGAGTCCTATCCTGGATTTATTGACCATTCTTTGTTGGTAGGCTTCCATCCTGATGCTGGCCTGATCCCTTCTCTCTTCGAGTAAATCCAAGTTCTCCATCAGCTGCTGATCATTGGATTCTTGCTCAAAGGCCTCAGTCCTCAGAGTCGGCATACCGATTTCAACCGGAATTACTGCTTCTGTCCCATAGGCTAATGAGAAGGGTGTTTCAGAGGTGGGAGTTCTTCTGGTTGTACGGTAGGCCCAAAGGACTCCTGGGAGCTCTTCTGCCCACTTCCCTTTGGCTTGTTCCAACCTTTTCTTTAACCCATCAAGGATTGTTCGGTTGGTGACCTCTGCCTGCCCATTTGTTTGTGGATGGCCTGGAGAGGCAAAGTGCTGCCTGATGTTGAGATTTTCGCAGAATGCCTTGAAGCCTTTACCAGTAAATTGCGTCCCATTATCCGAGATAATTACACGTGGTATGCCAAACCTGCAGACAATGTTCTTCCAGGTGAAGCTTTCGACTTCCTTTTCTGTAATATGCGTTAAAGGCTCGGCTTCGGCCCATTTAGAGAAGTAGTCGATAGCCACCAAGAGGTACTTCCTGTTTGGAGGTGCTCGTGGTAACGGGCCCACAATGTCCATTCCCCATTGAGCAAAGGGCCAAGGACTAGGAATCGGGATGAGCTCGTGCTGAGGCTGGTGTTGGTACGAGGCGAATCTCTGACATTTGTCACACTTCCGAACATATTCTTTAGCCTGTTTCAGCATGCCGGGCCAGTAATAGCCCTGTGATAGAGCTCGGTGGGCTAT
This sequence comes from Nyssa sinensis, assembly GCA_008638375.1. Taxonomy (NCBI): domain Eukaryota; kingdom Viridiplantae; phylum Streptophyta; class Magnoliopsida; order Cornales; family Nyssaceae; genus Nyssa; species Nyssa sinensis. The sequence goes on along the minus strand of CM018036.1, from coordinate 12,649,901 downwards.
AGTTCTGCCCCCATTGTGATTCCCGCAAATTCCCTCGTGAATTTCAGCCAAAACATATTGTGACTCGTCTGGAGCCAAACACTTTAACAGAGGTTGAGAATATGACCTCCTGTAAAGTTTGTCGTTCAGGATCAGGTACCGAGCCGCTCTGATTCGGATTCTCCTGGCTTTGTTTTTATCCTCTGGGAGGAGCCCGGATCTTAGATACTGGAGGATTGGGGTCATCCAGCTCTGGGTCTGTTCATCAATTTGAGCAACTGATGCTTCCTCAATGCTGGATCCTGGCTGAAAAGGGATTTTAACGGTGGAGTCTGTTTCAGACTTGAGGCGGGAGGCCATGTTAGCCAGAGCATCTGCTCTGCAGTTCTGACTTCTCTCAATCTTCTGGATAGTGAAAGTCTGGAAAGAATGCTTTAAATGGTTCACCAGTTCGGAGTACCGAAGCATCCTGTCATCCTTAATGGCAAACTCTCCCAAAACTTGGCTTACTACCAGTTGGGAGTCAGAGAAGACATCGAGGTTCTGAGCCTCGCATTCCAGGGCAAGCTTCATCCCCAAGATTAGGGCCTCATATTCAGCTTCATTATTAGAAGCTCTAAATCCCAGGCTGACTGCTTTTTCTGATGTAAGTCCATCAGGGGACTGTAGTACCAGTCCTACCCCTGATCCTTGATCGGTTGACGATCCATCAATATACAGCAGCCAGGTTCCTGTAGTTTCGGCGATTTGTGCTTCATTCTGCAGTGCCGGGGTGAACTCGGCTACAAAGTCAGCTAAGGCCTGCCCTTTAATGGAGTTTCGGGGTACATATGTTATGTCAAACTCCCCTAGCTCCACAGACCACTTGACCAATCTTCCCGATACCTCGGGTTTCCTCAGTATTGACTTTAGAGGATAGGCAATTGGAATCTCAATTGGATGGGCCTGGAAGTAAGGTCGAAGCTTCCGGGCTGATATGACCAAGGCATAGGCCAGCTTCTCTACTTCTGGGTATCTTTTCTCCGTGTCAAGTAGTGCCCTACTGACGTAGAATATAGGCCTCTGTACTCATTTGTCCTGTCTGATTAGTGCGGAACTGACCGCGTTCTCAGAGACTACTAAATACAGGAGCAGCTTTTCTCCTTGTACAGGTTTTGACAGGAGCTCTGGAGAGGCTAGGTGCTCCTTTAGTTCTTGGAAGGAATGCTCGCATTCTTCTGTCCATTGCAAAGCCTTGCTGCCCTTTAGAGCTTTGAAGAAAGGTAGGCAGCGATCGGTGGACTTGGATATAAATCTGCTCAATGCGGCGACTCTGCCGTTCAGTGCCTGAATCTCCTTTCTGGTCTTCGGCGACTTCAGTCCAATCAGGGCTTGGATCTGAGTGGGATCTGCTTCGATACCTCTTTGAGAGACGATGTACCCCAAGAATTTTCCCTTCGTAACTCCGAAGGTACATTTCGAGGGGTTGACCTTCATCTTGTGCTGTCTGAGGATATCGAAGGTCTGGGCTAAGTGCTGGAGGTGGCTGCCTTTCTGGAGGCTCTTTACCAGCATGTCGTCGATGTATACCTCCATGGTGCTGCCAAGCAGTGGGCTGAACATCTTGTTCACCAACCGTTGGTAAGTGGCTCCAGCATTCTTCAAATCGAAAGGCATCACTCTGTAGCAGTAGAGTCCTCTTTCGGTTATGAAGGCAGTCTTTTCCTGATCTGGAGGGTACATCTGGATCTGGTTGTATCCAGAGTAGGCGTCCATGAAACTCATAAGCTCATGCCCTGCAGTGGCGTCAACCAGTTGATCTTATTCTCGGCAGTGGAAAGCTGTCCTTGGGGCATGCTTTGTTGAGGTCTGTATAGTCAACACAGACTCTCCACTTGCCGTTCTTCTTCTTGACGAGCACAGTGTTGGCTAGCCACTCGGGATAGAAAACTTCCCGTATCATCCTGGCGTCCAGCAGCCTCTGGACTTCTTCGTTTATAACCCGATGCCGTTCGGGAGCGATCGGTCTTCTCTTCTGTCTGACTGGGGGGTGATCTGGATCTACCATCAGTTTGTGAGTTATCAGATTAGGATCTATTCCCTCCATGTCCCTGGTTTCCCAAGCAAAGATAGAGAGGTTGTTCTTCAGAAACCTGACTATCTTTTCCTGCTCGGCGGGTATAAGGTCTGAGCCGATGTACAAATAACGCCCCTCTGCTTCTGAACTGACTAGTATCTTGATGGGCTCGCCAATAGGCTTGGCTCGGCTATCACGTCCCCTTGGGCTCAGGGGCTCTTCAACGCCGGATGGGCAATCTTCCACCTCGGGAGTGTGAGTGAAAACCGGATCTGCACAGTCCCGAGTGTGCTGTAATTGCTATTTTGGAGCTGTCTCCTTGAGGGCAATAGCATGACATTCTCGTGAGGTTGGCTGACATCCTCGGACCGAGTGCACGCTCTGATTGTGGACGTACTTCAGACACTGATGAAGGGTCGAAGTGACCGCCCCTATCTGGTGTAACCAGGGTCTCCCGATGATGACGTTGTATGGAGACTTCATGTTCAACACCATGTATTCAGAGATGGTGGTCTTCTGTCCTTCACCTTCCCCAATAGTGGTAAGAAGGTCAACTCTTCCCAGGGGGGTGCTGAGGTTGCCATCAAAAGCTGCCATTACGGCAGTGGTGGGCTTTACCCTGTCCTGGTCTATGCCCATCCGCTTAAGCGGTTCATAGAATAGAATGTTGACTGAGCTGCCAGTGTCCACTAGGACTCTTCTAGTTTCGAAGTTGGCGATTCTGAGGGTGATAACAAGGGCATCACTGTGAGGGCAGTGTACCCCTGCTAGATCTTGCTCGGTGAACTGGATCTCTGGCCCTGGCTTGAGCCTCTTTTCGACGTTGGAGACCTGCAAGATGTTTGGGGCGGTTCTGGCCTCCCGAGCATATCTTTTTCTTGCCCTGTTGGACATTCCTGTAACAGGGGAGTCAGCATGGAGGACGTAGATAACATGGTTGTTCTGCCTCTGAGGCTCGTTTCGTCCTTCCCGCTGCTCTTGCCTATGTTCGGGCCTCTGATCTGGCCGCTGCTGAGGCTTGTCTTCTTGGGGGTTCTGCCTTCCGTCTTGTTTGACGAACTCCCGAAGACGTCCCTTCTTTATGAGCTGTTCTATCTCATATCGGAGGGTCCTGCAAGTGTTAGTAGTATGCCCATGATCTTTATAGAAATTGCAATAGTTACTTTGGTCCCGCAGGCTGGGATCTCCTTTGATCGGCTCTGGCCACCTCAGGTTCTCCCGATCTCGGATCTGCCGGAGTGCCTGGTTCGAAGTGGTGTTCAAAGGCGTGAAGTTGGTGAACTCCCTTGGTGCGGAGTTGTACACAGCTCTGGGAGCTGTTTTCTTCTCTGGGCTTCTGACCCTCTTTTTGTTGGAGTCTTTTCTGTGATCCTCCTTCTTATGGTCCTCCCGCTTCGGATTATCCCTCTGGGTCTGATCCTTGCCCTTCTGGGCTGAGCGGTTAGCTTCTTCCAGGTTGATGTATTTTTTGGCCCGATCCATCAATGCTGCCATATCGGCCGGGGGGCTCTTTGTCAAGGAATCTCTGAAGCCACCTTGGGCAAGCCCGGCAGTAAGGGCCGCAACAAGGAATTTCGGGCTGCAATCCGTGATCTCAGTGAGCTCGGTGTTGAAGCGGGCAATGTAGGCCCGGAGGGATTCCTCCCTGGTCTGCTTAACATTCAGCAGGAATTCTGGCCCCCTTCTGAGCCTCCTGTTGGTCATAAATCTATCCAAGAACTGTCTACCGAGCTCGTAAAAGCTGGGAATTGAGTTCGGAGGGAGGTTGTGGAACCACTTCAGAGCTTTTCCCTTCAAGCTGGTGATGAACGTTCGGCACATGAAAGCATCTGAGGCTCTGTGAAGGGCCATCGTATGCTGATAATGAGATAGGTGATCCCCTGGATCTCCAGATCCGTCGTAGAGAGTGAATTTGGGCACCACGAACTTTCTAGGCCTCTCTTCGGACATGATGGCGTGGGTGAACGGAGTGGCTAGTCTTCCGAGCAGCCTGGCCAGTTCGTCTTGCTCTGGAGGGTTCTGAGGTCCTCTTAAGCCGATTGTCCGGTCCATAGACTCGGCAATCTCCTCTACCCTTCGCGGGTCTCTGAGTCTGACATCTTGTGAACCCTGTCTGACAGCCTCGGCTTCAGGGTAGTAGGGTGGAGTGCGCCCTTCGGATGGAAGAGGAATCCGAACCGGTGGGACTGGCGCTGTATGATAAGGTTCCTGTGGTGCCGGGGGTGCTCCCGAAACCCTAGGAGTTGGGGCTCGAGTAGTGCTCCGGTAATGCACGTCGGGGACAAAAGCGGATGTTCCCCAGCCAGGGACTGTTGATGGCTGTGGATCTCGGCCAGCGTGAGCGATGCCTGAGGGGTGCCCAGGCTGGTTAGTGGGGGCCTGCCCATGAAGTTCTTCATTCCCCGTGGCAACCGGGGGTTGCGTTCCTGCAACGAAGTTGACCGGTGGGCTAGGAGAAGCCGCCGCTTGGTTCTGCGTGAGCGTTGCCAGCGTTCTAGTAATGGCTAGCAACTGCTCCTGCACCAGTTCATTGTGTCGTTTTATTGCTTCGATCTCTTGTCGCATAGGGTTGGTCGCTGGTCCCCTTGTGCGTGGAGCAGGCGGCTGACGCTGAGCGTTTTGCGAACTCTGAGTATTCTGTCGGGGTCGGAGATTTGGTGCCATGGTTTTCCGGTGGGGAAAAAGATGAGTTTACGAATAAAGCACGTAGAGATTAGTCGTTCCCACAGACGGCGCCAAACTGATGCTGCACTTTTTGACTCGCAACACGTGAGGGCTCCGTGACCTGTAGAACACTCAGAGAGATGATCAGAGGACCACCGGATTGGCTCCGGCGGTAGCCGCTCCGATGCTTAAGTAAGTAAGGGAATTGAAAGACTGTATTGAAAGTCAAAGAATGAGCATAAGAATCCAAAGCGTACCTCTAGGGTTTAATATATAAGCCGTGGTTCTCCTAATTTTGATTAGGATTTGCCGCCACGAATATCGGGATTTGATCATCAGAGATTTGCAGTTACCTTGTGGAGCATTGAATCGTAGATGGAGATAACCATAGATAGTAGTTTACGTGTTGAAGACTGTTTCCTTATTCCCCGCTTAACGGCTGTTAAGGAAACCATATATGCAGTGTCGAATAAATACTGTCCAGAACAAGAGGTCTGGACGATGTACATGAGAATATCCTGAATGCTTCATCTGTACTGTATGACCGAGTTCATCGGTTCTGAATGATATATAAATAAGAATGCCCCGAAGGCTTATGGCTGCTCTGTATGATAGACATATATGAGAATACCCCGAAGGCTTATAGCTGTTCTGTATGACCTAAATATATGAGCTCTGTAGGATCGAGATTTGTTAATCTGATAGGCACACGTGTCTCAAACTGATTGGTGTGTCTGTTTATGGTATATCATCCACCATGACTATATAGAAAATAAGATTTTTTTTCCTCACCCACCTTCCATATATTTAAGTAGAGTAAATTACATTTACGTCCTTTAAATTTAATAAAAATACATATGCATCTCCTATAGTTTGAAAAATTACACCGACATCCACTATGTTTTAATGTCGGTATCACTGACTTTCCTTCTGTGAGTCAACTGTTAGTTCACTAAACGGTATATGTTGACATTATCACTCATTTTTTTTCTTCTTAATACCAACTTTATCCTTGTTTATAATTTTATTTATTTTCTCTTTTCTTCCCCTTGCTCTTTTCTTTCCTCTCTCGTCTCTCTCTTATCTCTGTTACCTAATACATATTTGTACAAAGACAAACCAGTATTCTCATATTTGCTCTCATGCTTTACATTGCTTGTTGTTGTTGAAAGTTGTGCACTAATTGCAGGATCAAGCCATTGGAACTTTTATAATGCATCAGTTTTCCACTTCGACCCATAATCACTATTTTTATCTTGAAATTTATATTTGTTTAATTAAGTTCAATCCTCAAACATTGCCCCCAACTCGGTAGCATATTGTGCAACTTAAATCAGCTTAATCATCTCCCAATTCATCTAAAACAAAGATGTTGTTCTGGATTTCCTCCGAAATGTACTTCGTTCCCGACTCGGGCAGGTTCAACCATATAGCCTGATTCGCCGATTGAATATTAATCGTCAAGCATAGCATCAACACCGCAACAATATCCCGGTGCACACGCTACCAATCTCCCCCATCCTCTCTCTGAAAACCCCGGTGCACATTTACCACTATCTCCGATCCATTCTGTGGCCAGTAGAAGATTACAGCATGCAATTGCATAGATTTTCTAATGATCAAACTACAATGCAACTATACACAATTGGGATCCTTGTGGAGGATCTTGGATGTGGAGAAGAAGTCGTCAGTGAAAGAGGGTTTTGGAATTTTTTTACCTGGGGATGAGTTCGAAGTACTGGTAGCTATAATTGTAACAATAGTAGTGCAATGTTGTGGGACTGGTTGTTGCTGATGCTGGTGGTTAAGGGGAGAGAGTGAGCCTAGAGGGGGAGTGATGTGCAGATAGGTGGCTCTGTACAGTGAGGGAGAGAGATGGTCGCGGCTTCGTGTGGCGGTCGCCAGATGAGGCACCATCGACGGGAACGACAATGGTGGTTCGAGAGCGGTGGTCGTCGACTATGGGAGGTGGCAGTGTGGACGGGGATCCGTAGTGAGAAAGACGAGAGAGGGAGGTCCAGACAAAGAGGGCATGAGGTGACTTTAGGCATAGTCTTCATAATCGGACCGAATAATAAATTGATGAATAGTCAATTTACGAATTATTGATTTAATTAATTTTATAATTAACATATTAAATATATATATATATATAAATATATATTTAAAATTAAGAAAATAACAAAAAATATATTTTTTATTATCTAATAATAAATAATAAAATATAATTAAGTATAATTATTAAAATTATTTTAATGTATAAGTTTTATATATTTGTATATATAACAAAAACACATGCAATATATCTTATTTTATATCAAATTTTATCATTTAATCATAAAAAATAAGAAGTTTTGTGAGAAAAAAAAGTTATAAATAATAAAAAGATAAAGGGATAATTACACTTACCTCCCTTGAGGTTTCTGACAATTACAGAAACCTCCCCTATACTTTCAAAAATAACACTGTCCCCCCTGTCAGAAATTGTCCCCAAACGGTGTTAACCAAGTTAGTTCATTTACCAAATTACCCTTATATTTTAATAATATTTTTTTTATTTTTTCTTCTTTATTTTTCCTCTCTCAACTCTCTCTCTCTCTCCCACTCTCAGTCCATCTCACTTCCCTCTCTCTCTTATTTTCTCTACCCAGAACAACACCGATCTCTCTCTTTCTCTGTCTACTCAATACGATTGCACTCCACAACAACGTCTGTAACAGACATTCCTTCAAATAGAGAACTAGTGGCCTCTGGATACAAACGTGTGCAGCAATGAGATGATATATCACTATATCACAAGACTTATGAAATCTCCCCACCAATTATTCAGGACATCTCCGTGGACAGCCCCTGTTCTAAATTGGAAGCGGCAGAACAGAGGAACCCCACAACCTGCCTGTGAATTGAGCCAAACATCACCCAATAACAGAGATATAACAGTATCAATACTTCAGATCTCATTGACTGAAACAACTGTATTGCAAAACCACAAACAATCAAACGGACCAACTCAACCTCAGAGGTCTCAGCCTCGAAATCCAACTCAGCGACCAACTGTTGCCCCTGAACTGCGACACTCCCCTGTTCTGGTGAGACCACTGCCAATTTCTTCAATCATCTCCCAAAATCCTCAATTTGATTCTCAATTTTTCCGATCATTCTCTGCTAAAGCACAGATGAGGATTAAAAACTTAAAAAAAATAACAATAATATTTACAGTGGGGGTCACTTTTTGGTTGGACATAGCACTGGGAGTGATTCTTGTACAACTTAGTGTGAAGTATTAGATGAATTTTCTACAAATTGACCCACAAGAATACGGTATTGTTGAGATGTACAAGGCAGAATATGTATTTGAATATTATAATTTTATCAAAAAAACCCATCTCCTCTCTCTACAACCCTATCTCCTATACAACACAGAGCGAGAATGATGCTCTGTAAGCCATCCATTTCAAAAGAACCCATCCATTTCAAAAGCAGAGAAAATCAAAGAAAGAGAACCCAAAGAGAGAAGAAAAGCTTACCGAGGAGATCCGTCGGGTTGAGGTTGGCAAAGAACCGACACGTAGAGAGAGTTTCCACGAGCCCACGAGATGGAGAGACGAGCAATTGGGGGTTTAAGGCCGTGGTGGAGAGGGTAGACGACGAGGTCCTGGACTTCCGGAGAGAACGGGACCAGAGAAGAATTGCTGGAATCTGAAGCAAGGCCGGGCATTTCGTCGGACCACCGCCTGGAATTGCTGGAATCTCGGTGCCGACCTCTTTGTCTCTCTGATTTCTCATTCTCGAATTCCTCTCATTTTCTCCTGTTTCGGATCAGTGGTAGTGACGTCGGTGGAGGTGATGGGTGGAAGGAAGGGGAGGGAGAGAGAATAGCGTCGGTGAAGGTGGTGGGGTTGTAGAGAGAGATAGGTTGGCCGTGAAGAGAGAAAGTGAGTTGTAGAGAGAGAGAGAAAGTGGGTTGTAGAAAGAAGATGGAAAGAGAAATTTTGTTTTTTTTTTTTAATTTAAAAAATTATTATTAAAGTGAGGGTAATTTTGTCATTTAATTATAACTTGTAAGGGCAAAATTGGCATTTAGACAAAAAAATTGCCTACATCATCAAACTCTGTACGGTCAACTAACGGTCAACTAACGGCAGGGGGGAATCTGTTATAGACATTGAAATCAGAAGGGGGACAGTGTTATTTCAGAAACTATAAGGGAGGTTTCTGTAATTATCAGAAACCTCAGGGGAGGTAAGTGTAATTATCCCAAAGATAAAAGATAGTTCAATCGACTTTAAAATAAAACAGTCGATTCAATCGATATTTTTCAAGTTTTTAGTAAAAATAGAAAATTAATGAAACTGAATTAGTTTTAATGCCCAATTCCTGATTCAACCGATTGAATCCACTGATTCAATTTGATTCTGGTAATTATGATATTAAATTTTAAGATGAGTTTGACTTTTTGAAGAAAGAAAATATGATTTAAATATAGAATAAAATAAATATGAAGAATATTAAAGGTATTTTAACTCTTTCATTTAAAATGTTAGTCGACCTACTATTATGACAGGGTGCTCAGTATAATTTTCGAATCTCAAGGTTTATTTGTATTTTTGATAAATTTTGGAGAAGATTTGTGTAATTTATCTCATTTAAGTATTAGGGTTTTCTCACTCGAAATGCCTATATATATGGACATATATGTGTACTGTATGTATGTTTATTCTTTCTTCTTTACTTGTTCTTGACAACATCTCAAGACAAATGGAGCACTGAGGAGTACGTTTAAGTCTAGGGTTTCGATCGAGAGAGCTAGATCAGATGTTTTGGTCTCATGGCTCATGGTGCATCCATCACCATCGATCATAATCTATGAACATATCGTCTGCTCCTCAGTGCCCATTTGCTTTGAGGCTTTGTTGATAACAATGGCGGATCATCAACGGCAAGGCTTCAATTCAATGTGGCCACCTTTTCTATCTGGTTTGGTCACAGTTGATTTTTCTGTCTGATGGTATATATATATAGTTATGTATTTCTGTCTAATGGTATATGTATATAAATATTATTCCTGCAAAACTGTAGATCAGTCTGACTGATAGAACACACACACACACACACACACACACACACACACACACACATATATATATCTATATATATTGATATTGTTCCTCCAAAACTGTAAATCAGAATCTCATCGGAAGTAGTCCGGTGACCTACCCGATCAAGTCAGAATAGGGGAAAATTAAATAGTATTTTGGAAAGAAGATGAAGTTAATTTTTGTCTCGTACCTCCTCCCCTTTTAAAGGGACATAAGCAGTTGTTTCGCTAGCTTCTTCTGCATGATTCTTTGAATCCGGGGATCTCGATATCCTCAGAGAACACAGGTCGTTCGTACCTTCTCCCCTGAAAGGCGTAATGTTTTTTTGGATGGCAATTTAATTATTCATTGGAAATGATTATGCCGTTTCTAATGAAATGAATTTGATAAAATATCTGATCTTTGCTAAATTTATAATTGATCTATACGAGTGTTTGGACATCAAATATTTGAGCATTCAAGTATTATACTTTCAAAACTACAATTCATTTGATATATAACATAGGCCGAATACAACTTAGACTTAGTATGCATGAATAGAATTATTTTTTCAATGTCATATTTTCTTAATTAGTTATAATTATATTATTTCTCATATTTGCAAAGCAACGTTTTCTTTGGATTGTGTAGTTAGAATATTGTGAAGAAGTAAACTTGGGAAATAAGGAGAGGGGAAGGGTTGGGTTATTGGAAAATAAAGATGAAAATTAGATTTGGGAAAAGAATATCTAACTGAATTCATTTTGTTTTTGGAAATGGAGGGTTATTTAGGTAGGTTTTTTTTTATTAAAAATTTGAGAAATAAGGAAAGAAAAACATATTTGAAAAAAAAGTATCTAACTAAATAATTTTATTTTTGAAAATGAAAAAAAAAGGAAAAAGTATATTGAATATTTTTTTGTTTAATTCTAAATTTAATTGAAAATAAAGGAGAGATAAGGAAAACTGTAGAGAATTTTCAGGAGTGTGACACATAAGATTTAGAATTCAAGAAAACAAAGAGAGTATAACATTGGCACAACATTGTAATAATATATAGAATAGATAGATTAGGTGGAAGGACAAATTCACATTGTAAAATTAGTTTCACACAATTTTTACCCAACACTTAAATAACATGTTGATTATTTCATAATCAATTCTCTAAAATTCATTCTCATTAATCATTTCTCCAAAATCTAAAGTTCACACAAATGGCCCTAAGTTATTAACATACCATTATGACTGATTTTGATAATTTTTTTAACCCATCATTAAATCTATACTAGATCATTAATTGTATACGAGAAAGTTAGATTTATGTAATCTTACATCTGCATGTGGAGATGTTATTTTCACAAAACGAATCCGTAACCTCTAGGTTAAGATAGAGTAATCTTACCGTTATGTGAAAATCACCCAATTGAAAGAATTTAGTACTCAGAGAATTTTTAGATTTGATGTGTAGTAATAAGTTACCCAAGATATACATGTATTGAATTTGGATGATTATCTCAAGTACTTAAGAGTTTAGACCCATGAATTCCTGTAAAAAAAATTAATTTTACAGGGTTTGAATCAACCATTACTTTGTTTTCAAAGCAAGGTCCTGCTAAGCAACTATTATAACAAATCTTCCATTTTGGATGAAAGAGCATGGCATGGGGTGGGAAAAAGTTAAAAGAAATACGTACCTAAAGTGGAGAGTTAGGTCTAAAGATTGCATTAGACCAGTAGGTTGGTTATTTGACTCTTTTAGTTAAAATACTTAGTCTTAAAAACTCTTTCAACAGACTAATTATCAAACTAGTTAAAATAGTTTTAAACTATCTTGCTAGCTATTAATGACTAGTCAAAATAGCTGGTTATATCTTATTTTATTAATATATATGTTAATGATCTAGAATATTCTCTTAAAATTTTATATTAATCTAACTAAAAAGATAATATAATATTAATTAATTACATTAACTTTCTAATGTTGTCACAGTTTAGACATTTTAGGATTGTATTAATTTTTATGATTATTCTTAACTTATTTTTATTATGTATTACTTTTAAAAAAATATGACGGTTAAAAAATATTTTGAATTTGATTGTTAGAATATTTTGATTCAAAAATCGAATTCAAAAATGTATAGAGCTAAAAGAGGGAGTACTTTTGGAGTTGACTTTCGAAAATAGCAATAAATGGTTTTTAGCTAAAATAGCTAGCCAAAATGGCTAACATTGTTGGAGATGTTCTTAAAACTCTTATGAATGTTTTTGGATGTGGGAAGGAATTAGTACTTGTTTGGATGAGCAATAAAAAAAGTGTGATTTGAGAAAAGTACAGTTTGAGTTAAGTTATGAGTGTTTTGATGAATGTACTTAAAATAATCTTAAATGATTTTGTAGTGTTTAGATGAGCTGTTAAAAATGTTGATTGCGTTATGTAGATAAAAAAATGAATGTTTCTGAAATGGAAGTTTGAAAAAAGTCCCTCACTGGTAGTTTTAAGAAATGAGCATTTGGACATGAAGGACGTTTTTTGAAAATGTTGAAACAAACATTCAAATATTACAAAAGCCTAATTTGAACTCAGAAACGTCCTTTTCGGAAACACCATTGCCCCTCTAAACATGCCTGAATTCTTACTTATTTTTTAATTCGTGTTGATCGAAAAAAAGACATTTTTGAAAAAAAAATTATAAATTTTAACAGGTAAAAAATTTATTATTGATTAAAATTTTATATTTTAAGTCAAAATTGTCTTTTAAAAAAATATTTTTAAAAACATCTTTTTAAAGGAACGTCTTAAAAAAAAGACATGAGCTTGAAAAAGAAGTAAAAATAATATGAGATAGGAAAATAAAAAAAAAAACTACATATATATGGTAAAAAAATTTATTGTATTCATACAATATGAAATTTTTGTGAATTTTTACACATCTCAATTAGTAACACATGGCTAGCTAGAGTAGTAGCACGTTAAGAGATAAACGCGTAATACACATTAAATTTCACTTAATGCGTATTTATTTTGGAGGGCCACTGACCTAAATTTTTTCTAATTTTTATGAAGAGTCGGCTTTGTAACTATGGCATTTTAACATTAAAAATAAATAAAATAGAGGTTCCCAACTGTTGAGCAAATGGAAAAAAATGCTCACACAATAATAAAGTTTTTGACCATACAATCTCATTTTTTAATCAATACTTTCATAACAAAAAGTCTGTTGGTCAAAATTTCATTGTATTCACACAATGTGAGATTTTCGTGAATTTTTCTGCATGATAATTTGTAACCCTAAGTCTAATTGGAGTGCTAACGGTTAAGGAATAAACGTTTTAACACGTATTAAATTTTTAGTTTAAATATCAATTAATGCGTATTTATTTTGTAGGGCTAGGGCTACAAGCACTATTTTTTATTTTTATTTTTCTAATTTATATGGAGAATCGGTTTTACGTAAATTTAGAAGGGCTTATTCCGACATTTTAAAAAAATATTATATATATATATATATATAACATTTAAAAAGGCATGTCTCATTTGTTACCTAGTTGGATAAGAGTGATTAGAGGTTACAGCTTGTTAGCAAAAAGTAATAATTGGTTTTTAAAAAAATGAAAAAATGTTCACATAATATTAGGGAGTTTTGACAATATAATTCCCTTTTTTTAATCATTGTTCCCATACTTAACCAATTTTATACATATTTTTCAAACGCACATTGTTGTATAAAACAGTTTTGTACTGAAAAAGCTTCAAAAAAATAATACTTCAAACAGTAGTTTAGCTCATTCTAACTCAAGTGCTCTAATTTTCTAACAGATGTGCTTCCTGAGAATAAAATCTGTTTTCACATATCTAGTTTTTTTTTTTTTTTTCTTCTAAAAATGTAAAAAGTGTCTTGGTTTTTTTTATGAGACGATTTTTATACATTTTTCAAAAGAAAAAAACATAAGAAGACGGAAAAAAAAAAGTCTAGTACTTAGGTAGAATGAAGAAACAAGAAGCTCAACACTCCCCTAAGCAAGATAGACCTCTTAACCACAATGGGAGAAGGAGATGCTCAGAAGACCCTGATTTCTGAATGCATGGTTCTGGATACCAGGTCTTCTTACAACGTCATCATCGGAAGGCCTTGGCTTCACTAGATGGGAACAGTCACCTCAACCCTTCATTAGTGACTGAAGTACATCTAGAACGACAAGGTTTATTCCATTAGGGGGTGCCAACCGACCGCCCGAGAGTGCCATGCTCTTGCACTAAAAGAAAAGACCCTCAAATATCAATCACAGCATCTTCGGGAGCAAGGAATTCCTGCACCTTCCGAACTTCACGAGACTGAGGAGTGCCCCTCCGAGATTGATGAGCCATTAAGTCTTAGGGGAAGGGACAACCTGGCCAAACCAACGTAGGAGCCTGTCAAAGTACTAGTGAGTTCTCAAGGGGAGGAGCATTATTTACAATTCGGCACAGATCTGTCTCCCTCCGAGCAGAGGGAGATCATTGAGTTCCTGAAAGATAATTTGTCAGTCTTTGCGTAGGAAACTAAGGACATGGAAGGGATAGATCCCAATCTCATCTCCCATAAGCTGATGACTAACCCAAACCACCCTCAAGTAAGACAGAAAAGGAGAACATTCGCCCTTGAATGGCATAAGATCATCAATGAAGAAGTCTAACGGCTGCTGGACGCTAGGATGATAAGGGAGGTGTTCTATCCAGAATGGCTCGCCAATACAATCCTTTTTAAGAAGAAGAACAAAAAATGGCGGGTCTGTGTTGATTATACAGACCTCAACAAGGCTTGTCCTAAAGATAGCTTTCCTCTTCTAAGGATTGCTTAGTTAGTCGATGCAACTGCAAGACATGAGCTTATGAGCTTCATGGATGCATATTCAGGGTACAACCAGATTTAGATGTACCTTCCAGACTAGGAAAAGATAGCCTTCATATCTGAGGCCTCCATTGCTATAAAGTGATGCCGTTTGGTCTGAAGAATACTGGAGCCATGTATCAGTGGCTGGTGAACAAAATGTTTGACTCCTTGATCAGCAAAACAATGGAGCTCTACATAAATGACATGTTAGTAAAGAGCCTAAAGAAGAATGACCATATCCAGCACTTGACTCAAACATTCAGCATACTGAAGCAGCACAAGATGAAGCAGAACCCCTTGAAGTGTACCTTCAGGATCACTAAAGGGAAATTCTTGGGTTTCCTGGTCTCTTAGAGGGGAATTGAGGTAGATCCCTCACAAATTAAAGCCTTGATCAAGTTAGAATCACTGAGGACCAAGAAAGACATCCAAGGCATGAATGGAAGAGTAGCAGCTTTGAACCGATTCATTTCTAGATCTACCAATTGGTGCCTCTCATTCTTCAAAGCCCTGAGGGGAAATAAAGTCCTTGAATGGACCCCTGAATGCGAGAAGGCCTTCCAAGAGTTAAAGCAATACATGGCCTCCCTCGAGCTCCTTTCCAAACTAATACAAAAAGAAAAGCTACTTCTGTATCTTGCAGTGTCAGAAACCATCGTTAGCTTGACACTGGTCAGAGAAGACAGAGGGGTTCAGAGGCCAATTTTCTACGTCAGAAAAGCACTTCTGGATACCGAGAAAAGATATCCCGAAGTTGAGAAGTTGGCCTTCGCCCTATTGATGTCCGCTCGAAAACTTAGACCTTGCTTTCAAGCACATCCTATTGTGATCCCTATATTTTGCCCACTGAAGTTAATTCTGCACAAGCCTGAAGTCTCAGGGCGACTAGTCAAGTGGTCCGTGGAAGTAGGGGAACTCGACATAACTTACATATCACGGGCCTCCATTAAAGGCCAAACATTGGCTGATTTTGTGGCAGAATTCACTCCACCACTACACGATAAAACCCAAGTCGATATGGATATACTAGAATGACGACTCTACACTAACGACTCGTCCACCGATAAGGGTTCAGAAGTGGGCATCGTGCTCTAATCCCTAGATGGAATCACAATAGAGAAGGCAGTTTCCTAGGGATTCAGAGCTTCAAATAACGAAGGCGAGTACGAAGCACTCCTCCTCGGTATAAAGCTGGCCCTAGAGTACAAAGCTCGGAACCTTAGGGCTTATTCGGACTCCCAACTGGCGGTAAGCCAAGTCCTGGGGGAATTCTCTACTAAGGATGATAGAATGGTTAAATATTCCGAGCTGGTGGACTTGTTGAAAATGTCCTTCCAAAAATTCACCATTCAGAAAATTGAAAGAGGCCAGAACTCCAGAGCTGATGCCTTGGCAAACATGGCCTCCTATTTCAAATCAACAAAAGATTCAATGGTTAGGGTCTCTTATCAACTGAAGCCGAGCATCGAGGAAGTATAGTCCACCCAAATCTCTTAGCAACACTAGAATGGATGACACCCATCATCCAGTACATAAAAGATGGACTACTTCCAAAGGATAAAAACCAGGCCCGGAGGATTCGGATCAGGGCGGCTCGGTATCTGATCCTAAATGAAAAACTTTATCGAAGATCCTACACTCAACCTCTTCTGAGATGCTTATTTCTAGATGAGTCCTAATATATCCTTACCAAAATTCATAAAGGGATCTGTAGGAACCATAACAGCGGCAGGACCATAGCCCACCGAGCTCTGACTCAGGGCTATTACTAGCCGAATATGCTAAAGCAAGCTAAGGAATACGTCTAGAAGTGCGATAAGTACTAGCGCTTCGCTTTATATCAGCATTAACCCCATCACGAGCTCGTCCCAATTCTTAGTCCTTGGCCTTTCGCTCAATGGGGAATGGATATTGTGGACCACTGCCAAAGGCTCTACAGAACAAAAGATACCTGCTCATCGCCATAAACTATTTCTTTAAATGAGCAGAAGCTGAGCTTCTGACTCATATTACTGAAGCAGAGGTAAAAAATTTCACATTGAAGAACATAGTTTGTAGATTCGGCATACCCCGCGTCATCATCTTTGATAATTACACGCAGTTTGTTGGAAAGTTGCTTGGGAAGTTCTATGAAGACTTGCACATCAGTCACCATTTCTCCTCACCAGGCTATCTTCAGGCTAACGGGCAAGCAAAGGTTACCAACCGCATAATTCTCAATGCTATCAAGAAAAGGTTGAAACAAGCCAAAAGAAAGTCGGTTGAAGAACTCCCTGGAGTGGAGGCCACAGCGGCTCTGAAACTAGCCTCCAACGTTCAAGTTGCTAGGGAAGCAGCTAAGAAGGAAACTAAGAAAGAGCTCAAAGAAGAGCTGAACCAGCAGGGTGGCGAGTTCCTAGATCACGGGTACGAGCTGTTTCGCAGGAAGATCTAGAAGCTTTACCTGACCTTGACATTTCTAGAGTAGACGAGGTACAGCCAGATGATCTAGAACTGAGTCCTTCCGAGGCTGCCCCAGTTGGTTCTATAGAGGAAGCCAGCCCCACTTCCGATGACCCTTAATTCAGGAATCTTTCATGTGTCCTTTTTTTGTGTGTAAAATTGTACTCGTCTGCCCTTTTGGGATTATTAATGAAAAAATCTTTTCATTTATCTTCCTTCCACATGATTAACGTTTACAGCATTCAGACCTGATACACTAACAGCTAACTTAACGTCAAAACTTCAGACTTGCAATACTTGTAATCAAGACAAGGGATAACATCCAGACCTGAATGACTTATAATCAAATTAATATAAGGATTTCAAACCCGAAATACTTGCAATTAAGTCAAGGTATAACATTCAGACCTGAATCACTGTAAAATCTTCAGACCTAAAATACTTAAAATTAGATCAGTGTGGAGATTTCAGACCTGAAATACTTGCAATTAAGTTAGGGTATAACATTCATATCTGAATAATTGTAAAATCTTCAGACCTAAAATACTTAATAATTGTAATGACTGAAAAAATGGACCAGACCTGGGGGTCTGTGCATTAAACTAGACCAAGCCTAATAGCACTTGTAATGACTAGAAGGCTCTAGGAGTCATTGAGATGGACCAAACCTGAGGTCTGTGCATTGAAAGAGACCAAGCCTATAGCACTTGTAATGGATACAAGGCTTTAAGAGTCATTGAAATAGACCAGACCTAGGGTCTATGCATTAAAAGAAACCAAGCCTATAGCACTTGTAATAGATACAAGGCTTTAGGAGTCATTGAAATGGACTAGACTTAGGGTCTGTGCATTGAAAAAAATCAAGCTTATAACACTAGTAATGGATACAAGGCTTTAGGACTCATTGAAATGGACCAGACTTGGGGTCTGTGCATTGAAAGAGACCAAGCCTATAGCATATGTAATGGATACAAAGCTCATAGCGGTCATTAAAGTGGATAAGACTTGAGGTTTGTGCATTAAAATGAGAACACTTGGAAATAAAAAAGAAGATTTTTATTGATAATATTTTCACAAGTGTTCAACGTTTCAAGGACTGGGTATAGGCTTTTCAGTTACATCCTCCAACCAATAGGTTGTGGGCCTGATGATCTTGATAACCCTGTAGGGCCCTTCCCAATTAGGGGAGAGCTTTCCCATGGTGGGATCTTTAGTGTTTGGGAATACTCTTCTTAGGACGAGATCCTCGAGTTAGAAATTGATGGGTCTTAACCTTTGACTAAAGTTGTTGGCCATTTTGTGCTAGTATGCTTCAATCTTGATCCTGGGTCGCTCTTGTTTTTCTTCGAGGAGATCAAGATTTTCTACAAGCTAGTGGTTATTGGTTTCTTAATCAAAGGCATGCGTTCTTAGGGTTGGCATGTCGATCTCGACGAGAATGACCACCTCGGTGCCGTATGCAAGTGAGAACGGTGTCTCTGCGATTGGTGTACTTCTGGTGGTTCGGTAGGCCCAGAAGACTCTAGGGAGCTCTTCAACCCACATTCCTTTGGCTTGTTCCAACCTCTTCTTAATGGCATCAAGAATTATGCGATTGGTGACTTTTGTTTACCCATTAGCTTGGGGATGACCTGGTGAGGAGAAGTGGTGACTGATGTGCAGGTCTTCACAGAACTTCCCGAACATCTTCCCGACAAACTACGTACCATTGTCGGAGATGATGACAATGGGTATGCCAAACCTGTAGACTATGTTCCTCCATGTGAAGTTTTTTACCTCTGCTTCAGTAATGTAGGTCAGCGGCTCAGTTTCTACCCATTTGGAGAAGTAGTCTATGGCAATGAGCAAGTATCTTCTGTTCTGTGGGGCCTTTGGCAGTGGTCCTACAATGTCCATCCCCTATTGAGCGAAGGACCAAGGACTGGAAATAGGGATGAGCTTGTGATAGGGTTGATGCTAGTATGAGGCAAAACGTTGGCACTTATCGCATCTCTGAACATATTCCTTAGCCTGCTTCAGCATGCTCGGCCAATAATAACCTTGAGTCAAAACTCAGTGGCCTATGGTCTTACCGCTGTTGTGGTTTTCGCAGATTCCTTCATGAATCTCAGCTAGGACGTATTGGGATTCTTCTAGAGATAGGCATCTTAGTAGAGGTTGAGTGTAGGATCTTTGGTAGAGCTTTTCATTTAGGATCAGATACTGAGCTGCCTTGATCCGAATCTTTCGGGCCTGGTTTTTATCTTCTGGAAGTAGTCCTTCCCTTATATATTGAATGATGGATGTTATTCGGTTCTAGGTCCGAGACTTGGGCGGATTGTTCTTCCTTGATGCTCTACTTCGGTTGGTAAGAAACCCTCACTGTAGAATCTCTCTCTAACTTGAGATGGGAGACTATGTTTGCTAAGGCATAAGCTCTTGAGTTTTGGCTTTTGCCAATTTTTTAGATGTTGAATCTTTGGAATGAGGTTTTCAATGAGTCCACCAGCTTTGAATATTGAACCATTCTGTTGTCCTTGGTGGATAACTCCTCCAAGACTTGGCTCACCACTAGTTGGGAGTCTGAAAATGCTTTAAGGTTCCGAGCTTCGCATTTTAAGGCCAGCTTTATGTTGAGGATGAGTGCTTCGTACTCGACTTCATTGTTAGAAGCTCTGAACCGTAAGCTAACTGCCTTTTCTGTTATGATTCTATCTAGGGATTGGAGTATGATGCCCACTCCTGAACCCCTGTCAATGGATGATCCGTAAAGTTGCCATACTGCAACGTCTTTGTTGACCTGAGCTTTATCATGTAGTGCTGGAGTGAGTTTTGTGACAAAGTCTACCAATGCTTGTCCTTTGATCAAGGTTCGTGGAACGTAGGATATGTCGAATTCCTCCAGCTCCACATACCAATTGACCAGTCGTCCCGAGACTTCGGGCTTGTGCAGAATTGACTTCAGAGGGTAGGATGTAGGGACTTCAATGGGATGTGCCTGAAAATAGGGTCCGAGCTTTCGAGCAGACATCACCAGAGCAAAAGCCAACTTCTCAACTTCGGAATATCTCTTTTCAGTATCTAGAAGCGCTTTATTGACGTAAAAAATCGGCCTCTGGATCCCTCTGTCTTCTCTGACCAATGCCGAGCTGACGGCGTTTTTTGATATTACAAGGTACAAAAGTAGCTTTTCCCCTTGTATTGGTTTGGAAAGGAGCTCGGGGGAAGCCATATATTGTTTCAACCCTTGGAAGGCCTTTTTGCATTTAGGGGTCCATTCAAGGGCCTTACTCCCCCTTAGAGCTCTGAAAAACAGAAGGCATTGGTCTGTAGATCTAGAGATGAACTGGTTCAGAGCTGCAACCCTTCCATTCAGGCCTTGGATGTCTTTCTTGGTCTTTGGTAACTCGAGCTCGACCAAAGCTTTAATTTGTGAGGGGTCTGCTTCAATTCCCCTTTGAGAGACTAGAAATCCTAAGAACTTTCCTTTAGCGATCCCGAATGTACACTTTGAGGGATTAAACTTCATTCTGTATTGATTTAACATGTTGAACGTTTGGCTCAGGTGCTCGATATGGTCACTCTTCCTTATGCTTTTGACCAACATGTCATCTATGTAGACTTCCATTTTGCTGCCAATTAAAGAGTTGAACATTTTGTTCACCAACCGCTGATATGTGGCTCCAACATTCTTTAGACCGAATGGTATCACTCCATAGCAATAAAGACCTCGTTCGGATATGAAGGCTATTTTTTCCTGGTTTGAAGGGTACATTTGAATCTGGTTGTATCCTGAATATGCGTCCATGAAGCTTATGAGCTCATGCCCTACAGTTGCATCGACCAATTGATTGATCCTTGGGAGGGGGAAGCTGTCTTTAGGACAAGCCTTGTTGAGGCCTGTGTAGTCAACGTAAACCCTCAATTTTCTATTTTTCTTCTTGGCCAGGACTATATGGGCGAGCTATTCAAGGTAGAACACTTCTTTTATCATTCTGGCATCAAGCAACCTCTGGGCTTCTTCGTTGATGATCTTATGGCGTTCAGCGGTGAAGGCCCTTCTCTTTCATGTCGTTAGTTTCCCACACGAAGACTGGCAGGTTATCTTTTAGGAACTCAACAATCTCCTTCTGCTCGGAGGGGGACAGATTCGAGCCAATCTATAAATACCAATTTCTCTCTTCAGAACTAACAAACACTTTGATAGGATCTACCATGGGTTTGCCCATATTGTCCTTTCCATTAGGACTTAATGGTTCCTCAATTTTGGAGGGGCAGAGATTTGAAGGAAGCTAGGTTCTACCCTTGCCTCTGAAGCATAACGCTTCTTGGCCCGGTTGGACATTCCTGTCATCGCATTGTCTGTATGGAGGACGAAGATGACCTGATTATTCTAGCGCGGTTGTTCATTCTAAGCCTCCCTTTATTCAGTCCTCTGCTCTTGTCTCCTTTGCTATGGCCTGTCATTACGGGGGTTTTGCCTCCTGTTCTGATGGACAAACTCCTATAGGTGCCCCCTTCTGATGAGCTGTTCAATTTCATGTTTGAGAGTTCTGCATTCATCGGTGGTGTGCCCGTGGTCTTTATGGAAGTCATAGTATTTGCTTTGGTCCTTGGAGTCGGAACTGTTTTTCAATGGTTTTGGCCACCTCAAGCCCTTAAGCATCTGTACCTGCTAGAGGATCTGAGTGAGGGAGGCGTTCAGGGGTGTGAACATTTCGTACCTTTCAGACTTGGGGTTGCCTTGAGTTCTGGGTGCCAGTCTCTTGTCGGGACTTCTAACCATCTTCTGTGTTACGTTGGAGTCCCTTTCTTGAGTATGGTCATCTTTCTGAGCTTGCTCTTTGGCCTTTCGAAATGGCATCTTCGTATCCTCTAGGTTTATGTACTTTCGCACCTGATCCATGAGTGTTGCCATGTCAACAAGGGGATTCATTGTGAAGGAGTCCTGAAAGCGTCTAGGGCCCAGACCAGCAGTAAGGGCTGCCACTAAGAAGCTCGAGCAGCAGTTTGTTATCTTTGTTAGCTCGGTATTGAAGCGAGCGATGTATTCCCAAAATGATTCCCCCTTAGACTACTTTATGGTTAGTAAGAATTTTGGACCCTTTCTCAGCTTTTTGCTAGTCAGGAATCGGTTAAGGAATTGCTAGCTGAGTTCATAAAAGTTGATGATCAACTCTTGAGGAAGGCTGTGGAACCACTTCAAAACGGTACCTTTGAGGCTCGTCACAAAGTATGGCACATGAAGGCATCGGTAGCCCCGTGCAGAGCCATCGTGTGCCGATAATGGAAGAGGTGGTCCTCAGGGTCTTTAGACCTGTCATATCGGGTGAACTTTAGGACAAAAAATTTCTTAGGCCATTCCTCCGTCATTACGGCAGGAGTGAATGACGTGGCGAACCTTCCGAGTAGCTTTGCTAATTTGTCCTGCTCTGGAGGGATGTGAGTTCCTTTAGTGAAGATGGTTTGCTCCATGGAATCTGCTACTTCCTCCACCCTTTGAGGAACTCTGGGCATAACTGGCTGTTATTGGCCCTGCCTTGCCACCTCGGTCCCAATATAAAATGGATGATCTTGTCCAATAGAGGCGGGGGGACGTTGCCCTTCTTGGACTAGGGGGACTGGTGCCGGCGGAGGCTGGAACTCAAGGGGTGCTGGATTGGCCCCTGAAGTTACAGGAGTTGGGATCCTTGTCCTGTTTTGGTAATGGACAGTAGGATAAAAGGCAGACATCGCTCTCCCTACTTCGGTTTATGGTTGGGGGTCATCCCCTTTGTGAGTGGTACCATGGGGGTGTACCGACTACACATTAGGGGTCTCCACATTAGGAGGTCCTCCGCCCGTGGTGGTGGCAGGAGGTCGAACCCATTCATTAGTTGTGCTTGCAGAAGGATGAGTGGGATTACTTTGCTAATTTTGGGCCATGGAGGCCAAGGCCTGGGACATGAGGAGGAGTTGTTCTTGCATCAGATCGGATTATCGTTGGATTCGATCGAGCTATTGCTGCACGTGATTGGGGGTTTGCCCCCTTCCTCTTCCAGTAACAGGATGGCTTCGAGGGTTTTAAGAACCTTTCCTTGGACGAAGATTGGGAGCCACAAGTTCCCAAAGGCTGAGGAGTTGTTTCTAACAGAGAATTCAACAGGAATGATCATTGTTTCCCACAGATGGCGCCAAACTGATGTTTCACTTTCTGATCAGTGGGGCTTCCGCTCTTCGTCGCCTGTCAAGAACTCGCAAAGAGAGATCAAAGAGCCACTGGGTTGGCTTCGGTGGTAGCTGCTCCAATGATAAAGTCAGTAAAAATAAAGAGAGACTAAACTTGAAAGAGAATAATTGACCGTAATTAAAAAGCGCATCTTAGGGTTGTATTTATAGGCTGCCTGTTTTCCTAAGTTAATTAGGATTTAGAGACGTAAAGTTTGAGATCCAAAGATATTTGAAGACGGCAATTTTGGTATTGAACTCTGATCTCTGTAAAAATAGGGATCAGAATATATCCGAGAGTGGCAGTTTCCATGCCGCATTCTATTTCCTTATTCCGAGGTTGGTAGGGTAAGTAAGGTGGTGATTAGGTCGGTACCTCCTTAGACACGTACTCTGAGCTTCGTTGTTCTAGAGGAAAGGTCCGTGCCTTTTTGACCAAGAAACGTCCGTTAGATTTGAATAGCTTTATGTCACTTCATGACCTGCACATAAAAAATTTGAACATGTGTCAATTTTGAGTTGGACTGTCATTCTTTGGTACATCACCTTCTATGCTTTTAAATCTAAAATGAAACTTAACAAAATTACTTAAAACGACAAAAATGAAGGGGAAAATACTCACAGAAACCTCAAACCAGAGCGAATCCATGAGGACTTAGATAGAAAACCGAAAATACTCACAGAAACCTTAAGTCATAGCCGATCAATGTGCACTTAGATCGAAAACCGATGGAGAATCCTCCCGAACAAATTATAACTTTAGAGTGAGAAAGCAGAGAGTTTTAGACAGAGACGAAGATAGTTTAAAAGCAGAGTGATTTTTATTTCTAGGTTTTTGGATGAGAGACAAAAAGAAAAATGAGAGGAGTATAAAGGAGAAAAGCTATAGAGCTGTCTCTGACCCTCTGCGTGTGATTGATCATGAATTTGAGTTCTAACGGCTAGTTCATTTTCTCACAAGGCAATGTTTGGTAGGTCGGAACAAGGGTAGGAATGGAATGTGGATTTCTGATGCTATTTCATTCTTGTATTTGTTTAGATTTTTTTGGTCGAAATGATCATTCCAAATAGAATGACTATTCCCACAGAAGCTAGAATTATCATTCCTTACTAAAAAGTCACGGAATGCTCATTCCATTCCTTACCAAAAATTTTAATTTTTTTTTTACCAATAAAAAAAATACAGTTTGAATTTTTTTTTTTTTGCCAATAAAAAAAATACAGATTGATTTTTTATTTTTTTTTGCCAATAAAACAAATGCAAGTTGAATATTTTTTTTTTGCCAATAAAAAATATGTAGGTTAAATTTTTTTTCATTAAACGTACACGAAAGCTTTAAATTTATATAAGTATTTTGAATATCTAACTTAATATTAACTTCATTCCAACAATTTGATGGTTTAAACCAAACACAGGAATGTAATTGTCATTCCGTTATTAGGTATTCAGCCAAACAAAAGAATGGAATAATTATTCCTATTCCATTCTTGCTCCATTTTATTCTTGATGCTATTTCATTCCTATCTTATTCTATTCCAGCGTACCAAACATGCCCTAAATGATTTCGTCAATTTATCGCGGATTTAGGTGCTCCGGTGTTCAAGTTTTAACGTTTTTTTTTAAATTATTAATTAATTTTCTTCAGACAAAAAGACAAAAATGAGATTGTAAATTGCTCAGGTAACCAAACAGTTGTACATAAATGTACTCAAAGGAGCCGGTAGTTTTAAACATAATTTATATACCCTCAGTCTCATGCATATTATATATGTGCATATTTCAACTCATTTTATAAATTTTTTTTAAAATACTTTCAATAAGTAAAATGTAACTTTTTAAATTTTTATTTTTTTTAAAAAAAACAAAGGTAGAAAACTAAAATACATATATGATAATCATCTCTTAAAACTAAAATGCATCAACTGCTACTTCTAATTTTTTTTATTATCCAAGAAAAAACAAAACAAAAAGTACTTATAAATTTATTTATCAAATGGTGCCTAATTTTTTTTTTTTTTTGGGAGGGTTCGTGGTGCAGGGAGAACTAAGAGGTGGTAGTACTTCTTTAACTATTCGAAACACATTTATACATTCATGCATTTATTCAATTAACATCTATTTTATATGAATACCAAATAAAATATTTTATTTTATATTTGAAAAATATTTTAATAGATTAATCAAAAAAGTTAAAATTAAAATCAGTTTTAAGCATATAGTTATCAAAAACACTTTTGTTTTTGTTTTTGTTTTTTTTTTTTTTTTACATTTTTCCTTCAAGGAAAAAAACAAAATTGAAAAAATTTTTTTTTTCACTTATTAAAAGTACTTAAAAAAATTATTATCAAATGGTACCTAAATAAATGAGTTAAAAAGAGTCAAACAATAACCGACTCCAAGTTGTTAATGAACAACTTTGATTCATTTAATGTAACATTTCGTAAAATTAGAAAAAAACATAAAAGAAATAAATAATAAATAATATTATTTTTGTGTGATAATAAATCTTACGAACATAATAATGAGATGAAAATAATTTAAACAATGTAATATGGAGTAATGATACATAAGGAATAAACGAAAAAATTGGTAAAAACTTGAATTATAGAAATCAAAAAGTCTGGTACGACTTTCGTTTAATACTCATTCGACCTTCGTTCGAACAAAGGGTTTGTTCGTTCGAACGAATGTGTGACAAAATACTTTAAGTCGCAGGCTTAAAAGCAATTTATGCCCGAATTTCACTTTCCCTTCTCTTCCAAACTCAGTCTAGACAATGAGAAAGTTAGGGTTAGAGCATTTCTTGGATATTCATGAATCTTCAAGCCTTGTAAAAATATTACACCACAAAGATTCAAGTATAAGAAGAATTTCTACCGATTGAAAAGTTATGATTTCAAGATTTCTTCAAGAATAAAAGGTAAAATTTGAAGCTTTTCATTTCCTTTTCAAATTTCTTACAATTCTTTGTAAATCTAGCTTGGTTGAGTGAAATAAATAGTGTAAATCATTTTTTAAGTTTTGGGAGCAAGGATTGAGGCTTGAAATTTGAATTTCTCTTTTTACACACAAATTCACACTTGTTTGGAGGTAGGGTTTCTGACCTCCTAGCTGAAGAATGAATGTTAAGAAGAAAACATGCATTATATGACATTTCTATGAACCATCTTGTATGAAATTTGAATAAATAATGCTGCAAATTTCTAGATAAATATTGTGTGCTTAATCCTTGATATATCTTGTTTAGAATGTTAATATGTGTATTCAATGCATGGTGCCGGCTTAAAATTCCTTTACTTGAATGCTCAAGAATTATTTACTTGTTATTCATGAACTTGTAAGAAGTTAACATGCTTACTGAGTGTTTGATAAATTGCTTAAATAATTGTGACGACGTTGTATGGTGAAGCTATTGGATATATTGCGTATGTAATCCTTTTCTTTTGATGTGAATGATATTACCCTCTTGGATATCCTTGATTTGAATGAAAGATTGAATAAATGCTTTGTGAGTAACGAATGAGAATCTAGATAGTTAAAGGGTTGAGAAATGGGAAGAAATGAACGAAGAAATTACAAGTTTAGAAAAGAGAAGTCATGGATAGTTACTCTGGATTTTTGTGATGGGGATTATGTCTCCCTTCGGTTACGAACTATAATCCTGCACGGGTGTTCATATGTTTCCATCGGTTTAGTAGCTCGAAAAACACTCAAGCTTAATCAAGAGCCATTAGGTAGTATTGAAAGATAGATTACGCAAGAAGTGGAAATAGAAAATAGTTTCATTGAGATGAGTGAGGTGATAACAATCTAAGAACCTCCTTTTGAGTTATTTTTTTATTGTAAGAATTGAATTGTATTATTATTGTTGTGTTGATATTTTTATTCCATTGGATTATACAATGAATGTTATCGAATTGAAATGTTTGGTGACGCTTGTTTGACATTACACTAGACACATGCCTACACTTGTCACCGTTTATTCTTCCCTTTATTTAGTTGCTCTACTCGAGTTGTTGTTTTGACACCTACCAGATGCAGGTAACAGCAAGGAGTTGGCGCTTTGATGACAGGGATTAGAAGGAGGCCTCTTTTAGACTCTTATGTTTATTTTTGGGATATAATTAAATTCACAAATTCTATTTGGTCTTTTGTTATTTTGGGAATGTAAAAAGCAGTATGATCTTCATATATTGATGTGAAGGCTCGGAAACGTCAATGGGATTAGTATTCTTTTGACTTAGAAATAGAAATCACAAGATGAATACACTTTTAAAATTTATGTATGGAAACCTTGTTGGGTTATATGTATAGAATGTGAATGAATATTTATGTTATAAAAACTCAAATAAGAATATGCTAATCACAGGGTGGTTTGAGATATATAAAAATTGTTTATTTAGTTTGACCTTGATTTACAAGGTCACCCACGGGTCTTCGGGGTTTGGGGCATGAAATTTACAACCTTAGATATCATCCTCTTCACCTTTTTTTTTTTTTTCTCACTTTTGTTCTTCTTTAAATTTTAGAAAATATTAATAAATTATGTATTACAAACCATCCTTTTAAGATTATAATAATTCTACCAAAATTCTAATTGAAAGATTTTTGCATTAAAAATGAATTTAGCTTCTCTCAAATGTGTTCCATCAATTAGTTTGTAGTAGAACTCATAGAACATCAATTTATATTAAAATGTGACTGAATTTCTATTGCATGATTTGCAAGCTTTATACTTTGATTTATAAGATTCAAAAGAATAAAGGAGGAAGCAATTTAGTTAAAAACTACCAACTGCAATATGTACATGTTTATTAGAAATTTAAATATAATGTCTTCCCTACTGATTCAAAAGCAACATTATTCTATAATAAGGTATTTGAAAACATTGGAATTACTACTATGAACCCACCAACATCATAACCACTAGATCAATCACCCCTATTGCCTACACATTGTCTACAACCTACATAATAACCACCTCTACCACCATTCCCATTGCTATCACTGTAGACATTTAATTTAGTAAGGGTAAAATCATAATTTTGCAACTTTCAATGGTGTTTTGGTTATTTTTGCAGCCTGTTTCGAGAAATCTCTTAATAGGCATAATTTCGTCATTTTCAAGAAATTACTACAATATTTCCTCCCTAAGGGTATTTTAGTAATTTTACACACATTTTGATCCCGAAGAATATTTTGGTCATTTCACACATTTTTAACCCCCATAGACATTCTCATAATTTTGTGCACCATTGGCCCTCAAATGCATTCTTGATAATTTTTAGTGTTTTTCTACCATTTTGAGGGTATTTTGGTAAATTCTAGAAGCTTCCCACTATGATACTCCTATCTCACATCGGTTGGGTGAGAGTAATATGATTAGAATATAAGAAACCACAAGTCTTACTACAAACAACTTGGGCTTAAGCTTTTGAGCCATAATGTTATGGCCTTTTTCAAGTTATTTGGTTAGTGGGCTTGGGGTATTACAGTTATGGTATCAGAGCCGGTTCCCAGAGGGTAGAGGCCTTTAGAGTGTCCTTTTAATGGGTAACTGAGAGATCAAGATCCATCCCACGAGTACATGTGGTCCTAAGGGGGGGAGCATGTGATACTCCTGTCCCACATCGGTTGGGTGGGAGTAGTATGATTAGAATATAAGACACCACAAGACTTACTACTAACAACTTGGGCTTAAGTTTTTGAGCTATAATATTGTGGGCTCTTTCAAGTTGTTAGGCCAGTGTGCTTGGAGTGTTACCCCCACTTTCTAGGTGTATTTTGATAATTTTAGTACAGTTCTACCCCTACTAAGTCATTTTAGTCATTTGAAGCACATTTCTGTAATTTTACATCATTTTACCCCTTCTGGGGTAATTTGGTAAGTTCATCCCTTTGGTGACAATTAGGGCATCTTTTATGCCTTAAGGGTATTTTCTTAATTTACATGCCATTTTACTCCTTTGGGGAGAAATTAGGTAGTTTTAGCGTCTAATGGGCCAATTGGTCATTTCTCATGCTATGGGGGACAATTTAGAATTTCTCCAATAAATTGGGGGCAATTTGATAATCTTGAATTATAACTTTTATTTTTAGGATTTATTATACTTTACAACAAGAGCTCCTCACTCTTTTTTTTTTTTTTTCAACAAAATATCCCATTTTGCCTCATAAAAATAATACCTACCCTTAAATCTCACCGTAATGAGAAGATACAAAATTTTTTTACCAACAAGTACTCTCTTCAAGAGTAGATTGGTGTACGTAATATATGATCACTCTTTATAGATAGATCTGGTGTGAGCTTAAAGTATTTAAGATGGGTAGAATTTTTAGATCTAGTTTTTCAAGGGCCAGAACCAAAGTCAAGAATAGAGATGTATGTCACGCCCTTGACCCGCAGGGCCAGACTATAGGGGTCATTGGATCTTGATAAGGTGGGTAATAAGATTAACCATCCTAGTTAAGTACATAAAATACAAGCTATGTTTTTTGAATCGATTTCCTTCAATTGGTTTCAGTTCGGTTCCCTGATTAGACTTTTTCAAGTTTCGTAATGGGATTAAATGAATTTGATTACATCCACAATTTAACTATATCAAATATCCATTAACTGTATTAAACAAGGTATGTCTAGAGCTGACTCTACTGTCTAACATATACACATACAACAACAGTTTGAAGAGTACAAGCACCTTTAATAAACATAAAAGAATAAATACAATGATATAATTAAATGCTATATTGACTTCAGTCCATCTTGTATTGCTCCTGCAACTATCTTCCATCAAGACAATACTTGCCATTCTCATGAACAGTAGGGCTAAAAAGTTACGAAATAGAGAATGTGTACCTCGCGGGAAAGTCGGGCCCTCGTCGGAGCCCGACTGTAGTGCCCTATTTCGAGCATAATATAGCATCAAATTGAAAAACTAAAACCACATATGGAATCCTCATGAAAAACATAATCGAACCACGTTGAGTTTGCATCGAAATTTAACCAACGACGGTCGCGGGCGCCGAAGAAGGCCACCAGAACCCTCACTGGATAAGTGGAGAAGATGAACAGTAGTGGGTCAGGTCTCGGGTCAGTTTCAAGTTCTGGTCGGAACCTGCCCAGTTGCAAAAATGGTTTTAGTTACACGGCGTTGTTTAGGGGCTGTGAGATTTAGATTTAAAGTGGAAAGGGTCTGTTTGGCTACGCGGTTTGAGGCTTGATTTAATAACCACGGTCAGAACAAGGGTATCCTATCCCTGGATTTTCCCTTGTCTGCTATTTGGTGATTAGAAA
The DNA here is from genome assembly GCA_008638375.1 of Nyssa sinensis. Lineage (NCBI taxonomy): Eukaryota > Viridiplantae > Streptophyta > Magnoliopsida > Cornales > Nyssaceae > Nyssa > Nyssa sinensis. The sequence goes on along the minus strand of CM018036.1, from coordinate 12,619,330 downwards.
ATTACAAAAATAAGAACCATGGTTTGGCTACGCGATTTGGGGCTTGATTTAATAACCATGGTTAGGACAGGGATATCCTATCCCTAAATTTTCCCTTGTCCACTGTTTGGCGATCAGAAAATCAAAAAAAATAAGAAAAGTCGCAGTCCCCAAGTTTCAAACCCCTGACCTGCGTGTGTGTAGAACCAAGACCCAACCGTGTGGCCACTGTGCCAACTTCACATATGTGAACAATATTAACTGAATATATATAATATAAAATAAAAGAATTTAATTAATTTAATTTGATAAAATGTTCTCAGTACCCAAATAAAATAAAAAAGATAGTGTAACCCAATATTTTTGGGCATACTGGACTCAACGGCGGAGTCCGATTTATGAAATTAAGTCCCAAAAAATTAAGACACATAAAATATAAAATTACCATTTTATCCTTAATGCTACCCAGAGCCAATTAAATATAAAAGATAGTCTATCTAAACTATTTTGGATGTTTTGGACTCAATGGTGAGGTCCGTTAAGTCCAAATAAATTTTGAAAAACATGAGACCACAAATGAGGTAATACTCATTATGTCCCGAGCATTAATTTAGCTATAAAATAAATTTAGAAAAAGAAAGCGGGGCCTAACTTAAAGTCTAAGACTACTTGACCAACGAATAAAATTCGTTAAGGAAAATTTAGTTACAAAATAATAAGTGGCCGATAGCAATGCCTCAGTTATGTTCTAATACGAGTTGTTTGCATTTGACTTATGATCTAGGAACTAAAGACAAAGGAAAAGGGATTCACATAACGGACTGAAAGTTTGAGGTGAGTAACCTTGTACCCTGAAGCAGCGGTATTTTATCTTCTATTTGAAAAATGTCTAAGTGTTTTATATCCTGTTCAAATGTCTATTTTATGAAATTCAATATTTGTTCAATTGTCTATCTGTACATTGTGAAATATTCGAAAACTATGATCTTCATGTCTAGATTTTGAAATGACATTCATATGTACTGATTTGAAAAATGTCTATAACGGCACCCTTGCAATGAGAAATAAATGATTTGTGTGAGCCAATTTGACTACAAAATCTGAATTATACTTGTTTTGAATCCAACCATGTGTCTGTTCGAGGCCCACCCATGTGGCGCTTTGACTCTTGATAAGATTACCCACATGGTGCTCTGACTCGATCCTTGTGTCTACATGAGGTTTACACATGTGGCGCTCTGACTCTTGATAAGACTTACCCACATGGCGCTCTAACTCGTTGTGGAATTCATGTATGAGACTTACTTACGTGGCACTCTGACTCTTGATGAGACTTACCTGCGTAGTGCTCCGACTCATTATGTGAATCTTCGATGTGTGTAATATTTGTCTGTCATCTGTCACGTGTTATCCGTTACTCGAAATCTGATTTCAAAAATAGCTTTTTGTAATTGTCATCTGTTATTATGTTATATGTTCTACAATTAATTATTTGAATCATGTTTTAAGAAATGCCTAAGTTATTATACATTGTGAACAACTCTTTATTATCTGCTTTGTGATTTGATATTCGAACTATGTTATAAAAAATAATGTGTTTTAGAAATGCTTCCGTTATATCTGCTTGAACTTTCAATATGTTTATTCGTGATCCATTTTGAAAGCATGTTTTAAGTTATCCTTAGCATATGCTATCTATTGAAGAAACTTGGTGCCCATGGTATTTTGTGCAAAACTCTGTCTTGCAAAACCTGTGTCAGGATACAAAAATTACTCACAAGCTTAGTGAAGCTCATATGAATTTATCCAATATATTTCAGGTAATTGAATTGGCATGAAAGTAGCAAAATCCGCACCGTATGGCTGAGAGCGTAAATGTGATGGACTTTTGTACCAGAATTTTTGTTAGATGCGATGTGGATTATTTTTGGTAATCATATGATGTATAATTTTGGAATTGATAATAGCTGGGACTTTTGAAGATTTACATTTTTTACTTTTGTGGATACATATGTGATGTATATATAAAAGTTGATGATTCATGATGATGATAATGGTGACGATGATCTTACTTTGAGTATCCTTATAAATGATTAGTGTTGAATTGGTTATCAGATGAGTTGCATATGTGTAGCTTTCGTGATTAATTTTAAAAAAATATATCACTCTTGTGCAATTCATTTGATTTTGTACGGCCTGTTCGAGTGACAGTGTCGGTCACCGGCCCTAAATCCACGTAGGGTGGGTTTCGAGGTTGTGACCAAGTGGTATTAGAGCAAAGGTTAATTGGTCTTTGGGAAAGACCAAATTCGATATGAAGTTGATGTTTCTTGGGTGATTAGGATGATCAAATGATCAATAATTCTCGGGAGACAATAGTATGCTTATGATTGAAGTTGATGATCTTGAGAATTTGAGGACTATATTAGAGCTATATGAAGAGTGATTTTAGGGAAACCAAGCATGACATGAAGTTGAGTATTGACTTCGAATGTTGTGAGAACTAGGACTGATGTGTTTAAATAACTTGACTTACCTATTTAAGTTTACGTAACTATAGAGTACGTAATATTGTGAGCTATATTAGAAACTCTAGGATAGTGGCATATTATTTCCTTGTGAATTATGTAGGTAAGGATGGCGGGGAACAAAAACAACGCACGTGCAGCTGGAGCACATATGGATTGAATAGAATGAAAACTCGAAAGAATGGTGACAGTGATGAATGACACCAGAAATAACCAGGATCCCCCTAAAGCACCCCCAAATGAAAGTGGGGAAACTTTTATCTACAAATATTTTTAGAAGCTCAAGTCCCCTTCATTTGAAAGCACCACAGATCCGACAGAGGCAGAAGAATGGATACTGGAAATGGAGAAAATATTTAGAGTACTGCCCCGTACAGAAGAATAGAAGGTTGCATTTGCAACGTTTGCATTCAAGGGTGCCGCATATCGATGGTGGTTGTTAGAGCTAGAGAGAGTGCCCAATATGGTTTGGACACGATTCCTTGAAGTCTTTTATGAGAAGTACTTCCCTGCATAAGATAGAAACCAGAAGGATGCCGAGTTTGTCACGCCCCGAATTTTTGCAAACCCGAGGCGCGACTGACGAGACAGAAAATAAAATGAATAAAAGGACAAATGTAAATAAATTCACTAAACATGCATCCATTCCCATCAATACATAAAATAACATAAAGTACATTTCACAACTACATTGTTCATAGGTCATTCGGGCTTAAACCCTTACATTACAAAACATAAGTCCCACGGACCAAAAATATAACAAGTGCTTCATCCTATCAAGGTAGCATTGAGTCTCAAGTAGCTGGAGTATCCTCATCTGAAAAATGTTGCCCACGAATGGGTCAGCTCAACTGTTGGTATGATGAAGTGCTAATCCAAGAAATAAAGCTAAGGTGTGGCATGTGCAAAGTGTACATTTATATCTAAATGTCATTCAAAGCATCGCAGTAATATATGAGTGGTATGCATGACGCACCCATGCACAACTCTGTGCCACACCCATGTCTCATTTGCGGGTACTCCCCGATGGCATCGAAGTACCAATGCAATGGCCAATTTTGGGTTTTTCACCACAGGATCTACACCCTCATAATGCATAGCACTACGTGCTTAACTCACGCCATGTTCTCAAGGATTCACCATATGCCAATATGCTAATGTAATCTCAATGAACATGGTTTTCAATAATATAGCATGCTTGGACAATGACATATAAATCATCAGTCAGTTCCATATGTATGCATATCTCATGTGTCCATATATCACAGTTCATGTTCTTCACTTTACTAAGCTCTCAAAGAACGCAAGTAACACATAAACATGTGAAAAACCAACTTCAAATTATAAAGTAAACACATTCCAAATAAACACATAAATCATTCTAGCCATTCACAAAATATTCCTAACTTAACTTCATTTTTAACATTAGCAAAACACCATACCTGACGGGTTAGTCATAACCCAAGTAAACTGCACTTGTAATGTAGTGGCTAGTAGTGAGAATGTGGAAGGATCAGACAGCCTTCTCCTTGCCTTTTCGTGTCCCTAAAATCATAACAAGTGACTTAGTTCATTTGTTTTCTAAATGATGCTATTCAACAAATTTTATGTCTTTATTTTATAAGTTTCTATTCTGCTAAATTAAACTCTGCTATTGAGTCCAAGACGTCGAAGAAAATAAGTTTAGGTTTTCGTAGAACTCAATTCGGACATCTGGGTTCAAAAGGGCAAAACAGTCATTTTGCACTTTTCACGGGTCCTTACATTTTGTGACCTCTTTTCACAAATCGGACTCCACGGTTGAGTCCGGAATGCTCGAGATAATAAATTTTCACTATTTGTTTACTAAATTCGAAGTTCGCTTGACTGTACTTCAATTCAGGGGTATTTTGATAATTTTAAAGGTTACTACAGGTCTTTTATTTTTTGGGACCCCGTCTCATAAAACGGACCTCACCATTGGTCTCAGAATGGTTGAGATAGTCAAAATACACTAATGACTTGTCCCATTTGGACTCCGGATTATTTTAGAATATTTAAATAATTAAATTAATTTAATTAACTAATTAATTAATTAATTTAATTAATATTTTATTCAGGAGGGTCAAATTATAATAATCAACAGTTGGGGGGTCAGTTTGTAAATTCTGAAAGTCTTGGGTCAAAGTTAATTCCTAAAAAGTATAAGGGTTAATTTGTAAATTTCAATTTTTTTCCTATTCTCAATTCGGTTACCCAAACAGGGTTTAGTCCAGAACAGGGATAGGATATCCCTGTTCCTGTTTCAATTTAAATTTTCAATTTCTTACACTCGTAGCCAAACAGTCCCATTCCCATTTTAATTTAAAACCACAGGGCGACACGTGGCAGGGGCGGATCGCCCAAGCCCGACCCGAACCCGAACCGGACCCGGACCCGACCCGAACAGTCCCCCTTCTTCCCCGTTTTTCCGGCGAGACACTAGTAGGGTTCCGGCGCCTTCTCCAGCGCCGGCGACATTTTTTCGGTGAGATTTTCATGGTTTCTGAATGTGGTTCTCTTCAGTTTTTCACGTAGATTCCATATCTAAGGTTGGTTTTGGATCTAAGCCACTAGATCTTCACGAAATAGGGCTCAAAGATTCTGGTCAACACTCCGGCCGACCCTATTCTTTCATTTTTGTGACTCTTTGGTCACGGTTTAACCTCCATATTTACCCTAAAGTGTTTCTGCACTATGGAGGAACAATTTCTCATTCCCAAAACCAAGTTTTAAACCAAAAATCCCACCCAACCGATTATCTTACGTGACCTGCAACTCAATGTTTCTCTCTCATTTCTTAATCGTTTTCTTTCATTCTTTTTGTAAAATAATCCTTACAACATGCTCTTTAAGATCCTATACATCAAATTAATTATCATGCTTTAAAAAAAAATTAAAACAGAACTGGGTCACTTACGGTTTTTGTTGGGTTTCTCTCTCTAGCCGTGCACCTCCTCCACTTTCTGGTTCCAAGCTTGAATCAAGCTCCAAGACTCCTTCTTTCCAGAACTCTCTTTCTCTCTCTCGCTTTCTGTTTTTCTTTTCCTTCTCTTCTCCCAACCGAGACCAACATATATACACTAACACACCAACTCCCTCACATCTCCCACCACCAGCCCCTTTCCTTGACCTCTTTCCCTCTGCTCAGCCACCCATGCTCTTCCCCAATGCAACTTTGCATTAAATGCAAAGCTGCCCTATATATACCTATATATATACACCACTCATTACACACACACTAGACACACACCCACTTACACGATATCACACACACACACACACACACCAGATCTGTTGCACACATACACACAGTGCACTGTTATATATATATATACATATACATATCCACATACACATGTACATACATTATTCTACACATATACATACCTATAATATCCCACACATATATACATGCTACATATACATAACACCCATGCATTCCATAATAATATACATATTACATTAATTTCACATTTTTAATAATAACAATAATAAATAATAATAATAATAATAACTATAAAATTTTTATATATAAAAAAAAAAAATTTTGAGGTCATTACAGAGTTCTTAGTCCTAAAGCAAAAGAATATAATAGTTGTAGAGTATGAACTCAAGTTTACTGAGCTGGCTCATTTCGCCCCATATGTGATATATACAAAGAGTCAAAAGGCCCATAAGTTTGAGGGTGGACTACACTAGGAGATAAAAGGGAATGTGGAGGGACTCTGCCTACCCATTTATGCTGATGTGGTGGATAGAGCAAAAACTTTTGAGAAAGTAATGAAAGAGAAATCCTAGTGCAAGGAAAAATCTAAGAAAAGATTGAGTGAAGATCAAAGTAAAGGGCTAGACTCAAAAAGGACCAGAGTAGAGACAAGTGTTGGGACTATCGCAACAAATAGAAGAAATACCGAGATAAGTGGTAACACCCAACCCTACTGCATATACCAGAAGCTTCATAAAAGCCCATGTCTTCGAGGCATTGGGACTTGATTCAAGTGTGGCGAGAAAGGCCATTTCATCAAAGATTGTCCGACGCTCAATTTTAGAGACACAAACACCATTGCACTTAGCAAGACTGTCTATAAATCAAGAGCAAAAAAGAATGACCAATGGAGGCCAGGACAAGTGTACTCGTTGATTCCATGAGAGGATTCGCCTAGCCCCTCGACCCTCCTAGGTATTTTAGCTGCTTGAATTTGAATACTGAAAGAATTATGTCTAATTTTATATAAGTGCTTAGAAAATAAAACTATGTGATGACACAATAAGACTTAATGGTGTAGAAAACAATGATAGAAAATCAGGACGACCTTCGAGAACGTTATTAGAGTAAACCATAAAAGAGAATAGAGCTCCCTAAACATAAATGTCCGAGTTTTAAGGAGAAAACTCTTTTAAGAAGGGGAGAATATAACACCCCGATCCGATTATCGGGAATTAAGTCACTAATTTAAATATTATAGACTTTAAGAAGCAAAATGGCAATTATGAAAACTAGACCAAGCAAAATAAAAGCTATAAAATAACAAGACTTCGATTTATGAAGTCGACACGTGAAGAAAATAAGTGAGAATACAATTACATAAGAAGAAAAATGAAAATAAAGTAAAAAGGAAAAATGGGATAAAATGGAATTATACTATTAATAATAATACAGTAATCAGAGAATTTTCAGTAAAATGGTGGGATATGCTTAATCATGAAAGATTTATCACTTTCATTAATAAAGAATTTCCCCAACCAGTTCAATCAATTGCACACAAAGCAAGGTCCTCTTCTAGTCTAGACCAAACCCTGTTGCAAGAGAAATCAACAGAAGAGCTCAAGGAACTAGCTCGCTAGTTAATGATACATGTAACTCAGTCAGGTGAAAATGATCACACTTCAAAAACCCAATCTGACGCAGAGTCTAGTCATCCATACCATCCCTCAGAAGATTGCTACAGTCAAGATCCTTATGAAGATTACTATAATCTAGACAAAGATTGAAACAGTCCAATTCAGTACCGACCAACACAAAATGACAAAGTAAAGCTTCAAAAGTTACTATTCATAAACAGTAAAAGATGTGAACAGTAACCCCATGCTAAAAGCAGCCAGCTCAGAAGTCAGCTTTGAACAATAAAAGTTGTGAATAGTAACTCCACTCCAAAAATAGTTAGTACAGCAGTCAACCTTTCTCCAGAGATTCCCTCCGGGAAATCCGCCACTTATTCAGTATCCAAGGTGCTTTAACTCCTATAAGAAGGGAGCCCCTCCTCAGTTTAATCAGGGTTCAACTTTGAGTTCACTTGAGAGAATTTCTATAGTGAGAGAAAATATTTGTAAAACTTTCTCTTAATAATTCTATCATGTTTTCAGTTTTTATTTCCTTTACAAGTAATCAGGCTTCAAGCCTTAGTTAAAGTGTAAGCATTTAGTTTAAAGTTAATACAATTATGTTTTCAGTTTTATATCTTGTGCATTATTTCCCTTCCCCTTATGGCTGGTTATACCGCCTTCCCCCTCACATGCATGTTTCATTTTAATTTCTTCTCCATCTCGTTTTTGCTTTCGCCCCCGCTGGCTCGGTCAATCCCTTTATGGTATCAAAGCCATTTATAAGGATCCATTTCTGTTGAAACAAATTATGTTTTTCATAAACAAAGTGGTGATCAACAGTATGGTGAAATTGGCCATGAATGATCCCATTCATTTCAGTCATAATTCTTTAAATTATGTTCAGTTTACTCTTCTATTCCTGTTTATTTGTATCTTTTCTTTACTTTTCTTTCTTAGTTGATTCTGCACCTCTCCGAAAGTCCACAAACCACCTAGACTGAGCAAGTCCCGTTAAGCTAGGAGAGCACATAAGGAAGAGAGTCTTAAAAGTCCTTAATGGCTGGAACAAGGTATGTCAAACCCTCACTTGGGAAGAAGATAAGGAACAGTACACCTAAACAGTAAAAGAATAGTGAATTCTACGTAATTTAATCAATTATTTCTAAAATGAATAAGTTATTCAGATCCAATTCAACAATTTTTTCTTCTTCTATTACCTCTATCCCTGACATAGTCAACAGTGAAGACTACCAAGTAAACCAAGATAATCAACCTCTCAGAAACTGGAACATCCCCAAGGTTCCCATAAGTCAAATCTATCAAGTATCTTCTTGGTTAGGTTCTCATTTATTCTCCAGTAACCTTAATGTAAAAACAGTAGAACAAACCTATGCTCTTAATAAAGATCAAGTAAAATACCAATTATTTCCTCCACATAGGTTTTGTCCAAGTAGGCATTAACCCCCTTATCAAGCGAGGTCTAAATGCTTCTGTTCTCTTAGCCCTTAGGGACGCCAGACATATTAGTTTCCCAAATAGTCTCTTAGGATTAATGGAATCACCTTTGCATCAAGGACCAGTCCAATTTGACTATTTCCCAGACTTTATAGTTAGCCTTCAAAACCCACATGTTTTAAAAACCCTTACATTCCACATCCAAACCTCTACAAATATGCTAGAAGGAGCAAGACAGTTAGCTTTAGTCTATCGCATTTATTATAAATGTTTTAAGACTAATTTCAATGCTTTAGCAGTAAACAAAAGTCCTAAAGATAAGATTATCCTCATCCAGTCATATTCTGAAGGAGCCAACATCTAGGTTCCAAAATCCATCCAATGGTCCAATGTAACCCTTTCCTCTTCATGGATCATTGAAAACAAAAATCACCCCATAACCAGAAACACAGAAACCAATGTTGACCTTATTCAACAGTTCCATGATGGATCTATTAGGATCAGTTTTGATAAATAGGGATTTAGGTCTCTAAACCCTAATACTACTCTCAGTCAGACCAGATCTGAACTCTCAACACCTAGATTTGAAAAAAGTTAATACCTAGACAAAGACGAGATATAAACTTAGATCCTCAAGGTCTAAAGTTAAAATCTCAAATTAACACTCCTTGCTATACATCGCAGTCACAAATCCTAGAAAATGATGACGAAACAATTACATCTCTTAGTCCCACAGACTTTGAGACCCAAGAAACTCACCATGAACTCAATACACTCAGTAAAGAGTTCATTATAGACTTAGTTACCTTAAATGCAGATTTTGCTTCTGAGGCTAATAAAACTAAAAGAGAATAGTATAGAGCTAGTCATATTAAAGAACAAAAGTTAGATATTTACACTAAGTGGAGAGAATTCATGCATGAACACCATGAAAACATCCCATTTTTTAGTTATGTAGAAAACCACTATGAACAACACTCCAAGTGCCATACCCTTACCAAAGTTAAATGGATTAAGGAAGATAAGACCATAATATAATCAAGTCATCCGCCAATAGGAACAATTTTAGTCCAACACTTAGGTTCAGAAGTTGTTGCTTCACCATTTAAATGACCTCCTATAGACGAAACGTCTAGGAAGATAGTTGAACAGAACAACAACACTAACCAATGCCTAATAACAATTGGAACCCAATTAGATAAAATCGAAAAAATAATCGACAACAAACAGCCTACCATTTTTTGGCCCTCTTCCTCTATACAATTAGAAAAACCTTTAATCAAGTGACCTGAAGTAAAACTTTCTCAAAAACTCCAACCTAAACCAACAACGACTTTAGCACAGGTTAATAAGATGCTCTAAGATTTAGTTCTACTATCCAAGGAAGAACCCTCTAGTTCCTCCAAAACCATAGTAACTATAGAAAAAATAGATATTATATCCAGTGCTGATTCATCAACTGATGATGAGGATGCATTACAAACCCAGTATTAGGAACTAAACCAGTTACGCGATTAACTTCCAGGACAAACCATTAACAAATCTCATCATCCTAAAATCCACCCTACCAGTATCACAAACAATAGATATAGTCGTCCAACCCCTCCTGATCTCCAGTATGAAGAAAGACTATTCCATAGTTAATTTTCAGTCGCTTCTGATCGCCTCTATGAATGGAATATAGATGGCCATTCAGAACAAGAATATTAAATAAACTTAGTCACATGGCAATGACAGCTAACTTTTACCTTGAGAAGAATAGCACTACTCATAGTGAAGTAATAAAACTATTAGTTCTAGGATTCAGAAGTAAACTTCTCACTTGGTGGGAAAAACATCTCACAGAAGAAACCCGAGAAGCTATAATACACGCAGTCAAACGAGACCCTGACGGTAACCCAGTATTCGATGAAACGATAAGTCAAGGAGTACCAGACGGAGTCAACACGCTCATTTATACAATCACTAAACATTTCATAGGAACTCCTAGTTATATAATTGCTACGATCCATGACCAGTCAAGTAATCTTAGATGTCCTACTCTTAGTGATTTCGAATGGTATGCAAATATTTTCTGCTCAAGAGTCATGCTTCGAGATGACGGTGACTCATCTTTTTTAAAAGAAAAGTTCATTAATGGTCTTCCCAATATTTTTGCCTATAAGATTAGAGAAGTCCTTAGTAAAGATACTAGAGTAATAGGCTACCCTAGTTTAACATACAGCGATATCATTTGCATAGTTCATAGAGAAGGTATGCGGATGTGCATTGACATGAAAATCAATAACCAAGCCTCTAAGAACAAGAAAATAACCAAGTATGAACTTGGTAATTTCTGTGTCCAATACGGATTACCCTCAGTCGCACCATCAAAACAACGACAATCACATCATCATGACAATCACCATAGACACCATAAAACCCGTGACAGTCACTACCAAAATTACCACCACCATCACAAATATAAGAAAAGCCACCACCAAGGTAAGCATGGTAACAAACAAACACGCCATTATAAAAAAAATCATAGGAAGAAAGCTTTTACTAGTAAAAACACGACCAGCAAGGCAACATCTACTTATGTTTATTTTAAGTGCAAAAAATCGGGTCATTTCCAGTCAGAATGTAGAGTTAAACAATTAATCAATGCCCTCCAAGGAAACCAGGACCAGAAAAATAAATTGTTTAGGATTTTAGAACTTCAAAACACGGATAGTGAATCCTTCAGGTCTCTATCTTACAGTTCAGACGATAGTGAAAATGAAGTTGAACAGTTAAACCAGCCCTCTTACCATAGGTCAAACTATCATTCAGATAGTCCTCTTGTTAAGCTAGGATGTATTAACAATTGTAATAGCAGTTGTTATAAAATAATTAATGTTTTAAGTAAACAAGAAGAACTTCTACTCGATTTAATAAATAACGTAGAAGATCCTATAGTTAAGTCTCAATATTTGAACCAATTCAAATCAACTCTAGAAAACAAAGAGGCTACAAAACCTCTATTTATCCCTCCTAATCCTCCAATACAATTCAATAAGATTTTCGATCGATTTACCAGCAAATCTAAACCAGTTACTATTCAAGACCTTCAGCAGGAAGTAAACCAAACCAAATAAGAAATTTCAAAATTAAAACAATTAGTTCACACACTCAATCAAAACTTAACAACACTTAGAATCGATTATGATGCCCTGGCACTAGAAGTTAATAATCATCATCCTCCTCTTATACCCATCCAACAAATTACAGATTATGAAGTTGAACCAACCAATAACATCCCTATTTCCCATGAGCTACCCTCTCCCAGTCAAAAGGATCAAACATAGTTCTTGGAAGCAATCACTAGGATTGATTTCCAAAAATGGCGATGCCCAGTTAAAATCATAGTTTGAGACAAGTTTAAAATAGAGACAATAGCTCTCATTGACTTTGGCACAGATCTTAACTGTGTCTAAGAAGGAATCATCCTCACTAAGTTCTTCGAAAAAACCCGTGAAAGATTAAAATTCTCTAATGGCAGTTCTATGCAAATACAATACAAATTATCCAACGCACACGTATACCAGGATAAAGTATGTTTTAAAACCCCTTTTGTTTTAGTTAAAAACATGTTTGACAAAGTTATCTTAGGTAACCTGTTTATGTGTTTATTATATATTTTCACCACCGACAGTGAAGGAATAACCACTAAACCTTTAGGCCAAACAGTTAAATTTAAATTCATCTGAAATCCACAGTCTAAAGAAATTAATTCCTATAGGATCTATCTATTAGTCGTTCAGTTAATCTTCTTTCCAAGAAAAAACCCCATATTAACTTTCTCCTAGAGGAAATCCAATTTAAAAGAGTTAAACAACAGTTACTCAACCTAACACTCCAATAACGAATCAGTCAATTTGAAACACTACTCGGGTAAGAAGTATGTTCTGAGTTACTTATAGCATTTTGGCACAGGAAACAACATATAGTCCAACTTTCTTATGTTAAGGATTTTAGTGAACATAATATCTCAACCGAAGCCAGACTAATCCAAATGAGTCAAGCTCTAAGGGAGCTACGTTAGGAAGAAATCGAAGGAATACTCAGAAAATAAATAATTCGACCTTCTAAGTCACCAAGGTCATGCTCTGCCTTTTACGTTAATAAAAATGCAAAAATAGAACGCGGTGTTCCCCGTCTAGTAATCAATTACAAACCATTAAACAAAGTCCTATAATGGATTAGGTACCCTATTCCAAATAAAAAAAGACTTAGTTAATCGTTTACACAAAGCCATCATTTTTAGTAAATTTGATATGAAAAGTGGATTTTGGAAAATCCAGATCCATGAGTCAGACTGGTACAAAACGGCCTTCACAACTCTCGTTGGCCATTACGAATGGAATGTGATGCCCTTTGGATTAAAGAATGCCCCAAGTGAATTCCAGAATGTCATGAATAACATTTTCAATCCTTTCTCTAGTCATATCATAGTTTACAATGATGATGTCCTCATCTACTTTGAGTTAATTGACCAACATTGGAAACATTAGTATTCATTCCTTAATGTTATCAAACGTAATGGATTAGTCCTCTCAGCATCCAAACTCAAGTTATTTCAAAATTTCATCCGATTCTTAGGGTTTGATATCAGCTATGGTCAAATCAAACTCATTCAAGGGTCGATACAGTTCGCTGATCAATTTCCTGATCAAATCTTAGATAAAACCCAATTATAATGGTTCTTAGGATCATTAAATTATATTTCTAACTTTTATCCAAATCTAAGATCCCAATGCAAACCTTTATTTGATCATCTCCGCAGTAACTCTTCCCTGCCTTAGCATCCCTTCCCCCTCTACTTTCAAAATAGTTCAAACAGATGCCTCAGACATTGGTTATGGTGGCATTCTTAGTCAAAAGTCAGGTCCTGATTCCCTTGAACAGATAATCTGTTACCACTCTGGAATATGGAATTCTACTCAGTTAAATTATAGTACTATTAAAAAAAGAAATTTTATCTCTTCTTTTATGCATCAGTAAATCTCAAAGTGATTTGTATGTGTATATTATATAAAAATAAATAAAAACTGAATAGTGTGTCTTTGTGTGCATGTGTGCGAAAAGAGAGAGAGAGAGAGAGAGAGAGAGACCTATTGAGAGAAGAAGAAAGAGGAAATCAGAAGCAAAGAAAGAGAGATAGAGAGAGAAGGGAAAGCTCTGAGAGGTAATTTTTCTCTCTCTAGAAAATTGCCAAAATTTATTTTTCTGAGCCTGTTTATGGCCTATAATGTACATGCAAGTGTTTTATGTTGTAGAGGAAAAAAATAGAAGAAAAATGGTGAGTTTGGAAGCTTGAAAACCCTAAGAACTCTGAGACCTGAATATGTGAAAATTTGAGTTTTTGATTTAGCTTGATTAAAGCTTCAAACAAATTACATAGCTCAAAAGAGCATTAAAATTGGAACATGCAGCAACTTAAATCACTAAAAATGGTTAAGGAACCATTGAGAAACAGTGAGTTTCAATTTAGAGAGGGAAAATTAAATGAACGTGTAAAGGCTTGTTTTGTTTTTAGGAACAGAAAAATATTTCCTAGGGTTCCATAAACATGTAGGAAAAATTTGGGGCAAAAACAGTGGCTAAAAAGCTACGAAATAAAGAATGTGTACCTCGTGGGAAAGTCAGGCCCTCGCTGGAGGCCGACTGTAACGCCCTATTTCGACCATAACAAAATATCAAATTGAAAAATTAAAACCACATATGGAATCCTCATGAAAAACAGAATCAAACCACATTGAGTTTGCAATCGGAATTCAACAGGCACCGGAAGGCCACCGAAACCCTCGCCGGAGAAGTAGGGATGATGAATATTAGTGGGTCGGGTCTCGGGTCGATTTTGGGTTCGGGTCGGAACCCGCTCAGTTGCAAAAATGGTTGTAGTTACACGACGTTGTTTAGAGGCTGTGATATTTAAATTTAAAATATAAAGGGTCGGTTTGGCTACGCAATTTGGAGCTTGATTTAATAACCACAGTCAAAACAAGGATATCCTATCCCTGGATTTTCCCTTGTCCGCTATTTGGTGATCAGAAAATCATAAAAATAAGAAGAGCTACAATCCCCAAGTTTCAAACCCCAGACCTGCGAACCGAAGCATGTAGCCACTGTGCCAACTTCACACGTGAACAATATTAACTGAATATATATAATATAAAATAAAAAATTTAATTTAATTTAATTTGGTAAAATGTTCCCGATGCCTAAATAAAATAAAAAGATAGTGTAATCCAATGTTTTTTGGCATTCCGAACTAAACGATTGAATCCGATTTGTGAAATTAAGTCCCAAAAAAATAAGACACGTAAAATATAAATTACTATTTTACCCCTAATGTTACCCGGAGCCAATTAAATATAAAAGGTAATCTATCTTGACTATTTTGGATGTTCCAAACTCAATGGTGAGATCCGTCAAGTCCGAATAAATGTTAAAAAATATGAGACCACAAATGAGATAATACCCATTACATCCTAAGAATTAATTTAGCTATAAAATAAATTTAGAAAAAGAATGCGAGAGCGAACTTAAAGTCTAAGACCACTAGACCAACGAATAAAATTCGTTAAGGAAAATTTAGTTCCAAAATAATAAGTGGCCAATTGCAAAGCCTCGTTTATGTTCTAATACGAAGTTATGTGCATTTGACTTATGATCTAGGAACTAAAGACAAAGGAAAGGGGATTCACATAACAGACTGAAAGTTTGAGGTGAGTAACCTTGTATCCTAAAGCAGCAGTATTTTATCTTCTATTTAAAAAATGCCTAATTGTTTTATATCCTATTCAAATGTCTATTTTATGAAATTCAATATCTGCTCAAATGTCTATCTGTACTTTGTGAAATACTCAAAAACTATGATCTTCATGTCTAGATTTTGAAATGACATTCATATTTATTGATTTGAAAAATGTCTATAAACCATGGCATCCCTGCAATGAGAAATAAATGATTTGTGTGAACCAATTTGACTATGAAATTTGAATTATACTTGTTTTGAATCTGACCACGCGTCTGTTCGAGGCCTACCCATGTGGTGCTTTGACTCTTGATGAGACTTAGCCATATGGTGCTCTAACTCGATCTTTGTGTCTACACGAGGTTTACCTATGTGGCGCTCTAACTCTTGATGAGACTTACCCGCATAGCGCTTTGACGTGTTGTGAAATTCATGTATGAAACTTACCTACGTGGCACTTCGACTCTTGATGAGACTTACCCACGTAGTGCTCTGACTCATTATGTGAATCTTTGATGTGTGTAATATGTGTCTGTCATCTGTCACGTGTTATCCGTTATTCGAAATCAAATTTCAAAAATAGCTTCTCGTGTGTATTTGTCACCCGTTATTATGTTATATGTTCTGCAATTAATTATCTGAATCATGTTTTAAGAAATGCATAAGCTATTATACGTTGTGAACAACTCTTTATTATCTGCTTTGTGATTTGATATTCGAACTATGTTATCGAAAATAATGTGTTTTAAAAATGCTTCCGTTACATCTACTTGAACCTTTATATGTTTTATACGTGATCCATTTTAAAAGCATGTTTTATGTTATCCTTGTGTATATGTTATCTGTTGAAGAAACTTGGTGCCCATGGTATTTTGTGTAACACTTTGTTTTACAAAACCTATGACAAGATATAGGAATTACTCACGAGCTTAATAAAGCTCATATGAATTTATCCAATATATTTCAGGTAATTGAATTGGCATGGAAGTTGCAAAGTCCACACCATATGGCTGAAAGCGTGAATGTGATGGACCTTTTGTACCAAGATTTTGGTTAGATGTGATGTGGATTATTTTTGGTAATCATATGATGTATATTTTTGGACTTGATGACAGTTGGGACTTTTGGAGATTTACATTTGTCACGACCCGAAACCCACTCTATGCGGATCTCGAGGAAGTGATGCTAGTTGGCCACCTTGTCGGTTTTTCCCGCCGTCAACGTGACCAACCAAAGGCAACTTTGAACTTTACAATGAATTGCATTCTAAACGTAGGTTTAAAGCAGCGAAAATTAAAACTTTTTTTTTTTAAAATTGTAAATACAATTCATCCAAACACATCAGAGCATGTCTAGAATCAGTCACCAAATATCTCTAAAGTATCAATATACATGCTCCAATGCATCCATTCTATATCAATGAATTACTTAAGCGGAAGTCACACCAATACAATTCAGCTTATCAAAATTCATCTCCAATGATCAGCAATCAAAATGTCTCCAAGTACAATTTAATCATAGCGATCCAACATACTAGGCTAACCTCATCACTAATGATGTAATATTATAATACAAATTGTGAACTTAACCTTACAGTGTTTACGTTCAATCTTTGACTTGGAGTTCATATCGTTAGTTTCGTTCATTGTGCATCACTAGTTCCACTAGTTAGCTCATTGCATTTCATCCCACATAATGTCACCTGAAAAATGTTAGATAAATCGAATGAGCTTAAACAAGCTCAGTAAGTAAATTCCTAGCTTTGCCATATGTTAGGGTTAGTTCACAAGAATAATAGAAGAAAGGGATAACAGATATCCAATAGCCAATAGCCAAATGAGCAACAAGGAATACATAGCCAGTCACCAAGATGCGTAACAATAACCCGAGGGTCCAAAAGGCTTATCCCAAAATAAGATATAAAAAGGTAATAACAATGAGTCCAACAACTGGGATCTAGCCAATCATGAAAATCTGCTTCCACAACAATTACGATAGCCAATCAAAAGTATGACATGCTTGCATAGGTTATGATCATTCAACGAGTACCAAAGATGCATGATCATCAAGTAAAGTATAACATGATTTCAATAATATGATCATTCACAGGACATAGAATATGATCATTTAACGATTGCAAGAATAAATCATCATCGAGTTCTAATAACCCAGATATGCGTGAATCACCCGGGGCCCGGCATACCCCACTAAAACGCATACTCAGATCCGCCATAGTTCCTCGGGCTCTCTGAAAAGTGTTAGAGCTCTTTTCTCTACAAGTCCCAAAGGACATACAAGACCCCAAAGGTCTTTCCCCCACGCAATCTGTGAATAGATGGGCCATTGTGACTGAGCACAACCCCGGGTACATACCAAATATCATGACTAATAAAATTCCACACAGAACGTACAACTGTACAAAGCAATTGATATCACAATCAACAAAACACGAAGTGTGTGGAATATCAAGATTTCTATCAACAGGATATATCTCAAGACTAGGTCATGGTATGATAGTGCAAAGAATGCTCAAATATCAATGATCAATCTCACACGATGTAAGCAAGCAAGTCAAATCCAAAGATTAGGCATAACCGATAACCACAAGTCGATTAGCTCAAATCAAGTACATCAGGTAGTGATAGAGTACAAATTTGGCAGCATGTAGAAGCGAATGTGATTGGCTAGGAATAACCACACAACAAAGTTCAGATTTACTTACCTCGGTTCTTTAGTGTCATATTCCCCATTTACAAATACTCTGATGATCTTCAGATACTTCAGGCATATCCTTGCATAGCCTGAATAATCATCATTAATTACAAACAGATCAGAATTTATTCATTCATGTCTTATTCATCATCTTAGGAGTCTATTAGATCCCCTAATTAGGTTCATTGACCTATTTCCCACTCACTGGGTTTCAACTTATGTTATTAAATTCCTTTAATAGGCTTAGCAGTTGTCAGAATAATATTTTAAGTCTTTTTGACTCCAGTCGTTATCAATTAAGCACTTATTTGACCTTAGGGGTAAAATGGTAATTTGTCATTCTTGCCCCGGACCCTATCATGGTCCTCAAAATAGTCCACATATCGTATATATAAATTTTTAAGTCTTTTGGACTTCATTTGATATCTACTTTTGATCATCGGGACACGTCGGTCATTTTTTATTTTATAGGTTGACTGTTCCGGAGTCATATTTAGCCTCTCAATTTTTATAATTATGCTTATGATAATTTATTAGACCAAATTAGCCTTTATTCGACCTCTACTTTGCACTTACCGTGCTCAGGGGTATTTTGGTCATTTTACGTTTCGTGAGATTCTGACCCCGATTCGTCATTTAATCACGTGTACAATTTCACGAGTATCCGAGCTTCTATCTGTATCAGTTTCGTCCCAATCGGACTTCATTTGGGCTTCGTACAGTATCAGGGGTAATTTGGTAATTTCATGCGTCATATTTTTCGGCACTTCAATTCATAAAATGGACCTCGCCATTAGGTCCAGAGTGTCCGACATAGTTAAATTGGACTATCTTTTATGTTTAATTGGCCCTGGGTGTCATTAGGGGCAATTCAGTCATTTACAATTTATGTGTCTGTATTTTTCGGGACTTCGGTTCATTAAACAGACCTCACCGTTGGGTCCAGAATGCCCGAAATGGTATGAATACACTATTTATTTATTTTATTTGGACTCCGTTTGACATACTTAATGTCCAAGGGTAAAATAGTAAATTTACCTATTAAATAAAATAATTAACATAATTATTTTATTAATTAATTATTCTTCAGGGGCTTAAATGCATAGATTTTCCAAAATTTGGGCCAGAGTAGAATATTACAAAACAGTCAGGGGTCAAATACCAATTTCAGAAAGTTTAGGGGTTAAAAACTAATTTCTTAAATTAAGAGTTCAGAACCAAAGGGTTCAACTGGCTGAACCGATTCAAAAATCTAAAAACCAACCGGTTTAATTTAGCATTTAAACCATTTATAAAATGGGTCGGGTCCTGACCCGAACCCGAAACCGACCCGAAGTCCGGTCCAGAACTGTTCATCGTCTTCCTCTTTCTCCCCTCAGTTTAGCCTTAATTTCTAGTCTCGGTTTTCTCTATTTTCGTGGAGTTTCAGGTGCCGATTTCCACTTCTTTTGATTCTATACGATTTCGAGAAGTGAAGCCAACAAATTGGCATTCATTTTGAGCTTCGAATCCACGCACGGAGCTTGGTTCAGTCCTATTATCGTGGGGGCTGTAACTTGACCGTGTAACATCATTTCTCAACCAAATCTTGTGAGATTTGGCTTGTTGTGATCCATGTCTTAGGGGCTTCAAGTCCCCATTCAAAAATTTCAGTTTAGGAGTTGATTTTAGGGTCTGGGTTTCAAACCCGAGACCTGCAACTCCGAATTTGAGGGCCTTCCTATGTGATTTTGGGTCGCGGATAGTGATTTTTGGAATCCTCTTGGCGTCTAGATCATGTCCCAAGGGTCAGAAATCTGTTTTATGGCAATCGTTTCAGACCTGCTTCTTGAAGGTCTATCCATGGTGGATTTTTACGGTTTGGGTGTTTTCAAGCCCTATTCGACCCTCTAGTTATCTTATAACAGTCCTTTATTTTTATAATATGTCGTGCATGCAGTTTATTAGCCTCAAAAATCATCAAAGCAATGCCAAAATCTAAACAGAAAGATTCAAGCAGTTTTGGTGTTTACCTTGGTTCAGACCTCTTTCCTTCCAAGGCTCGGTTCTGATTTTGTGGTGGTGCCTTAGTCAGTCGTGCCTCAGTCCCCCCTTTCCTTTGGTGCATCTCCATGAAGACACACACATGCATGTTCACACACCATGCACACACACTTGGAAGACCTCACGCCCTCACATGTTTCTCTCTCTAAACTTCTCTTACCCGATCACACACCCACACACTTTATTTCTCTGTTTTCTCCCCCACTGTTTATATGTATATATTTATATACATATACATAATTACATCATATATTTTATTTAATATATATATATATATATATATGTGATATGACTTGCATGAATTTTCATTGGTGGGTGTGGTGGCCCAATGAGGGGCTGCCACCTCATTTTATTAAATCAAAAATTCAGTATATATATATATATATATATATATATATATATATATATATAAAAACATATTTTATGTTTTTATTTGACTACATGAAATCTTATTGGCTCATTTGGATGGTGGCCTTGGTTGAACTTGAGAATATATACAATTTAGTTGTATAATTAAGCACAAAATGCTAATAGCCAACTTGGTTAAATTTTTGAATGAAATTTCTTTCCACCATAGGTAAGGGTTCAATTCCCCTTGGCCACCAATTTGGCTATTTTCCCACCATTTAGGCTAAGGCCTTGTTCGGTTGGCACGGTAATTTGGTTTTAGTGTTTCCTTTCTAACTTTTGTTCCGTAGCTCATTTTTCGACGCGGTTTCTTCCGGTCACTTCCTATTCGAATTAGCTTCACTGCCCAAGGTTTAGTGTTGGTTTTTTATTTACTTGGGGTTTCTGTAATTAGCTAATTCGAGTTCCGTCAGTGTTAAAACGGCGTTATTTCACCGAATTAATTAGTAATTAGGTTCAGATGTTACACCCTCTTCTCCGGACATGTTTAATTATTCTATTGGTCTGTCGTGACCGCCGAGAGATCATGATTAATTTCCTTAATCATTCCTTAAGTCGGTGCTAATTAATAATTAGCAGACTAATTATTAATTAAGCAAGGTCGGGGTGTTACAACATTTTGTTCTTTTGTGGATACATATGCGATATATATATAAATATTGATGATTCATGATGATGATAGTGGTGACGTTGATCTTACTTTGAGTATCCTTATAAATGATTGGTGTTGAATTGGTTATTAGATGAGTTGCACATGTGTAGCTTCCGCAATTACTATAAAAAAATATATATCACTCTTGTGCATTTCATTTGATTTTGTACGGCCTATCTGAGTGACAGTGTTGGTCACCGGCCCTAAATCCTCGTAAGGTGGGTTTCGGGGTCGTGACAAATAATCTCAAATGAATTAATCCACAAAAAAGGGATAAAGTCTTATTTATCTTATTCCTTTCTCTTAATAATATCAATGCTATGAGCATTCTCCTAATTTGGCTCCTGGTAAGTCTAAGTACTTTACGGGCTACTAACACGATGGAGATAAATGACCACCCGCATAGGTTTACGACTCGTAAGCCGAGGGAATACACCATCCCATTCATAAGTGGAACACTGGGTAAAGCAAAATCTCACAACACTCAAGAGCATATAAAAGACGTGACTAATTCTCATCCCAAGTCCTTTTCTCATACGTGTTCTTTTTCACAATTCCAATATCTCAATTGTAATACTCCGACCCGAGATAGACCGGGTCAACCAACATAAAACTAAATTATCAACCGAGCTGCCATTATAATGATATCGATGTACAGTTTCAAGCACATAAATGATATCAGACACATGACATAAATTACAAACAATCCTCAGTGCCTCGGGACTACCCATACGAGAAATTGGGTTGCATGAAAAAATGTGTACACAAATTTTTACATCTATATACGTGTGTATATATATGTATGTATATATGGGTATACATATATATATATATGTATGTATATAATAGATATATATATATACATATATAGGTATATATGTATATATAAATGTATATATATGTGTATATATATTTATTTATATATGTAAAGCATAAATAATAACCATAGTGTATTGTGTAGTGTGTGTGTGTGTGTGTATATATATATATATATATTATATTCTGGTCACCGGCGCCGAAGAGGGTGACCAGAGATACTTCCAAAGGATCATGGGGAAGAAGGGTACTATTTAGGGTCAGGTCAGGACCCGTCCGACCGTTCCTACGGTTGCCCAGCACGGCGTCATTTTGGGGCATAGGTTGATTTTAAATGAAGAACAATAAAGAAGGAAAAATTGGAAACATTGTTGCGCATGGGATTTTGATCCCTGGTGCGCGTGGGCGTGAGGCCCCTATGTGAACCAAGGCTACCACCGTGCCACTGAGCCACGTGTGGTCTAATAATAACCTAAATAATATATAATATTACTTTAGTTAATTAATTATTAAGATAATTTTTGATGTCCAAATAAAGTAAGTAAATAGTATTTTTTATGTTTTAGGCATTCTAAAGCCAATGGAAGGGTTCGTTTCACGAGACGGAGTCCCAAAAAATAAAGACCCATAAAAGTACCAAATTACCATATTGTCCTTAGCGATGCTCAAACCCAAACTGAGAGTCGTAAAAGCCTAAACTTATTCTGTTTGGCATTCCGAACTCAACGATAGAGTTTGTTTTCCAAAATAAGATACCTATGATATGGATATGCATGAGATTGACTAATGTTAAGACATTAGATAATACATAGTGTTAAGCTAAAATCTGTTCACTGAATTATAGGGACTTCAAAAGGAAAAGAAAAGGTGACCAATTATTGGGATAGAACGACACGGTATTAAAGGTAAGTAAATCTGAGATCTCTTAGATGTGGTATTCTCAGCCATGTTGTTCGTTCTACTGCAAAAATTGTACTCTTAAATATACACCATGTTATTGATTCCATGATTGATGATTGTCCTATCTTATGGATCTTATTGAGGAGATAACCATTATACCTTGATCATGATTGTTCATACCTTTTATATGTCATTGAAACCTGATATCTTACATGTAGTTCTCTTAAGCCATGATTATTCCTTCTATTGCCAAGATTGTACTATTATACGTATTCGATGTTATTGACTCCACAAGTCCCATGTTTATTCTATCTTACTAGAAGTTATTAAGAACTGACTGTTATACCATGATCGTAATTACTTGTACACTTGTACCATTGATTATCATCCAAGTCACAATGTTATGTTATTACTGCCAAGTTGTACCCCTGTATGTACCTAACGTTTATTAGCTTCATGATTAGATACTTATTCTATCTTGTGAAATATATATCTAATGTCCATTGATGCCACAATGTGATACTTGTTCTATCTTGTGTAATTTATCAAGGGTTAAACTACTATATTATCATGAGTGTTTGTACATTTTGTACCATGTCTTGAAAGGCCGACTGTTATGTTCATGCTATTGATATTCCACACATATACTCTCTATAAAGTTATGATGATCATGATATATTATGAGTACCCGGAGTTGTGCTCAGTCACAACGTCCATTTGATGCTTTTACTAATTCTACAAGTTACAGTTCA
The DNA here is from genome assembly GCA_008638375.1 of Nyssa sinensis. Lineage (NCBI taxonomy): Eukaryota > Viridiplantae > Streptophyta > Magnoliopsida > Cornales > Nyssaceae > Nyssa > Nyssa sinensis. The sequence continues at coordinate 12,595,459 of CM018036.1, read as the reverse complement.
TGGAATTATCCAATGATTCAGGTGTGGGAGTGAATCTTGGATATGTTTCAAAGAGGAAGTGATTCAGATAAGTGATTCACGTATGGGAGCGAATCAGGGAAGGGATTCAAGTGTGGAAGCAAATCTAGGTAAAGGGTTCGGTGTGGTAGTGAACCGAGGAAGGAAATGAAAGATATTAAGAAATCATACTTTTATTAAGTAAGGATATTGTTAATAAGGAAGGCTACTCTTATTGAGGTTATGCCAGGAAAAAAATATGCATCACAGTGTTTATTGATATCATATCTTTTATTGAACTCATTGAATGATCATATTTTTCTTATGAATGATCATATGTTTTGAAAGCGTATCCATTAACTTACTATCAATTATTTTATAATTATGACGGTATGACTATTGTTTGACAAGATCCCTATTGATAACTTCATGTACCTTGTATCATTGACATTTACTTATTCTTAAATTATTATTATGACCTTCTAGTGTGTTAAGTGACTATTGTGACATTCTTATTCATCGACTATTGTGATGTACTATTTCATTGACTATGGAAATGTTCTATTCTATGGGTTACGTTGATATTCCATTCTATTGATTATTGAGATGCTATATCCTATTGGCTATGTTAACATTTTTTTTTATTGACTGTTGAGGTGTTCCCTTTTATTGGCTATAGTAGCATCTTATTTCATGATTGGCTATCATGTTATCATCTCGGATTATGTTCTTTCTATATTGACCCTGACCCATGACAGTGAGAAGAGAATTTATTTACTGAGCTTTGTTAGCTCATTCAGACTTACTTATCTATATTAGGAAGGAACGCTGCGAGACAGCAATAGGAGCTTAAGGAGCATAGGAGAGCATTTTGAAAATGAAATAGAGAAAATGTTATAATTTCTCCCATGTATTCGCGCCACCTAAGGGTAATGTGATGTTGGTTCCCATTTTGATATATGTAGAACCATATTATGTTTAAATAAAGACTTCTACTGATTTATTATTTAGTTTTATATTATACATTGTTGTCATTGATACAAGGAAAGAAAAAGTAGGGACGGCCACAGGGTCGGTCCCGCGATACAAGATCTTCATAGGACGGATTTCGGGTCATGACATCAATCCACACCACAAACGGTACTCATCATTATCAATATCCTCTCGAATCTCACACCACTCAGGTATGGTTGATAGTACAATTAACAACATCATCAAGTCCACAATAATGACTATGAGAGAGGATATTAGATAAACAATTAGATATAGAAGTAATAGTGGTCATATATCTCCATGACAGAAATAGAAATCATGATAAGAATCAATATGGCAATCACATGTATCCAATACCACAATGCAAATATCCAACATCATTGCATTTAACGTAATAATCACACCATACTGATATTGTAATGGAAATGTATCAAATGATATAGATAAATATAACATGTGAATCCCATAGCAAATATACACATCAACACATCTGGACATTATCCTAATCTCAATCCTCACTCTACTACAAGGAGACACTACTTGTGTACTTCATAATGTTTGTCAATTGTCTTACATACCTCCTGTTCCATTCCCGGGGCCACCTTGGCCCATAACACTAAGGCATCATGTCAAGTCTTATGGTTTTTTATGGCCAATTACTTATTAGCCTACACCTTGAGTACCCGTTTACCTAAACGAATATCAAAAACACGTTCCTGGGTATCAAAAATCCTAAGAAAGTCCAATCGTATTTTTTCTGAGTCTTTTGACTGTCCTTTAACATAAGGGTTTTTTCATAATTTATTGGACAAGTTACGTGTCTACCGAGATGCCATTTCTCAAAACTGACATTGGAATCAGATCCAAGAGGTCCCAAAATCTTAAAGGTGTCATATTTATATTTTATTAATGATTCTCAATATTTGTTCCATACCTAGGGACATTTTAGTAATTTTAAATTTTCATATGGGACTACCTCGAGTCCTCAATTCATTAATCAAATGTCATATTTGAACTCCTGGCGTCCAAAAACATTGGAAACACCTCTTTCAAATTTTAATTCGGCTTTTAATTGCATAATATAAGTCTAGGGGTATAATCGTTATTATCTCACTTCATGTGGGAACATCACCAAGTCCTAGTTTGTTAAATCTGATCATATATTTGAATCTCAAGCATCCAACAACTTTGAAATAGCCCCTTTTGAATTTTAATTAGCCTTTAAGTTTCTTAAACTATCATTAGGGGTATTTTTATAATTTTTTATATTCATGTAGGATCACTCCAGGTCTCTGAATGTCCAAACCGACTTCGCCATTGAGTCCGAAATGCCAAAAAACCTTTAGAATGTCTCTTCTCATATTTTAATTGGCTTTATTCTCAATTTTATAAACAAGTGGGTTTATTCATAATTTTTCAAAATTTGTCTACTGATTCATAATTATTTCAAATGAATCTGCCCCTTTATAATTTTTGAGATTTCAATTTCTTAAACATGTAACCAAACAGGCCGTATTGGATTTTGTTCCCAATTTTTGAAATAGGGTTAACCTTATTCCAATTTTAATTCAAAATCAAGGTTACAATTTTCCTACACCTAAACAAATGTTTAGGCCCAAGCTTATTGGACCAAACCCATGATTCGACCTGACCCGGTCCATAGCCCATGACCAGAACCGATTGACCCGTTGACTAGTCAACAGTCAACTATTGACTGATCAACACAGGAGCTGACTGCCGCGGCGAAGCTCTGATCACTTTTTCTGGCGATACTCGTCAGAAACTAGAAAATTTCAATTTTTCTCCCTTATTTTTCCTACCTGTTTTTCATCCATTTTTTGTTCTAAACACCACTAAGCATCATATAACATCATTTTACATGATTTTCATCAATCAAGGTTGGCCAAACTAGCCCAAACATCTGAATCCTAATTTTCTAGCGAGAGACATGTAACTCACGGTTTCTCGATCTCCGGTCATCCTTTTTTGTTCATTCCCTATCCATTTACTTCTCATAGCCAAGAGGGTTTTTCCCCAACCCCCAAATCTCTCCACAGCCCGCCATTTTTCCCAAACCCAAATTCACATATACATATATATACACATATACATATATATACACATATATATATATACATATATATATACTCACAGATCTCCATAAACACCCAACCATGCACACGTTCATGCTCCAAACTAGATGTTTCAGTGCTTATGGAGCCAAAAGTAAGGTTCAAAATCCCTACCTTTGTCCGCTGTTCTAGAAAGAGAAAGTCCGAGGTAAGAAAAAGCTCTGTGAGCTTCAATGGCTATCACACTCTATGTCCAGCTACCCCCTTTCCTCTTCCATCTTTTCCATTCCTTTCTCCTTCTTCTTCTTCTTCTTCTCTTTTTTTCTTTGTTTTGGTTCTCTATTGTGTCATACCCACAAACACAAATACAAACACACACACACACACACACTATTTTACACACATGCATAATTTTATACTCTCACACTCACATCACTCTCAACCCCCCACCTCCATGGCTGTTCTCAGCTTATACAAACACATATATATATATCACAGAGCTATACATAAAACACACACCATGTGTGTGTGCCTGAAAAGAGAGAGAGAGAGAGAGAGAGAGAGGGGAGGGAAGGTTCTTCCAAAAAATTAGAGAAAAAAAATAAAGTGTATCAGCTGAAATGGGGGAGGAAAGAGGAGGAGAGAGAAAATGACTAGTCCCATCATGACACATCAAGTGTCAATTTTTTTCCCTTAAGGTGCACCCTCACACACACTAGCACACCCTTCCACCACCATGTTTTTGACATGTGTCATGATCTAAAAGACTTCACTTGCCTTCTTAGAGAAGCTTTGCATGCATTCCCATGTGCCACATGGCCAGTTGGCTCACTATGTGCGCACACTAGCCTGAATTGAAACTGTCTTAAAATTGCACCAAACTTGGTACACTAGCTAATTTTGGAGCTCTGATTTCAAATATGTAGTCCATTTTTTCAAATTCCTTCATTTGGGTTTTTATATTTATTTGCGTCCCGTAGGTGACTGTGTAGTCTTGTAACTCACACCAGTCCCGAATAAATTACCAAAATTTATTTTTGGCCTCATTATGTCATATTGATGGTTTATAGACTCATTTTATAATTTATCTGACTCATCTTTGATTTATCTCAAGTCTGCCCTTAGCCTATACTGGCAATTTACCGAATTGCCCTTGATGATTTTTAGGGTCCTTACAATGTAGAAATGTAAGCTTATAAAAAGATAGAAATAAATGCTTTAAAGAACCTCTATTTGTAGATCTCAAAAGAATATGACTATTGCATTTTAAAATAGAGTTATTCTCTTTTTTTATTCAAAATTTGAATTTTGAAGTGCCCGGTCGACGAATTTAGTCGACTGAATCATCAACCAGTAGACTAGATCAAGATCTGATTGACTGATCAGATCAGTTGAATTATCTAGAGGATTTGAGGTTCAATTGTTTAAGAACAATCAGTCAACTGGTCTTTCGGATAAGTCAACTGGTTCTAATGTATATTGCTTTAGCCTTTGAAAAATAGTCGATTGATTTATTTATGAGGTCGACTATATTGGATAGTAGATTCAAGTTGTTTATGAAAAAGGTCACTCAGTCTTCTGATTCAAGGAACTGGTCGACTAGTTTAATCAGTGTAAAAACAAGCTTTAAGAATCAGTCGACTGGTTCCATGAAATGGTCAATCGCTTTAGACAGAAGGGACTTTCTGTCTTATTTTTCAAGGTGTACTTTTATAAAAAAAAAAAATTTGATCTTAAAAAACATAAGGTATGACAATGTGTTGTTTTGAAAAATCATTTTAGGGTTAGTTCTTAGTTGATCATTTTAAATAGTAAGAGCTTACAACCAATAATCAATCTAATCTTAAATCACTCAATACCCAAAATAAGGAAAACAAAAGTCTTTTGTTGACTTGTCTTGATTCCTTGGGCTTAAGTGTGTCAATTTGCTTGTGTTATCATGAGAGCATTCCACTTGATTTGATTTCAACCTTGAAGCATGTGCTTGAGTGGAATCCTTTAGTTTGATGAATTTTGTCATTTCTTAGTCAATAATATTTTTTGACCTAGATGACATATTTACATTGTCACTTGAATAAAATATTAGTCCACATGGATAATGCATTGTTACCATCAAAATTATTAAGATGCCATTGGTTGAAAACCTTTAGGGCTAACGCTAACCTTACTACTGTCTGTTGTAGTCTTCTACCATTAGTCAATTCATTCACAGTACTTTCTATTATGATGTTCCATGCAACCAATTGCTTCTTCAATAGACATCTTCTTTACAAAAACCACTTTTACCACCAATCTAAACTCCACATATCAACATTCTACCATATCGTGGCAAACTGTGAACCTAAGACTCAATCTTAGTATGCAAAGACTTCACAATAACCTTTGTGAACAAGTGACTATATGAAACCCTATTCTAAATATGTATTTAAGCTCAATGATTCATGAAAAGTATCAAAGTACTCAATAAAAAAAATACTCACAAGGCTGCCTCTTAGATGAAAAATTTTCTAATAATAATATGTACTCTCCCTTTTTTCTCTATATTATGTGGATCTCGCATAATATATATTTATAGGCTACCAAAACCTAATAAAATTCAGAATTCAATAACCAATCAAAACTGTCAAATTTTTACACATGTTCGAATGGGAATGAGGTTTTCATTTGGATAGGAATTTGTATGCGTGGGAAAGACTTCTTCGTTCTGACGAGAAGGCTATTGGAATTCAATCTCCGAATTTTGATGGAATTGAATGCGAATTTTAAAATAAAGCTAATACTAGGTAATAAAATAAATTTATAAATTTCCTAAAACTCTTTTTCCAAAAGTGGATTAACATATATTCAAAACTAACTCACTTAGGGTCAAATTCATCACGATAAAGTTCATCTCTAAACTTTAAATTAAATCATTAGACACTCTAATTCATTCCTAACACGGGTGAGAAATGCCTATGGTGATTTACCTTTCATGTGTATGATGTGAAGTAGTAGATTCATCGTAAAAGTTATTCTCTAGATGTAAGCGTTGTAATTTGAGCCTAGATATTGACGAGTCTTCATCCATGCGAATTGACAAATTGTGAAAGGTGCAATAAGGCTTAGTGTATCCTAACAATTACAGACTTAATATAAACTTTTGGAATGAATTGAAAACATATATATAATTAGAGAAAAATTTTACAAATATGTCCAATTCAAATTTCCTAACACGCACATATATATATATATATATACATAATATACATACACATATCTAAATCTATGCATGTGAAGTATTTAAGGGAATAAAGGAGAGAATTTTTATATAATTTAAATATATAATTATAATGGGGTGAGACAGAGGTACTTAAACTCATTCCCACTCTAATTCTGTATCAGATTTTAATCTCTTCAATCTTGTCCCACCCTACTTATTTGCTCCTAAAACTTATATATCCCATTATGAGTAAGACGAGCATGATATTTTGCCATCCCTAACCATATATAATTTCTATTAGTTCAAAAAAAATATTCTTTGAACACATGACTAAAATTTATCAAAAAAAAATTATTAAACAACAATATTATTAAACAATATTAATATTTTCACTTTTGTTTTTCACCTCTCACATCTATGTGAGAGGTGAAAAACAAAGTATAGCATTATCGATTATTAAATTATCACTATTGATGTCTCACATTGGTTGTAAATGATATTCATGATGGACTTATAAAGACGGTGCATGACACTTCAATTTGGGATGTGCCTTTTAGTTTCAAGGCTCAAAAAGGACATACGTGTGAAAGCTCGCTATTAGACTTGAAGCTTAGGCTTTTTAGTGGGTTGACAAATCAAAGCAGATAATGCTTCTAGGTAGGGACTAAACTGAGTGTCTAATATAGTATCAGAGTCAAGATCGTACCTACATCGAGATGGAAAAGTTGGTGTCTCACATCAGATGTGGACGATGTCCATGACGGACTCGTAAAAACAGTACAAAACACATCTAACTAAGAGGACACCTTTTGGAGTTGAGGCCTAAATTAAAAGACAAATCTCACGAGTAGATTGATAAACTAAAGCTGATAATATTTCTCGATGAGAGCTACACCACGCGTCTAACAATCACAATGTCTATTGTCCAGTAAGAACACAACATGAACTACCATTATTTCACAATGTTGAAACCCAATAGAGTAATTAGATGGACAAATGGGAATGGACATTAATACCAAAGAGAAATGGAGAGATGAAGAAGATGAATAAAAACCCACCACTGTAAGCACCATCTATATATATAATATATTCCTCCATCTATGTTGTGTACCACCACCTGCTTTTCTTGTCTCCTGTCGCTGAAACTGGAAGCCCTATAAATCCTCATCTAAAGTCTCTTTGTCAACCCAATCGAGTCATCAATATTACAAATCAAAACATTGTCACTAGTAGTGCAAACAGTAACTCACTACCATAGATGTCGTAGCAATCAGGCTCTAGCCACATCAAATATCACCTCTTGAACCCGACTCCAATATCAATGGCCACTACCTAGAGCACTACTTGCCTCATCACCGGCCACCATTATAACACCCAAACCTAAAAAATATCGTTTCTATCTTTCTCAACAAAGCAATAAAGCTGTGCAAATATAGATTTCTAAAGGCATAGACAACGTTTGGGTTGTGCGGGCGTGTGTGTATCACTTCCCATTATAGACAGATTAACTAAAGCAGCAAATCAGTTGATGTTGCAGCCAAGAGTTAATTTTATGGCTCCAAACACCAAAGAGTGATCTAGAGTCTACTTAAATTCAAGTTCATAATAATTCTCTTAAATTTAGACATGTAGGTCTAGCTGGATTTCTCAGCTTCCAAACAGCAATTTTTTTCGTCAACCTAATGGGAACTCTTGAGCTAGTCTGAGTCAAGTCAGCAAGAACGGAGCTAGGAAATTTTTGTTGAGAGATTTAAAAAAAATTTGTGTTAGGCTAAAAGTTTGAAAAAGAAATAAGAGAATTAAGATAAAAATTTTGGATTGGGTTAAAATTTTAGAATAAAAATGAGAAATGAAAGATAAATATGAGTTTGAGTAAAATTTTGAATGAGCTAATTTACAAAATATCAAAATTTCAATAATAAAAAAAAATTTTGTCAAATTTTGAGAAGGGCTAAGTTCACTCTGACCACCCCTGACTCCATCCAAGGTCAAGTGGACAACGTGATTCATTGTTCTTCAAAGCCATAGAGAATGAACTTTTTTTTAATTACTTTTGACAAATTTCAATTGACTTTACATAAATTCATCTGAATTAATGAAAGAATATTAAATGACAGTCTTCTATTCTACTATGATCAAATTTTGTTAACGTGTGCTTTAGGAATGACAACGTAGCGGATTTGAAGTGGAGTGATCCTTTTTTAATCCTGACTCCGTTTATATTTTTTGTTCCCGATCCCATCCCGTCCCGTTTAGAGGTTCATCCCGATTCCATCTCGAATCTCGATATATATATATATATATATATATATATATATATATATATATTAAGTTAAAAATTTTATTTTGATAAATAAATTAAATTTTTATTGTCAAAATAAATAATACAGAAAAAAAAATATGTGTAATATGAAAAACCTTAAAACTAATTTTATATAATGTTGTTATTGCTAAATATAGTGTATATGAGAATTGATACGCCATAAAGTGACAGACCAGTCTTCACATGACACATGTATGCACAGAACAGCCAAAGCTCGTCCGTCCAGAACAGGCATGTACATATAGGATCCAGAGCTCACCTCCAAAACATAAGGCACTGCGCATTCGCATAAGGAGGTCCAGAACTAGTTACCGCCTCAGGTATCCTATCAAGCTAAAGATAAGGAAACAGTGTGCAACAAGAAAACTGTCATTCATAGATATCATTCACCTCCTATTCTCATGGATCGTAGTGTTCAACATGGTAACTGTCATTCTTTGATAATGATCAAATCCTTATTATTATGATTCTAAATCCTACTCAAATTGGGAGGATTCGCAGCCTATAAATAAAACCCTAAGGTTCGCTGTTAATGGACGATCATTAAATTATTTTCAATTACAGGTTTTCCTTTATTTTTACTGACTTCATCATCAGAACGACCACCACCGGAGCCAACTCGGTGGCCCTCTGATCTCTTTTTTGAGTTCTTGACAGAAGACGAAGAGTGGAAGCCCGACTGATAAAAAAATGCAGCATCAGTTTGGCACCATCTGTGGGAAAGGATGAAACGTTTCTTGCTAAGTTCTTTCTTCTACAAAAAAAAACTCTGTCTTTCTCACTGAAGGACCATGGCTCCCAATCTTCGTCCAAGGAAGAACCTTCAAAATCCTCAAAACTGGCCACCCGCCGGAAGAGGAAGAGGACAAGCATCTGATCCTATGCAGCAGCAACTTGATTGAGTCTAGCGACAAACTGATCAGATGCTAGAGCAACTCCTTGCCATCTCTAAAACTCTAGCATTGCTCACCCAGGGCCCTTGGAGCAACCCCACTCATCCTCCCACTAGCGCGGCTGATGCGGGGGCTCAGCCTTCTGCTATTGCTATAGGCAGAGGACCCCATGTGGAGACTCCCGATGAATAACCAGTGCACCTCCAAGGCACCATTCACATAGGAGGAAACCCCCAGCCATCCACCACCGTAGGCATGGGGATGCCGGCCATTAATCCGGCCGTTCATTACCAGAGTAGGACCAGGGGTCCAACTCCAGCGGCCTAAGGGGCCAACTCAGCGCCGCATGAGTTCCAACCTCAAACGGCACCAATTCCCCCAGTCCAGGAAAACCGACGTCCTTTCCCTACTACTGGACAAAATCATCCCCTCCATATTGGGACAGAGGCTGCAAGGCAAGACCAACAACAACCGATACAGCCCAGCGGCCCACAGAGGATCGAAGAAGTAGCAGACTCTATGGATCATACCGTTATCACTAAAGGTATTTACCTCCCTCTAGAGCAAGATGAGCTGGCAAGGCTGCTTGGCAGGTTCACCACGCCATTCACTCTTGCCATAATGGCTGAAGAACGGCCAAAGAAATTCAATATCCCAAAGTTCACTCTGTACGACGGGTCCAAGGATTCAAGGGACCGTCTTTCTCATTATCAACATACCATGGCACTACATGGAGCCATGGATGCCTTCATATGCCACACCTTTGTGACCAGCCTCAAGGGCATTGCTCTAAAGTGGTTTCACAGCCTTCTTCATGATTCTGTCGCCAATTTCTATAAACTCAGTAGGCAATTCCTTGACCTGTTCATGACCAGCAGAAGGTTGAGAAAAGGACCAGAGTTCCTACTAAACATAAAACAATCCAAAGAAAAGTCACTCCGAGAGTACATTGGGCGCTTCAATGCCGAACTCACAGAGATCACGGATTGTAGTCCAAGCTTTCTGCTAGCCGCCCTGACCTCTGGCTTAGCGTTGGGGGGTTTTCAGGATTCTTTAACAAAAAGCCCTCCCGCTGACATGGCAGCACTCATGGAACGAGCTAGAAAGTACATAAACTTGGAGGAAACAAAGATATCCTCCCGAAAAATTAAAGAACAGGCCTAGAAGGATGATCATAAGAGAGATTCCGGTGCAACCAAAAAAAGGGTCAGGAGTCCCGACAAAAGAACGGCATCTAGGACACCGAGCAACACTAACACTAGAAGGTATGGCGCCTACACTCCTTTGAACGCCTCCTTAACTTACATACTTCAGTAGGTTCAAGCATGTGAAAATCTAAAGTGGCCAAAGCCACTAAAGAGCAATCCTGATACCAGGGACCAGAATAAATACTGCGACTTTCACAAAGACCACGGGCATACTACTGATGAATGCAGAGCCTCGAATAAGAAATTGAGCAGCTCATTAAGCGAGGACGACTACGGGAGTTTGTTAGGCAGGACGAGAGACAGAACCCTCGCAATGACAGGCCTCAGCAGAGATGGCAAGAACAGAGGCCTCTGCAAAGGCCTGAGCAGAGGGATGGCTGGAACGAGCCGCAACAGCAAAACAATCAGATCATCTTTGTCCTCCACACCGAGAACCCTATCATAGAGATGTCGAACTGAGCACGAAAATGGTACGCTCGAGAGGCCAAGAGAACCCTTAGCATCCTCCAGATCTCAGTAATCGAGAAAAGGTTGAAGCCGGCACCTGAAATCCAGTTCTCAGACCAGGATTTGAAAGGGGTGCACTGTCCTCACAGTGACGCCCTCGTCATATCACTCAAAATTTCCAATTTTGAGATCAGAAGAGTCTTGGTAGACACGGAGAGCTCTACCAATATACTATTCTACGAGTCGCTCAATTCCAATGACGTCAAGACCACCACCGTAATAATGGCAGGATTTGATGGGAACCTCAGCACACCACTGGGTAAGATTAACCTACCCATAACAACAAGAGAGGGAGACAGTCAAAAGACCTTAATCTCAGAATACATGGTCCTGGATTCTAAGTCCCCTTACAATATTATTATTGGAAGGCCTTGGCTTCACTAAATGGGAGTGCTCACTTCAACCCTCCACCAATGTTTGAAATACGTGCACAATAAGATGGTCTACTCTATCAAAGGATGCCAGCCCACTACCCAAGAATGCCATGCTCTCACGCTGAAAGAAAAGACTCTCAAATAGCAATCACAACATTATTATGAAGGTGGAAATCTAGCCCTTTCCCACCTTCATGAAAGGGAGGAGTGGCCCTCCAGAATTGATGAACCACTGAGTCCTAGGGGAAGGGACAGCATGGCCAAACCAATGAAAGATCCCGTTAGAGTACTCTTCAATCCCAAAAGAAGAGGCCAATACTTGCAGATCGGTTTAGACCTGTCACCTTCCGAATAGAAAAAGATGGTGAAATTTCTGAAGAACAACATCTCGATAATTGCTTAGAAAACTAAAGATATGGAAAGGATAGACCCTAGCCTTATCTCCCACAAACTAATGACTGATCCTGACCACCCTCGTGTATGACAAAAAAGGAGGATGTTTGCTCCAGAGCGTCATAAGGTCATTAATGAAAAAGTGCAGAGACTACTGAACGCCAAGATGATAAGGGAAGTATTCTATCCAGAATGGCTCGCCAATACCATTCTAGTCAAAAAGAAAAATGGCAAATGGAGGGTCTGTGTCGACTACACAAACCTCAACAAAGTCTATCCCAAAGATAGCTTCTCCTTTCCAAGGATAGACCAGCTAGTTGACGCCATAGTAAGACACGAACTCATGAGCTTCATGGACACCTACTCAGGATACAACCAAATCCAGATGTACACTCTAGATCAGGAAAAGACAACCTTCATATCCGAATGAGGTCTCTATTGCTATAAAGTGATGCCATTTGGTTTAAAAAATACTGGGCCACATATCAGCGTCTGGTGAACAAAATGTTCGATCCTTTGATCGGTGACACGATGGAGGTCTATATAGACGACATGCTAGTTAAAAGCCTGCAGAGAAGCAGCCATATTCAGCATTTAACCCAGACGTTCAATATCCTGAAGCAACACAAGATGAAACTGAATCCCTTGAAGTGCACCTTTGGAGTAACCAAAGGAAAGTTCTTAAGGTTTTTGGTTTCCTAGAGGGGTATTGAAGCTGACCCTACACAAATCAAAGCTTTGATTGAACTGGGGTCACTAAAAACCAAGAAAGACATTCAGGCCTTGAATGGAAGGATCGCGGCTCTAAATCGGTTCATTTCCAAGTCCATAGACTGTTGCGTTCCATTCTTCAAAGCCTTGAAAAGAAGTAAGGCCCTACAATGGACCCCAGAATGTGAAAAATCCTTTCAAGAATTAAAGCAGTATTTGGCCTCCCCCGAACTCTTGTCAAAACCTATCCAATGAGAAAAGTTGCTCCTCTACCTCGCGATTTCAGAAAACGCTGTCAGTTCTGTGCTAGTCAAGCAGGATAAAGGAGTTCAAAGGCTTATTTTCTATATAAGCAAGGCACTCCTAGATGCAGAAATAAGGTACCCAGAGATTGAAAAGCTGGCCTTTGCTCTGATAATCTCTGCTCGGAAGCTAAGACCTTACTTTCGGGTGCATCCTATTGAAATCCCAACTGCTTATCCGTTAAAGTCAGTACTACAAAAACGTGAGATCTGAGGGCACCTGGTTAAATGGTCTATAGAGCTGGGAGAATTTGATATATCCTATGTACCATGGACCTCCATCAAAAGGCAAGCACTGGCTGATTTCGTTGCCGAATTCATTCCAGCAGTACATAATACAGCACAGCTTAGCAAAAACCCCACTGTATGGAAGGTCTATACTGATAAATCATCCACAGATAGAGGATCCGGCATTGGCATGGGCTTAACTCCAAGGCTGATGCCTTGGAAAACATGGCCTCCCATCTCAAACCAGAAGGAGATTCAATTCTGAAGATCTCTCACCAACCGAGGCCAAGCATTGAGGAGGTACAGTCTTCCCAGGTTTTCGAACAGACTCAAAATTGAATGACTCCCATCCTCCAATATATAAAAAAGGGCTAGCTCCGTGAAGACAAAAGTTAAGCCCGAAGAATTCAAATCAGGGAAGCTCAGTACCTAGTCCTGAATGGGAAGCTCTACCGAAAATCCTACGTACAACTACTGTTGCGGTGCCTATCTCTAGAAGAATCTTAATACGTCCTAGAAGAAATACATGAAGGGATCTGCGGCAACCATAATGGTGGCAGAACCATCGCCCACCGAGCCTTAAATCAGGGCTACTATTAGCCCAGCATGATGAAGCACGCCAAAGAGTATGTTCAAAAATGCGACAAATGCCAATGATTCGCTCCATATCAGCATTAGCCCTACCATGAGCTCATTCCTATTGCCAGCCCATAGCCTTTTGCGTAATAGGGGATAGACATTATAGGGCTGTTACCAAAGGCCACTCCAAACAGAAGGTACCTCCTGGTAGCCATTGATTACTTCTCCAAGTAGGCAAAAGCTGAGGCTCTAACTCACATCACGGAAGTAGAAGTGAAGAACTTCACATGGAGGAACATAGTGTGCAGGTTCGGCATACCTCATGTCACCATTTCAGACAATGGCACGTAGTTTGCTTGCAAACGTTTTGAGAAATTTTGCAAAGACTTACGTATCAATCATCACTTCACTTCGTCGGGGCACCCCCAAGTGAATGGGCAAGCTGAGGTCACTAACAGTACAATTCTTAATGCCATTCAGAAAAGGTTAGAAGATGCCAAGAAAAAATGGGTTGAAGAACTTCCTGGTATGCTTTGGGCTTACAGAATTACAAGAAGAACACCAACCTCTGAAACTTCGTTTTCACTTGCCTATGGCTTGAAAGTAGTGATTCTTGTCGAAATTGGTATGTCAACCTTGAGGACGGAAGCTTTTGACCAAGGAGCCAATGACCAGTAGCTTGTAGAAAACCTGGACCTACTTGAAGAAAAATGAGATCAGGCTAGAATCAAGATGGAAGCATACCAGCATAAGTTGGCCAACAACTCCCAACGAGAGATAAGGCCCCACAGTTTTCAGCTCGGAGACCTGGTCCTAAGAAGGGTATTCCCTAACACCAAATATCCTACCATGGGAAAACTTTCGCTCAATTGGGAAAGCCCATACAGGGTAACCAAGATCGTCAAACCTACTACATACTAGCTGGAAGATATAACCGGGAAGCCTATGCCCAGGCCCTGGAATATAGAACACTTACAAAAATACTATCAATAAGAATTCTCTCTTTATTTTTTAAGGTGTTCTTATTTCAATGTACAGACCCCTAAAAACCTTGCACCCAATGCAAGAGTTACAGGTCTGGTCCATTTCAATTTATAGACCCCTAAAAACCTTACACCCAATGCAAGAGTTACAAGTCTGGTCCATTTCAATGTACAGACCCCTAAAAACCTTACACCCAAGGCAAGAGTTACAGGTCTAGTCAATTCCAATGTACAGACCCCTAAAAACCTTTCACCCAATGCAAGAGTTATAGGTCTGGTCTATTTCAATGTACAGACCTCTAAAAACCTTGTAGACTAATGCAAGAGTTACAGGTCTGAACCATCTTAATAAACAGACTTTTACAAGTTTCTGCAGCCAGGTCTAGTTGATATTTAATGACCTCGAAAAAAAGATCTTGCGTTCGTAACAAGCAATGAGGGCTGGGCTTATTTTTCAAGGATGACTATCAAATGTCCAAAAGCATTGCTCACTGAATGTGAAGTCAGTTATTAAAGGTTATTGGCAGTCTGGTTACAAAAGACTTGTTCAATTACTATAACTATTTAATTACAAGTCTCTATGCTCGAAAGACAACTATAAGCCCATACTTAGTTAAAAGTTAAAGGGAAGATTTGAAGCTTATTCAATTCCTGAACATTCTTACTTGGTTTAATTACAAGTTTAAAGACCGAGAGCCTAAGGCCGTATTACAAAGTAGTGATAGGCTGGAACAGTGCTGAAGTTTATTACAAATTATAAGCTTGGCATATTATTTACATCCACAACCACTTACAAGTATTGATGCTCTGGAGAGACAATCAACAAAAGTGCTTTGAAGTATAAAAGCACACGAGTTCACAAGAAGTCAATTTCATTGATAATTGGCAAAAGAATACATCAGCTCTAGAAGTTTACAAAGAAGCAAAGTACAAATACAAAAAATCCTAGACTACTGCTGGTCCGAACGAGGAAGAAGTCATTCTACACCATGTCATCGTCACTCTCTGCTTCGTTCTCCTCAAATTCAGCACACTGCATCCATACCAGCTTGAGAAGGTGCTTCTGTTGAAGGAAGATCAGGAGGGGCTACCTCATTATCATCACCCCGAACCTCGGCTTCACTAGGAGGGACTTTAATATCGCCAATCCCAGATAGATCAAGGTTGGGGTACTTCGTGAGGAGCTTGACTCTGAAGGTATTATACCCATGCTCGATCAACTCCCCACCCATCTCCTCAACTTCAGCCTTCATCTCTACTTCAATCTGGGCCTTGGCAGATTCGACTGTGTCTTTGGTCTTCTAGATGGAGGTAGATTGGAAGTCATCAAACCTCTTCTAGAGGTCTTCTAACTTCCGAGCAAGGGAATCCCGTTCAGATTCCATGATGGATAAGGAGTTCGCCGCCTCCTTCAACTTCTCTTCGGCAATAGTGGTAGTAGATTGGGCTATCCCCAGCTGCAACCTGGCCTCATCCAGCTCAGACTGAAGATTATCAATCATCTCCAGATCTGTAGAAGACTCCACAATAGAAACAAGGCCATGCATAGTCTACAAAGCAAAAAGCAAACGAGTCAGAACAAGTAAAATGACAAAGCACAAAGAGAAGGGAAAGAGTTCGGAAGTTACCTTCAGCTGGAGGGATAACAAGTCTGTAGCAATCTTCTCCATTTTCTGCCCCTTATATTTCTGTGGGCCAGAAGCCCAAAACTCGTTAAAATCCTTCTTCGAGGCTTGGTAGCCGGAGTCATCAGGCACCTCAACAGCCACAGCAACTGCTGTTTTCCCCTTCCCCCTTCGCCTGGTCGGTACAGCAGGGGCAGGAATGAGGGCAAGTTCTGGAGTAGGAGGCACCCTCGCATCCTCAGTCAGAGTGCGATCTAGGGAGTTGGAAAGGAGTTTCCTCTTCTTCACTTGAAGAGGTGGGTCAGCAGAAGAGGAGGTCTCTCCCACCATCTTCTTCTTTTACCCTGGTGCCCACTTGGACATCAGGGATTTCTTCAGGTTGCCAGCCCTGGTTGTGGTCAAGCGAGCCTCTATTAGATTTGCAAGATTGAGGATGGCGATGTGAGCTCTTGGAGGAGCTTCTGGTACTTCTCCTAGAGGTTTACAGTGAAAATTGACCTCTTCCAGACACTTTTGTCTGCACGAAAGTCACAAGATACAGAGATTAGACAAACAGTGAAGAAATGAAAACATGTAAAAACAGAAATAGAGTTATATTAAAGAATGGGGTCTCACCCTTAAACTCGATGCTTCGGAGAAATGTCGAGGTCTGGCCCTCAAACTCTTCAAGCTCTCATCCCCCTCCCACAAAGAAGTGCCACTTCTTCTAGGTCTTGTTGGAAGTAAGTACTGAGAAGAGGGGTTTGAACCCCTTGTCGAAAGACATGTAAAATAAGCCCTCTGACCTTTGACATTTCAGATCCATATTGTTACGGATCAGGTCAAGGTCTACCTCGATGCCATTCAGATGTCCTAATACTATGAACCCTAACAAATGTCTCTAACTGTTGAGATTGAGGTCGGCATGACAAATATTGAACCACTTAAAGAACTGTTTAACTAAAGGAGGAAGGCGAAACCTAAGCCCCATCTTGAACTATTCGAGATAGACACAGATCTCGCCTGGACCGACGTCGAAAGGACGATCCAAGGAACTAGGGGCTCTACAAGTCACATTCTGAGGGAAGTTGAAGGTAGCCCTCAGGTCATCTAATATGTCCTGAGTAATGGCACACTCTCCTTCCTCCCTATGAGAAGGCCTACCAAAAGTCTCCCCCATTCTGTTCCTAGGTTCAATAAAAGCATCTACAATCTTAAGTCTCAACTACCCTACCTTCGACATCACTGGAAAGACTACTGCCTACAATATGAATTTGAGATAGGACGATTGATTCAGATGAATTCTCTGAACCATAACCCACACCAGATAGGGTGTCTGAAGCTGAAATTGTAAAAAATGACAGAAGAGAAGAAGAAGAGTTAAAGGAAAAAGGAGTAGGAGGGAAAAACAACAAATCGAACCTGAAAAGAGAGCTTCAAACGATGACAATCCTTTCTGGACACTCTGACACAACGGCGAGGCACTTGATTTCTCTTTTAAGGAAATAAAGATGATGAAGAAGGGAAGGGCGTACGTGTACCCCCTTCCCCTCTTTATATAGGTTTGCATAAAAAGGGGCCCATCAAGCAAAACCGTCATGACAGTTGAGGGAAATGATGGCCTCGAAAGCCCAAATGACAGCCTACACAGTAAATGCCACATCAACGGTCATCTGGGAAGACGGAGTGACAAGACGCATGACTTTTTGGGAGCCCATAGCCCTAGTTACGCGGTGTGCTAAACTAAGGCTCTAGGGGGAGTAACTGATACGCCATAAAGTGACAGACCAGTCTCCACATGACACGTGTATGCACAGAACAACCAAAGCTCGTCTGTCCGAAACAGGCATGTACATATAGGATCTAGAGCTCATCTTCAGAACGGAAGACACTGTGCATTTGCATAAGGAGGTCCAAAGCTAGTCACTGCCTCAAGTACCCTATCGAGCTAAAGATAAGGAAATGGTGCGCAACAAAGAAACTGTCATTCATAGATATCATTCACCTCATATTCTCATGGATTGCAGTGTTCAACATGGTAACTGCCATTTTTTGATAACGATCAAATCCCTATTATTACGACTCCAAATCCTACTCTAACTCGGAGGATTCGCAGCCTATAAATAAAACCCTAAGGTACGTTGTTAATGGACGGTCATTCAATTATTTTCAATTAGAGGTTTTCCTTTATCTTTACTAACTTTATCATCGGAGCTGCCACCATTGAAGCCGATCTGGTGGCCCTCTAATCTCTCTTTTGAATTCTTGGCAGAAGACGAAGAGTGGAAGCCCCACTTATCAAAAAGTGCAGCATCAAGAATATAAAAAAAAAAAAAGCTAATATATCAATGGGGCGGAGTTGGGACAAGGTGACCATCTCTGAACCCGACAAGATTTAAAAAAAAAATTAATATATAAACAAAGCAGAGTCAGGATAGAGTGACCATCCCCCGAACCTAGCAAAATTTTAAAGACGTCACTCCAACACGTTTATGAGCACCTGATAAACAATTTAAGTCATGCGTTTACTTGTGTTAGTTACTTTCACCTAAAAAAATGTGGTAACTTTATTTTAAATTCATATAATATTATACATTTTTTATCATATATTTTTATTTTTTGACAAGCAGGTCCTTTTACATTTTGTGTATTAGTAAAATAGAAATACTTCACATTCTTAATTTTTGTTTAGAGTTATAAAAGCTTAGCCGAGCTAGGCAAGGTTTGTAAAATTGAAATATTTCACCTTCATGGCGTCGCTAAAGGCCCATATTTGAAAATTATTTATTTTATTTCTTATATACATTTCTTTTATTAAATAACTTGCTAAATTTCAAGAATCATCATATTCGATTACAATACTATGAACCAAAATCATAAATTCCATTCCATTCCAAAGTTATAAAATTTCAACAACCAAAATCATGTCATTCCATTTCAAATTAAGTAATACGTCAACATTCCAAAATCATAAAATAAAAAATTGTATACGTCAAGCTTTCAAATTAAGTAACAGCCAAAGAAATAGTTAATAAAAATAATTTATTTCCTGTCATAAAAAAGACATCTGCTCTAAGCTTATCCTGTGGGAGATGCATGAGTAAACACGCTACAATGAACCAAATCTCTCTTCCACTCTCCTGCAATTTGTTCACATTCTTGTTGCTTCAACCTTTCACTTTCTTCGCAGGCCTTAAGGGATATGAAAAAGATTCAGATTCCTAAGGGAATTTCCTGATTCTTGTAAACATAAACCCACAATTTCTTTATTAATAGTTCTTTATCTATATGTAAAAGCATAGAGGCATACATATGTAACTAGTTAAGCTTATAAAAAAAATGGGTATTTTCCATTTGGTAGGATGTACACATTGCAAGATTTCCCAGCAAAAAAAAGTTATCATTTCCTACATAAAGTAATAGCAACCTCCCTTTTTGCTTTTGATAAATGTAGTATTCAACCAGAAAAAATAGGTGTAAGAACCTAACAAATGCAATTAAGGCCTCAACCAGAAACAAAATTAAATAAATATACAAAAAATAAAATAAAAATAAAAAGAAATAGAAATCCATTTGACTAAGGCCTTTTGAAGTGCACATGGAATTGAGTTGCATTAGACTGACAAAGTACGAAGACAAGTACATTTATCATTTACACTAAAGGATTTTTTAGTCAACTATCAATTAGAATAGCTTAATTCTTGTTAGGATTTTGTACCATCTCATGACGATATTAGACAAAAGATTTGAACCACCGCAATGGCTCACTTTCTATTGCTTCTGACTATTCAAATTTTGCTGGCTTAACTTCTGCACTTGCATTTGAAAAATCCTTAGTTAAAAATATAATGAATCTATTAAGATAAATTAATAATATAATTTTATAATATACTTGAAAATCTTCGCTACTGTATCTAGCACAAAGAACATCCCAGTCTTGTTGTACTGTACCTGGGTATGGGTGTTGTAATGCATGTGGTTTGTGTTTTTTGTAATGTTTATGTAATCGTGCCCTAAATTCCTTGAAGCAGTCACACAAATACTTGTTCACCACAATCTGAACATGAGGTAAATGCAAATCGATGTCGAAGTTCTCCTACCAATAAAGTGTTAAAAGGGAAGATCATTTCTAATCGGTGTTATAATGCACGCGAGAATATAGATACGATATATTTTGAAGTGTTAGGCACTTTGCAACTGTGTTATGTGGTCTTCTAAATGAATGCCAAGTATATTGTTCAAATTCTTGAAACCATTTGCTCTTCTAATTTCAGGTTACAATTCTTAGGACTTCTGGACTAACTAGTTTTGGAAGGATGAGACTTCATGTGTTCTTTTAGGGTGCCTTATTCATGTTTGTCTCTCTTTTAGACAACCCATTGATGCTGTCAATTTTTATTCTGTCTACATAATTCCGATTTGATTTGATATATTTTTCTTGTTCTAGAAAGTTTTCCTGTTAGTTTTTCAAGTTTCCCACAACTCTTCAAACTTTTGTAAGGAAATCAATTTCATAAGGGCTTTAAGTGTTTATTCATTCTACAAGCCACACTGTAGTGTAATTTGTCAACTTAATGAAGGCTAAAAGCATTTTTGGTTGGCATGTACTATGAAGTTAGATAGTTAGCATGAGCCTTCAGAGGTTTGGTTTCATTCATTCTGTAAAGACCTGAAAAATTATCAAAGGGTAATTTGCTAATTTTTTGTCTTAATTAGAAACAGGTAATTAATTAAATAGAAATGTGACAAATAAATTATGAAATTGATCGATTAATGGCATATGGTATATTGGACCTAAAAGAGAATTCTAGCAATTTATTCAAGACTGGTATAAGCCACAGGGCCATATAGTCAGTTATGAAACACAGATAAAGATCAAAATTCTAATGATTGAATTTGGGGAAAAAAATGTACATTTGGAATCAGCACGTCAAAATTAGCTAGGGTAACAATTTTGGTGCGATTCTTAGATAGTTTATTTTTAGGCGCATGTCCACATGCATTTGGCCAACTGGCCAACTGGTATTTTATTGGGATGTGTAGCAAAGCTTCCCATGGAAGCCAAATACTTGTATGCATATAAGTGGAACATGTGTCACACCACGAGCCAAGGAAAAAGAAAAAGAAAAGAAAAGAAAAGAAAAGAATAAAAGAATGAGAGAGAGAGAGAGAGAGAGAGAGAAAGAAAGAAAGAGACTAATTTAGTCTCTCATTTTCTGGACGACCGATAGATATAGAGAAAGGGAGAAGAGAGGAAGAAAAGAAGAAAGAATAGAAAGAAGAAAGAAAGAGTGAAGAAAGAATAAGAGGATTCAGCCATGGATCGAGGGCTCACCTATTCTCTATCTCGTTTTCCTCACATCACCATCATTTCCTCCTTATCTTCTCCTTATGGGATGTGGTTTAAAAAAAATCCTAGAGAGAAAAAGTAAAGTTTTGAAGAGATTCATGGGTCTTTTATAAAGATTCAAGACTTGGGAGACTTGCTTGGAGATTCTTGAAGCATGAGGAAGATAAAGGGGGCATAGATCTCAAATTTTGTTGGAAGGAATCATAAACCACCATGGCTAAGGCTTAAAGAACCTTGAGTTAAGGGCTCTTGGACCTTACATTTAGTCCAATTACAATATGTTGAATGTATCTATATATGTTATTATGTGCGCTTGAGCAAGTATATATATGTGTGGATTTGTGTGTGTGTGTGTGTGAGTATTGTTTTCCTCTATTAAACACCTCATTGAGGTCATTATGAATATTCTTGGGTATGTTTATGTCTATAATATTGTGAGATTTTATTTTGAAATTCATGAAATTGAGTCATGGGTCTTTGGTATTGTAGGTTTGAAATGGTGTAAACCATAGGTATTGATGTATGAAAATCAAGGGGTTTGAGTTTAGATGATATTGAGAGGTGAAAACTTGAGAAAATGACATAACAAGGGACTCTTGGGTTACTTCTGGCTGACCGGAAGGACCTACTAGTCGACTAGTAAGGTTTGGACTATTTGAGAGTCTTGGACAACAGGTACTGGTTGACCAGAAAGAGGTTTTCGGCTGGCCAGATTATTTTGCCAGCAATTTTTTGTCAACTTTTGAAAATCATAACTAATTCATTTTAAATCCGATTGAGGTAAAATTTGTGTCAAATTGGAGCTATGAAAGTATAATTTCATCTACAATTGGATTGAGGTCCAAAGTATATCGAAAAAAATATTTATGAATGTTTTAAGGGGAGGGGATCAGAATTTGATTTTTGAAGATTCAATCTAGAAAGGGGCCAGTTTCAACTTAGTCTAACTAATTCATGTCAATGCCAAATTGAAAAAATATTGTGTCTAAATTTAATATTTTTTAATTTAGTTTTATAAAAAATTGGTTTCACTTTATGATTCCAATGAGATTAGAAGGTTTTCACATTGGGAAGTGGGATGATTAATGGGTATATGGGCTTAGACAATTGAGATGAACTATTGGTGATCTCAGAATGCAACACATG
The DNA here is from genome assembly GCA_008638375.1 of Nyssa sinensis. NCBI lineage: Eukaryota > Viridiplantae > Streptophyta > Magnoliopsida > Cornales > Nyssaceae > Nyssa > Nyssa sinensis. The sequence goes on along the minus strand of CM018036.1, from coordinate 12,572,597 downwards.
TTCATGTTGCTGTTAAATGCAAGGTTGGGGAGTTGTGACTTGAATGTTTAATAAGAAAGTGTATTATCTAATGATTTGAAGATATGATGATAACTTACGGGAATATGTAAAACATAAATTATGTCGGGATAAAACTATAATTGTTTGACTTGAGAATATATTCATTGTTCAAATTTTGATCAATGACAATGGATGATGTTTAGGATAAAGATGGAACCAAACTTAGATAAGAATGTGACTATGGTGAGATTGATTATTGATTGTAATAATGTGCACTAAATAACCCTAATTCATGATTTGATAAATGGAATATGTGTGTGCTTCTTTTAAGATGAAGTAAGAACTTCATGTGTATGCAATTTCATAGGATATATGTTGGTCTTTAACTCCTAAAACTTGGATTAAGAATGAGTAAAGTTTTGAATAATTAACTGAAAAAGTACATAAATGAACATGGACGTGTATAGACATGAGCCCTTTCATATTTTTTTCATGAGGTTTGATTTGAGGTTATGTTTCGATAAACATGAAACCTATTTGTAAAGTTACGAAAGTGCCCTTATGGGTTTAAAAGGCATTAAAATGATATAGAAACATTGCGATATGTCCTCCTTAGGATTTTTTAGGGCAAAAAATATATTTTTGATATCCGTTTGGAAAAATAGGCACTCGGTGTGTAGGTTAATGTATAAGTAACCTTAGAGGACTTATGGAATCAATATGGAACCTTAGTGTTAAACACTGGGATGGTCCCGAGAGTAGAACCATGAGTGTGTAAGGTGTCTAACATATATTATAAAAGACGCAAATAATGTATCTTTATAGTCGGGTGACGATTAGGACTAGGATCACATCCTAGTGGTTTGGTGTTGCATACTTATCATTTGATCCTTATGATGTGACTATCATTATTGTTCTGATGTCTTACCATTACTTGATCCTTATGATGTGACTGTTATTATTATTTCAATGTTTGTCTTATCATTCTGCTACTTCATCATTGGCAATATGTCTACCATGGATGTATATGCACATTTTATTGTTTATGTGTTTTTGTGTATAGAGACTTCATGCATTTCTCTACATGGTACTGATATGGATTATACTACAAGCCCATTTGGCATAAAGGATACATTGAGTGGGAAGATTACTTTGAAACCTAGACACCAAGAGGCACCTATGACATGGTGAGGTCTCCAAATCCAATACTCCTCTATGTAGGTAAGGGCACATTTCTAATATCACATGGGATAAAGAGTTGAGGTGTAAAGTGTAATGCCCCGACCCAAAATAAAATAGAATAAATCCATTTATATCCTAAAGAGTCAAATAATAATACCAAGATTTGACCAAGCAATGAACATAGTACCAAAAGTAAACCGAGACCGACTTAAACTAAGACCCCAAAATATACCAAACTATTCCAACGAGTAGTATACAATGGATGAGTACGATTACCAAGGCAATTAGTAGAATTTATAATCTCAGGAAATCACGAGATTAAAGAAAAGCCAAGTACTAACAGACTGAGCTGATAGATATAATACCAAAAGAGATCGGGCCATCATAGTAAGTTATGTATAGTAATAGGCACGCCATTCAAAATGGATAGTCAGAGTCACAAATAGAACGATTATGATAATTAAATATACATTAAGTGAATTTCAAGCAAACCCCAAGTATCTAGGATCACCATATGAGACACTCAGACAGCATAGCAAATTGTGCCCATAGACCAGTATATGCCTCGATATACGCACCAAATATCCTCAATTATTTTCATCTTAGTAGTTATATTTTTCACCCTAGTATATACTAAGTTTGGGGACAAAACTTATTTTAAGGGGGAAATAATGTAATATATTAACCCGAGATAGCACGTATACCGAGTAGACCAGATCGAGTAGTGTACTATCAGTTGTAACCCGAGCTGTTTAAGCTCTATATTATGATATCACATGCACTGTACGCTTTTAGAATATGAATAGTGTCAATCATACAGTCAGTGTCGGGCAATACTCGAGCAACCCAAAACCCAGTCTCGTAATGCGTACACGCATGCATTCCCATGCATGCGTACGTACACTGATATTTTATGCCCCATGCATGCGTACGTATACACCTATGCATAGGGCATAAAATATCAGTGTATGTGTACGTGATTAGAAGCTAATATATACGTATATATTTGAGTATATATATATGTATAAAATGGGTATAAAATATGTGGATATACATAGTATGGTGTACATATATACATGTATTAATATAAAATCATAAAGAAAGAAAGAAAAGAAAAGGAAGTTGCACACGTATATGCAAGGCATGCTTGAGAGTGTGTGTGTGTCGGTAGTGTGTACTTGTGTGCTGGCATATAGGTATATATATATATTATATACCAAGAGATGCATTGTTATAGATATATACATATAAAATACAAAGGGAAGCTGAGCATTAATTAGGAATCAGAAGCAAGAAAATATCAGGGAAAAGAGTCAAGGAAGAGGGCTCGAAAAGGAGGAGAACCGAGAGTAAGGGATTCAAGGCGGTTGGTGTGTGTATGTGTGTCTATATATATATATATATATATATACATGTGCGTTGGTAGAGAAAATCAAAAAGAAAAGACTGATTTGAAAAGTTAAGTGAGAGGCTGTGAAGTTGGGAGGTTCGGAAGTTAAAACAGAAAGGAGGAAGAAAGAAACTACAACCAAAAAATTAGAAATTTTAGGGAGTAGTTTTGTTCTGTTTTTAAAATTTAAAGCACAATAATTAGATCTGATTATTGGGCCTTGTTAAGCATGAAATATAGATTAAATAGCAAAAAGAATCCATTAAAATGATTAAGAAATGAAGTAGAACAAGGTAGTTGCATGTTTTATGATGGTTCGGGTTCCTTGGTATTTTATGCATGTAATTTTGTTTAAATGGCCTAGGATTGATTCTATACAGTGCAGAAACTATTAGAACAAGATTTGAGTCGAAACATTAAGGGAAACATGGGGAAATGGGGCTCACCAAAAAGTCGACAATCACTGAAAAACCTCCCTATTCAAAGAACTCTGTTAGATTAAACAGAAAACTAAAAGTAGAAATGAAATCTACTCAAAAAATTGAGTAAAAATGCATTTAAAAAGAAGTGAAAAACAGTTAGAAAATGGTCACCATCGCCTGAGATGGCGACGGAACCCTAGGGCAACCTACCGGAGAGTCGAGGGAAGGAATGATGAACAGTGGGGGAGATGCGACGTCGTTTGGGGTTTATTTAACCTGAAGCTGCATCGTTTCAAGTTTGGGTTGTTTTAATTTAAAAATGAATTGGGCCTGTTTAGTGGTTACGTTAGGGGGTCTAATTAGTTATACAGAATAGAGATAGGATAGCCTATCCTCGATTTCGGGCCTTATCTATTGTTTGGGCCCAACAATTTAAAAAGAAAAAAAAAAGAAAAAGGGAAAAGGGGGAACTATTGTTCCCATGGTTCGAACGAGGGACCGAGAGGAGGGAAGGTGCCACTCAATCCACTGGGATAGGCAAGCCCGTGGTTACCTAAACGCATACATATATATATATAATATAAATAATTCAATGAAAAAAATAATAAAAGGGGCACAACCCCTGGGATTCAAACCTGAGACTCATTTGAAGGAAACCCAAGAGCAAACCAAGTGGACAGGCAAGCCCGTGCTTCCTGTTGCACCAAAATATATATATATATATATGTATATTATATAATTATAACATTAAATTAATTAATTTAAATGTAGCAAAATAGCCCGAAGTCCAAATTAAACAAGTTATTAGTGTATTTTGACTATCTTGGACCTTCTAAGACCAATGGTGAGGTTCGTGTCATGAGACAGGGTCCCAAAAAATAAAAGGCCCTTAAAAATACAAAATGACCATTTTACCCTTTTTAGCACAGATGTCCAAATTGAATTTCGCGAAAGCCTAAACCGACTTTCTTTGACGTTCCAGATTCAATGGTAGAGTCTATGTTAGTAAAAGAGAAACTTATAGTATACAGACATAAAATTTGATGAATAGCATAATTTATGTAGCAATATACTAAAACGTGTTTCATGAATTTTAGGAACACGGAAGGGCAAAGAGAAGGCAGTCTAGATCTTTCTATTTTATAGATAGTAAAAGGTAAGTAAAATCCGATCTCTGCATGTGTTACATTTCAAGCCATGTCATAGTTCTTGTATATATATTGCCTATTGTACTCTATACATCCATACCAATATTTATTGAGCCACATTGATATTGTCCTATCATGTGTAAAGCATTTATTGATTCTATATATATCTCGATTATGATTGTACACTTGTGCATATAGTTCTTTTTGTACACTTATACCTAGGGTCGTGAGGGCCAAACAGTTTTATTCGAAGCAGTCTAGTAACTGTAGCCTCGAAAATTATTGTTACGATAGATTTGCCTAGAACCAGTTATAATTCTACTATACTCTTCATGGAAGATAGCATGATCTTGATATATTATTAGTGTTGGACTTGTGCTCAGTCACATCTCCATTCTGATGTTATTTATGACCTTCGGGTCCAGGTTCTGAATGGAACATTTACCCATTGCTATGCGAGGCATGGGACGTAGAGTTACAGTGTACACAGAGCAGTATTATTCAGCAAGTCCTATGGAACTGAATACGAGCTCATGGGGATTTCCGAGCCCCACGAGAGTATCTCAGTTTTAGTTGATATCACTATCCTTTATTATTGATATTCATAGCTTGATCATGTTATATTGTTATTGAATGATCAGGAGATTTTACAACTTTCAGTTGAGTGCTTACATTTCATACTTAATATAGCTCATAATTGTAGTAGTATGACATTGTTAGCATAACAGATTCATTCCTATATCATTTGACTTCTATCATCTGATATTGAGTATATATATATATATATATATATATATATATATATATATATTCATTGATTGGCTAGCATTCTTTATACCCTTGTACACATGGCAGAGTAAAGGACTACTTACTGAGTTTTCATAGCTCAGAACAAATACTACTTTTTGACTATTTCAGGCACAGAGATCGAGAACAAATAGTAGAGCCTAATAGCTAGAGGTGGACATTACTTTTGAAGTTGCAGTGTAATACTTAGTACAGACAATCTTATAGCTCTCCTATGTTATCCACATCTTGGGGATGAACAGTTGTATTAAGAAATTTTGTATTCTGTATTTTGAGAACATTAAATATATTACATGCAGCTTTTATTTATTTAATTGTTTAATTATTCCGCTATTTAGTTGTTTCATTTTAGTAGCACTGATTGTGTAGCAAGTTGAGAAAATCCCGGTTCGGTACCCAGAGTCGGGTCGAGATTCGAGATTCGAGATCCGCACAAGGTGGGTCTCGGGTTATGACATAAAGGCTATCATTGGATAGTAGTACAGAACATTCGACTTGATTTTTAGAAAAGGGAGTAGGCCTCTCATAATACCCATACATGGGGTAGGCCTTTATAATACTTGGATTAGGATTGTATCTCCCTTCGGCTGCGAACCGTAGCCACTTGTGATTGCGATGGTGTCTCCCTTCAGTTGCGAACTGTAGCCTCGGGCGGAAGGCAAACCAGGGCCTTTGGGGTAATAGCCCAAAAACTCCAAAAAGTAGGTAGTTGCTCATCCATAAATATACATTGATCATAATGCATCACATGTTGTATTCATGAAAGTGAGAATGCATTGAGCATGTTTGCGTTGCCTTGGTTGTATGGATAAGTACAGTAGATGTTACTTTGACTTATTGTGTTATAGGTTGCACTTACTGTATATGTAGATTGTGATGTGACTTATTGTGCCGTGGATTACACTTGTTGTATATATAAATAATGATATGAAGTATTGTGCTGTGGGTTACACTTGTTGTATATGTAGATTATGTAGTGATTACACACTATTGGCTTATCATATTCTTAACTTGTTGGTTTTGTGGCTATTGAAAATTGTTGACTTATTATACCACTGATCTATATTGATACCATATATCACTGTTATTGTTGCTTTGAACAGTAAATGGAAGTGCGTTGTGGGATTTGTATATATACCCATATCTTACATTCGAATGTATAAATGTTGAATGCCTTTATTATTGTTATTGCACCACGTGGAGTGGTACCCTATTCTTTCATTCATTGTATCTACACCTATGATCTAGTAGATGATATTTTTCTGTGCTTGTGATACACATTAAACATTAGGGATTGTCCTCTTTGGACTTGCATTAATTTTTGCACACTGCTTGCTTGTGTGTTTTGGGAAACCATACTAAGCATTGTGACTCACGCTTGCTGTTCATGGGAATAACAAGTATTGGATTAATGGACGACAGCTGCTAGAGCAGTACGAGAGGAATAGAGATTTTAGTAGCATTTGGTGTTATATATTAATGTACTTATTAATTGTATTTGTAAAAAGTGTTTGTACCTTTCATTGACCTAATGTATATTGGACTATTAGAGTCAGCTATGGACATGATATTTTTATATATCATTGATTGACAATTTTTGGTATTGTTGCACCTAATGTAATCCATTTCATTTTATCATGTTATGGAACTTGAACAAGTATAAACAGGAAAATGAACTAAAATGAAATCAAGTAAGAAAAATGATCATAGAAATCAATTCAAAAAGAATGCGGTCTATATTTTGTACACATGAGTAGGTTTAATAGTCTAATTACCTTCCCTTAAGAGTCTAGATAACCCTATTGTCAAGCCTTCCAGGTTAGCGTCATGATACATTCCACGCTTGCTGCTATTGTGGACTTATTTTTTTTAAGTTTATAATGCAAAGTGTATCCAAAAAATATGACAATCAACCATTTTAAATTGAGTTTAATTATGTTTAGTTAAATTATTTGTACTACATTTAATTTTTTAAGCAACAAAATGAGTGTTGTTAGTCTTACTAAATACGATCATGCAAACTTTGTAAATAGTGTTTCTTCACCTCCAACCATCCCTCGCACATAACAGGCACACGAGTGAAAGATATGATCATTATAGTCTGACACCAACCACCGACGGGCTTCTTCAATCCTAAGGGTATCTCTATTCGTAGTTGTTTTCCACCATAGGCTGTATCAACTTATGAAGTGCAGTATTTTTGGATCTCCGATAACCTACTCTGGCTGTGCTCGAACTTGCAAAAGAATAATTGATAGATGCATTAATAATTCATAACTAGAATTACATATAAATGTTTATGCTAAGTTAAGTAATAACTTACTAATGCTTGTCTACCTAGTGGTCCCACCACTATCTAACAAAGACGGGACTAGCACAGACTATATAAAAGATGGGACTAGCGCAAATAATGGGACTGACATAAACTATGTAGAAGATAGGACAACTTGTTTTTTACTACGAGTATGCCCTGGTGCCATATTTACAAAAGAAGAACATGTATGGATACAATAATAATATATAAATGGCATACTATAATACTTTATTAATAATCAAGTTAAATAAGATATGACATTTCTATTTGGACAGTAAGCAAAAAAGGAATTAGCATGGATAATTCAAGTTTGAGTGAAGTTGAATTTGACCATTTCTTTAAAGATTTGATAGTTTGTAACATATTATACAAAAAAGGAAAATTTTGACATGTCTATGTTAACTAAAAAAAGGGATAATCTTCATCGATATCATCATCGGATGAATTTTGTTTCTTCATTATCAGAATAATACTCCATCAAATTATTATCTTCATTATCACTTTCATCCACATCTTCTACTTGTAATTGCATTGGTGTGATAATGACACTAGCATCAACATGTTTTGGTTCTACATCTGCCCTATTCAAAGGAAGAGGTTGAACTTCTTATTCATTATATTGGATAACTGTATTACTAGCAGATTGATCTTCTTCCTAGAATGGAACTTCAGTCATTTCTAAGCTTGTTTCTGCATCCTTAATTACAAGAACATCGTACATATTTTCAGGCTTTATCTTTTGAACAAATTTTCATTCATCTCTGAATTTTATGTCTTTAAGATAAAATACTTAATGATGCTAGCGCAAACAAATCAACCTTATACCAAGTTTGGGATGTATTAACACTTGTAAAGTGCTTATCGGTATGTATTCAATTTTTTTATTGCTAACATCCTACCAATCACACTTGAATAGATAAATAGAGATACAAAAGCAATAACATAACTTTATAATATCTGTTAGTACACCATAGTAGTCTAACTTCTACTCTTATTCTTCGTTCCCTTCCACAATCACACCACTATTTTGAGTTTGATGATACATCTCATGTTCTCTAGTGTGGAACCGAATCCCATCAAAAATACACCCATAGTATTGACTTACTCGTTGATCAGGACCACAAGCTAAGGAATATAGTTGATTAGTAACTTCATGTGACTTTCAATAACGTATTAGTTTCATATATTAATAAGGCAACACACAAGATTATTGGTAAGAAAATAATTGTAAACATATAACACAAATACTTTGCATAATTTTAAGTCTCAATACTTACACAAGAAGCAAACCATTTCAAAAACTCTTGTTCTTGTCTATGTTCTATATTTCTGACGTTTTGTCTTTCTAATTCGACCTGATGCTCACTACATAACGTCATTCACCATTAGTAGAGTATACTTTCAATTCAATTGGCTTACAATGTATAACCACAATAGAGACTTACTTAAAATATGGTAATGTTTTGTCACAATTATTTAGCAATATAATGAGCTTTTGCCAACTCTTTCAAATTGGACCATTCATACGTTGAGGCACCTATTGTTCGAATATTTTGATTAAAAATGTTAAGGCCAGTTCTACCCTACCTACAACTATTATCATAGTTTCATTTTGGTTGGTTGAACCTTGTGTCAATATCTTTAAGGTACATGGAGTAGAACATGAAGCATTCATGATCGATGTATACCTCAATAATCGAACCTCTGGTCATACCTTATTATGCACATATTACTTTAAGGTGTGCAAGAATCTATAATATATTCTTTCAAGGTTATTATACAACTATAAATGTTTAATTAATTATTATATATAATTCTTTTCGATGGGATACATCCACCGATTCTGCATAAGACCACCAATTTTTGCCTCATTTGATAAGTGGACCGCTAAATGAACCATAACATCAAAAAAAGATAGTGGAAATATTCTTTCCAACTTGCAAAGAATTATGACAATGTATTTTTCTAACCTTTCAATGACTTGAAATTTCAAGGTTTTACAACATAATTCTCTAAAGAATGAACCCAACTCAATCATTATGGTTGAAACATCCCTAACCAAATATCCATGTATTACAACCAGTAAGAGCCACTGTAAAAGCACGTGATTGCCATGACTTTTTAGATTACTTATTTTCCTTCTTTGACATCAAAACATCGAGATATATTTGATGCATATCTATTTGAAAGTTTTACTAATGTAAACCACTTGCAAAATGTGGATCTCTCATTGACCGATAATGTATAATTTGCAGGTGGCATGACAAATTTATCTCCATTTAGAACTTGGTGTCGTCATTTGATTTCCCTTCTAAATTCAATAATATTCTAAGAAAAGTATCATAAATATTCTTCTCGATATGCAAAAAATCTAAATTATGGGGCAACTTCAGTGTTCTCTAGTATGCCAACTCAAAAAATATGCTATTTTTTTGTCTAATTTAACTTGATATTAGGACGTTTTCTCTTGTTATTAGTAGGTACCTTCCCAAATTTAATTAGCTTGACAAGTGCTAATTGAGCTAAAACATCATCTCTGGACAAAATAGATACTACATGAATCTTAACTACACCAACTTCTCTCTATAAATGGTAAGGTGATTGTAACAACCCGTAATTTTTTTGTGAAGTGAAATGAATATTAAATGATAAAAAAATTGTATCCTAATGGATTATATTTGATTCATGATGTAAAATAATGAGTTTAGAAATTTTTTGAAAGATTTTGAATCTGTTTAGATGCTTAAAGGACTAATAGGGGCAAAATCATCATTTTGCCATAATACCAGGATTTTGTGAACATTGTAATTGAAGAATATTATGCTGGGATTTAAAATATATTTATATACCTTAATTTTTTTCATGGGATATTTTATATGCATGAGAAAATGACCAAAATAAATATGGAAACAAGAAATGAAGTATTTTAAATGAGGGGCAAAAGGGTCATTTGACCCAAAATAAGATTTTTTGCCTTTAAAATGCCAAAACCTCACTCACTCTCTCATTCTCTCCCTCTCTTTCGGCAGCCACAAGGAGAGACATGAAGTCTCTCTATTTTTTTCTCTTCCTCCACCCTTCTTCTTGGATCTTCTTAGGGATTTAAAGAGTGATCAAGATACCTAGTGCAAAAATGTCATCTATGAGGTCTCTACAAGAAATTTGAAGCTAAAATCTTGAAGGAAACATCAAGAACAAAGATGAAAAATTTAGGGTTTGAGAAAATCTTCAAAGATTGAGGTAGAGGCTTCTAACCCTAAGGGAAAAACATGTGTTTAGGTAGATTATACATCTCATATTCTCATTCCATGATACACAATTGCTTGTTTTTGGTGAAATTGGTCGTGTGTTGCGTGTGACTTTTCGATTTCATTATTTGATGTTTTCTTTCCATGAATTGACTCATTTTCATCTTGCCATGATATTGATGCCACTCTCGGTTAAATACGAATTGATATGAATGGTGTTTTTATGGTACGGATTCCATGTATATTATATGTGAAATTCTATCTTGCTCACCATTTGTTTGTGGAAATACTTTTATGGCTATTTACATTAAAGTGTTGATGTTGAATATTGTTGTGTTGGTAATTGAGTACATAGACGAATTAAACATGAACTATGAACATGAATGTTAATGAAAAAGGTCTTAAAATTATGAGAATGGGAAATTGAAGGAAATGAATATTTGGGCTAGAGATTAGTCACATCTTTGTGTACTCTTGAGCGTGGTGAGATTGCAATTTACCCGAGGTTCAATTGTGATAGGGATAGTGTCTCCCATCGACTTACAAGTCGTAAACCCGCATAGGTGGTTGTTTATCTCCATCAGGTTAGCAGCCCATAAAGCACACAAGCTTACCAGGGGCTACTAGGTGAATGGTCTTGGAAATTGAGAACTTTGAGAATTAGAATAAGTGGAATGAAGTATAAAACCTCAACTATTTTGTTCATGTATTAACACAATTGGATGATGCTTCTCTTTCTAAATGATCATGTGTATTGATGTATGAAATGTTGATGATTGTTGAATTATTACCATTGTTATCAATGCATACTCGGTGACCACTTATGTGACACTACATGGGCACTTGCATACACGTATGACCATGTACTTTTCTATATGTTTAGAGGTTCTTATTAGTGTAGTTGTATTGAACCCTACCAGATTTCAGGTAATGGCACGGACCCAGACCCATGAAGATGTCTTAGTATGAAGATCCTTTTTGGACATTCTTGGAAAGCCATATAGCCCGTGGCATATTTACCTCATTTGATTCCTCATTTTGAACCTTCTCTTTGAAGAATTGTATAAATAACACATGGTAGAAATGTACCTTACAGTTTTTCTTGTGTATGTAAATTTGGTTACCATGTAATAGCATATAAACTATTGATGCATTAGTAATATCCCAAATTAGTTTGTCAATGTCTTGCGTAGATGAAGTCTCATGGAGAATGCCTATGAGCCTGTTGGAAGGGACGTTTAAACTCTTTTTTTTTGCATAAAATCATTGTTTGGGATATGATACATGTGTGTACATTGGATGGGAATTGGAAACTTAACAAATGGCCCAATAAAAGTTCCCAAAATAAATAGAAGATCGTTACCCAGGTCCCATCTGGTTGACTGGTAGGTCTTTCCGGTCAATCAGAAGGCTCTGCCTTAGCTACTAAATGCTACCGGTCAATCAAGTAGCTCTTCGCGGTCAGCCGGGTGGTTCTACCCCCTCCCCTACTTGAAACCGATCAGCGGGGTACCCATTTCCGGTCAATCGGATTCATTTTCCAACAGAAAATGCCCAACTTAAAAACTTCGTAATAAATTCATTTTAAGTTTGATTTAGGTGAAATTTGAGTCGAAACTGATCCTTTTCGAGTCTAGTTTCATTTAAAATGGGTTTCGGACTCAGAATACTTATAGAAAATTAATTATGAGCCTTTAAATGAAGGAAGGTCAAATTTGATTTTTTTGTAAAGTGATTTAAACGAAATCCAACTTTGAGAAGTCATATCTTATTTGTTTCAAAGGAAAACTTACTGTTTCTTGTGGCTAAAATGAACCTTATAAAGTGTGGTGTTATGTAAATATAGTTTCAAGTACACTTTACAAGTGGTCTTTGAGTTATGAGCTTTTAAAGTTATGTTGATTAATAGAATTACTTGATTGTAATAATGTTAAACGCTTAAATTAACTTAATGAACTCGTGAAATGGAAGTCACCCTTGGGTCTTAAGGTTCGGGGCGTGATAGTGATCCTATCCCATTCAGGTAAGTATAATCTACATTACAATCAGTAACTCAAATGCTTTATTCTATATTCAAATAAATTTTGATAGAATCTTTCCATGATTCTCCAAGTATAAGAGATAGACCGGATTGCATGTATATAATTGATTTTAGACCAACAATATAAGCCATCAAGCTAAATATGTGCCTAGAGAACAAACAAAGAAAGCTCTTTAGCGACGCACGAATAAACGTCGCGAAAGGTCATGTCGTCAATACTATTAGCGACGCAAAAGCCTCTATGCATAGCTAAAGGTAACTATTAGCGACGTACAAATGGTGTCGCTAATAATCGGGAATGGGCGTCCCTAATACTATGCAGGGACACATTGTGCGTCGCTAAAAGTTACCATTAGCGACGCACAAACAGCGTCGCTAATGTTGACCTTTAGCGACAGACAACGTGCATCGAAAATTGTATATTTATCCAACATTTAACAATGCTTGTTGCGCGTCGCTAATAGTGTATTGCCAATCTTTAGCAACGAATGTGAAACGTCGCTATAAATTGATTTCTTAGCTTTTAGCGATGCCTTTTATGCGTCGCTAAAAGTTTTTTTTTTTACCTGAATTATTTATTTTATTTGTTGTTTTATTCCTGTTTAAACCTGTATCAATCATCCTGATATACAGTAAAATTCAAACATTCTGAAATGAATATATTAAAAAAAAAATACATTCATATATATATATATATATATATTATACTAATTAATTACTTACATTTGTAAAAGTACAATTTAACAATAAATACAAAAATAAAAAATTGTCTCAAAAAATGTAACTACAGATGTCCATGGAAAAAAAAAAGATAAAAATAATAAGTCCCGATGCAAGACATAAAGACAGCGGCACAGTAATCCTGATTAATCTGAAATAAAGATCAAATAATATATATTAGAACACTTATTAAATATATATGAACATAGAATGTGAATAGTTTTTTTTTTTTTTACAAGCATCAATAGTAAGAACAGCATAATGTAGCATAAGTTGCAAACCACTTATCCGAACTGATTACTGTAAGTTTGTGATAGTTTATTTTGTCATTTGTGAGGTGTGTGATGGGGTTTCAGGATAGTTAGGCCGATATCCAGCATTTTGGCCTGTCAAAACCCCAAAATGGGCCTTTTCGGAGTAAAAACTTACATAAGTTTCAAACTAGGCATCCGAACTGAGTGTCATAAGTTCATATAACTCTATTTTATCATTTGTGAGGTGGGTGATGGGGTTTCGGGGTCGGTAGGCCGATGTCCGATGTTTTGATCCGTCAAAACCCCCAAATGGGCTTTTTGGAGCTGAAACTTGCAAAAGTTTCAAATCGGGCATCCGAACTAAGTGCCGTAAGTTCGTGCAAGTTTATTTTATCATTTGTGAGTAAAGTGATTGAATTTCGGGATTGGTAGGCCCATATCCGGTGTTTTGATCTGTCAAAACCCCCAAATGAGCCTTTTTGGATCTAAAACTTGCAAAAGTTTCAAACCGAGCATCTGAACTGAGTGTCGTAAGTTCGTGCAAGTCTATTTTATCATTTGTGAGGTGTGTGATGGGGTCTCGGGGTAGTTAGGCCGGTATCCGGTGTTTTGGTCCGTCAAAACCTCAAAAATAGGCTTTTTAGAGCGAAAAGTTGCATAAGTTTCAAACTGGTAATCCGAACCAAGTGTCGTAAGTTCATGCAAGTCTATTTTATCATTTGTGAGGTGGGTGATGGGGTTTTGGGGTCAGTAGGCCGATATTCGGTGTTTTGGTCGGTCAAAACCCCCAAATGGGCATTTTTGGAGCTGAAACTTGCAAAAGTTTCAAACTGGGCATCTGAACCGAGTGCCGTAAGTTCGTGCAAGTCTATTTTATCATTTGTGAGGTGGGTGATGGGGTTTCGGGGTCGGTAGGCTGATATCCGGCATTTTGGTCTGTCAAAACCTCAAAATTGGCCTTTTCGGAGTAAAAACTTACATAAGTTTCAAACCGGGCACCCGAACCGAGTGCCGTAAGTTCGTAGAAGTCTATTTTATCATTTGTGAGGTGGGTGATGGGGTTTCGGGGTTGGTAGGCCGATATCCGGTGTTTTGGTCCGTCAAAACCCCCAAATGAGCGTTTTTAGAGCTGAAACTTGCAAAAGTTTCAAATCAGGCATCCGAACCGAGTGCCGTAAATTCGTGCAAGTCTATTTTATCATTTGTGAGGTGAGTGATGGGGTTTCGGGGTCGGTAGGCCGATATCCGATGTTTTGGTCCATCAAAACCCCCAAATAGGTCTTTTTGGAGCTGAAACTTGCAAAAGTTTCAAACCTAGCATCCGAACCGAGTGGCGTAAGTTCGTGCAAGTCTATTTTATCATTTGTGAGGTGTGTAATGGGGTTTCAGGGTAATTAGGCCAATATCCGGTGTCTTGATCCGTCAAAACCCCAAAATAGGCTTTTTAAAGCGAAAAGTTGCATAAGTTTCAAACCGGTGATCCAAACCGAGTGTCGTAAGTTCGTGCAAGTCTATTTTATCATTTGTGAGGTGGGTGATGAGGTTTTGGGGTCGGTAGGCTGAAATCCGGTGTTTTGGTCCATCAAAACCCCCAAATGGGTGTTTTTGGAGCTGAAACTTGCAAAAGTTTCAAACCGAGCATCCGAACCGAGTGCCGTAAGTTCGTGCAAGTCTATTTTATCATTTGTGAGGTAGGTGATGGGATTTCGGGGTCGGTATGCCTATATCCAGTGTTTTGGTCAGTCAAAACCCCCAAATGGACCTTTTTGGAGCTGAAACTTACAAAAGTTTTAAACCGGGCATCCGAACCTAATGTCGTAAGTTCGTGCAAGTCTGTTTTATCATTTGTAAGGTGTGTGATGGGATTTCGGGATCGGTAAGCCGATATCCGGCATTTTGGTCCGTAAAAACCCCCAAAATAGGCCTTTTTGGAACGTGCAAGTCTATTTTTATATATGAAGTGTCATGCGGTTTCTAAGCCATTAGGCCGAAATCTTTTTTTTTTTTTACATAACATTTTCTATAAATAATAAATACACCAAAGTAATTAATTTTAAAAACTTACCAAGGCTAAACAGAGCCTCTCTGCTGGCTGAGGACCGTCTATACAATAGCCTCTAGCTGGTTCTGGCGAGCCCGCAGCTCTGTCATCCTCTGCTTCAGCTCTGCATTCCGTCTCTCAGCTGCCTTAACTCTCTGGGTGGCTTCGTGGAACCTAGCATCGCTCTCAACGGTAGAGGACGATGTCGTCGGCTCCATCCCACTCCCTAAGCCACACACATATCTACGCCTCTTGCCCATAACAGTCTCCCGTATCTGGTCATCGGTCAGCAGAACCTGACCCTCAAGAGTCGGCTGAGCACGCAGCTGGACCATCTGCTCCTATAAAAACATAAATATATGTTACTACTTTTATAACTTTAGATTAATATTAAATTAGTAATACTGGTATATATACAATAAGAACTTGATACATTTATTAACTTACCATCTCATGCCTATACCTAACAAAAGAACGTGATCCACCACAGTGGGTCACCTTTTGCTTGCTTCTGCTCTCGCTATTTTTCTTACTAAGTTCCTACATTTGGCCAAAACAAAGAAGGTTAGTATAAATGACAATAATTTATCATACAACAAAAGTAATTTTGACAATTTTTACCTGGAATGCATTACTAGCAAATCGGTCGCATAGTATCATCCAATTCTCCACTGTCACCCCCCTGTAGGGTCTATCCCAAGGCTCTCTACCGGCTGCCACCTCTGCCTCGTAGTGCATGTGGAGCCTGTGTCGATAGTCCTTGAAACGGACTCCCAAGTAACGGTCCACTGCCTTCACGACATGAGGCAAGTGGAGATCGATGTCAAACTTCTCCTGTAAAACATGTCATTGTCAAAACATTACGGCATTACAAGTAAGTTTAAAATTAGTTGAATACAACAATAAAAGACATACCAGGATATGCGCATGAATATCCCGCCACTCCTCGTCAGTGACGAGACTCCAGTCACTAATATGGAATGGGACGCGTAGTCGGCAAATGATACCAACCTCAGTGATGAACTGCTGTGCCCACCCACCAACGGGCTTTAACAAGCCCGGAGGTAGCTCAATCCGAAGTCGCGAGCCCCCTGCTGCCTCCATTTGAACCTGCAAACTCCGGTTCTTTGACCTACCGCACCCTCGTCTAGAGGTGGTGGCCGAAACTTTAGAAAAAAATTAAATCGAAACAATTAGTACCATATTTATATAATCATTAATAAAAAGAGGAACTATGCATACCATCAACGGCAGGATCGGTCGACCCTGCAGAGCAAGGGGAAGAGGTCGATGGGTCCGACCGGGCTATGCGTCTGCGTGATCCTCGTCCAACCATATCTAAAAAGAAAGTTTACAAATAAAATTCAATTACATCATAAAAATGAAAATCCATTATGAAGTAAAAAATGAATACCCATTACATCATAAAATTAAATATCCATTACGTCATAAAATTGAAAATCCATTACACTTTATCCTAACACATGTAACACCTATTACAATTATTCATCTGAGTCTGTATCATCATCTGTTCTTAAAATTTCTTCATTCTCAGTACAATACTCTAACAATGTATCATCATCAAAATCACTTTTTGAGTCATCATCATCATTAATGAAAGTTGCATCCCTCGGATCTAACTATGTGAAATATTCAAGCATGCGCTAGTGATTGCAATGCAGATTTATGCATTCACAAACTGTTCTACTCTGGACAATTCAAGAATCGATTTTCATACACACGAGCCCAATCGCGAACAAATTTTGCAACAAGATTCACGTGATGAAAATGACTCCCGAACAAGACTAGGCTTACATGAATGCAATTGTTACAATTGTAATGAAATTAGTGGGGCAATTGGTAGATACAGAGAAGAACAAAACCAAGCTATGTTGATACTGATTCAGCTATAAGTCCAAGTAGAGGTTACATCAATAAAATTTAATTTTACCTTGCTAATAGAACATGCTTCTACTTTCAAAATTATAGTACACTTCCCAACCTCGAGAGGGAGAGGGTAATGCTTATTATATAAACAAATGTCCCAACGGACTCGCATCATCTAAAATTAGAAGGCTCCTATATATACATACATATATATATATAAATATATTGATTTTTTTCAAAAATTGCTACTATGTCAATGCCAACCAAAAAATCGTACCCAAATTAACTCAGAGGTCAATATCATATCAAAAATACAATCCAAAACATTTACATCACAAGCATAAACATATATATATATACACACACACACACACACGTTACATGTAGATATAGAAATATGTGTCCATGTATGATTTCACATACACATTTAAATGTGCATCCACGTTCGACTAATCTTTAGTAAAATAAATCAAGGTATTGTATACGGCATACCAAATAAATAAATTTTTATACAAAACCATCCCCACTAAAGTTTTTTTCTAGTCAGTACTGTAATAAAAGACAGCTTTATTAAAGCTTCACAATAGAAATTAAAAGAAAATACTGGAAATAAGATTATTTTTTCAGCAATTTCAATTATTTTCTCTCATCCCCTCTCAATCTCTCCAAGACACCAGAAACAAACAAAAAGAGAACCCTATTGTTTTTTTATCATTACGAACACGAATAAACAACAGATCTACAACTATAACATCGGCCAGACAATCAGAGGTTTGTAGATGTAGAAAACAAAAAGAGAACCGCAGATAAGTGAGCCGTAATAAGCCTGCTCTAGATTGAAAAGAGGGACGATGAACGACAAAACCGAAGTGGTGGCCGAAGAGTCCTTCGCTTGCAGTTTGCGCTCGAATGGAGGAGATAAACCCTAATACGGGTATATATAGCGAATGTTGCTTTCAAATGACGATTTCACCCGTCGCCAGAATCCTGGGTCAAGCGTGACAGAGAGTGAGAGTGAGAAAAAATTTAGGGAAAGAAGAGAGAAGAAGAAGAAACTGTTGCAGGCGGTGCTGATATAAAAATGGGTGAAGTTTTTTACGACGCATACTGAGCGTCGCTGATAATGTCCTGCGTGTCGCTAAATATCCTCCAACACGAAGTCGTTCTACTTAATAAAACTATTACCGACGGACACATGGGCGTCGCTAATAATCTATTTCACGTTGCCAAAAGTTGCGCACCTATTTTTTTGCACGGGAAACAAATTTTTTACTCCTTTTAGCGAAGCCCAACATGTACGTCGCTAATAGTGGCTTTAAGCAATGCACATATGAGCGTCGCTAATAATGTGCGTCGCTAAAAATAAAAATTTTTGTAGTGTGGCAACTAAGTGTCTAAAACACAATATTGATTTTAATTTACATACGATTTGAAATCAGCATTTTAGTTTTCAATTTAATCAAAGCTTGGATAGTTGACCTGAGGTTCTGTTGATTTGTCTTTGGGGTAACACTTTGCTTCATTAGAATATTGATTTTAAGTTACAAATAAAGTCATTGGTCATCTCGATTCAATCTTCAAATTAGTAAAAATGTAGTCAAAGAAAGCATGATTAAATTATTCATTTTGCTGAGAGCCAACATGCTTAATTCTGGTAGAAATTGACTGCAGCACAATAACACAAAGGAGGTAAGTGTCACCAAATATGATTGAGATTTCTACACAAAGATGAAACTTCCTAGGCACTAAGTTCCCAAAAATGAGTCATTTTGTTTGACTTTTGAAAAAACAAGAAAAAAAAACAGAGTAGAGCACAAAGGATGAAATTCTTTAGAGAGGAAGAACTAACTTATGGAAGCCAACTCTAGTTCTTCGGATCAATCTGATTGGAAAAAAAAAAAAAAAAAGAACTTGTCACTCTTTTTTCACATACACTTCATTTCAAAAAAAAAAAAAAATGGATTTCTCATTCTATCTTAATAATATGCTTGCCATGAATCCAATCAAGTGGGAAAATCCAGTAGTTTTGGGTGTCTTCCCTGATTCAGCCATTGCAATCATGTATATACTTGATATTTATTCTTTAAATATTGATGTTGAGCTCCATTCCCTTGTTTTGAGTTTAGTTAGTTAATGGTAGGTGAAAACTCATATCATGCCATTGATACATATCCTCAATACTTAAAGAAAAACTTTACTAGAAAGACATACAAGTGATGCTTCGTGGCATGACTGTTGAATGACGAACAAACAGAAAAAATAATTACTGCACCAGAACAAGGATGAATCAGAAAAAATACCACATGGATTGATGCAATGGTAGAGGTAACACCAACCAGTGAATGAGAGCGCAAGTCTAATGGTTTGTCATATTGCTTCAAAGATACAAAATATATGTACTAGCTACTAACAAGATCTTGAAGACAAAAAGTTCAGCAGAAGATATTGTCCTATTGCACTGATCAATCATACAAATGTGTGTGTGTGTGTGTAATCAAAGGTCTCTCACATGAGTCCTTTGATATGGACCACAGAGATTTATAAGAGAATCCATACCTGGTGACAATGACCCATACTACCATAAGTACTGCCCCAGTGTCTCCAATTGTTCTCAACTTGCACATACACAAATGTGTGTATATATATATATATATATATATACACATATAAATGCATATGAAAATACATAACTTGAACTTGCACATTATCAATTTTTAGTTAACAAATAACTTGTAGATATTCATTCAAGGAAGTACAGGGACTTGCACATTATCCTAACAAACACACAGAAAAACTAAATTTAAAATATGATAAACAGGTTAAAATGAATTTTTGTTCCCTTTTTTTTTAATATCATAATTTAATTGTCTACCTTATCTCCATTAAAGTATTAAGGTTGTATTTGTTAACATTATGGGAAGACACTAGAATAGTTAGTGCACCACCAGACCATATTATTAGAGTTCTATTAAAAAATGTTTTATCTTATTATCTTCCAATTAATCCATATTATTATGTTGATGAATGCTTCTTGCAATACAACTAATTATGGCAGAACCAATGACAATATCTTCCAAGATCCATGTTTCTTAAGCCACAGTATTCCTCTACAGCTATCCTCAACAAACATGATTTCTTCAGTGGATTAATACTCTCTTCCAAAATTTTGTTTTTCTCCAAGTTTCATTCTATTCAACCAAATTCAGTTGACAAGATATACTGAAAATTCTAATTCAGAATTTCCTCAGCTGCATTTTATTTTTTACCAAATTTTTTTCTTTAAAAACGTAAGAACAAATACCAAGCATCATTGATATTTTTCTGTGTCCAGTTAATGCCACTCATGCACATAATGAATATGTGAATACATACTTTAACTTTATTTTTATGTCTTTGTTCTTCCATTAAAAACTAAAATACAGATATAACACAAATTGTATAAGTGAAAACCATTCAAAATAGCTTGTGATGAAGGCTAAACTAGAAGGTTAATATAGAAATTTCACCTATAATTCCATACATCAAAACAAAATGCAATATCCTTGAGATTGAGAGGAGGTCAAATATCAATCTCAAACAATATACATCAAAAAAGAAATGATTGCGAACATATACGGAGTATGGGTGTGTGTGTGTATATATACATATATAATTATTGAGCATACCTTGTCGTCCAGATCTAGGGCTTCAGATAATGAGCAAATGTAATGGAACAACTTGAGATCGAGAGAGCAAATGTAATAAGCAAATGTCCGTACACCACACAAACTCAAGTCCTACTCATAAATACACAAAAGCCCTAGGTTCTACAACGATACAATAGATGAAATTTCCTTGAAACAAATGGAGCTATCTGTGATGCCTAAACCGCATAAGAAATTGTGAGAAAGAGAGAGCGAAGGTAAAGAGAGAGCGAGGGTGAGAGATGAGAGATCAGATGCGCCAGAAATGAAGAGATCAGAGCAGAGAGACCATGCGTAAGAAATTGACCGTCAGGGAGATATTGATTAAAATTGAGGCGGGCAAAAAATAAAATGGTGTCATTTTATTTTATCTGTGATGCCTAAACCGCGTCGCCAATAAATCTTTACTATTTGTGACGTAATGTACTCATCACAAATATTTTTTTAGTTATTATCTGCAACGCATACGAAGCGCCGCAAATAATTTTTGCTATTATTTGCAATGCATAAGAGACATCGCTAATAAGACTTAACACATTGCAATATAACGTGTTGATTAAGTACCAAATCCTTACCTTTAGCAACAAAATCCACGACTTCGCTAATAAATCCGTTGCTAAAAACTAATTTTGTTGTAGTGCACCTATATAATTAAAAAAATATTATATATATATATGTTATAGTTATACATTTTGTTAAAAAATTAAATAATTTAATTATTTGTTTATCTATATTATATAAGATATCTTTAATGATTTTTTAATTATTTTATTAGCATATATTATTTATATTTTTACTATTTATACTAATATAATACACACGACTAGATATAATCTAATATCTAAGGGTAATAAAGATATTTCATACTATTTAAGCTTTTGTTAATAGGTTATTCAAACACAAAAATATAATATTTTCTAATGTCATAATCACTTATAAAATAAATCTATCAAAACACTCAATAACTTAAACTCAATCAACACTTTTGCAAAGCTGCTTATTCCAAACAGTTACTTAACTTCAACAAAAATTTTACACAACTTAACTAAATGGACACTTAATGTAACTCTGTCTCTGTCTCTGTCTCTCTCTCTCACACACACAAACAGATCCCAAATTTTGCGGCAAGTAGACTAAAATAAAGAATAATGGTTTCATAGTACCTATCTCATTCCCAAATTTTGTTGCAAGTAGACTAAAGTAGAGAATAATGGTTTTGTAATCCCTGTCTCTCTCACATTTTCTTTTCCGCTTTAAAAGGGGGCAAAGTAAATAGTGAAAGGAAAACTAGGAATTTCCATGGGGAATTCACATATTCTCAGGCCAAAGCCCCAACATTTTACAATGGGCTGGTAACAAACTTGAAAAGATTCTAACTTATACATATCAAGCTTGGGTGCAAGACCCTATCACCAAGACAAGTAGTGTACATATACCATAAGTTTGTCATAATTGGTCTTCTATATTATTTTTAATGACCAAAAAAACATACGATAAACAAATTTTAAAAATAAATCATAATGTGGTAGAAGAATCTATAATTGATCTTGGAGGAGAACACAAGTAGGGTCTTGGTGGAATTTCCAGGGTTTCTATGCTTCCTTCTAGCATTTCCATCACCTTACTCATCGATGGCCTTCGTAATGGATTAGTCTGTATGCACCACAATCCCACTAATATCATCTTCGATGCAATTTCATTTTCTTCTTTTGTCGTATCACCTCGTAGTCCTAGATCTTCATCTAGTTCAACATGTTTATAAATCCAATGTGGAAAATCTATGTCGCCAGTACCATCAACTCCAAAATCAATATTCTTTCTTCCTCCCACCATTTCCAGAACCATCATTCCATAGCTATAAACATCAGACTTATGAGAGACTCCTCCAAAATTTCTATTAAACAGTTCCGGAGCAATATACCCTATGGTCCCTCTCGTTCCCGACATTGATATGATACTCTCTTTTCCAGTACATAGTTTTGCAAGCCCGAAATCTGAGATCTTAGGACAAAAGTCCTTATCAAGAAGGACGTTATGAGGCTTTATGTCAAAATGCAATATTCGTGTGTTGCATCCACGGTGCAAGTACTCTAGTCCTCGAGCTATCCCAATTGAAATTTGGTATAATTTTTCCCATCCCAACTGCCTTTCAGTCTTCAATGGACCTTTGCTATAGATAAACTTTTCTAGAGATCCATTCGGCATAAACTCATAAATGAGAGCTCTTTTACTACCCTCAAAACAAAACCCCAAGAGAGTGACAATATTAACATGGGAAGTCCTACTAATGCTTGCAACCTCATTAATGAATTCTTCTCCATTCCCTTTGGATGCATTAAGGATCTTCACTGCCACAGGATGCCCGTCATATAGCTTTCCTTTATACACACCTCCATTACCTCCTTGACCAAGTTTATCTTTGAAGAAATTGGTCATTTTCTTGACATCTGAATAGTTGTATCTTTTTACAGCCATAGAACCATATTGCCTGATTAAGGTTTCAATATTCTGATCACCATTTGTTTTCTTCTTCCAAAAGGCGAGTGATTTATATGATGAGGTCTTAGATCTAGTGCAGAAAATAACGATACACATCAATAGTATCCCCATTCCAGCAGCTGAAATGCCTGCAACCAGAGAGTAGGAGAT
Source organism: Nyssa sinensis (assembly GCA_008638375.1). NCBI lineage: Eukaryota > Viridiplantae > Streptophyta > Magnoliopsida > Cornales > Nyssaceae > Nyssa > Nyssa sinensis. The sequence goes on along the minus strand of CM018036.1, from coordinate 12,548,811 downwards.
GGGTGATCAGTTTGTGTAAGAGATAAAATCATCATAGTGAGCATGCATGGCACTTGATTATGTGAAAAGAAAAAAACATACACGCACACACACGCACACACACACACACACTATATATATATATATATATATATATATATATACTTTTATAGAGCTTGATTTATTTAAACTATAAGAACCGCATGCATAGCGGGAATAAATATTACAAAGGACTTATAATGCATGTCAGTTTGGTATTGATATCTATTGACAGACAAATCATGATTGATAAACCAAAATTTAATTATGTGGAGAAACAGAAAGCTAAAGAAAGTAACTAATGCCACCCTCTTTGACTTTATGTTTTTTTGGTTTTTTGCATTTCTATTTTTTATTCTTTATAGATCAATGTATGCATTCTTACAATGCACATAGAGAATCATAATAACTATATTTCTTTAAGTAACTAGTATGAATAGTATGGTACCTATTGTCAACTTCAATGGCATGTTCGAGTTAGCGCCTGCAAAGAAAGTATCACATCCATTAGACAGATATCACAGGTGAGTAATATCACATCGCTATCAGAACCAACACTTGTAATGACACACTTTGAAGTTTACTATTTTCAGTTAAACTCTAAATAATTTACGGGTTAAACTAATCAAATTTAATGGAAGAAGCTTACTGATATAGTAATAACATAAATTGGTTATATAAGATAATTGTTATCTTTTTTGGTACAAATTTTTGTTTATATGGCCTCTAGTTTGCAAATTTTGTTAATTTTTTATGTTTTTTTATACATAAACCACTCCAAGTTTTCATTGTTTTCTAAAACAAACAATATCTCTTCATTGAATCCCAGTTATTTTTTTGTTTGTTTTGGGGGTGGAAAGGAGGGGGGAAGGAGGCTGAGCCAACCCAAAAGGCAATGACGTCAAGGAAAGAAACACCAAGTAGAAAAAACAAACTCAAACAACCATGAAAAACTCAAATAAGAAGATCATTATTTTGCTATAATATGTAGTTTTAACACAGAGGTAAATTATAGGAATGGCATCTAAAAAGATGTAGGGTTAAGGGTTTGATCCATATTCTACTTTTTGAATGATGCAGAATGTTCCAAAATTTCCTTTTCAATATTCTACTTTTTGAACTTTGAACAAATTTTTCCCCCTCCCTCCAATTTTCTAGAATGATACAGAATGAGGTTTTGGTCACATTTTTAGGGTGAACTACACTCAAAAAACTATTCATTATTTTAACCATGAGATCTTAGAGATGTGATCAAGATGAATGATAAGAGAAGAGCTAGACATCTTCCTCATTATTTTTTTGTCTCAATTTCTCTCTAGATATCTTGGATACATCCCAAATCATTTATTGTTTAATTATTTGATAATAGATGTTAGATGTGTCATGCAAGTAGGGCTGCATTAAAAGAAATTGAGAGAAAAGTGTAATAAAAAGTTTCTTGGTCCCATTAGCAAAAAGCTCGTGGAAGGATGATTGTTGGGAGAGATGTGGTTTATTGATAATTGTTGTTAATGGAACAAATAGACATAGTTATCAGAACGTGGATCCTTTACTATAAATGAAGATAATTTTAAAAAGATATATAATGTTGGAAATTTACTTATGATTTTAAATATATGCAAAGATTCAATGTTATTCAAAGTTGAACACAATTCAATTGTTAGATGGATTAAATTAAAGAGCTTCAGCCAGCAATCCCTCTATAAGATCAAAACAAAATAAATGAGAGGCTCATCAAGTTAAAGAGATCACTCATGGAGGGACTACTGAATCTGTAATTGTTAGGATTAGACTAAATCTCATTGCAGCTTACATCATTAGTCAATTATTGAAGACTTGATTGCATCCTTACTCAAATTATAGCTCTTGCACTGAAGAAGAACCTCAAAGATCATTTCGATACTTCAGATCTAACACAGGAAAAGTAAATTACACATAGTCATCATGCATTCATGTTAGAACGATATTAGGAAGTATGAAGGATTAATGTTTTTATGTTTTAGCTCGCATTGGAACTGGATATTATTGTTAGAAGTATATTAGGGTTACTTATATATTATTGTGATACTAGGGTTAGGGTTAGCCGCCACATATATATTATTTTGTAATGCTAGTGGGATTAGGGTTTTATAGTTTGTTTCTTTTATTTATACTTTCCATGTACAATCTCATAACCTTCCTATATAAGGAGTTCTCTTGTTTAGTTCCTATAATGTAAATTCAATCTAATATAATGTAGTCTTTTGGGTTTTTCTGTTTTCTCTCTTCTTTCTCTTTTGTCTCTTTTATGTTTTTTCACCAAATCTAACAATTATTTAAACATATGTTAGGCACTGGTTTATGTTTAGATATGAACGTTACTATGTTTAAATTGACTTTAAGTATGAGCTAGTTTTGACTATAGACTAAGTTTACTTATGAAAAATTATTTAAACATATGTTAGGCACTGGTTTATGTTTAGATAGCACCTTCCTTTAACTCCGACTTTCTGTTCAGCGCCTCTTCTTTTTCATTTTCGTTCAGCATGCCACCTCTGCCGAGACAACCGTGAAACCACTGATGGGCCCGAACATCCCCTCTCTTTGTCTGGACCTTGTTCTCTCTCTTTCTTTCTCTTTCCCTGTCCGCATCTCTAAAGTTGAAACCCTAGCGGCATCTCTAAACTCCCATTCTTTCAGACTCTCTGTCTTAGTAGAAACCCCCTATTGAAGGTTTGCTGCTTTTGCTCTACCGAAGCTAAAAAGCTCCTTGAATAGAACTCTGTTTCTCTCAAACTACAATGGGAATTTTTGGTTTTGGCCATCAAATAGTCCACCGCCTCTGTCATCATCGTGCCTACCGTCCCAAGCTGTTTTAGTTCTGTCATCATCTGCCCACCGCCTGAAGCTGCGGTTTTGTTGCCCGCTCATCTGTTCTCTGTTACTCTAGTTTTTGTGTTGATCTGTTCTCTCTCTGTGTTAACTGTTGGTTCTTTCTTTTCTTCCTTTTACGCCCAGCCGCGCCGCTTGCTTTTCTTTTTCTGCTTTCTTTATTTTGTCTTTCTTTGCCTAACTGCTGCGCCGATTCCTCTGCTTTAGCCGTTCTCCCTTTTTCTTTTTGTTTTAGCCAGCCGCCTCTTCTCTGTTTGCTTTCCGCTGCTGCTTCCTTTCTGTGTTTCTTTCTTCCAAGCCGCAACGTCCCCTCTTTGCTTTCTCCCTGCTCATCTTCTGCTGATCAGTCCTGTTCCAACTTCACCAAACAGCGCGCGCTGTCGTATTTGGTTCTTCTGCTTCTCTGACATTCATCCGCCATGTTAGTCGTCTGTCGTTCATCTGCTTATGCACATCATCTTCGATCTTTCACCTGTTCTAAGACCCCAAACCTGCTCGTTCTGCTCTACTCTCCAGCCGCTGATTCTTTTTTATTTTCTCTTCTGCCTCTGCGCCGCTTCTTCTCTTTTTGTTTTCTTCTCATGCTTCAGCCGCCGCTTGTTCATTTTAATTTTTCTGTTCTGCCGTTCCCACTGATTCTTTCTTTATTCTTCCTTTTCTCTACTGCGTCTCTGCTATTCTTTTTCTTTCTTCTTTCTGATCTCAGCCGTAGCTCTGGTTCCGCCTCAGCAAGTAGCAGCTCCATCTCAATCACAGTCACAGCCACAGCCGCAGCCCCACATCAGGTCCAACCGTCTTAGCCGCCGTAGTATTGATTTCGTCTCAGCAGCAGTTCATCCCTAGCATTCTCATCATTGTCTATTCCACCGTCTTAGCAAGCTGCAGCACTGGTTCTGTCTTAGCCGCTACTCTGGTTTTATCTCAGCCGCCATGTCAGCTTGGGTTACATCTCCGTTTCAGCCACAACGCCACCAAGTATACCAGTCCACGTCCAGATTTTGTTTGCAAACTCAAGTTGGTCTACCTCTCACTTTGAGTTTGAGAAAGGGTGTTAGAAGTATATTAGGGTTACCTATATATTATTGTGATACTAGGGTTAGGGTTAGCCGCCACATATATATTATTTTGTAATGCTAGTGGGATTAGGGTTCTATAGTTTGTTTCCTTTATTTATACTTTCCATGTACAACCTCATAACCCTCCTATATAAGGAGCTCTCTTGTATAGTTTCTGTGATGTCAATTCAGTCTAATACAATGTAGTCTTTTGGGTTTTTTCGTTTTCTCTCTTCTCTCTCTTTTGTCTTTTTTATGTTATTCCACCAAATCTAACAATTATTTAAACATACGTTAGGCACTGGTTTATGTTTAGATATGAACATTACTATGTTTAAATTGACTTTAAGTATGAGCTAGTTTTGACTATAGACTAAGTTTACTTATGGAAAATTTGTAAATTAATTAAATTATTTTTCAAAAATTCACATTTATTGTACTCGAAGAACAAAGTGAGATTCCAGTACCTTTACCATCCAAATAGAATGGGTCTTATCGTCCAAATGGTGTTCCATCCAAACGGAAACCTTTATTTCATCTGAATGCGTGTACAAAATCGACAATATCCATTGGTTGAAATAAATCCGAATCCTATATGGTTTTGGTTTCTTATAAATACATATCATGCAAAAATAACCATAGAGCACAAGCACATATATAGAGTTGCGATTTTTATATCTGAGCAGCTATATATTGCATATCTTTATTGGGTACATTGTTTATCTTATGACTCCTACAACCTAAATACATATTTAGATTAGGATTGCATATAGTCCCTTGTTCACAAAGGAGATTGTGAAGCATTTGAATACTAAGAAAAAGAGTCTTAGGTTCACTTGTTACCATAACATGGGTTTGTGTTGATCTGAGGGAAGACAGATTGGTGGTAGAAGTAGCTATTTTAAAGAAATCACTAGTGAATGCGCAATTAGATTATACAGAAGAACATTATTGCAAAGGACCTTGTACAAATTAACAAAGGGTAGAAGACTACGACGGACTGTAGTAAAGTTCGTATTCCAAAGTCTAGTGCTTCCGTATACTAAATTTGATTCATAATGGATTTTTTTGTAGGTTGTGAGTTTTATTGCCTTTGAAGGGGTTCTCTTGTTAGACTTGATGTCTCTTTCTTGCTCTTTATATTATGCTTGTACAAATTAACAAAGGGTAGAAGACTACGACGGACTGTAGTAAAGTTAGTATTCCAAGGTCTAGTGCTTCCGTATACTAAATTTGATCCATAATGGGTTTTTTTTGTAGGTTGTGAGTTTTATTGTCTTTGAAGGGGTTCTCTTGTTAGACTTGATGTCTCTTTCTTGCTCTTTATATTATGCTTGCCTTTGTACTCAATTAGTATATTTTTATTGAGCACTTGGTAGTATTTACTTGTGAAATCTAGTATTAAATTTATATCAAAAGCAATCAGTTTACCTTTTAATTCAATGATTCATATCCAATTATCTAGTTTAGTTAGAGAATAAATTTGGAGTTATATGCGTTATTCTGTCGGATAGTTAATTAATTACAACCTTAAAATGTCTTATATCTATTAACCAGACAATGCATGAATTCATGCATGCATATGCGAACCCTTTCTCAAACTATGGATAACACAGGACAACCAAATAGAGGGTAGTGACATCATTTTCAAAATTTTAAAATTTTAAAATTTAATAATTTATAAATATAAATTTATTTTAATAGGATTTATATATTTGGACTTTAAAAATCGAAATTTATAAAATAAGATTCATATTACATATGAAATTCTAAAGAAAAAAAATAGTTAAAACGATGAAATTTGGTAGAAAACAAAAAAAAATATATGAAAAATTAAGGTTAAAAATGGTATTTTTGCCAAAACTACCATTGCAAACCATTAGGTTGAGTAGATCTCGAAAAAAATTATATAAAATGCATATATAATTAGCGTAAAATGAATTACTGTGTGCAAAGTTATAGTAGTTCGATGTTTTTACACATAAACTGTGCTTTTTCTACCAAGATAGGTAGAAAAGGTTGTTCATCTATCTATTCCATCATATGAATGTGAAAATAAAAACATCATATGGTGAACCTTAACTCTCTCATATGAATAAATACATTATTAAATTACAAATCAGTTCTAGATCATAAAAATCTCAAAAGAAACAAGTTCAAAATTCGTTATACTTTCAATGAAAAATGAAATTTCACTAGTTTTAAACATTTAATTTCAATTCAATTTCACGGCATATAATTTCACTATCTGAATCACACCAATTTCAGTTCAATTTGACTTTCAAAAGGCAATAAAATTTCAAAAAAAATTAATCAATTCAATTTCCAAACAGTGAAATTTCACTTTTTTAATCAAACCAGTCATGCACATATTATTTTGCCAGTAGGAATCAAAACCAAATATCATAGTTAAAAAAAATTGAAATTCATTTTACAAAATTTAATATGAAATACTGATTTTGGTTTGATAAATATCAATTTTTAGAAACAAAAAATACGAATTTTATAAAAATCAAAATTATATAATGAAAGTTAACACTATTCAGAAGTGTTTTAGCGTCATTAATATAACAGAGGATCAAAATCATCATTCAAATTTGATAATAAATAAATTTTATTCAAAATCTAAACTTTTAAACACTTATTTTGAGAGGCTTTTTGATAATTAACTTTTTTAAATGAATGCTACGGTTTGACTTTTGAAGGATATATATTGAATAATTTGAATCCCTCAAATCTTTTATATTGAACCGAAAGCATAGAAAATATTAGTGTGCTGTTTTGGCTTCCGCCTCTCAAATGTGCTGAAAAGTAAAAGGTAAAGCCGCAAAGGCAAAGAAAATGGTGAGCCATCATCCTGTTGCATATTGTAAAGGGTATGACTTTGAATCTCCCACCCTCGCTTATTGTTGAGGAAAATAATTAATAAAGATTGAACATTGACACCTGCCTACCTTCTGGATCCTACTGAACATTTTAGGTCAAAGAATTGAATAATCTTAATCGGCTATTCGTCGAGTTTGACCCTTGAACTTGAAAAGGCAATTTAAAACTGGAATTCAAAATTCAAGCCGGACACATGAAAATTAAAAATTATTATTTCCCTAATTATAATTAATAATTTTTACAATATTTATATTATTACTCGTTAAAATTAAAAAAATAATAACTATATATCTATAACAATAATTTGTTGCTAATATTAGTTTACAAGTAATATAAAAGAAAATTACGGAATGTATTATTAACTTGGATTATACATAATGGTAAAAAATTTTCGGTTAAATTATATTGACATTTTTTTAAATTCTGATAATTACATTAAGCTATCCCGAAATTTTCAAAATTACACAAACATTTTCTGACAAACTACACTATCCTCTCCTCTGGTCTATAATTTTTTAAAAATGACAAAATTACCCTTCTCAATTTTTATTTTTTAAATTTGGACCATTTAGTCTAACTTTTTTTTAAAGAATTTTTTACATTTTATATAAAATTAAATTTTAAATAAATAATTTATATTTTTTAGCCAAAGAAGATCCTAATTAATATTTATTTGAAAATAAAAATAAATAGTTAGAAAAAATTATTTAAAATTTTAAAAAATACAACCAAAAAAAAAAGGGACAATATTGTCATTTTTTTAAAAAAAAATGAAATGGAGAGGAGATCAATGTAAGTTCAGAAACTTCAGAAAAGGTTAGTATAATTACCCAATTTTTTTTTATTACAAAACCATCAATTTTGGAAAAATATATTCAAACCTTTTTTTATATTTAAAAAAAGCATATAGTTATGAGCAAGTCTTTAATACTTATTTAATTTATATTTTATTTCTAACATTTTGACTTTGGGTCATGTATTAATTAGGATCTCTATTAACACTTCTAAAAACTTTATTTAAATTTTTTTCATAATATAATATTAATATTTATCATTTAATTAAGAAAAGAGCATTATTTCAATGCCCATCTTATGATACCCATCTTGTATCTATCTACTCATATGAGTAGGCCTCACCACAAGTGAATCTCGTCCCCGTAAGTAAATTGACACACAATAGACAATAAGAGATGAATATTAAAATATTTTTTATTTTTTAAAAATTGTGTGATCTCAATATATGATTGCGATATACTATATCCAATTTTTTGTGCTTATGATTCAGCTTTTTTAACGATATTTTATATTCTTGGGAAGATAGTGGTTAACTCTCAGTCATGACACCTAAAGTGAATATGACCTATCAAAAGTAAAAATAAAAATTGTTTATTACGGTTGAATCTAATCGTAATATTTTAATTGTCCCAAAAAGTGAAAGGATTTGAATAGAACATCATCACCTATCCCAAGAATTGGATGGTTTGGTTCAATCACCAAGTATTATTCACTAAAATGGAATTGTATTTATCAATTACTACTCCAAATGGTGTCCGAGTAATGTTTTGGCCACTAAAAATTTCCATAAGCCGTGTTTGACAGACTATACATATATATATGGACAAAATAGGATATGATGTTTTAGGATAGGATTAGAAAATCATATGTGTTCCAAACATGTCAAGATTAAAAGCCTCTTATCCAGCAAAACAAACGCAAACAAACGCTGCCTATTGCTTCGCACCCTAAACCTATCTACTGGTTTCTCTTCTTAGAACACTGAAATAATATGGTTGCACAAAATATAAATAAAGAGACAGCGAGTAGATGTGAAAGAAATGAAATGAGAGCACTAAAATAATTAGTTTTTTTTTATTTTTTCATACAAGATATTATTGGAAAAAAATAATCGTTTGATTTTGATATTTATAAAATATGGAGTTTTTTTTTTTTTTTTTTAAGGTTTAGACTTTTATCTTATACTTCTACTTCTAATACAAATATTTATAAAATAAGAAGATTTTTTTATTATAAAATTTAGAGTTTATACATCTTATATTCTTAATTTTAATATAAATGTATTATAAATATATATAAAATTTGGGACAACTAAAGCAATCGTTTTAGTTTCCTTATGCTAGAGCTGGCGCCGAGTGTTTGAAAATCACTTATGCAGCAAAACAAACAATTTCCGTGCGTCCTAAACGGTGAAATATGTTAAACACAAAATGAAAGAGAAATATGTGAAAATGAAAGGGGTTGCTTACTCCGACTTCCACAGAATCGATCAGAATTAGGTCCGCCGCGACAGAAGCACACAAACTGCTGGGAAGTCGAATCAGATCCACAAATCCCATCTGACGCCTCACACGCTGAGCAACTCACTCTGTCTGCATTGTACGACACCTCAAAACCCAGCTTCAAAGCTTCTTGCAGCTGCAGCGACCCATTCGCGAGTCTATCCAGACTCGTCCTCTGAACCTGAACCTCAATACCCACCTCACATGATGAAAATTCAACAAGCTGAGCGTTCAAGAACGAGTCGTCCACGTAAAAACCAAACTCCAAAAGACCATCTATGGAGCATGTAAAATTATTCCTAACCTCTCTCAGAACAGTGAAATTGCAGTTGTAGAATATGTTGAGGGTTCGAAGTGTTGAAGGATAGCCAAAGAGGGTGTCGTTCAAAGTGAAATTACTGAATATCCTTGTATGACAATGATCATCCCAAAGATCCTGCCGCGCCACAGCCATTGTAGACGTGGACCGGTCGATTGCAAGTACTCGAAACGTATGTGTATCCATATCTATAGTGGCATATTCATTGTTTTGGCACTTGAGCTCGAAGTCTGGATGGCCACAGAGACGAGGTTGAGCGCCTCCCCAGAAAGGGTACCCGATGCCTTGTATGTTTGGGCCACAGCTGTAGGTGTTTCTGCATTCCCCGAATGGTTCATTGTCCTGAGCGTGAGATAACGAAAGCGTGATCAAGAATATGGACAGTATGATGATGGTGGAATCTGGAAGGGATGAAGAGAAGGCTTGGATTTGCATTTCTAAAAGCTCATGGGAGAAAGGATAAACTGGTGGGAGAGGTGTGGTTTTGTAAGGTAAAATGTAATGGCACAAGGACAATTTCAAATGAAGGAAAGACTCACGCAGGTCCAACAGCCATGATTATCATCCCATTTGCTTTGACCAAGAAAAGGAAGCTTGTTTAGAATTTTCATGGGAGAGATATGCATGGACGGAGCTGGGGAGCCGGAGTTTGCTGACCTTGAATCATTAATTATTATTTAATTATTTTTTAATAAAGAAATAATGTGGCATATATCAAAATTCATAATGAAACAAATTAAGAGGAAAGTGCAATGAAGAGAATAGTAATCTCAAATATATGATATGACGTGCATTTAAAATCATGTTTGAGAGAAATTAGGAGAGAAATATAATAAAGAGATTTTTAATCTGATTAGCCAATTCCTACCCCCAACCCATTTTTTATTACAAAATTTTCTTATATAATTTTAAATATATCACTCTAATTTTAATCTTTGAAAGTATTTTTGCTTCTTCAAAAATTAAAACTTTCACAATTTATCCTTATTTTAATTTAAATTTGAACCTTTAATAGAACTTTTGTTGAATTTTTTTTTTATTTTTTTATATAATCTAAATTTTTTATGGGATTTTTTTTATTAGACTTGTTTTCTAATTTGTAAGTTTATTTATATTAATAAATTTTAGAATTAATTAGTCATAACTCTTTTAAAAATATATTTTACTATTCTAAAATATATAACAATTTGTATTTAAGCTAAACGACATTTAATTAAAAGTTTTTTTTGTGACATTTTTTTGTGAAAAGTTCTCAACAATAACGTGACCCTTATTATTTTTTTTGTTGACTTTTTTTATACTTTTTGTATTTAACTTATATATGGAAGGCATCGGTTTTTAAGCCTAATTTGTCACAAGTTTTTATCTAATTTGATACATTTGAATTGATTTCATTTTGATTGTCTCATTTTAGTGTTGTTAAGTTAAAAAAATCGAATTGTTCTGTTTTTTTTTTTTTTTTGGCATTTTCTTCAATGCTATATTTTTCGATTGTGGCTTTTTATTTTTATTTTTTCGATTTTGGTTGATGGATCACGCTTTAGCTGATATTCTTTTTGTAGAAAGTAATCGAGTTTGATGTGGCGTTTGGGTCTTGTAGGTCTTCAATTCATTCTTTATGTTTAATATCATACTTTGATATATTTGATTCGTCAAATTTTAAAGCTTTCTTAGATATTTCTTCAAGACTAGGTACTATTAAAGTATTTTTTGTAAATGCCCTTAATACGCTATAAAGTGACAGGCTAGTCTCCACGTGACACATGTACACACAAAATAAATGAAGCTCATCCATCCAGAGCAGAATTACACATATGGGCTCCAGAGCTTCATAGCTTGGAACCCTAGGTAACCTTCGAACTTACCTTTAGTTCAGAAGGCACCGCACCCATGCACAAAAGGGTCCCAAGCTAATTGCCACCTTAGGCACCCTATCGAGCTAAAGATAAGGAAGCTGTGCGCAACAAGGAAACTGCCATTCCTGGACAACTTCCACTTCTTATTTCCATGGAGCGCAGTGTTCTACATGGTAACTGTCATTCTATAAAAACAATCAAATTCCTATTTTCACGAGGTCGAATCCTAATCAACTTAGGAGACTTAGTAGCATATAAATTGGACCCGAAGGTACGCAATTTCTATTACATTCATTCAATTACTTTCGATTACAGTTTTTCTTTACAATTTTATTGACTTCATCATTGGAGAGGCTACCGTCAGAGCCTACCCGGTGGCCCTCTGATATCTTTCTCATTGAAGGACCATGGCTCCCAATCTTCGTCCAAGGAAGAACCCTCAAAACTCTCCAAACCGGCAACCCGCTGGAAGAAGAAGGGGACAAGCATCTGATCCCATGCAGCAGAAACTCGATCAAGTTCAGCAACAAACTAACCTGATGCAAGAACAACTTCTTGCCATCTCTAGAACTCTGGCGTTGCTTACCTAGAGTTTTGGGAGCAACCCCCTTCATCCTCCCGTTGGCGCGGCTGATGCAAGGGCACAGCCTCTTGCTACCGCTATGGACGAAGGACCCTACGAGGAGACTCCCGTTGAGCAACCAGTGCACCCCCAAGGCACCGCTCATATGGGAGGAGACCCCCAGCCATCAACTGCTGCGGGTAAGGGGATACTGGCCTTCAATCTGGCTGTTCACTACCAAAGTACTACAAGAGTTCAGACTTCGGTGGCTTCAGGGGCAAACCTAGCGCCGCATGAGTTTCAGCCCCACACGGCACCAGTTCCCCCAGTCCAGGACAATCGACATTCTCTCCCTACCACATGACATAATCGTCCCACCTATATAGGCACTGAGGCTGTAAGGCAAGACCTTCGACCACCGGTACAGCCTGGGGGCCCACAAAGGATCGAAGAGGTAGCAAACTCAATGGACCACACCGCTGTTCCTAAAGATGCTTACATCCCTCGAGAGCAAGATAAGCTAGCAAAGTTATTCGAAAGGTTCACCACGTCATTCACCACTACTATAATGGCTGAAGAGCGGCCAAAGAAATTTATTGTCCCGAAGTTCACTCTTTAAGATGGGGCTGGGGACCCAGGGGATCATCTTTCTCACTATTAGCACACCATGGCACTACATGAAGCCACAGATGCCTTCATGTGCCGTACTTTTGTGACCAGCCTCAAGGGCATTGCTCTGAAGTGGTTCCACCACCTCCCTCAAATTCAGTCGTCAATTTTTACGAGCTCAGCGGTGTTTCCTTGACTGGTTCATGACCAGCAGAAGGTTAAGGAAAGGACCAGAGTTCTTACTAAACATTAAGCAATCCAAAGGAGAGTCACTCCTAAAGTACATCGCGCACTTCAATGCTAAATTCACAAAGATCACAAATTGCAGTCCAAGCTTTCTGGTTGCCGCCCTGACCTCTGGCTTAGTGCTGGAGGGTTTTCATGATTCTTTAACAAAGAGTCTTCCTGCCGACATGGCTGCACTCATGGAACGAGCCAGAAAGTACATAAATCTGGAGGAAACGAGGATCTCTTTTCAGAAAGTAAAAGAACAGGCCCAGAAGAATGATCAAAAGAAAGACTCCAACACAATAAAAAAGAGAGTTAGAAGTCCCAACAACATTTAATTTCAATTTCAGTTCAATTTAATCAAATGAATTCAATTCCACGGCATATAATTTCACTATCTGAATCACACCAATTTCAGTTCAATTTGACTTTCAAAAAGCAATAAAATTTCAAAAAAAAATTAATCAATTCACTTTCCAAACAATGAAATTTCACTATTTTTAATCAAACCAATCATATACATATTATTTTGCTGTAGAAATCAAAACCAAATATCATAGTTAAAAAAAAATTGAAATTCATTTTACAAAATTTAATATGAAATACTGATTTTGGTTTGATGAATATCTGAATCACACCAATTTCAGTTCATCCTGATGCAGATTGTAAAGGGTATGACTTTGAATCTCCCACGCTTGCTTATTGTTGAGGAAAATAGTTAATAAATATTGACCATTGACACCTTCCTACCTTCTGGATCCTACTGAAAATTTATTGGTCAAAGGATTGAATAATCTCAATCTGCTATTCGTCGAGTTTGACCCTTGAACTTGAAAAGGGAATTTATAACTAGAAGTCAAAATTCAAGCCGGACACATGAAAATTAAAAATTATTATTTCCCTATTTAGCAATTAATTATTTTTACAATATTTATATTATAACTCGTTAAAATTAAAAAAATAATAACTATATATCTATCACAATAATTCGTTGCTAATTTTCGTTTACAAGTAATATAAAAGAAAATTATGGAATGTATCATTAACTTGGATTATACATAATGGTAAAATTTTTTAGGCTAAATTATATTGATATTTTTTGAGTTTCCTGACAATTATACTAACCTAACCCAAAATTTTTAAAATTACACAAACATCTCTTATTTTTTTTTTCTGACAAACTACACTAACCTCCCCTCTGGTCTATAATTTTTTAAAAATGATAAAATTACCCTTCTCAATTTTTTATTTTTTAAATTTGGACCATTTTTTCTAACTTTTTTTAAAGAATTTTTTTTCATTTTATATAAAATTAAATTTTAAATAAATAATTTATATTTTTTAGTCAAAGAAGATTCTAATTAAAATTTATTTGAAAATAAAAACAAATAGTTAGAAAAAATTATTTAAAATTTTAAAAAATACAACCAAAAATAAGGGACAATATTGTCATTTTTTTTAAAAAAAATGAAATGGAGAGGAGATCAATGTAAGTTCAGAAACTTCAGAAAAGGTTAGTGTAATTTACCCAATTTTTTTTATTACAAAACCATCAATTTTGGAAAAATATATTCAAACCTTTTTTTTATTTAAAAAAAGCATATATTTATGAGCAAGTCTTTAATACTTATTTAATTTATATTTTATTTCTAACATTTTGACTCTGGGTCATGTATTAATTAGGATCTCTATTAACACTTCTAAAAACTTTATTTAAATTTTTTTCATAATATAATATTAATATTTATCATTTAATTAAGAAAAGAGCATTATTTCAATGCCCATCTTATGATACCCATCTTGTATCTATCTACTCATATGAGTAGGCCTCACCACAAGTGAATCTCGTCCCCGTAAGTAAATTGACACACAATAGACAATAAGAGATGAATATTAAAATATATTTTATTTTATAAAAATTGTGTGATCTCAATATATGATTGCGATATACTACATCCAATTTTTTGTGCTTATGATTCAGCTTTTTTAACGATATTTTATATTCTTGGGAAGATAGTGGTTAAATCTCAGTCATGACACCTAAAGTGAATATGACCTATCAAAAGTAAAAATAAAAATTGTTTATTACGGTTGAATCTAATCGTAATATTTTAATTGTCCCAAAAGTCGAAAGGATTTGCGTAGAACATTATCACCTATCCCAAGAATTGGATGGTTTGGTTCAATCAACAAGTATTATTCACTAAAATGGAATTGTATTTATCAATTACTACTCCAAATGGTGTCCGATTAATGTTTGGCCACTAAAAATTTCCATAAGCCGTGTTTGACAGACTATATATATATATATATATATATATATATATATATGGACAAAATAGGATATGATGTTTTAGGATAGGATTAGAAAATCATATGTGTTCCAAACATGTCAAGATGATAAGCCTCTTATCCAGCAAAACAAACGCAAACAAACGCTGCCTATTGTTTCGCATCCTAAACCTATCTACTGGTTTCTCTTCTTAGAACACTGAAATAATATGGTTGAACAAAATATAAACAAAGAGACAATGAGTAGATGTGAAAGAAATGACCTGTGAGTTGGCTGTATTTATTATTGGCCCTTCAGTTTTTTTTTTTTTTTTCTCTGTACAAGATATTATTGTTGAAAAATAATTGTTTGATTTTGATATTTATAGAATATGATTTTTTTTTTTTGTATAAGGTTTAGACTTTTATGTTATACTTCTACTTTTAATACAAATATTTATAAGATACGAAGACTTTTCTTTTATAGATTTTAGAGTTGTGTTTAGAGTTTTATACATCTTATATTCTTACTTTTAATATAAATGTATTATAAATATATATAAAATTTGGGACAATTAAAGCAATCGTTTTAGTTTCCTTATGCTAGAGCGGGTGCCGAGTGTTTGAAACAAACACTTTCCCTGCGTTTTAAACGGTGAAATATGCTAAACACAAAATTAAGTCTGGCAAAGCGGCTGGGTTAGGTGGGTTATAAACGGGTTGAACCTATATTTGATCCGAATTGATCGGGTCGAATACAGGTCTAGTCATAAATGGGTTAGGTCAATCCGAATTTGACTCACTACCCAACTTTTTTTAAAAAACAAAACACTAGTTAAGATTGTCACATATTAATCAAGTAATATGACTAATAAAATTCATCACGTTTCTCTGTTAATAATTTTGTGAATACACATTAAAAAAAATTTATTTCTCTATTAGTAAATCTAATCAGGCGAAATTTATGGTGATTGTTTTCACGGGTTCATTTTTTTTTCTAGCATGAGCTAAATTGTTAAACTAATAACAACTTAAATGGTTGTTTTGATAAATAACATTATCTAAGGACTTAAATAAAACTTGCAAGATGATATAAATCTAAGTAATTATCTCTGAACATTCATAACTTGATTAGGACTACAAGATTTCATTACTTTACTCACTAGAAATTATCTGATAAAAGTTTACCACTTCAAGTTTTGAAAGAATAATGAAAGTGACAATATTAAAATATTAGTATCTAAGAAAGACCAAATGAAAGTTATTCACTGATATTTTATAATGAAAAAAAGAACTTTCAATCACTGTCAATACATAAATTTCTTTTGTTTCTACCATAAATTCTTTGGAATGAATAACTTGAACTTTTATTAGAAACAAAAGGAAAAAAAAATAAAATTGTGTTTACTAGTGGAGCACTATTATGTCTATACCGTTATATATATATAATTAATTTTTTTTATGTATTTAAGTAGTAATAAGAAATTTTATTTTTTTCATGATAATTAATATAGACTAATAAGATAAATTCATATTTTTGTACGTGTATCTCTTTGATGTGTTTTGTATATGCCAATTATTGTTTATGAAAAAAAATGGTATTCAAAGCTCCTAACGAAAACCAATTCAATTTATTTTTAATCACAAGTTTTTGGCTTGTGTTTTGTTTATATATATGGTGATGTTGAATTACATTCTCTAAATATTAATTTTGTTTTATAATCTATTATATATGTTTTAGTATTTTATTCTTTCTCAAATGGAGATATAAATATATATATATATATATATTTATATATATCTCTATTTATATATATATATATATATATTTTATACTATTTTGTTATTTTTCATTCTCAACCTGTTAAATACTCATATTCAATTCGTATTAACCCGTTAAATTAATAAGTTTCTTATTACCCATACCGTTTATGACTCGCTAATTAAATAGACAGGTGAATAGCGGACGGGTTAGGACAATGTTGTTGGAGGTAACACAGCCTTGTTCTCTGATACCATGAGAAGATTTTAGACAGTAATGAAGACCACAACAAATTACATATGGCGTAGGAGATTCTATTATATAGAAAGACTTTACAAGAACGTAAACGTTACCGACACTGTTAAAGCTGTACATGTTATAGAAAGACAGATGACTGTATATTCTATAATTAGAACAAATCAGTTCCTGCATCTATGATTTTTTACATTACCGTATATTGCTCCCTTGATATCAGCCTTGATTCTCTCCTCGATGTCTGTTGTAATTATCTCCGGAGAACGAGGCTCTTGTTATCTCCAACAAATGTCAGCTCTACACAAAATGAAAGAGAAGTATGTGAAAATGAAAGCGGTTGCTTACTCCGTTGTCCACAGAATCGATCAGAATAAGGTCCGTCATGACAAAAGCACACAAACTGCTGGGAAGTCGAATCAGATCCACAAATCCCATCTGACTCCTCACACGCTGAGCAACTCGCTCTGTATGCATTGTACGACACCTCAAAACCCAGCTTCAAAGCTTCTTGCAGCTGCAGCGACCCATTCCCGAGTCTATCCAGAATCGTCCTCCGAACCTGAACCTCAATACCCACCTCACATGATGGTAAGTCAACAAGCTGAGCGTAAAAGAACAAGTCGTCCACGTAAAAACCAACCTCCAAAAGACCATCTATGGAGCATGTAAAATTATTCCTAACCCCTCTCAGAACAGTGGAATTGCAGTTGTAGAATATGTTGAGGGTTCGAAGTGTTGTAGAACATGTGACATTACTGAATATTCTTGTATGACAATGATCATCCCAAAGATCCTGCCACGCCATAGCCATTGTAGACATGGACCGGTCGATTGCAAGTACTCGAAATGTACGTGTATCCATATCTATAGTGGCATATTCATTGTTTTGGCACTTGAGCTCGAAGTCTGGATGGCCACAGAAAGGAGGTCGAGCGCCTCTCCAGAAAGGTTACCCGATGCCTTGTATGTTTGGGCCACAGCTGTAGGTGCGATTTATGCATTCCCAGAATGGTCCATTGTCCTGAGCGTGAGATAACGAAAGCGTGATCAAGAATATGGACAGTATGATGATGGTGGCATGTAGAAGGGATGAAGAGAAGGCTTGGATTTGCATTTCTAAAAGCTTATGGAAGAAAGGATAACTGGTGGGAGAGGTGTGGTTTTGTAAGGGGAAATGTAATGGCACAAGGACAATTTCAAAGGAAGGAAAGAGTCACGCAGGTTCTCTCTGCTCTCGGAACCAACTACCATGATTATTATCCCATTTGCTTTGACCAAGAAAAGTAAGCTTGTTTAGAATTTTCATGGGAGAGAGATGCATGGACGGAGGTAGGGGTGATAATTTTTAACATGATACGATAATACGATTCGACTACGACACGAAATTAATAGATTTGGGTTTAGCATAAATAGATTTGGATCATAAACGGGTTGACACGTACAACACGATTAATAAACAGGTCGGGTTTGGGTTTTACTAGTGTCAACCCGTTTAACACGACATAACACGTTTAATTATAAAATATATTATGAGTTAAGGTAATTCATCTCATATCAAATATTTATCAAGGTTTTGAGATTTTTTATTTATAAAAGAGGTTTTTACTTTGATTTGGCCCATATCTAAAGTTACCAAACTTGAAAATTATCTATATATATTAAAAGATAAGTAAATTTTTTTATTTAAAAAATAAAAAAATTAAAATAAACGGGTTAAGTGTGTCGACACGTGTAACCTGTTTAATAAATGAGTTGGGTTTGAGTTTTGAAACTTGACACGATTAGTTAATAGTGTCGGGTTAGAGTTTACACATATTTTCAAATATGTATGCCTTGACACGATCCGAACACGACATGATAACACGAATTAACATCCCTAGACAGAGCTGCGGAGTCGGACTTTTCTGTCCTTGAATCATAAATTATTATTTAATTATTTTTTGATAAAGAAATGATATGGCATATATCTAAATTCATAATGAAACAAATTAAGAGGAAAGTGTAATGAGGAGAATAATAAACTCAAATATATGATATGACGTGCATTTAAATTCATGTTTGAGAGAAATGAGGAGAAAAATATAATAAAGAGATTTTAATCTGATTAACCAATTCCTACCCCAACTTATTTTTTTATTACAAAATTTTCTTATATAATTTTAAATATATCACTCTAATTTTAATTTTTGAAAATGTTTTTAGCTTTTCAAAAATTAAAACTTTCACAATTTATCCTTATTTTAATTTAAATTTGAACCTTTAATAAAACTTTTGTTGATTTATTTATTTATTTATATATAATCTAAATTTTTTTATGGGATTTTTTTATTAAACTTGTTTTCTAATTTGTAAATTTATTTATATTAATAAATTTTAGAATTAATTAGTCATATTCTAAAATACATAATAATTTGTATTTAAGCTAAATGACATTTAATTAATTTTTTTTTTTTTTGTGAAAAGTACTCAACAATAACGTGACACTTGTTTTTTTTGGTTGACTTTTTTTATCCTTTTTGTATTTAACTTCTATATGGAAGGCATCGGTTTTTAAGCCTGATTTGTCACTAAGTTTTTATGTAATTTGATACATTTGAATTGATTTCATTTTGATTGTCTCATTTTCGTGTTGTTAAGTAAAAGAAATCGATTTGTTCTATTGTTATTGTTTATTTAATTTTATTTAATTTTTTTACATTTTCTTCAATGCTATGTTTTTCGATTGTGGCTTTTTATTTTTATTTTTTTGATTTTGGTTGATGGATCATGCTTTAGCTGATTATCTTTTTGTAGAAAGTAATCGAGTTTGATGTGACGTTTGAGTCTTGTAAGTCTTCGATTCATTCTTGATGTTTAATATCATACTTTAATATATTTGATTTGTCAAATTTTGAAGCTTTCTTAGATATTTCTTCAAGACTAGGTACTATTAAAGTATTTTTCGTAATTTATAAATTTATTTATATTAATAAATTTTAGAATTAATTAATCATAACTCTTTCAAAAATATATTTTACTATTCGAAAATACATAACAATTTGTATTTAAGCTAAATGACATTTATTTAAATTTTTTTTTTTTTTTTTTTGTGAGAAGTTCTCAACAATAACGTGACACTTGTTTTTTTTTTGGTTGACTTTTTTATCCTTTTTGTATTTAACTTGTATATGGAAGGCATCGGTTTTTAAGCCTGATTTGTCACTAAGTTTTTATCTAATTTGATACATTTGATTTCATTTCATTTTGGTTGTGTCATTTTTGTGTTGTTAAGTAAAAAAAATCGATTTGTTCTGTTGTTGTTGTTTATCTAATTTAATTTAATTTTTTCTTTAATGCTATGTTTTTCGATTGTGGTTTTTTATTTTTATTTTTTCGATTTTGATTGATGGATCACGCTTTAGCTGATATGAAAAGGTTTCGCATTAAACATGTGGAGAGAACGCTTGCTGACTTTTAATAATAAAATTAAGTGTCTCGAGTTTAAGTTTTTTTTACACCGATTGTTAACAAATAGAGCTTAAAGAATGAGTGTGATTGTCACGAAATTGAAAACTTAATCTGATACGTGTAACTTGACCCAAAATATTGCCTCACCAATCCATAATTAAAATAAAAAAATCAAGAGGATACTCGATGACTTATTTTTTTCCTAAAAAATTAGGTTGGCTTAGATATTTGTTAGATATATTTATGAAATGTTGATATTCTAAACATCAAAATTCCTTGTTGAAGAAATGGAAAGTCTAGAGAACTGATAGCATGCCACTAATTAAATCACAATTATAGTTAACTCTCTTATAATTAATATTTAATAAGTTAAAATTTTTTAATAATTAATAAATTTTTAAGAAATCGACTTAATTTTATGGTAGATAATTAATAATTCTATAACTTAATAATTAATATTTTTTTCAAAAAAATCATTTACAATATTAATTATTAGAGAGATAAAATAATTATATATGTACTTATATGTATATATATATATTCTATTTATGATATATTTTGGTAATTATATTTATAATTTTTATTTAAATTAGATTAAAATATATTATAAGTGAGAAAAATTATGATATGAATATGTGTAGAAGGATAATTTCTTCAGTTTAAAAAGATAATATGAACTTATATAAGTTCTAAGTTGAATATTATATATATATATATATATATATATATATTTTATGAAATATCAAAATGTTGTTAAAAAGTTGAATATGAAGTCCTTTTTGTTGAGGATACTTTGCCTTAACCTAAGGCTTGACATATGCTCCCTAATTCTAGCAGATTCTGTTATATACTCTTTCCATTTCTTTTCAATTGTAATTGATATGTTATGATTTTATTTGATATGTAAATCAATATAAATAGAGCAATACTCACCTCTGTAAAAACACACAGTGAGTTTCATCAAACTCTCTCATGGTATCAGAGCTTTCACTGGATTAGCATCCCTCGATCCTTCTACCTTCCCTATGGTTATTGAATCCTCCCTCACCCTTCTCCCTTTCAACACCATGATTCACATGGTAACCATCAAGCTCTCTTCTTCCAACTATCTTCTATGGAAAAGCCAACTCCTTCCTCTTCTTGAAAGCCAAGAATTACTAGGCCATGTAGATGGAACCCTTGAGCCTCCTCCATGGTTTGCCTCTGCCGATTCTCAGACACCAAACACCAAATACTTGGCATGGAAAACTACTGACTAGAGGCTACTTAGCCTTCTCCTTTCCTCACTCACCGAGGAAGCCATGGCTGAGGTCGTCGGTCTCTCCACCTCACACGAGGTCTAGCTCACCTTGGAGAACACCTTCAGCCACTGTTCCAAGGCCCACAAAATCCACCTCAAAGATGATCTTCAGTTGATGAAGCGCGACACTCGTTCTATCACGATGTATGCCCGTGCTTTCAAGGCACTCTGTGACCAACTCCATGCCATTGGTCGTCCCGTTGACGACACCGATAAGGTACATTGGTTCCTCCGTGGCCTTGGTTCTGATTTTTCAGGTTTCTCTACTGCGTAGATGACTGTTTCGCCTCTCCCCTCTTTCGCTGATTTGGTTTCCAAAGCTAAGAGCTTTGAGCTCTTCCAGAAGACTCTTAAGCCCACTGCCCCTTCCGCTGCCGCCTTCACTACTACAATTCCTGGTCCCGATCGGTCGACCTAGCGTCTTCCCTTCGGCAACTCCCATGGTCGAACCAGTAGCCATGGCCGTAGCTCTGCATGTCTAGCCCGGAACCCCTTTGGTCACCAACGCCGCCCTCCCCGCTACCAAATCTGTCACCAAGACGGCCATTACGCTGATCGTTGCCATCAGCGGTATACCAGCAGTGACTCCAGCGCCCATCTCGTTGAAGCGTTCCATAGTTCCTACTCTTTAAATAGAACTGAGGCCTCTGATTGGTTCTTGGACATTGGAGCTTCGGCCCATATGTCTAATGACCCATCCCATTTGGATCAGCCCACTCCTTACACGGGTAATGACTCCGTAATTGTCAGAAATGGTGCCTCCTTACCTATCACACATACTGGTATCCTCTCTCCTACCCCAAATATTCATTTATTAGATGTCCTGGTTGTTCCTCATCTCACCAAAAATCTTCTTTCCATTAGTAGATTAACGTCTGATTTTCCTTTATCCGTTACATTTACTAATAATTCTTTCACTATTCAGCATCGTCCACGGGAAGGGTGGTGGCAACCGATAAGAGAGATGGCGGCTTATATGTACTAGAGCGTGGCAACTCTATTTTTATTTTTGTCCTTAAGAATAAATCTTTACATGCTTCCTATGATTTATGGCATGCTCACCTTGGACATGTAAATCACTCTATTCTTTCTTATTTAAATAAACAAGGACACCTTTATCTTACATCTTTATTGCCCTCTCATTCTTTATATAATACATGCCAACTTGCAAAAAATCATCGTTTGCCTTATTCCCGTAATGAACATCGGTCGTCTCATATGTTAGATCTTATTCATTGCGACCTATAGGGCCCTGCCCCCATCCCATCTAATTTGGGATTCACCTATTACGTTCTCTTCATTGATGATTATTCCTGGTTCACTTACCTTTATCCTTTGAAATTCAAATCTGATTTTTATGATGTTTTCACTCAATTTCAAAAATTTGTGGAAAATCAATTTTTTGCTCGTATTAAGATTTTTCAAAGTGATGGTGGTGGCGAATTTACTAACACTTGTTTCACCTATCATCTCCATACCTTTGGCATTCACCATCAATTTTCATGTCCACATACACCTGCCCAAAATGGCCGTGTTGAACGAAAGCACCGCCATGTGACTGAGACCGGTTTGGCCCTTCTTTTCCACTCTCACTTTTCCCCTCGTTTCTGGGTTGACGCCTTCAGCACTGCCACCTACATCATCAACCGTTTTCCCACACCACTTCTTGGAGGTAAGTCCCATTTTGAGCTTCTCTATGGTTCTTGCCCGAATTATGAAAATTTTCATCTTTTTCGTTCTCGTGTTTATCCTTGTTTGCGTGACTATATGCCTAACAAGTTTTCCCCCCGCAACATTCCTTGTATCTTTTTAGGTTACAGTTCCTCTTATAAAGGTTTTCGTTGCCTTGATCCCACCACCTCTCAGTTATATATAACCCGCCATGCCCAATTTGATGAACATCATTTCCCCTTTCTTGACTCATCTCAAGCTCAGCCCATATCCTCTCTCCACTTTTCCAACTTTCTAAAACCCAGTCTACTTCGTACCACCCCACTTTCCTCTTTCCCTGAGCACCATCCCTCACCCATTACTCCATCCGGCTCTCCACCGTGTTCTATTTGTACTGACCCCGTGGATGAGTCTTTACAGGTTACTGATTCTCTTGCAAGTTCCATTTCGCCGCCCTCAGCCCCACGCCCGCCTCTTGTTGAGTCTGCCACCACCCCTCAAGTTCTTACTCTCACTCCTGCTTTCGTCTTTCTGTTGGGTTCTCACCCTATGCTCACACGCGCTAAAGCTGGTATTTTCATAACCCGTCATCCGGCAAATATTGGTGTCTTGGCATCTTCTGGTCTTTTTTCTACTCTACTTGTCTCCACTGAGTCTAAAGGCTTCAAATCTGCTGCTAAGAATCCTGCTTGGCTTGCGGCCATGGATGACGAAATTCAAGCCTTGCAAATAACCCCACCTGGGTATTGGTCCCTCAGCCTACTCACACCAACATAATGGGTTCCAAATGGGTGTTCCGGACCAAAAATTTGTCTGATGGATCCATTGAGCGTCTCAAAGCTCGTCTTGTTGCCAAAGGCTATACCCAAGTACCTGGTCTTAACTACACTGACACCTTTAGTCTTGTTATTAAGGCTACCACTATCCGTGTTGTGCTTTCTCTTGCTATGACCAACAAATGGCCTCTTCGCCAACTTGATGTCAAGAATGCATTTCTCAACGGTACTCTTGCTGAAAATGTTTATATGGAGCAACCTTCTGGGTACATTGATCCTCGGTTCCCTAATCATGTTCGTCAGTTGCAGAAAGCTCTCTATGGTCTAAAGCAAGCACCTCGTGCCTGGTTTCAGCGCTTCAGCTCCTTTCTCGTTCAACTTGATTTTTCCTACAGTCGTGCTGACCCTTCTCTTTTTGTTTTTCATAAGGAGTCTAACATCATCTATTTGCTTCTTTATGTTGATGATATTATTGTTACTGGCAACAACTCCTCTCTTATCACCCGCTTTACTTGCAAGCTCAATTCTGTGTTTGCCACTAGGGATTTGGGTCCTCTCAGCTACTTTCTGGGTTTTAAAGCCTCATTCACTGTAGATGGTTTTTTCCTTAGTCAGCTAAAGTATGCATGGGATATTCTTACTCAAGCTCAGTTACTTGACAGCAAACCCGTTCATACCCCCATGGTTGTTTCGCAGTACCTGTTTGCTGATGGTCCTCTATTTTCGAATTCCACTCTCTACAAATCTCTCGTTGGTGCCCTTCAATACTTGACCATCACCCACCCAGACATTGCTCATGTTGTCAATTCTGTTAGCCAGTTCTTGCATGCTCCCACTGCAGATCATTTTCATGCTGTTAAGCATATTCTTCGTTATGTCAAGGGCACCCTTCATTTTGGCATTTCTTTTCTCCTATCTGCCACTCCTGGTGCTTTAGTTGCTTACTCCGATGCTGACTGGGCCGGCTATCCTGACACTTGTCGTTCTACCTCTAGCTACTCTATTTATCTTGGCGACAATTTGGTTTCTTGGAGTGCCAAGAAGCAACCTACTGTATCCCGTTCCAACTGTGAATCTGAGTATCGTGCTCTTGTGCACACAGTAGTTGAACTTCTTTGGCTTACGCATCTCCTTCATGATCTACATCTTTCGTTTCCCCAGCGGCCTCTTCTCCTCTGCGACAACAAAAGTGCCATTTTTTTTAGCTCCAACCCCGTCTCTCATAAGCTGGCCAAGCATGTTGAATTAGACTACCATTTTCTTCGGGAACTTGTTGTCGCTGGCAAACTTCGCACTCAGTATGTCCCCTCTCACCTTCAAGTTGCCGACATTTTTACCAAAAGTCTTCCTCAATCGCTTTTTGAATTTTTTCGATCCAAGCTTCACGTCTGCTCCAATCCGACGCTCTGCTTGCGGGGGGGTGTTGAGGATACTCTGCCTTAACCTAAGGCTTAACATATGCTCCCTAATTCTAGCAAATTCTGTTGTATACTGTTTCCATTTCTTTTCAATTGTAATTGATATGTTATGATTTTATTTGATATGTAAATCAATATAAAGAGAGCAATACTCACCTCTGTAAAAACACAAGGTGAGTTTCATCAAACTCTCTCACCTTTTTGTATCAAAATGCACATATATATATATGAAAAAAAATTATTAATAAAAATATAAGAAAATTTATAATTAATAAATTTTGTATTTCTCAAGTCTATCAATTATAAGAGAATTGACTGTAAATGCATAATACATCTTTGCAGTGATCATTCCTTGTATGTGCTACCATCGGAGCAAAAACACATAGAAATGTCAACCATGTTTTTGCACCCACAATGCCTATCAGACTAGAGAAATTCTTCGTTGAGCCGAGGGCAGATACGTCAGCCATGTACCCAGCCAATGAAAATTTTCCACCTCAATAAAACCAGCTTTATTGTACAACTCAACAAAAGTGAGAAAATTAATGTCGTTAGTGTTAATCACAGCTCTGCTTGCACATTTCACGACGTTTGACTCACCCTTATCAAGAAAAAATAATAAATTGTTAAACATTTCAAATGACCGCCATTTTCTTTCCTTTCATCTTTGAAAATTTAGATTTCAATACATTTCCCTTCTTGCATTTATTTTCACTTTCTAATTCGACGAAACAGAGATTGCAATGAGATAGCACTGTAGCTTCGAATTACAGAAGTTGCAATGAAAGATAATGTTATTCAAAGTTTATAAAATCAGTTTTATTTTAACAGTAGAAATTATTTTTTGAAAAAGTACATAATATGTTTTCTATATTCTGTAAATACAGAAATTGGATACTGAAAAAATTTAAATTACAGAGAACATAAACTAATTATGTTCTAAAACTTAAATTGAGTTATGATAAAAGAATTGGAACCAAAAACAGATTACTATTTAGAAACAGTATACAGAATTCACTAAAAAGAAAATGAAAATTGAAGAAACTTACAGGTTTCTGAATCAGGAAGATGAAACAGACCAAGTCTAGCGTTTTACGCTATCTCCTTAAGACAGATTACGCCCTCGTACTTAGTGCTTACGAGTTGAATGAACGTCTGCCTCTTAGGATGAAATGGTCTCACACAGAAAAGAAGCACTGCAAACTCTTTGTACAACAAACCAGACTTATGTTTCTAACATTCTCAAATAGAATGTATGGATGCACAAAAATGCTAATGAATTTAATGATTGTGCAAGTGCATACGGTGGTGTTTATATAGAACATTTGTGTTTGTTTGGTACAAACACGAAGGCTAACAGTCACAGCAATTCAATGAACAGTCGCATTGGGAAGAAGACAATTTAGTAAAAATTCAAACCAAAAGTAATTACAAAACGACGTTGTTTTGGATTTAAACCAAAATCAAATGCAATCACAAAACGACAACATTAGATTTAATTAACCTGGTAACTAAACAACGACGTTTTGGACTATTTCTAATAGTAACAAAAATGACAGCGTTTTGAAAAATTATTTAATTGAATTTTTTTAAATAAGATATACACACAACGGGCCAAGGCCCAAACCCAAACCTGACCTAACCCGACCAAGCTCGATTCGGTGCTGGGCGAGGCGGCGGCAGTAGCGGCGTGCGCGTGTGGTGAACCAAGCATATGCTAGGTCATCCCCCTTCCATAAAACTTGGGTGCCCCTAAAAGCCTAAACCTTTCTTCAAGATAATTGTATATATACTCTTTAAAAGCCTTGTACCCATCCTATGTAGGACACAAGCTTTTCATAAACTTCAAGCTTTTGTTACCATCTTCAAATGGTGATGTTTGGGGGCAATTTCTCATTCACTCCTTAATACTTTTGAGCAACCTAATACATGATCTTAATCTCCTTATGGAGGAGAACCCATTTTCATGTGAACCCACCAAAATTAATGTTTGGGACCCACTATAATTTTAGCTCAAAGATAGATAAAAAATTAATATTCTCAAAATCTATTATTTTTAAAAATCACCCCACATGAATGCAATTGACTAAAAATGATGCAAATGACATGCAGACACTAAGAGAGAGTTCAGTTGAAAATTTCCTGCATAGAGGAAGGTAGCATGTGGCTGTGAACCTTCCCTTGTGAAATGCTATTGGGGTTACTGGTTGATCAGTGAACATGATGTCTTGAACTGTTCAACCGTTTATGTAAACTAAGATAATAGTATTTACACAGAATCTTTCCACATACAGTTAGTCACGACCCGAAACCCACCCTATGCAAATCTCGTGTCACGGGGCCGACCTAATGGCCGTCCCTACTTTTTTTCATTCTTTGTATTCATGACAACAATATAAAATGTAAACTTAACAGTAAGTTAGCGGAAGTCTTAATACAAAATATCGTTTGACAACTAAAAATATAAACCGACATAACATAACATAATGCCACTCTTAGGTGGTGAGTACATGAGAGAACTTCTAACATTACTTCTAATATTATCCTCAAATTGTCCCCCTATGCTTTTGGACTCCTACTGTGGTCCTACAGCATCCTTACCTGAAAATAGTAAGTTAGGGTGAGTTAAATGAGGCTCAGTAAGTAAAATCTTATCTCCGACACGGGTTAGGGGTTAACATAGAAAAATATGAACTCATAGGGTGAACATGATAGCCAATCATGGAAACAGTTGTAGTTAACAATAAAATGCCACAATGGCCAATGAACAATAAGTCACAATCAGCAAGCATGAGTAATGGTATAACACGAACATGGAAAAGCTCAATAACAACAGTCAACATCAGAATACTGCCACAATAAACTGGTCACAATCAAGTACAATCAATGAATGAACCGTAAACATAGAATTATTCATAGGGAAATAACAACATCCTATGAATCCAATAAACGTAAACATCTCAGTCAATCATAATTGATGCATTTACTCTGTTCAGGGTTTGGCAGACCCTCGGTCTTTTAGGGCCCAGCCCCCTTAACATGAATGCATATAAAATGTCCTTATAACTTACTGCGTAAAAATGCCATCATTGCCATATGTCCGTTCACGGACTCGACCCGTAGGTCCTATCAATCGACCCGTAGTTCCTGTCATTCAGATAACATCAAAAGGATATTGTGACTGAGCACAAATCCGACATTCATAATAAATCATGATTCTTTTGTGATTCCATAAGAAGTACATAAAGAATGGAATATCATGCAATGGACATATAACAATAGGCCTTTCAAGGCACAATACAACATAGCAATCATGATATAGCAGTCAATAAATATCTACAAGATAGGACAATATCGATTGTGGAACAATAACAATGGGTATGTACATGAATACAAAATTTGGCAGTAATAGAAGGAATGTCGCTTGGAAAACCACATGTAAGATATAGGGGTTTACTTACCTTTTATCCGTGTGATCTACCTCAGTATTCTGTGACTTTTTCTTTTCCCTTTGAGTTTCCTATCATTCAATAAACATGTCTCAGTTTTAATGCTATTCATAAAATTTTATACTTTATTACTATAAGTATCTCTTTTACTAATTTAGACTCTACTATTGAATCCAAGATGTCGAAGAAAGTCAGTTTAGGCTTTCACGGTTTCCAATTTGGACATATGTACCGAAAATGGCAAAACGGTCATTTTACATGCCTCTATTTTTTGGGACCTATTTTCACAAATTGGACTCTACCTTTGAATTCATAATGTTTGAAATAATAAAAATTTACTATTTACTTAGTTCAATCGGAGTCCGTTTGACTCACATTTGACTTAGGGGCATTTTGATCATTTTGGCATTT
This sequence comes from Nyssa sinensis, assembly GCA_008638375.1. NCBI lineage: Eukaryota > Viridiplantae > Streptophyta > Magnoliopsida > Cornales > Nyssaceae > Nyssa > Nyssa sinensis. The sequence goes on along the minus strand of CM018036.1, from coordinate 12,519,350 downwards.
CTACGGGTATTTTATTTTTTGAAACTTTTTCTTGTAAAATGGACTTCACCATTGGGTCCAGAAGGTCCAAAATAGTAAATTTACACTATTCTCATGACTCAATTAGACATCGGGAACTAATTAAATTAATTAATTAAGTAATGAATTATATAATATATATATATATATATATCCTTCGCATATTTGACTACACGTGCCCTTCTGGCACGGTGGTGGGCTGCCTTGGCATAAGTGCTTCTTGTGCATAGGCACTAGGGTTTGAAACCCCTGGGATGCACTATTCACCCCCCTCTTTTTAAAAATAAAAAAAATAAACAGGAAATCAACCCATCAGCCCCAACAGTGTAGAGTCACCACTGTGCCTAGGCAGGTTCTGACCCGACCCGAGGCCTGACCCGAACCCATGACCCAATAGTGGTCATCACCCACGATTTTTCGGCTGCCCTCCGGTCACCTTCTCCGGTGCCGACAGCAAAAAAATTTCTAGGATTTTTTTTTGTTTTTTATTTTTCTTGCGGTTTTTCTCCTCCTTTTTGATCCTAAACTTCTCCAAACAACATTTTAAACATTCCTACAGCATTTTAAGCCCTTCAAACCAAATGAAAAAGCATAAATTTACAACTTTACATTTTTCGATCATCCCTTATATCTACCTCATTTCTTCACCGTTTCACTCACGATTTCTTCCTACGTGTTCTATTTTTTTCATAGATTAACATCATGTAATTTATTCTAAGCTTCATGCAAGTTTATAAAAAACCCAGAAAATAAAAAAAAATTCCAACTTATCTCACGGTTACTTCCTTTCCTCTCTTTTTCTCCTTCTTCTTCCTCATTTCTCCTTCTGTTTATCTTTCCTTTTCTCAAGCATGCACTGGTTTTTAGAAACAAAACCCACCCTTTCGGTTTCTTTTTCTATCTCTCTCTCTCTCTCTCTCTCTCATCTTTTCTCTTCCTTTTCCTCTCCCATTTTTTATGTTTGTGTAACCTCCCCCCCTTTCTCCTTCTGTTTATCTTTCCTTTTCTCAAGCATGCACTGGTTTTTAGAAACAAAACCCACCCTTTCGGTTTCTTTTTCTATATATATATATATATATATATATATATATCTCTCTCTCTCTCTCTCTCTCTCTCTCCTCTTTTCTCTTCCTTTTCCTCTCCCATTTTTTATGTTTGTGTAACCTCCCCCCCCCTAATTATGTTACTTTAATTCGTGGGGGTTACACATATATATAAATACTACACTATATATATATATGTTATCAATATCCTACTATATATATATGTTATAAATATTATATGTATAGTTACATATATCTATATATATATATATCCATATTTCTTATATATATATCATGAATTTTTTTTCTTCTATTTTTATTTTATTTTTATTTCGATATTCGTTCATGACTTGCTCGGGCATCGCTCGGGCATCATCCGTCTCGGTATTATTATTTGACTCTTTTTGGACATTTTTGGGATTAGTCCTATTTATTTGGGTCGGGGTGTTACATTCTACCCCCCCTTAAATTGAGTTTTGTCCCTAAAACTCGAATGTTCACAATCTAAGAAACTCTATTATCTTATCATACCAATTTCATCATCATAATCCCATTTTTAATCTATCTCTTAGACTTATTTCCGGTACTCTGATTCTGCATTCTTAAGCAAAAAGATTTCTTTATACAGGGTTCACAGTTCTTTTGTATTCCTCTTTGTTTTAATTCAATAGTGAATTTGAAAGTCAAGGGTTTGACCTTTTAACTTCCTCAGTGCTTTTAACTCACTGTCTCCAAATTTTAGTATTATAATTCCCATGCGTATTTCTTTAGTTCTTAGATCTATGGCTAGGAGTCTATTACTTTCATTAATCACCCTGAGACATCTTTTCAATTACTTGACTATTTTTCCTTGCTACCAGTATCTTGACTGGTTCCCAGTCTAGTCATTATATTCATCTCATTTGATACTAAGTCATGATTACCTTACTGTTCATTGTCTCTCAACTTCCGTTGCGTCGTATGGTGCATCATATGCCCGGTAAAGGTATCTAGTACCTTGATGTTTTCTTTTCTATCCGTTTATTTGGTAGTGGTCATAGGAAGTCAATGGTGTAACTAGACTACACCACTTCCATCGTTTCGAGTGTTTTGGGCTTCTCATTTAAGTACTTTAAGTTTTACTAAGGACAGAGTTCTTGATGGATTCACATTATTCCACTTGAATTCCTATGGAGGCTTAGGATAGTAATCTGGAAGAAAAGATTTGAATTTTCATCTGTCCAAAGTTTATAGACCACTGTCTTTTCAATTTCTCGTCCCATTTTTTTTTCATAAGTTCTGCCTTAGATTTACTATATATGGTCAGTTGCGAGGTTTGCAACGTCACCTATTTAAGTTTCTTTTTGTGTATTAAACTTTCTTTGATTATGAAAATTTTTATATTTCTCTTTTTTCATTTTCAACATCATATTCTCTTTTGTATTCATGAACATCTTTTGGCTCATGCCAGGACGGTTTACTCATATTCTCTTTGCATTACAATATTTCTCCCATACACGGGTGACCTCAGATTTATTTTCATTTGTGATTTCTCAATCAAGTGTCCATTTCTTGAAGATTTATTATCTTTACTTTCTATCTCAATCTTAATTGTTCTCGTGGTATCTTAAAAAATTATGTATTGCTTTAGCACAGTCGTTGTCCTTACCTATTTTTCTAGATATTATGCCATAATTTTCATCTCTTTAATTGCCAAATCACGTTGATCCTCAAAAGTCATTTAGAGTCATCAATCATTTATCTTTTAAAATAGATTCAGCTAACTCAATTAAGTACTGCCCATAATCGGGTCATATTGTCACCTAGATCAACAAGATCCATTAAATTTTTTTCAATGATCATTCATCACGTATCAATCTCCTTTTAGAACCATCACATTTCATAATGTTCACTTGATAGTCTCGTTCAATCAGTATTTGCCTCCCAAGGATCCATTTGCCTTTACCCTATATGACTCATTCAAGAATCCTCATATTTCTGATACGTCATCAATCCATCTAGAGTCTCAAACTACTCACGTTACTATTTATTAAGTCTAATTCAGACTATCTTAACTTTGCCGACTTTCCAAGATTTTGTAATCCCGATTCTAGGTCACCTTATATCTTCCAAAAGAGCATTAACCGTTGCCTCTGCTCAAATGATAGTTTCCCTCAATTCATTGATCAATTCATAGTTTAATGACTAAAAAGTCATCAACGTCGACACTGGTACGATTCTTCTCAAGAATCCTTAACCTTTGCCCTTTAACATACTACTTTCTCTTAAGAGTCGCTATTCATTTGATCATCTTAATCGTCCAAAAAACATCAAGTCAGTCATAGCATAGTTTTTCCCAAAGACTATTAACCTTAGTATTTAACAAGCTACCATCCTCCAAAAGTGACAGATCATTTAATTATTTAACACTTCGGATTCTTAGTTTCTTTAAGGGTATTTAATCAGTTAATAACCGTGTACTTATGATCTGTACATCATATATCATTCATGAATAATGATTTCCTCGTAGTACCTCAAAAATCATATATCATTTCAATTTCATGGTTTCTCTAATGATTTACTACTAGTTCAATCTTTACGATCATTTAGATCACATTGATCTCTAACAGTTATTCAGAATCATTTATCATTTACCTTTATCTAATTTGATAGAGTATTGACTAAAATCATATCACACTTTATCTTAGATCACAAGATTCATGGATTTCTTCCTAATATTTATTCATCATGTGTCAGCCTCTTTCCAAAATCATCACATTTCATAAGATCAATTTTGGTAATCTCGCTCATTTAGTAATTGTTTTCAAGACTTTACTCATCTCTACCCTATCAGGGTCTACTTGTAACTTACTCAAGAATTTTGATATTTTTGGTAAATCATTAATTTGTTTAGAGTATCAACTCCTCTTGTAACTATCCATTAAGTTTCCTTTAGACTACCTCTCATTCAAGCCTCTTTTATTTATCTATAACATTTCATAGCATTTATCGGCATGTATTAACAATAAAGTTCTCAAGGATATTGAAATAGTTACATGAAATCTAGGGGTTCTGTTTCTAAGTTCAACTCTAACAGTAATGAGTAAGATACTATTCAATGCGTAAAGCCTAATATCAACAATACATGCATCGGCCGTAAATAAGTAGAAGAGTACCTACGATTACTGGTACATCAGTCTGATCATCTCCTGGTATTACTGGGGTTGATAGAGTAGGTGTGGTAGAGGTTATAGATTTATTCTAGGGATATTTCCTTGCGAAATGTCCAATATGGCCGCAATAGTAACAAGCGTTGGCATTCTTAAGGCATTGGCCCCAGTGGGCTTTTTGGCAGGTGAGGCATTTAAGTGTGCCTCATTTGTAGTTGGCCCGTTTTAGGATCGGCCTTATGTTTCGAGCTCTGACTTTGGGCTTGCAAGATGAGGGTCCCTGCCTCTTGCCCTGATTGTCTCCTAGCTTATAAGTTTTCTTTCCTTTGGCAAATCCTTGTTCCCTTTGCTCAATGACCAGTTGTAACGCCTTGACCCGATTATCGGGAAATTAAGTCACGAATTTGGGAATTAGAAATTTTACGTAGCAAAATAAAAAGTTACAAAAATTAAACAAATAATAATAATAATAATAATAATAATAATAATATATAAAATAAATAAATAAATAAAAAGGAGAGGGGAGAAATTGAAGTGGCAGCACCCCATTGGGCCACCTCCTCAGCCAATTGCATTTCATGCAAGACTTTAAAAAATAAATAAATAAAAAGTATGAATATATATATATATGTGTATATGTATATATATATATACATATATGTATTTTATGAAGGGAAATCAGTGGGATCAGAACATTGAGTGTGATGGGATTTTGGGTGATCAGAAGTGAGGTTGACTGCTGTGTTGCGTGTGTGTGGGAAAATCAGAACTGAAAAGAACAGAGGGAAGGCTGCATGACAGCCATGTGTGTGTGTGTGGTTGCATGCGATATATTAACCAGGTGGCACTACCACCAACCAAGAGGTCGGTTGATGGCAAATAAATAGAGAAAAGAGAGAAAGCTAGAAAGAAATTGGAGAGTGAAAGAAACTAAGGAGAAAGGAAGAAGAAAATCTAGAGAGAGAAAGGACTGATTTTGGAGGAGAGGAAGAACAGCTAAAAATAGGTATCACCTTACGTTTAAATTCTTTAAATTTTCCCCTTAAAATTATTATGGATGCATGTAACAATTTAGTAAGCTAAAAATAGGAAAAGAAAACCCAGAAACTGAGTTGTTGCACACAACCAACAATGGTGAATCTGTATATGATAAACTAACCTTATTTTTAATATTAGCAACGGGTAGCTAAGCTTGTTAGGAACTCAACCCAACTGAAATCATGAAAAATGTTTGAAAAATAACCATTTTATAGCAAACGATACTCTCACCGGTGCAACGCCGGAAAAGCTTCAAGTGAGTGGCAAAAATCAAGTTGTTTGAGGTCCAAAAAATTCCTAAAATATTCCTTAAAGTTTTAGAAACAATTTGGTGTAAAAATCTACTCAAACTAACGTCAAAAATAGGAGAAAACAGTGGGTAGAACACTGTTCCGGCGACTATGGCCGGGGAGCTGCTGGATTTTGGCCGGAATTTTGTAGGAGAAGAAGAAGGGAAGTGGGCTAGGCCTTGGGCTGGGTCGCGGCTGGGATAGGCTGTTGTTTGGGCCAGCCCAAAGCCCAGTGATGGGCTGTTTAGGCGTTGCACCAATTGGGAAATTCCCTCACTGTTTTAAACTGTAGGAAATTTAAGAGAAAAAAATTTGGAAGCCTGCGCTGCTGGGGGATTGAACTGGAGCCGTGGCATATTGGGGAAGGATTTCCTACCACTGTACTACATCACCACATGTGACTAAAGGGGCAAATTATATATATTTTTTATATAATTAAGAAGTTAATTAATTAAATTAATTAACTATTAAAATAGGATTTTAATGTCCAAATTAGTTAAACGAATAGTCGATTTTTATTATCTTGGGCATTCTGAATTCAAAGGTGACATCAAAATTTTGAAACGGGGTCTCGAAAAATAAAAGATACGTAAAAGTGCAAAATAACCGTTTTGCCCTTTTTAGTACCGAAGTCCAAATTGAAATCCGTAAAAGCCTAAACTAACTTTCTTCGACATTCCGGACTCAATGGTGAGGCCCATATTATGAAATAAGATACGAAAAAATATGACAAGTAAACATGTAAAGTTATAAAATTAAAGCTTATGATTTAATGAAGCTACCAGAAGAATATATTTAAATAGTAACGCTTAAGATTAAAGTTAGGAATTAATACGTCTACGACTTAAAGGAACTACCCAGAAAAGGTAACTAGAATAGAAAAAGATTTAAATGAAAAATTAAAGCGGGTGATATTATGGAATGTAACCGGACTTTGAAGTGTGATTTTAGGGAACTTCAAGGGAACGATTTTTGAGTAAAAGCTTTGGATTTTCAGGTGAGTGTTTCATACCATATTGAGGTAGAAGTTTTCATCATAGATATAAATATTGAACTCTTTTATGATATATCGACATACGAAATCGTTTTCTTTTATAGCCTTTGTTTAACAATTATACTGTATACGTTTTGAATGACCTATTGACAACTATATTGTCTTCTTTGACTTAAGCAAATGTGTTTGTAAGATACTCAAATGTTATATGATCTTCTTACAAATGTTTGAACTATTTTAACTAAATATCAAATAAAGAACTTTGATTTGAGTAATTGAACTACTATTGATGATTATTGATTTTGGATATGATTTTGATACTTTGAATAGAACACTCTTCTGCGATTGATCACTATCGAATAGGTTGTGATTTATCGAACCCTTCCCACAGGGTATATTGTGATGAGCCGGTGTTGATACGGCATATCGAACTAGCTAGTCTATCGATCTCAGTCAGCGAGGTTCTAATTTGTTGGCCATAGAAGTGGAATATATGACTTTGAATATGAATATTGAATGTGAACCATGATTGAATATGATTTATTGAACCATGATTTTGAATTATCGAACTATGATCTATCGAATTATGTTATCGAACTATGATTTATTGAACCAAGACTCATCGAACTGTGATTTATTGAACTATGATTTATCAAACTATGATTGATTGAATTATGTTATTAAACTATGATTTATTGAACTATGATTCATCAAACTATGTTATTGAACTATGATTTATTGAACTATGTTATTGAACTATGATTTTGATTTATTGAACTATGTTATTGATTATCGATATACGATTATCGTTGAATTGAGGTTTATTGGAACTGAATTTGATACCGTTATCTTGTACTATAAATTAAGATAACATATGATATCTAATCATTGACATTTCAGTATTGAATTATATAGTAGTTTTGAAACCCTTGGTTTGTTATGGAATACTCACGAGCTGGGATACTCACGAGCTGTTGAGCTCATAGGATTTGTATCCAATATATTTCAGGTGACGATATTGGCAAGGGAATAGCAAGTTCAGTCAGGATAGTCGAAGGCTTATAAACTATGAAACCTTTTTGTAGTAGGATTTTGTTAGTCATGATGTAGTTGTTTTTGGTAATTTTGGACTATATATCGAATATGACATTAGCAGGCTTGAAAAATTACATCATGTACTTTTGTAATTACTATGGAATGTATAAATAGATGACTGATGTTGACTTGAGTATTGATTGACGCTTCCGCAATAGAAAAAGAAATTTTATTCCGCTGCATTTGATTAATGGAAATGAGGAAAGCATTGTGATCATTGAAAAAGGCCTTAGTGGCCGATCACAAACCCTCGATCCGCATAGGCCGGGTTTCGGGTCGTGACACCAGTGTTACTACTTCAGTGTAAGTAGTTGACCGCTGGGGTTTGGCTTTGGGTAGAGCCTTTATGACTCTGTTCAGAAGGTGCTCAAGTTGATCTAATCGATTTGTCAAGGTTGTAGTATTTCGGTTACAAACCATCTTGTTGTAAAAGATGAAAGGTTAGCATTCCCATAAGAGTCTAATCATTCATAATCTAACCGAGTCAACATAGTCTATCGAGTTTAGTCGTAGTAATTAACATCCATATAAAGTCTAACATAGCATAAAAATAAAATCTATAAGTCTAATATGAATCAAATCAATTTCAATCGTAGTGGTTAGCACTTACGTAAGAATCTAACATAGCGTGAAAATCTAGCATATTGTTATCTATATATTGACTTTTTAGACTTAACAGTCTTAGTACTCTAATCCTGTCTCCCATGACTCATTAGCACCTAAGACTCTGCTTTGATACCATTCAGTCACGACCTGAAACCCACCCTATATGGATCTCGTGTTGCGGGGCCGACCCAATGGTTGTTCATACTTTTTCATTCTTTGTATTCATGATAACAATATAAAATGTAAACTTAACAGTAAGTTAGCGAAAATCTTAATACAAAATATTGTTTGACAACTGAAAATATAAACTGACATAACATAACATAATGTCACTCTTAGGTGGTGAGTACATGGGAGAACTTCTAACATTACTTCTAACATAATCCTCAAACTGTCCCCCTATGCTTTCGGACTCCTACTGTGGTCTTGCAACATCCTTACCTGAAAAATAGTAAATTGGGGTAAGCTAAACGAAGCTTAGTAAGTAAAAGCCTATCTCCGACATAAGTTAGGGGTTAACATAGAAAAATATAAACTCATAGGGTGAACATGATAGCTAAGCTGTCAAGATCTGAAATCCACCCTATGCGAATCTCGTGTCGTGGGACTGACCCAATGGCCGTCCCTACTTTTTTAGTTCTTTGTATCCATAACAACAATATATAATGTAAACTTAACAATAAATTAGCGTAAATCTTAATACAATATTGTTTGACAATTGAAAAATGTAAACCAACATAACGTACCATAATGCCACTCTTAGGTGGTGAGTATATGGAAGAGACTGCATCACTTCTACCATATTCCTCAAATTGTCCTCCTATGCTCTCGGACTCCTATTGTGGTCCTGCAACATCCTTACTTGAAAAATAGTAAGTTGGGGTGAGCTAAACGAAGCACAGTAAGTAAAAGCTTATCTCCGACACGGGTTAGGGGTTAACATAGAAAAATATGAACTCATAGGTGAACATAATAACCAATCATGGAAACAGTTGCAGTTAACAGTAAAATGCCACAATGACCAATGAACAGTAAGTCACAATCAGCAAGCATGAGTAATGGTATAGCATGAACATGGAAAAACTCAATAACAACAATCAACATCAGAATATTGTCACAATAAACCGGTCATAATCAAGAACAATCAATGAATGAACCGTCAACATAGAATTATTCATAGGGAAATAACAACATCCTATGAATCCAATAAACATAAACATCTCAGTCAATCATAATTGATGCATTTACTCTATTCAGGGTTTGGCAGACCCTCAGTCTTTTGGGGCCTGGCATACTCCCCTTAACATGAATGCATATAAAATTCCCTTATAACTCACTGCAAAAAAATGCCATCATTACCATATATTCGTTCACGGACTCGACCCGTAGGTCCTATCAATTAGATAGCATCAGAAGGATATTGTGACTGAGCACAAATCCGACATTTATAATAAATCATGATTCTTTTGTGATTCCATAAGAAGTATATAAAGAATGGAATATCATGCAATGGACATATAAGAATAGGCCTTTCAAGGCACAGTACAACATAGCAATCATGATATAGCAGTCAATAAATATCCACAAGATAGGACAATATCGCTTGTGAAACAATAACAGTGGGTACGTATATGAATACAAAATTTGGCAGTAATAGAAGGAATGTGGCTTGGAAAACCACATGTAAGAGATAGGGGTTTACTTACCTTTTATCCGTGTGATCTGCCTCAGTATTTTGTGACTTTTCCTTTTCCCTTTGAGTTCTCTATCATTCAGTAAACATGTCTCAGTTTTAATGCTATTCATCAAATTTTATACTTCGTTACTATAAGTATCTCTTTTACTAATTTAGACTCTACTATTGAGTCTGGGATGTTGAAGAAATTCAATTTAGGCTTTCACGGTTTTTAATTTGGACTTTTATACTGAAAAGGGCAAAACGGTCATTTTACATGCCTCTATTTTTTGGGACCTATTTTCACAAATTGTACTCCACCATTGAGTTCATAATGTTTGAAATAATAAAAATTCACTATTTACTTAGTTCAATCGGAGTTCGTTTGACTCACATTTGACTTAGGGGCATTTTGGTCAGTTTGGCATTTCTACAGATATTTTATTTTTTGAGACCTCATATCGTGAGATGGATCTCACCATTGGGTCTAGAAGGTCCAAAATAGTAAATTTACACTATTCTCATGACTCAATCGGACATTGGGAACTAATCAAATTAATTAAGTAATGAATTATAATATATATATATATCCGTTGCATATTTCACCACACGTGCCCTTGTGGCATGGTGGTAGGCTGCCTTGGCATAAATAAGTGCTTCCTGTGCGTAGGCACTGGGGTTCGAAACCCCTGGGCTGCACTGTTTACCCCTGTCATGCCCCAGATTTCCGCGAACCCAGGGCGCGAGGGAGCGAAAATTAAAAGAAATGAATAAATGGCAATTTATTAAATTTAATTGAAATCTCCAACATTATTCCTCAAATTTTCCCCCAAATTTTAAATGAAGCCTCGTCATTTAACTTAACTCAAAATGGTCCCCAAATGTTGCTCAAATCCCTCTCCCAATTAATGTCCAATTTAGTTTAAGTCATATTCCCAAAAAGTTTCCAAAATAGTCTCAAAATTTTTCTCAAAATGTCTTGGAATGATGACCCAAATGGGTCTCAAAATACCCTAAGGTATAGTCCAAGAATTTGTCAGGAAGCCCACCTAACATCGTCTAAGTATGTGGCCAAACATGGTCCCACAAAGTGGCTAAGCATAGCCCAAATTAATGATCAAACATAACCCTAAATAGTGGCCAAACGTGGTCTAAAAATTGGCCAATCATGGCCCAACATAGTGCTCCAATATTACTCAAAATGTTTCCCAAAAATGCCTCACAAAGGTGGCAAGAAAGTGGTGTAAAAAAGGGATGTTAGGGCTGTTGCACAGGGGCAGCAGCAGGCAGCCAAAGGCAAGGCAGTGGTGCAGCAAGCTGGGCAATAGGTGTGCAGGGTAGTGCGCGGCACGCGGGCGGCAGGCAGGCAGGCGCGCGCAAGACTGCGGGCTAGGGCATGTCGCACTAAGTCACTATAGCAAACAGAGAGCAGTTTCTGATTTTTTTCTGATTTTCTGTAGAAACACTGTTCATGGCTGCAACCCAAATGTTCCATTTTCTGATTTTTTTTTTCTAAAGTTTTAAAGGCCACTTTTTTCTCATTTTCAACCCAATGTCCTAAGGTTTCTAAACCTCCATAGTGAGCCATTTTCTCCCCCATTTAAAGGGTGTTTTACACACTTATCTAATGCTTTATTTTCAAAAAAAAAATTGGACATAACCTCCTTTGTTTTTCCAAATGTTTTCCCACCTAATTTTTTTCACAACATTCATAAGTATAAATTCATAAACAACCCATCTTCACTCGGTGGCCACAATTTCCATCAAACTAAGCATAGATCCACTATTTCCAACATATCCATTTAGTACACATTTAAACCATAAACATCATGCATTCTTTTGGGTTACAACCCATACAATTTAAAATGGCCTAAGGCCTAAAGTTTACAATTTGTTCAAATCCGAGACATAATAAATTGGGCTTATGCAAATACATTCAAAATATTCCCCCGAGGACCAAATCTTCAACATTTCCATTTCTTCCCACCCTTCAAGACTTACACAATTCTCAAGTGCCTGGGGCCTCATCTGAAAAATAATGTCCCACGAATGGGTCAGCCCAACAACTGGTATAACATAATACTAAGACTAGCAACAAATTTAAGGGTGTGGCATGTGCAAGTGTATAGTTCAAGACCATAATCCTATTATCCCTCGATGCCATGCAATGTCTATATGCGTAACACACACATACAACTCTACATGTCCCACTTCACGGACCGCCCCCGTCAGTCAGTGAGTACTGTTATTGGCCAGATTTTGGGTCTTTCACCACAGGATCTACACCCTCATAATGCATAGCACTACGTGCTCAACTCACACCATGTTTTCAAGGAATCACACTATGCCAAAATGTCGTGATCTCATCATGCAATCTCAATGTGACAATTTATCAAACCCATGGTGTCCCTTTTTTCAAGTCATGCAATTTATCCCATAAAATTCATAACTTTAAACTCCAAAGCATCATACTCATAACATATGTCATAAATAAACATGTCAACACATATCCAAATCACAATCTCACAATTCTACTAGTTCACAAAGAGCATAAAATTTCCATAAAGCATTAAAGCACTAATTCATTACATAGTCCAAACCACAAGGTGTGTCAACATGCAAATGGGTTCCAAATTGTAACAATACAATTTTATCAATATAACACAACTCAATCAAGGCAACAAATCATCCAACAACACCAAGAACACATATATCCCTAAACTATCAACTCTAAGCTTTTCCAAGGAACTATCTTCTAGGTGGTATCCTAACCTTAAATACACTTCCTAAACAGTCCAATAGCATGAAGAAATACAAGAAAACTTAAATCCATTACTAGCTTAGCACTACATCATACCTAGATCAGTTTTTCTCAAACTATGGAGGTTGTGATCGCTGGATGGCCAAATTGTTTAGTGACAATATAGGTCTCGATGAGAGGAACAACTTCTCATAAGGAAGCTCGACGAAAATTTCACTCGAAATGCGTGTTTCGGAGGCTTGAAGCTTGAAGAAACTAGGGCTTTTCTCCACCTCTCTCTCAAGAACGTGATCTCTCTGTATATGCAGGCCAATTTTGTGATAAAATTGGTCTAAAGGGTTCTATTTATAGTGAGGGGCCAAAGGGGCAAGGGGTAAAATGACCATTTTGCCCTTAATGAGCCTAGGAACCCCGTTACTCTACAACCCATCCCGAAACATCTCAATTTGATATTTTGTTTTAACCAATGTTCATAAAATTATTTTAAATGAAAATTTTCAAAAAAATAAATTTTCGCCCGTGGCCGGGTTTGGCCGATTCCTCCCGGGCCACCCGGGTGCCCTTTTGGTCCAATTTCTGAAATTGTTTCTATTTTGGCTCAAATTCTTACAACAGATATATTTCAATATTCTAAGCATATTACTCTTCTATGACACACTCCAAATATTCTTCTAAACATGTCTTACGATGAAATAATGCATGAAAACACCCTACAGGCAAAACCGTGCAAGAATAATGCCCTACCGGCAAAAATGAAAAATTTTTCCTCATTTCTCAGATCTCTACAACCCCTCTCTTTCTTTTTTAAAAAATAAACAGGATATCAACCCATCAACCCCAACAGTGTCGGGTCACCACTGCGCTTGGGCGGGTTCCAACCCAACTCGAGGTCCAACCCAAACCCATGACCCAACAGTGGCCGTCACCCACGATTTTTCGACAGCCCTCCGGTGGTGGCGGTTGAATAATTTCTAGGAATTTTTTTTTTGTTTTTTATTTTTCTTATGATTTTTCTCCTCCCTTTTGATCCTAAACTTCTCCAAATAACATTTTAAACATTCCTACAACATTTTTAGCCCTTCAAACCAAACGAAAAAGCATAAATTTACAACTTTACATTTTTCGATCATCCACTATATCTACCTCATTTTATTCACTGTTTCACTTGCAATTTCTTCCTACGTGTTCTATTTTCTTCATAGATTAACTTCATGTAATTTATTCTAAGCTTCATGCAAGTTTATAAAAAATTCAGAAAATAAATTCAGTGCAAAAAAATTTCAACTTACCTCACAGCTGCTTCTTTTCCTCTCATTTTCTCCTTCTTCTTCCTCATTTCTCCTTCTGTTTATATTTCCTTTTCTCAAGCATGCGCTGGTTTTTAGAAACAAAACCCGCCCCTTCGGTTTCTTTTTCTCTCTCTCTCTCTCTCATTTTTTCTCTTCATTTTTCTCTCCCCCTTTTTTTGTTTGTGTAACCTCCCCCCCCCCCCCCAATTATGTTGCTTTAATTCGTGGGGGTTACACACATATATAAATACTACACTATATATATATATATATGTTATCAATATCCCACTACATATATATATGTTATAAATATTATATGTACAGTTACATATATATATAGATCTATATATCCATATTTCCTATATATATATATATATAGCATGAATTTTTTTTTCTTCTATTTTTATTTTTATTTCGATATTCGTTCAGGCATCATCCGTCTCGATTTATTATTTGACTTTTTTTGGGTATTTTTAGGATTAGTCCTATTTATTTGGGTCGGGGTGTTACACAGTTGGTTGTCATGATTGTGTTCATTTTGGCCCTCAACAATTCCTGGTTTCATGAGTACTCTTAAAGAATTTAGTCTTTATCATTCTCATAGAACCGGCCCAATTCACACTCACATAGGTGATTTCTTATTAAGAATATCCTACGATACTCCACTTGTATTTAACAAGGTATAAGAATCATTGAAAGCTTAACTTATCCTATTCAACGCTATAAGCATCACTTAATCTTATCATAGGAATGGGTAAGAGATTTTATCTCCATAGTGATCTTAATGAGTCACACACAATTCAGTTGTCCCTTTGAACTTAGATTTTAAAGTCTCTAGTCAGCCAGGTTGGGTTGCTATTATGGCGACTCTTAGTGCATAGGTTTTAAGCCCATTCCCCTCGATGATTTATTCACTTGCTCTCTGGTCAAACATTTGGTTAACGGATCTGCAATGTTATCTTTTGACCTTATGTATTCAATGATCATAATACCATTAAAGAGAAGTTGTTCCACAGTATTATGTCTTCGACGAATATGTCGAGACTTACCGTTATACATGTGACTCTGTGCCCTACCAATTGTTGTTTGACTATAGCAATGAATACAGATAGCGAGCACAGGTTTTGGCCATATTGGAAAATCTTCTAGGAAGTGACGAAGTCACTCAGCTTCTTCACCAGCTTTATCAAGTGCAATAAACTCATATTCCATTGTGGATCTATCAATGCATAGTTGTTTAGAAGATTTACATGATACCGCTCCACCACCAAGTGTAAACAAATAACCATTTGTGGATTTTGAGTCTTTGGTATTGGATATCCAATTCGCATCACAGAATTCTTTAAGTACTATTGGATATCTTGAGTAGTGTAATCCATAGTTTTGGGTGTATTTCAAATACCTCAAAATCCTAACTCTTGCCTTCCAATGGTCTGTACCAGGATTACTTGTGTATCTACTAAGTTTGTTGATAGCGTACGCTATGTCTGGACGGGTACAATTCATCACATACATTAGACTGCCAATTATTTGTGCATACTCTAGTTGTAATATGCTTTTGCCATTATTCTTGGATAAATGTATATTTACATCTATAGGTGTTCTCGCTGGACTGTTACCATCTTATTTAAATTTCTTGAGTATTCTCTCAATGTAATGTGACTGCGATAATATCAGTCCATCTAATATTCTAGAGATCTTCATCCCAAGTATAACATCAGCAACACCTAAGTCCTTCATGTCAAACTTATTGTTTAACATTTTCTTGGTAACTTTAATGACTTCATTATTACTACCCATAATGAGCATATCATCAACATAGAGACAAATAATAACAAAGCCATTTTCTAAGTTCTTGACATATACACATTTGTCACACTCATTGATTTTGAACCTATTTGACATCATTACACTGTCAAATTTCTCATGTCACTCCTTCGGTGCTTATTTTAGTCCATAAAGAGATTTAACAAGTTGAAAAACTTTATTTTCTTAACCTGGAACAATAAAACCTTTTGGGTTGTTCCTTATATATTTCTTCATCTAATTCACCATTTAAGAAAGTTGTCTTTACATCTATTTGATATATCTCAAGATTGTGTATAGCTGCAATAGCTATTAACATTCGAATGGATGATATCCTTGTAATAGGTGAATATGTATCAAAATAGTCCAATCCTTCTTTTTGCTTGTATTCTTTGATAACATGCCTGGTCTTGTATTTTTCAATAGATCCATCTTCTTTCATTTTCTTTTTTAATATCTAAGAGGTTTTGACCCTGGTGGAATATCTACTAGTTCCCACATATGATTTTGTAGAATGGATTCTACTTCATTGTTTATAGCCTCTTTCCAATAAGGAGCTTCAGGACTTGACATTGCTTCTTTAAAGCTTTGAAGCTTATCTTCTAACAAATACGTTATAAAATCTAAACCAAAATATTTTGATGTTCTAGCCCTTTTGCTGCATCTAGGTTCATCACCATCTTGTTAGTTTTGACTTCTGTCTAATGTAGTGTCATGAGTTCTTTTAATTGAACTTGACTCCTATATTAATTTGTAAGGAAATACATATTCAAAGAATGATGCATTCCTTGACTCAATAATAGCATTAACATGGAGAATTTTTGATTTATGAATCAGAAATCGATATGCACTACTATTATGAGCATACCCTATGAAAACACAATCAACAGTTTTTGGTCCTATTTTAACATTCTTAGGTGTAAGAATTGCCATTTTAGCCAAACACCCCCACACTTTTAAGTATTTGTAAGAAGATCTTCGACCTTTTCAAAACTCATATGAGGATTTATTAGTTTTCTTTTGAGGTAGTCGATTAAGAATATAATTTGAGAAAAAAATTTCCCCCCACCCCCCAACAAACTCTAAAGTAGTCAAGAACTTAATAGCAATGTATTCATCATTTCTTTTAAAATTTTATTTTTCCATTCAACAATCCCATTTTGCTGAGGTGAATAGGATGCAATTGTTTGGTCTATAATATCATGTTGTGAACAGAATTCACCAAAAGGTGCTTCATATTCACCACCTCCATCACTTCTCAATATCTTGTTCTTCTTATCAAGTTGATTCTCAACCTTATTTTTGTAATGTTTAAACATTTATAGTGCTTCATCTTTACTTTTCAACAAGTAAACATAGTAGTATCTTGTGCAATCACTAATAAAAGTAAGAAAATATTTCTTACCACATCTAGTTTGAATAAATTTCAAATCTCAAATATCTGAATATATTAATTCTAGAGGTGTAATACTTATTTCAATTGATTGAAAAGAAGTTCTTGTAAGCTTTGCTACCACACAAGTCTCACATTTATTATTTGGATCAAAATCAATTTTAGGTAAACATTCCATATTAACTAATCTACGTAATGTATTATAATTAACATGTCCTAGTCTACCATGTCACACATTTGAAGACTCAAGCATATAAGCAAAAGTTGTGTTCTTATTGTTATTCTTAATAGGAGGTACAATTGTCAGCACATTGCTCATATACCCCTTTCCCACATACATCCCATTTTTAAATAATATAAACTTGTCTGATACAAAGACCAATTTAAAGCCCTTTTTGCTCAACAATGATCCTGACACCAAGTTCTTTCGGATATCAGGCACATGCAACACATTGTTGAGGGTGAGTTCCTTTCCAGAAGTTATCTTCAACACCACTTATCCTTGACCTTCAACTTTGGAAGTCGAGGAGTTGCCCATAAAAAATTGTTCTCCATTATCTATATTGTGATATGATGAGAACATTTTTCTATCTGAGCAAACATGGAGAGTAGCCCTAGTGTCCACCCATCATGCCTTGGTGTTTCCAACCAAATTCACTTCAGAGACCATTATGGACAGATTCATTTCAGAAACATATATAGAAAGATTGTCCATTTGGGTCATATTGGCTTAAGCACGCTTTTTGCTTGGATTCGCTTAGTCCTTGCGACTATGACAACCCTTAGCATGGTGCCATTGTTTGTTGCATACATAGCACTTGCCTTGAAACTTTTTATTTGGACCTAGTTTGGGACCATCACTACTGTGCTTCCTCTTTTCGTTCTGAGAGCTTTGCCATTGTTCCACAACATTGGCCTTGAATTTCATGATGGCTTTCCCCGCTTTCTTTTTAGAAGTACGGTTATCTTCTTCAATCTTTAATCTCACAATTAAGTCTTCAAGTCTCATGTCCTTGCACTTGTGCTTTAGGTAACTTCTGAATTCTTTCCAAGATGATGTCAATTTTTCAATAATTGTAGCCACTTGAAAAAATTCACTAAGTGACATGCCTTCCGCATGAATGTCACGCAAAATCACTTGGAGATCTTGAACTTGGCAGATCACTATCTTGGAATCGAGCATTTGTAGTCTAGGAATTTTCTCATTAAAAATTTCTTGAGTCCATCATCATTTGTTTTGTATTTCTTGTCTAGTGATTCCCAAAGTTCTCTTATTGTCTTGACTATGCAATACACATTATATGATGTGTTGTCCAACCCATTGAGGATGTAGTTTTGGCATAAGAAATTTGCATGTTTCCAAGCCTTAACCGCAACAACTATTTGCCGATCAGATTCATTCTCCTTCAATGCGGGAGCATATTCATGGAAGAGTCGAGCCAAATTAAGAGTGGTCGAATAGAATAGTATTTTCTGTGCTACCTTTTAAATTCGGTGCCATTGAATTTCTCTGGCTTCTTTCTATGGTTCACGAGCACAGTTCCAACCACAAGAGTAGGGGTAGAAGTCACCAAAAAGTTCAAAGTCACCACATGGGTACTTTCAGTAGTCATTTAGACTGAGATCACAAAATATATAAATAAGATTAATAAACTATAAATCTGTATTTAAACAGATTACTTAAATACTGAATTTCAGTAAATAAAATAATAAAAACTAAATTTCTACAGTAAACAGAAATATAAACAGCTATTTCAAATTCTGAAGTTTTGCAACCATTTTTTTTTTTTTGAAAAAGAAAAAATTTAAGTATGAAATACTGCAACAGAAAAATAAAACTGATATATAAAATAATAGTAATCTATCTTAAGATTGTTATTCAATTTATAAAATCAGTTTTATTTTAACAGTATAAATTATTTTTTGAAAAAATACAAAATCTGTTTTCTGTACTTTGTAAATACAGAAACTGAATACTGAAAAATTTAAATTATAGAGAGCAGAAACTAATTACTGTTTAGAAATAGTATACAAAATTCACCAAAAGGAAAACATAAATTGAAGAAACATACAAGTTTCTAAATCAGGAAGATGGAATAGACAAAATCTAGCGTTTTACCCTATCTCCTTGAGATATATTACGCCCAAGTACTTGGTACTTACGAGTTGAATAGACGTCTGCCTCCCAAGATGAAGTGGTCTCACACAGAGAAGAAGCACTGCAGACTCTGTGTACAACAAACTAGACATATGTTTCGAACTCTCTCAAACTGAATGTATGGATGCACAGAAATGCTAATGAATTTAATTATAATGCAAGTGCATACGCTGGTGTTTATATAAAGCATTCGTGTCTGTTTGGTACAGACACAAAGGCCAATAGTCGTAACAATTCAATGAACAGCCACATTGGGAAGAAGACGATTTAATCAAAATTCAAACCAAAGGTAATTACAAAACTACGTTGCTTTGGATTTAAACCAAAACCAAACGCAATCACAAAATAACAACGTTGGATTTAATTAACCTGGTAACTAAACAATAACGTTTTGGACTGTTTGTAATAGTAACAGAAACAGTAATTTTTTGAAAAATTATTTAAATAAATTTTTTTCAAAAAGATATATACACAACGGGCCAAGGCCCAAACCTAAACCTGACCCAACCCGATTCGGTGCGGAGCGATGCACTAGTGTAGTGAACCAAGCATGTGCTAGGTCCTCCCCTTCCACAAAACTTGGGTGCCGCTAAGGGTCCAAACTTTCATTCAAGGTAATTGTATATATACTCTTTAAAAGTTTTGTACCCATCCAATGCAGTACACGAGTTTCAATTTTTGTTACTATTTTCAAGTAGCGATGTTTGGAGGTAATTTCTCATTCACTCCTTAATCATTTTGAGCAACCCAATACATGATCTTAATCTCATCATAGATGAGAACACATTTCTATGTAGAACCACCAAAATTAATATTTGAGATCCACTATCATTTTAGTTCAAAAATAATTAAAAAATTATTCTCAAAACTCATTATTTTTAACAAGATAGTAAGACATATTAGAGAGGAGGGGGCGAGGGGTTCATTTCTAGTGAGTTCATCATTTATTTGTTTCGTTATGCAAAGCACTGTGCACATAGACTGACCTTTGAAAAATCAGGTGACCTTTTCGGCCCGCTAATTCATTCTCAAATGCTTGCCCATCAGTCTATGATCACGTGTACACTTTGCTTGATCAGATTGTTTTTCCTTGTTCAGGTACCCAAAGACAAAAGCTTGGGGTATGATGCTGGTTTGCTGGGTATGAATTTGGGGTACCATTTACAACATATTTCATTGTTTAGGCGGCCGCAAGTCGGTGGATTTGAGATTTGAGGCAATTGAATTTTGCAAGCAACACCCAGAGGCTGCATGGGACATTTTCTTCTACTGTCTGTTGGGTAGTGGATCAGAAGTTTAAATCTCTAACTATAAGTCAATTGGTTCTCTCACTAACACTACCATCACGACAAGTCACACGTTCAATGGCTGGTTTAAATTAGCCTAATTTTGAAGCATCTAATTCTCTAATAATTTTTTTAAGCATCTAACCTGTTTCAAAGATAGCTACTGCTCGTAAGCTAGCCTAATTTCAATACTTGCTGATGTTGCACTTTCTGGTCAGTAAAGGCTTCGAACTTTGTTGCCTGAGAAACACTCAAAGAAAAGGGATTAGAGGGCCACCGGGTTGGCTTCGGCTGTAGCCACTCTGATGCTTAAGTCAATAAAATTGAATTGAAAGACTGTAATTATAAATAAGTGAATGAGCATGAATGTAACAGTGTACCTTAGGGTTTTATTTATAGGTTAGAGATTCCCTTAGTTGATTATGATTTGAAGTCATGAAAGTAGGGATTTGATCGTCAGAGAATGACAGTTACCAAGTTGGACACTACACTTTGAGAGATATCCGGGAGTGGCAGTTTTTTTGTTGAATTCTGTTTCCTTTTCCTTATCTCGGTAGGATATTCAAAGCGATGATGAGCTTAGAACCATTTTTGGGAACATTGGGCAACACCTTCTGAGCTTGAGGTGAGCGTGTGCTTCTGATCCATGAGATCTAGATGCCAAGTGTTAAACCCTGTTCTGAATGGCTGAGCATTAACTGTTCTGTGGTTACACGTGTCTCATGGAAACTGATCTATCACTTTGTAGTATATCACCTGCTATCTCTAATTGTTCTTTGTTGGATTCTTAATAAATTTAACTTATCCAAGAAAGAAAGAAAAAACGCAAAACAAAATGTATATTGGTGTCACGTCTCCTATCACCAGATTGACTCCACTGAAAATTGCAGAGAGATTAAGATTTGAACCGGCAAAACTAAATTAAAATCCATCCATTCCAACAACTGATTTCATTTTTCCTTTTTTTGTTGTTCTTTTTCAACCTTAACTATTAGTTATTAGTATTCCCTTAAGTAGTAAAACCCAATTAGGACTTTTGGAGTTTGCAGGGAAGACAAACTATTCCTTTGTTTGCACCAGATTAGAAGAAAATAAATCATCTCGGGTCACTTTATGTTATTAAATTTGAGATATTATTAAATCATCTGGGGTCATTTCAAATTTCAAGTCTCAGTAACACAATCCAAATTAAAAGTATCAAAATAAATTGAACCAGTGTCCAAATAACATGCTGCTTTTGGTTATAAACGAGGTGGTTTCTAACGTTAAGTCCTTTAAACCTTTGGTAGCTCCAATCCGGGTACAAATTCCACGTCATCAAAAATCATTCATCAGGCTCCTGAAAAGCTACAGTGCTCTCTCATTGCAATCTCTGTTTCGTCGGAATGAAAAGTGAAAACAAATGCCAGACGGGATTTGTGTTGAAATCTGAATTTTCAAAAATGAAAGGAAGGAAAATGGTGGTCATTTAAAATATTTAACAATTTATTATTTTGTCTTGGTAAGGGTAAGTCAAATGCCATGAAATGTGAAAGCAGAGAATAATCATAAACACTAACGACATTAATGTTCTCTCTCATTTTTGTTGAGTTAGCCAACAAAGCTAGTTTTATTGAGGTGGCAGTTTTTCATTGGCCGAGTACATGGCTGGCGTATCTGTACTTGGCTTAAGGAATAATTTCTCAATTGACTGCTTACAAACGCCCCATTCTATCACCGCACGTTGATTGAGAATGTACTTTTTTTAGATCCGATAAATCATATGACAATGTACTTTTTTATTCACACTATATTATATGTATTAGGTTCTATTAAAAAAAGTGAGCTACATATTAAACATATTAGCATATTATTAAAATAATACATTATTGTGTCATTATACCGAATTTATTCAAAAAAAATTTCCAATTGAGCACGAACCTCTCATTCATGGCCCTAACAATCAAATCATCAAGGATAATGTTACGTGACACATGCATCTTTGTCTAAAAAAGTGTTCGAATAATGTGACTGATATGAGAACCGTTGATCGATAATATAATTTTTTAAAAAATAATTGATGTAATAACAATTAATGACTATCTTTTATTAAAACAAAGATATGAACAAATATGCATGAGTTATAAAACATCACTCAATTATCAACGGTACCAACACTTTCTCCTTAAAATAATCTAACCAGTCAAAACCATCAGCTCCACCTCCTCCGGAGTAACATAACAATTTTGATTCCCCAATTCCAAGAAATCTATAGTACGCCCTAATAAAGGGTGTTGAGAAATGCAATTGAAAAAAAACGTGAGGTTCAAATTTAATTAACATTAATACAATGGAACGGTGTCACGAAGAGTAAGGACCTAAGTAAGGTCGTGGCGCGCCGTTGGGCAAGCTGTGTTGGTGCTAACATAATCCAGCTCAACAAGCATAAGGCCATTATTAGTATAATCAGGTTGAGGGTGCGGGCGGTGGTGGAGCCGCCGTGCGCTGAGCAATGAAGGCCAAAGACACGGGTCCTATCTGGTTCTCATTTATTTTTAAACATCAGTGTGGTAGAAGAAGAGTCTCAGAATCAAATAGAAACCCAGGCAAACTACATACAGATGTGCGGGGGGTCGTTGGAAGTACTTTTCATCTTGGAAGCCTCCAAATAATTTGAATAAAAGAAATGAAGATGGTAAATATACATGGAGAAATTGAGCTTACTCGCTCTGTGGCAGGCACTACTTCCAACTTCTTTTTAAAGTTTTAACATCCTAGAAACACTTGGTGGAAGATTAATCTCGGAGGTGAAGCACACGAAAATCTTACTCAGGATTCTAGTTGAGACATTAATTCTCTTGTAGGAAAAATAGAATGCCATAAAAGGATAAATTACACTTAATATTTTTTGAGATATTTTTTAAATAATATTGACTTCTATCTATTTTTACTAATAAATTACAAAGACCTTCCATCCAACTTTATTTTTTTCAAAATGATAAAAATGTCCGTTTCAAAATTTAAACAACGACCAATGGCCCGTGCCGACCCATCTGCAAAATCATTAGGCCTAGCCCGGTCCGTTGGTCCAACCCATGGGAAGCCGTGCCATGCCAGGTTGGCCCGCAAGCTTTTCAATTTTTTTTTGGTCAATTTTTTTTAAGATTACATTACATGATATATTTTTTAAATTTATTTACCTTTTTCTAAAAGAACATTATTAGATTAAAATTTATTTATTTAATGTTATTAGGTTGTAGACTTGTAGTTAAACTAAAATTAAATGTTAGTTAAGTGTAATCTAATATATATATATATATATATATATATATATATTTTACTTTGCTTTCATTATTATTATTTTTTTTGGCCTTTTATTATTTTTTGGTCAATTTTTTTTAAGATTACATGATATATATTTTTAAAAGTTATTTACCTTTTTGTAAAAAAAAAATGTTAGATTAAGATTTAAAATATTTAACACTATAATAAAAATTAACCTCAACATTTTATTGAAAATGAAAATGAATTACAAACAATTTTTTTTTTTGTGACTGCGTCTAGTTTATAATAAGTACTAGACTGCCTACGTACCTTTACTGAATCAAGCCTTACGTAGTTCTTTTCTTTACATTTGTATTACAATGTAATTTTTTAAATATATAAAAAATTAATTTATTCCAAGAAAGCTTGTGAGGAATCTGTATTTACGTCAAAGTTTGTGAAAACTGCTATCGTCTCCTCATCCATCCGATTTTGAATGCGAAATCTTGATTCCTCCCATTCTTCCATGCAAAGGAGGGTCTCCAAAATGTTTGATGCCAACATTGACCTTCTTTCATCTAGTACTCTGTTACCTACACTAAAAGTAGACTCTGATGCTATTATTGAGACCAGAGGTGTTAGTAAATCACGAGCCATGATGGAAAGCACAGGTAAGCTCCTTTTATTTGATTTCCACCATGTCAAAAATATCAAAATTGTTTATTTCTTTAGCAGTTAGAAAACTAATAAGATTAATTTTCTAAATATCTAGTTAGTTCAGAGTTAGAAGAAGAAGATGAGGAGCAGTAAGAAGAAGAAGTACCCAATGATGTTCTCCTAGTAAGAAATGCAAATGCTTGACTTTTACCCAAAATGTTAGAAGAAGAAGTGGAAACAACATTTTTAGTTTCATTATTACCATATTTTATTACATATTTATTAAATACATCATATAATAAACTTTTTATTTGTTCATTAGTAATTCTTAATTGACAATTTAAGTTTTCTGCTATTCTATCAATAAAATGCTCTACACTAGATATTTTTATTCTTGAATCCATTACTGCAGCTAAAGTAAAATTGGGGGTAATTTTTTCTAATATTTTTAAAATTTTTCTTCCATTACTACACATATATCTTTAAAATTCTCATTTTCCCTATGTATTGCAAAAGTATAAGAAATATTATATAATTCAGACAAGAGAATACAAGAAGTGAGATAATAAACACCCAAACAATTATTTGTTGCAGTATAAAAAATTTCTAAAAATGATTTAAATGTAAAAGTTAAGGCCCAATCTAAAGTAGTTAAAATGTGATTGCCATGTTTCTCATTATAAAATTAGTAATTACTTAGTCATATTTCTCACAAGACTCGAGCATGAGATATGTCGAGTTCCAACGAGTTGTAACATCTACTTTAACTTTTTTGGGTTTTAAATTATAACTTCTACATAAATTTTTAAATTCACATTACAGGAAATGGTACTATTAGCGTCGCTAAATAGTATTAGCGATGCTCAAGTGTATGTCATAATGTGCGTCGCTAATAATCATGTCGCTAATACTATTAGCGGCATGCACACGAATATGCGTTGCTAATAGTCAGTATTAGGGACACACAGAGTGCGTTGCTAATAATCAGGGGCGGCGTCGCTAATGCTATCTAGAGAATTCAATGGGCGTCGCTAATAGTATATTATTAGCGACCCATGGAAGGTGTCGCAAAAAGTGTGTTATTGGAATTATTATACAGCTTTAGCGACGAACTCTGTGCGTCGCTAATAGTATATTTTTAGCGACGACTGTTACGCGTCGCTAAAACTTATATGTGGTACTTTTAGCGACTCTTTCTGTTCGTCGCTAAAAGTTAATTTTATATTTTGGGGGGCCTTACTTTGGACCTGAATTTTCCTTGTTTTTGTGTTTTATTCATGTTTAAAACTTGTATCAATCATCCTGATATAAAATAATTCCAAACATTATAAAATGAATATATTAAGAGAGAAATGCATTCATATATATATATATATATAATTACTTACCATCATAAAAGTAGAATTTCTTAATAAATACAAAAATAAAATAATTGTCTCAGAAAATGTAACTACAAATGTCCAAAACTAGCCCAATTCGGATTTTCTCATTGATTGTACATATATATATATATATATAATATAATATATTTTTGTATATATGTATCTATAGACATACTTTTTCTGTCTTGATTTAAACTTTTTGACTCTTTTAGATCTTGTTATTTTGCTACGGATCTCTCTTTATGCTCGCTCTATGTGTTTCTATCTCCTTCTCCTCTTTTTTCTTTTTTCTTTTTCTCTCTCTCTCCCCCCTGCTTATTGTTAGTCTCCAGAATATATAACATTCTCTCCTGCTTGAGTCTTGAAGGTGAAATTCATTTTGTTTTTGGTAGTTTTATTGTGGTCTTTTGGATTATTATCTGCAGGACTCTTTTAAGGTCATTACTATCTTAATTAGTTATAATTATTTCGTTGTGTAAAACTATATTGTTTCTGATATTGCAAAGCAACCTTTTTCTTTTGATTGTGTAATTAAAAGATTGTGAAAAAGTAGAATTGGAAAATAAGGATGGAATGTAGGCGATGGATTATTGGAAAATAAGTTAAGGAAAATCAATTTGGGAAAAAAAATATCTAACTAAATAA
The DNA here is from genome assembly GCA_008638375.1 of Nyssa sinensis. Lineage (NCBI taxonomy): Eukaryota > Viridiplantae > Streptophyta > Magnoliopsida > Cornales > Nyssaceae > Nyssa > Nyssa sinensis. The sequence continues at coordinate 12,492,822 of CM018036.1, read as the reverse complement.
AATTTTTTTTAAACGGGTTATTTAGGTTGGTTTTTTTTTAGGTACTAAAAAATTAAAAAATAAGGAAGGAAAAATAGATTTGAAAAAAATGAAAAAAAGTATCTAACTAAATAATTTTATTTTTGAAAATGAAAAAAAATTACTGAATATTTTTTTGTTTAATTTTAAACTTAATTGAAAATAAAAGAGAGATGAGAAAAAGTGTAGAGGACTTTCAGGAGTGTGATACATAGGATTTAGAATTAAAGAATAAAAATAAGAAAGTATCACGTTGGCACTACATTATAATATATATATATATATATATATATATATATATATATAGATTATAGATTATAGATTAGGTGGAACGAAAAATCCACATCACAAAATTAGTTTCGCACAATTTTTACTGAACACTCAAAATAAAAAGCTGATTATTTTCTAATCAATTCTCTAAAATTCATTCCCTTTAATCGATTCTGCAGAATTTACGCTTACCATTATACCAAAATCTCCCGATAAAAATAAAGTAATCTTACCATTATACCAAAATCTCCCGATTCAAGAAATTTAGTACTCATAGATTTTTTTAAATTTGATGTGTAGTAATAAGTTACCCAACATATACATGTATTGAATTTGGATGATATTAAGTACTTTAGAGTTTAGACCCATGCATTCCTGTAAAAAAGAAATTTAAAAAAAAAATGTTGCATTAATAAAATTTGTATAGTTATTTAGAAATATGATAATAAATAATGTATAAAAATATTATAATTAAGAGATTTCTTTAAATTATAGTAAACAAAATTATCCCAAATCAAGGCAACAAAAAGGGGAAAAAAGAATAGAAAAAAGTTAATTTTGTTTTGGGGAAAAAAATGCTTACATTGTACTAGTTCAATACATATGACAAATAAAATATAATTATTTTTATAACAAAATTTTACATTAGTTGACAATTATAATATATATCACGTAGATAATTTGAAGAACGTAATTAACAAGAAATAACATTATTAATTATCTATTAACGAACTAAATTAGTTTATTAAAAAAATAATTTCATAATAAAGATTACTAGTTTAATTACAAGATATTAATTATTAAAAGATCAACTCTCCAAAATTCAAAATGTGTTAAAGTCAATTTTTTATTATTGGTAATGAGGATTTTCATGCTTATTAATCCTATACAAAAAACTTTCATATGATACAGAGATAACAATGAGAAATAATCTAATTAAGATTATTTTACTGTGATGGAAATATTATTTAAGTGCTCATGAGTAAGGGTGGAAATGATCCAAGGACTTGAGCTTGGCTTGATAATGGCTCGTTCAAACTCAATTTATTTAAAAAATGAACTTAAGTTTGAATATATTTTAAAGTTAATAAATTATTTGAGAATGACTTGATAAAGTAATAAGTTTTCTAATTCCAATATAAAAAATCGAATTACTCGAACGCAACTTGTGATCTGCTTGATTTAAGACTTGTTCAAAATCAACTAGAAACATAAACAAGATAAGATTAAATACAATTTAAAATTTATTAATTTAAAAGTCAAACTTGAATAACTTCTTCTCGACTCCTCCCACTGCTAAAGTTTACTCTATTATTCAAGGAGGCTCTTGGAAACAGATTCCTAACTCCTCTGAGATATGGTCTAATACCACCATCAAGAAAGTCTTGGAGCTCTAGGGACTTGTTCTCCCAAATTTAGTGCTAGTTTAGATAAGCTGGAAAAAAGTGTGAGTTAAGTAGCGATTTGAATAAGTAGTTATAGAAAAGTATTGTTGGAGTTAAGTTATTATACTTTTCGATGAATATTTTTGGTAAATGTTTAAATGATATTGTATTGTTTGGATTAGTTATAAATAAGTGTTATTAGGGTACTTTTTGAAAAAGTTTTTACTGAACTACTTTTTTAAAAAGTCTATTTTGTATTAAGTACAGCTAATAAGCCGAACGAAATATCTAACAAATTAAAAAATGTCCGTTTTGAGTTTAAAAAAAAAGTCATCAAATACGACCAATCAATCGAAGCAAACACAACTTTACTTCCAAATCAAGACCAAGCTAATAAGATAAGGTGTCCTCCTCTGAAAGGGGAATAATGTATTAAATGTATGTGGCAGAAAATGAGGAGTCATCATTCTTTGGTAGAGTTAGGGATGGCAATTTAATCCATTCTTTAAGAACCTGCCAATCTCGCTTCTAATGGGACTGAGTTTGAGAGAAATTTTTTCTATCCCATTAAGATTTAGGCCGGATTTGGAAAAAAGACACCCCGCCTAGTCCCAATTATATAAAATAAAATAATAAAAAAATTGTGTGCTATATAATCAATGTTAATAATATATTTTTTAATCACCTATTAAAAGTTTATACAAATTTAATAGAGTTATATGTTTGAAAAAAATAATAATATCATTCTAATTTTTTATTAATATATATATATATTTTATTTAACACATATAATATTTTATTTAAAATGTATTAATTATATTAATTTAATAAAATAAATAAAAGTTCAAAAATAAATAAGAATCCCAATAAAAACCCGCCTTTGCTTCTCATGAAGTTTAAAAAGATACTTTTTTTTCGCGGGACATGATTGGAGGAGTCCCCTGCCGCAAATCTATCTCGCTACCATCTATAGGTAGAATGGTCTAAAATAATTGCTTTGCCCAGGCTATTCTAAAATGCTCGTCCATCTTATGACTTCTCATCATAGGAAGATTGACTACTTTTGATAAAAAAAAAAAAAAAAAAAAAAATTTAGTAATCCGTACCGATTGACTAATCACAATCTTTAGTCACGTGACTAAATCTTAAATTAAGGTCACTTTTACGATTTTTTCATACAAATTTGTACTTGTGAGAAAATGATTCATGAGAGAGTTTCATGTTTTAAATACTTATCTATTGACTCAATTTACTCTTAATAAACTTATGCAATGAGGTGTCACGAATTCAAATGTTTGTTTGCTACGCTTATTTCGATGAGCAGAAGTAAATCCTAGTTTGGAGTATCTACACTGTATTTTTTTTACAAGTAATGATTATATTAGGGAAAAAAAACCCAGGGATGATCCCATATATACAAGGGAAAATTATGAGATTAAAATCTTAGAAGTTGAGTGATATTTGTGTCTTTCTTTATAAGAAATGTCACAATTTTAAATATTTTAAAATAAAAGTGTGTAGTGTTATATTAATTTACTCATCATGAACTGGACTTGTTGGTAATATGGTTCACGGACTTGTTTGTAAATAGATACTTCTTCTATTAGCGCAAAAGAAAAAATAAAATTAAACCTTAGAACTCACAAACAATCAATTAAATGTTTACATATAAAGAAGAAACCTCTTTGGCCCAAAAATAAAAAAAGAAACATTAACGTATATAACTAAAAAAACAATTGTTTTTTTTATAGTATACAACTTGAATAATGCAGCCTGTGAATAAATCTCCTCCCATGGCTTTGCAAAATATTTTACTAAGGTTTCCATGACAATAATAATTTTTCTTGTGATTTTTTACGGAAATGAAAAGCCACTTTTCAGAAAAATTAAACAGTTAAGTGTGTCTGATATTTAAGAAATTTTTTTTTTTGTCTTTTTTTTTTTATCTTTCATCAATTTCCACCTAACCAAAGAGAGCCTAAGAGAGAAATAAAGTCCTTCTATCTCAATCCCTTACAATAAAAAAAACAACCTTCAGACATCCCATTGACCATAATAAAGAAAAAAACACGTGGCACATCATCTCACTCTTAAGACCATGTGTTTCGAAAATATCCAATAATTTCTCATAGCAAAGAACCTTGCTAACGAGTTCTAGGCCCAAATCCAGCTCTTGCCCTAATCCCCCAATACCCATCCTCTTGTTGTGCTTTCTAATGGTACTTTATTTATTAAAAAAAACACACACTCACACGTGTTGAAAATTAGAAGTCAAGTCCATTAAGCTCTTTAAAACCCAGGTGTTAAAAAGAGGGGCAGCCAGCCATATAGATAGACCAGAGGAACTAGAAACGGATGATGTAAGACAATCCAACACGCCCCCTAAACTACATTGCCTGCGGAGGGAAGCCAGGTGAGCGGCCCCATGCATCTAGCCCAAGGTTGGGCTCTGGCCTGACTCTGATACCATGTTAAAAATTGGAGGTCCAGCCCATTCAACTCCTTAAAACCCAGGTATTAAGGAGAGGGGCAGCCAGCCATATAAATAGACATAAAGGGACTAGAGGCGGGCGATATGGGACAAACCAACACGCCCCCTGGACTACATTGCCCACGGAGGGAAGCCAAGTGAGCGTGCCCCAACTCCTCTAGCCTAAACCAAGCTCTGAAACCATGTTGAAAATTGGAGGCCTAGTCCATTCAGCTCCTTAAAACCTAGGTGTTAAAGAGAGAGGCAGCCAGCCATATAAATAGACATAGAGAGGCTAGAGGCGGACGATGTGGAACAAACCAACACGCCCCCTGGACTACATTGCTTGCGAAGGGAAGCCAGGTGAGCGCACCCCGACTCCTCTAGCCCAAACCAAGCTCTGAAACCATGTTGAAAATTGGAGGCCCAGCCCATTCAGCTCCTTAAAACCTAAGTGTTAAAGAGAGGGGCAATCAGTCATATAAATAGACGTAGAGGGGCTAGAGGTAGGCGATGTGGAACAAACCAACACGCCCCCTGGACTAAATTGCCTGCGGAGGGAAGTCAAGTGAGCGCGTCCCAACTCCTCTAGCCCAAACCAAGTTCTGAAACCATGTTGAAAATTGGAGGCCCAGCCCATTCAGCTCCTTAAAACCTAAGTGTTAAAGAGAGGGGCAATCAGTCATATAAATAGACGTAGAGAGGCTAGAGGCAGGCGATGTGGAACAAACTAACACGCCCCTTGGACTAAATTACCTGCGGAGGGAAGTCAAGTGAGCGCGTCCCAACTCCTCTAGCCCAAACCAAGCTCTGAAACCATGTTGAAAATTGGAGGCCCAGCCCATTCAGCTCCTTAAAACCCAGGTGTTAAAGAGAGGGGCAACCAGTCATATAAATAAACATAGAGGGACTAGAGGCAGGCAATGTGGGACAAATCAACACGCCCCTTGGACTACATTGCCAGTAGAGAGAAGTCAGGTGAGTGTGCCCCGACTCCTCTAGCCCAAACCAAGCTCTGAAACCATGTTGAAAATTAGAGGCCCAGCTCATTCAGCTCTTTAAAACCCAGGTGTTAAAGAGAGGGGCAGCCAGTCATATAAATAAACGTAGAAGGGCTAGAGGCGGGCGATGTGGGACAATCCAACAACACACATAATCAGAAACAATTTTTTTTTAATGAATCTATCATATATTTTAAGTTTTTAATTTATTAATACTAAAATTTATTTGAGAAAAATAATGATTATGTTGCATGGACATGAATTTTGAACCAAATTCAATATGATTTATTCTTATTTATTTCAATTCTTCTTTTCCAAGAAATAAATAAGATATTTAAAACTCTTATTATATATTTTCTTATATTCATATGATACAACGGACAAGTCACACCTCAATGTTCAAGACACAACAAAAGAGTTATAAAGTATCCAAGAAGTATTGAAAACAAGTTAAGAATTAAAAAAATTAATTTTCAAATCATGGATACGTATAGGAAGTGTACAGGAAGTATTGAACACGTATCCATGAATATCCAAGGAGTATTAGACACAATACAAATAAAAAAAGCTCTGTAGAAATATTCAAGCTTTTGATATATGTTAGCCGACTAAAATAATTGAGAAAATGTTTTGTTGAGTTGAGTTTTTATAGTATAGAACTTATCGAACTATTCTAACATCTATCTAAAGCCAATCAATATCAGCCACTACTTCATGATATTATACCATATGATGGGGATAAACTACCACACCTTGGTGCTATGCGCAAATTTATATATATATATATATATATATATATACACACACACACATGGTAAAAAGTTCTTGTAGAAATAATCAGTCAGTATATAACACATATTGTTATATCTAAAAAGTAAAATTTGTTGTATGTCATCGTCTTTCATAAATCTTGATTAAAATACTATTCCAAATTATTTGTAAATAGAATCTACATGTTGGATTCCAAATGAATAAAAACAAGTCTACTCTTCCAAACATGTTTTTACAAATTACCTTCACACTTGGCTAGATCTAAGTTTCAAGTTCATTACACATTTTATAAAGATAACACCTTCTACCACTACATCTTAGTTAAACCATTCGATATCTTTTGGTCACTCCAAGGTGTCTTGACTTTTAATCCCAAGGGACTAGTTGAGATGACGTTAGACTACTAGTGTAAAGGTTTATCATCTCAAGCCTTCGGATTCGATTCCTATCTCTAGCAACTCTTGGGGCCACCTTACCCCTATGCACATACGTGTGAAATGGCTGTGGGAAGGATTGTAGAGACTTAGTTTGGTACGTGCAAACTGATCCAGAATAACCAACATTACCACACAAAAAAATGTGTCTCGGCTCTTGACCTATTTTAAGTTGAGACTAAACTCTATGGATGCATACAAACACTTATAAACCTAGGGAGTGTTACTTAGACCGGTGGCAACTTGCCAATAAGCGATGTTTTTTTTTTTAAGATTTATTTAGAAGAAGGTCCCTCAAAATAAGTTGTTATAAGTTAAGGTATACGGATAAATATTGTAATTCTAAAAGTCCCTATTATTTTCAATTATATCATTCGAGGTTCAAAAATAATGAGGTGGGATAAGCAATTTTTTTTTAATGACAAATTTGCCAAGGTCAAAATCTGGTTGGGCACTGCTTCACGGTGTGTTTTTCCCATCTAACAACAAGCTGAGAAATTGATATACCATAAAAGGACAGGCCAATCAACACTTGACACGTATGACCATAATCCGACTCATGCTCGACCAACACGGTTCTCACTCAGCCAATGACTAAAAGCTCAAGCATTCAGATCAGCACAAAAGGTCGGAAGTAACCGAACATATGCCTTCAAAGCACATATATCCGGACAAGGGTCTCAGAACTAATCACAGGGTCCAGACCAACACTCCAGACCTCGTCACCGCCTTAGCGGATGCCGAGCAGGGAATAAGGAAGCAGTCTCCAACAAGGAAACAGCCTTCAACAAGGAAACAGCCTTCAACAAGGGAACTACCATCTATGGTTATCTCCAAGCAATATTCAACAAGGTAACTGCAATCTCCGATAATCAAATCCTACATTCATGGCTCCAAATCCTAATCAACTTAGGAAAGCCACGGCCTATAAATTAAACCCTAGAGGTACGCTTTATTTTCATGCTCATTCTTTTGGCTTTCAATACAGTCTTTCAATTCCTTTTTCTTACTTAAGCATCAGAGCGGCTACTGCCGGAGCCAATCCGGTGGACCTCTGATCGTCTTTCTGAGTGTTCTACAGGTCGCGGAGCCCATACTTATTGCTAGTCAAAAAGTGCAGCATCAGTTTGGCGCCGTCTGTGGAAAACGACTAATCTCCAAGTGCTCTACTCATAAACTCATCTCTTTCCTCACCGGAAAACCATGGCACCAAATCTTCGACCGCGACAGAATACTTAGAATTCGCAAAACTCTCAACGTCAGCTGCCTGCTTCTCGTACAAAGGGACCAGCGGTTAACCCCATGCGACAAGAGATCGAATCGATCAAACGACACAATGAATTGGTGCAAGAACAGTTGCTTGCCATCACTAGAACGCTGGCAACACTCACGCAAAACCAAGCAGCGGGTTCTCCTAACCCGCCAGTCAACTTCACTGTGGGAACGCAACCTCCTGTTGCCACGGAGAATGAAGAACTCCATGAGCAGGCTCCAACTAACCAGCCTGGCACCCCCCGGGCGTTGCCCGCGTTGGCAGAGATCCACAACCGTCAGCAGCTCCAGGATGGGGAACATCAGCCTTCGCTCCTGACGTCTATTACCGGAGCACTACTCGAGCCCCAACTCCAAGGGCCTCGGGAGCACATCCGGCACCGCAGGAGCCTTATCATGCAGCACCAATTCCTCCGGTTCGGAACCCTCCTCCGTCCGAAGGGCGTACTTAACCCTACTACCCTGAAGCTGAGGCTGTCAGGCAGGGTTCGCAAGACGTCAGAATCAGAGACCAGCGGAGGGTAGAGGAGAGTGACGAGTCTATCGACCGAACAATCGCCTTGAGAGGACCTCAGAACCCTCTAAAGCAAGACGAATTGGCCAGGCTGCTCGGAAGACTAGCCACCCCATTCACTCACGCCATCATGTCAGAAGAGAGGCCCAGAAAGTTCATGGTACCCAAGTTCACCTTGTATGATAGATCTGGAGACCCGGGAGATCATCTCTCGCACTACCAGCATACGATGGCCCTTCACGGAGCCTCTGATGCTTTCATGTGCCGAACTTTCATCACCAGCTTGAAGGGAACTGCTCTGAAGTGGTTCCACAACCTCCCTCCGAACTCAATTACCAGCTTCTACGAGCTCGGTAGACAGTTCTTGGACAGGTTTATGACCAGTAGGAGGCTTAGAAGGGGACCAGAATTCTTGTTAAATGTCAAACAGACTAGGAAGGAATCCCTCAGAGCCTACATCGCGCGCTTCAACACCGAACTCACGGAGATCACTGACTGCAGCCCGAAATTCCTTGTAGCAGCCCTAACTGCTGGGCTTCCCCAAGGTGGATTCAGAGACTCCTTGACAAAAAGCCCTACAGCCGATATGGCGGCATTAATGGATCGGGAAAGAAAGTATATCAACTTGGAAGAAGCCAACCGCACGTCCCAGAAAGGCAAAGATCAAACCCAAAGGGACAATCCGAAGAGGGAGGACCACAAGAAGGAGGATCGCAGAAGAGACTCCAACAAAAAGAGGGTCGGGAGCCCAGAGAAAAGAACAGCACCCAGAGCTATGTACAATTCCGGACCAAGGGAGTTCACCAACTTCACTCCTTTAAACACCACGCCGAACTAGGTACTCCGGCAGATACGAGATCGGGAGAACCTGAGGTGGCCGGAACCAATCAAAGGAGATCCCAGCCTGCGGGACCAAAGTAAGTATTGTAATTTCCATAAAGATCATGGACATACAACTAACACATGCAGGACCCTCCGATATGAGATAGAGCAGCTCATAAAGAAGGGACGTCTTCGGGAGTTCGTCAAGCAGGACGGAAGGCAGAACCCCTAAGAAGACAAGCCTCAACAACGGCCAGACCAGAGGCCCGAGCAGAGGCAAGAGCAGAGGGAAGGACGAAACGAGCCTCAGAGGCAGAACAACCATGTTATCTACGTCCTCCATGCTGACTCCCTTATCACAGGAATGTCCAACAGGGCAAGAAAGAGATATGCTCGGGAGGCCAGAGCTGCCCCGAACGTATTACAGATCTCCAACGTAGAAAAGAGGTTCAAGCCAGCACCGGAGATCCAATTCACTGAACAAGATCTAGCAGGAGTACACTGCCCTCACAGTGATGCCCTTATTATCACCCTCAAAATCGCCAACTTCGAGACAAGGAGAGTCCTGGTCTATACTGGTAGCTCCGTCAACATACTATTCTATGAGCCACTTAAATAGATGGGGATGGACCATGACAGCGTCAAGCCCACTACTACCGTGATGGCAGCTTTTGATGGCAATCTCAGCACCCCGTTGGGGAGAGTCGACCTTCCTACCACTATAGGAGAGGGTGAAGGGCAGAAGACCACCATCTCGGAGTACATGGTGTTAAACATGAGATCTCCCTACAACATCATAATCGGGAGACCCTGGTTGCACTAGATAGGGGCAGTCACTTCAACCCTCCATCAGTGTCTGAAGTACGTCCACAACCAGAGCGTCCACTCTGTCAGAGGGTGTCAGCCAACCTCCCGAGAGTGCCACGCTATCGCCCTCAAGGAGAAGGCCCCTAAATAGCAATTATAGTACACTCAGGACTGTGCAGATCCGGTTCTCATTCACTCTCCCGAGTTGGAGGATTGCCATCCAGCATTGAAGAACCCCTGAGCCCAAGGGGACGAGACAGCCGAGCCAAACCCATTGGCGAGCCCATCAAAGTGTTGGTCAGTTCAGAATCAGAGGGGCGTTATTTATACATCGGCCCAGACCTAACACACACCGAACAGGAAAAGATAGTCAGGTTCTTGAAAGACAACCTCTCTATCTTTACTTGAGAGACCAAAGACATGGAGGGAATAGATCCCAATCTCATAACTCACAAGCTGATGGTGGATCCGGATCACCCGTCAGTCAGACAGAAGAGAAGGCCGATTGCTCCTGAACGACATCGGATTATAAATGAAGAAGTCCAAAGGCTGTTGGAAGCCAGGATGATACGAGAAATGTTCTATCCTGAGTGGCTAGCCAACACCGTGCTTGTCAAGAAGAAAAATGGCAAGTGAAGAGTCTACGTTGATTATACAGACCTCAACAAAGCGTGCCCCAAGGACAGCTTTCCACTGCCAAGAATAGACCAACTGGTTGACGCCACTGCAAGGCATGAGCTTATGAGCTTCATGGACGCCTACTCTAGGTACAACCAGATCCAGATGTACCCTCCAGACCAAGAGAAGACAGCCTTCATAACCGAACGAGGGCTCTACTGCTACAGAGTAATGCCTTTCGGTTTGAAGAACGCTGGAGCCACTTACCAGCGGTTGGTGAACAAGATGTTCGGCCCACTGCTCGGCAGCACCATGGAGGTATACATCGACGACATGCTGGTAAAGAGTCTGCAGAAAGGCAGTCACCTCCAGCACTTAGCCCAGACCTTCGATATCCTCAGACAGCACAGGATGAAGCTCAACCCTTCGAAATGTACCTTCGGAGTTATGAAGGGAAAATTCTTGGGGTACATTGTCTCTCAGAGGGGTATCGAAGCAGACCCCACTCAGATCCAAGCTCTGATTGGACTGAAGTCACCTAGAACCAGAAAGGAAATTCAGGCACTGAATGGCAGAATTGCAGCACTGAGCAGATTTATATCCAAATCCATTGATCGCTGCCTACCTTTCTTCAAGGCTCTGAAGGGCAGCAAAGCTTTGCAGTGGACAGAAGAATGCGAGAAATCCTTTCAAGAACTAAAGGAGTATCTAGCCTCTCCAGAGCTCCTGTCAAAACCAGTACAAGGAGAAAAGCTACTCTTGTACCTTGCAGTTTCCAAAAACACGGTCAGCTCCGCATTAATCAGACAGGACAGAGGAGTGCAGAGGCCTATATTCTACGTCAGTAGGGCACTACTTGACACGGAAAAGAGATACCCAGAAGTAGAAAAACTGGCCTATGCCTTGGTCGTATCAGCTCGGAAGCTTCGACCTTATTTCCAAGCCCATCCAATCGAGATCCCAACTGCCTATCCTCTAAAGTCAGTACTGAGGAAACCTGAGGTATCGGGAAGATAGGTGAAGTGGTCCGTGGAGCTAGGGGAGTTCGACATATCATATGTACCCCGAAACTCCATCAAAGGGCAGGCCTTGGCTGATTTTGTTGCCGAATTCACCCCGGCACTTCAAAACAAGGCACAACTCACCGAAACCTCGGGAACCTGGTTGCTATACATTGATGGATCGTCAACTGATCAAGGTTCAGGAGTAGGCCTGGTACTACAGTCCCCTGATGGGCTCACGTCAGAAAAAGCAGTTAGTCTAGGATTCAAAGCTTCTAATAATGAAGCAGAATATGAAGCCCTAATCTTAGGCATGAAGCTTGCCTTGGAATGCGAAGGCTCAGAACCTCGATGTCTTCTCTGACTCCCAACTGGTGGTGAGCCAAGTCTTGGGAGAATTCGCCATTAAAGATGATAGGATGCTCCGGTACTCCGAACTGGTGAACCACTTGAGGCATTCCTTCCAGACATTTACTATCCAGAAAATTAAGAAAAGCCAGAATTGCAGAGTAGATGCTCTGGCTAACATGGCCTCCCGCCTCAAGTCTGAAGCAAACTCCACAATAAAAATCTCCTTTCAGCCAGGATCCAGCATAGATGAAGCCCAAATTGCTCAAATTGATGAACAACCCTAGAACTGGATGACTCCAATCCTCCAGTACCTAAGATCCGGGCTCCTCCCAAAAGACAAAAATAAAGCCAGGAGAATCCGAATCAGAGCAGCTCGGTACCTGATCCTGAACAACAAGCTTTACAGAAGGTCGTATTCTCAACCTCTGTTAAAATGCTTAGCTCCAGATGAGTCACAATATGTCTTGGCTGAAATACACGAAGGAATTTGCGGGAATCATAATGGGGGCAGAACTATAGCCCACCGAGCTCTATCGCAGGGCTATTACTGGCTTGGCATGTTGAAACAGGCTAAGGAATATGTTCGGAAGTGCGACAAATGTCAGAGATTTGCCCCGTACCAACATCAGCCTCATCACGAGCTTATCCCGATTCCTAGTCCTTGGCCCTTTGCCTAGTGGGGGATGGACATTGTGGGTCCACTACCAAGGGCACCTCCAAACAAGAAATATCTCTTGGTGGCCATCGACTACTTCTCTAAATGGGCCGAAGCCGAACCTCTAACACATATCACAGAAAAGGAAGTTGAGAGCTTCACTTGGAAGAACATTGTATGCAGGTTCGGCATACCACGTGTGATTATCTCCGACAATGGAACACAATTCACTGATAAAGGCTTCAAAACATTCTGTGAAAATCTCAACATTAGGCAGCACTTTGCCTCTCCAGGCCATCCACAGGCAAATGGGCAAGCAGAGGTCACCAACCGAACAATCCTTGACGGGTTAAAAAAAAGGTTGGAACAGGCCAAAGGGAAGTGGGCAGAGGAACTCCCTGGAGTTCTTTGGGCCTACAGAACAACCAGAAGAACTCCCACCTCTGAAACTCCCTTCTCACTAGCCTATGGAACAGAAGCAGTAATTCCGATTGAGATCGGTTTGCCAACCCTGAGAACTGAAGCCTTTGAGCAAGAATCCAATGATCAACAGCTGATGAAAAACTTGGATTTACTCGAAGAGAGAAGGGATCAAGCCAGCATTAGGATGGAAGCCTATCAACAGAGAATGATCAACAAATCCAAGGTAGGACTCAAGACAGTCAGCTTTCAAGTTGGAGACTTTGTCTTAAGAAGAGTCTTTCAGAACACTAAGGATCCCACCATGGGAAAGTTGTCACCAAACTGGGAAGGCCCCTACAAAGTAACAAAGGTTGTTCGGCCTACCACCTACTGGCTAGAAGACATGACTGGGAAGCCTGTTCCTAGGCCATGGAACGTGGAACACTTACGAAAGTATTATCAATAGAGATGTTTTCTTTTACTTCTGTAGAGTATCCATCTATAAATGCACAGGCCTCCAGAGCCTGGTCCATAATGTACGAGTCTTTGCACTCAGTCCATCTATAAATACACAGGCCTCCAGAGCCTGGTCCATAATGCACAAGTCTTAGGACTTGGTCCATTCATAATACACAGGCCTCCAGAGCCTGGTCCATAATGTACAAGTCTTCGTACTTGGTCCATTTATAATGCACAAGTCTTAGGACTTGGTCCATCCATAATGCACAGGCCTCCAGAGCCTGGTCCATAATGCACAAGTCTTAGGACTTGGTCCATCCATAATGCCTAGGCCTCCAGAGCCTGGTCCATAATGTACAAGTCTTAAGACTTGGTCCATCCATAATGCACAGGCCTCCAGAGCCTGGTCCATAATGTACAAGTCTTAGGACTTGGTCCATTTATAATGCACAGGCCTCTAGAGCCTGGTCCATAATGTACGAGTCTTTGCACTCGGTCCATCTATAATACACAAGCCTCCAGAGCCTGGTCCAGAATGTAAAAGTCTTCGTACTTATAATGCACAAGTCTTAGGACTTGGTCCATCTATAATGCACAGGCCTCCAGAGCCTGGTCCATAATGTACAAGTCTCAGGACTTGGTCCATTCATAGTGCACAGGTCTCTTCAAACTGGTCTATCTTTAATACACAGATTCTATGATCCAGTCCATCCAAAGACAGAAGTTCCGAACATCTACAACTAAAGTTTCCTAGATCGAAACACCTCAGATCTGATATTTATATTATTTGGCTTATCTGTCAACAAGTACTATAGTACCGATCAAAAGTGAAGTACTTTGATTCAAGCATTCTTAGAACATTCATATATCAAAAGTGCACGAGAAAGTGTTTTAACTACAGAAGAGCACATTCGAATACAAAGAACATCAGATTTGAGAAAAAGGAACCCAATTTTATTGATGATTCAGAAGATTTACATCAGTACAACAAAGACTGGAAATAAAACAGAGGCTACGATAAAGACATCATTACATAGGCTACTACAGAAGCTACAATTTGCAACATCACGGCTTTCTTCCTCGGATGATAAAGGGGCACAGGATCCAAACTTCCATTACCGCCGCCGCCGGCTTCATTTGAAAGAAAGGAATCCTGAACCCCAATCTGCATCAAGGAGCACCCAGGCCATTTCATCATCACTATCATTGATCTGACGACCAACGGAGGATGAGGGCTCTAGGTCTCAGGGGACCTCCACTCATCTTCTTCACACCAGCTGTTTCACCCCAGCCAAATTGAGCAAGGGTCTCTGTCGAGACATGAAGAAGAGGAGGCACCCCACTTGCGTCTTCATCACCAACGCTCCAAGCCTCGGTTGAATCAAGGAGGGACCACCACCAACCGGAGGAATCTTGACCGGATGCCAAGACGGACAAGAGGACTTGTGCCTCCTTTAATCCTTCATTGGAGACTGAAAAAGGGGGAAGGTTAACTCTCGGCCACAGTTTAATCATTCTTAACTCAGACAGAGAATCATCCATCATCTCCGGGCGAGTGACAAAATTTCGGCAGCATCTAAAGTCTCTCCTACAAGGGAACAATTTGGGAACAAAAGGGTTGAGCGCAAACGTATGCCCTCGTTTCCATATATATAGACCCTTGAAGTCCAAAAGCCATCCAACTGAGCCGTCGCAACGGTGGAAAAGAGATTGGCCTCGAAATCCCAAACGACAATCGAATAAATAAACGGTGCATTAAATGTGCTTCCTCGATATACCAAGAGACAGGGTACAGAACTCTGTGAACGAAAACCACAGTCCAGCACTGAAGCTCCTGAATTGATAAAGAGAGGGGGACAAAGTCTAAATGTACAGGCCTCCTATCCGAGATTCAGACCTTACAGTCTTAACTATTTTATGACAGGTCAGTCACATGACAAAGGCCAAAGCAGCTCGGACATATCCTGATCCTGAGTACTCAAAAATAGCATGCCGAGCATCATAATGACAAACACAAGCTGCCTGGATGTCTTCACAAACCCTTGCTTCAGAGCAGTCTATATTAGAGCTCCACAGGAGCTTACTCCCACTCTATTGGGCTCTAGCTATCTGATTATACTTGCTTTCTTATCTTATTATGATGAGACAGTTGAAGTTAATCTACATTCATTATTTAATGACAAGTATCGAAGCTCAGAAAGCAACTATTGACTACTGGACAATTGCTCTAACACGCAAGAGGCTCAGAATAGCCATGCTTACGACAAAATTGCACAGAAGGAAAGAACACAAGAAGAATCTGAAGGAAAGTCAATTTTACTGATCAGAAGTATACGTTCATTACATCAAGAGGGAAATAACAAAAAACAAAGGAAAATAAAAAAAAAACCCATAAAGCCTCCAGCCTTGTCAGAAGGGCCTGGGTCCTCTTCCAAATTAAGGGCAGTAGCCCCAGCCGTCTTGTACGGGTCAGGACCAGACGAGGCAGGTTCAGGAGGAACGATTGACGACACGTCAAAACCAAGGAACTGAGTTTGAAATCTAGTTCGGAAGCTTTCAAAACCAAACCGGATCAGGTCATCACCCATCTGTTCAACTTCCTCTTTCAATTCTGTCTCAGTCTCAATCTTGGCATGATCAACTGCCTCCTGAACCTTCTGATCGAATGAATTTCGGAGCTCAACCAACTTCGCTTGAAGCCCCTCAACCTTCCAAGCATATATGTCCCTCTCAGACTCTGCCACGGTAAGGTTGGTGGTAGCTTCCTTCAGACCCTCCTCCGTAGTCTGAACCTTAGATCGGGCTGTCCTAAGCTCCAGCCTCATCTCGTCTATTTCGGCCTTCAGCTTCCCAACCTCCTCAAGGCCCATGGGGGTCACCATCAGAGCAGCCAAACTATGCATGCTCTACATAAGGCAAGACAGACAATTTAGATTGAACAAATAAACAAACAGAAAAGTCAAGAAAAGCTTCAGAAGTTACCCGCATCTGGAGATTCATCATCTCAGTCATCAACTTGGAGGGGTCATCCCCTCTATATCGGTGTGGGCCCTGAGCCCATATTTGATCAAATGCCTTCTTGGCAATTTGATAGTCCGGCTCATCAAGCGGCATGGACGGTGCAGCAGGTGCTTTCCTCTTCCTAGTCCTTCTGCTCGGATCGGAAGGGGCAGGAGAAGCGGCCGAAACAGGAATGGCAGGTTCAGCCTCCATCTCAGCCTTGGCAGGGGCTGGCTCGGGAGAGCCAGAAATCAACTTCCTCCTCTTTACTTCAATAGGAGCATCAGGCTCAGCTCGGAAGGAAGCCTCCCCCACCACTTGGGCCTCCGGCACTGCCCACTTTGACGTCAGCCTCTTCTTAAGCTCTGCAGTACGGGCAGCCATCAAGTTCTCCGAAGTTATAATGACAGAATGAGCCCGGTTAGAAGTCGAAAGCAGCACTCGGTACTGATCTCGCAGTGCGTCAGTAAAGTCGGGCCTCTTTCAAGCACTCCTGACTGCACATAAGTAAGGAAGGACATATCAGATTATCAGTTCGGAAGGCATAACAAAGCTAAAGCAAACCTGAGGGAATAAAGCCTCACCCTTATGACCCGTAACACGGGGGAATAGCGAGGCCTCTCCATCTTGGAAGTCTTCACGCTCCCATCCTCCTTCGACGAAGAAGTACCACTTCTTCCACGTTTTATTGGAAGTGGGAACGGAGGACAGGGGTAGGAACCCCTTCTCAAAAGACATGTAGAAAAGGTCTTCTGCTTGCTTGAACTTCAGATCCATATTGCTACGGATCAAGTCCAGGGACACATCCACCTTGTTTTGGTGTCCCAACACTACAAACCCTAGAAGCTGCTGCCAGTTATTGAGATTCAGGTCGGCAGGGCAGAGCTTGTACCAACAAAAGAATTGCCTGACTAAATCCGGCAATGGGAGTCTCAAGCCCATTTCAAACCAGACAAGATAAACATAAATCTCCCCGGCTTCAACATTTTGGGGACGATCCATGTAGCCTGGCACTCTGCAGGTCACATTTGAGGGAAAATTGTATTTTACCCTCCACTCGTCCAGAAGGCTCTGAGTAACAGCACTCTCACCCTCTTCTCTATGGGAAGACCTTCCAGAGGTCTCCCCAGCCTTGTCTCGGGGCTCTTCAAAAGCATCAACTATCCTAACCCCAGGACTAGGGGGAGGCTCAACAGGCCTCTCCCCAATATCTTCGGGAGCAAGGTTCCCTACATCTTCTACAGGAGACGGTACAGCCATTTCAGAAGGATTTCCTACTCCCTCACTTACAATTGGGGATTCAAAAGGAGCAGACATTGTTCCCGGACTTAAGAAGAAAGAAGCAAGAGAAGAGAAAAAATCAGTCGAACCTGTTCTAACTCAAGGAAATCGGTATTCTTCGAGGTCGCACAAGCTAACAATGGCGGATGAAATCTTCTAGCACAGTGAAAATGACGGGAAAAGGTCATTTCAAAATCTCACCCCATATTTATAAGCACAGTATCAAAAGGGACCCACCAAGCCCAAACGCCATGACGGTTCGGGACAATGATGATCTCAAGAAACCCAACTATCAGCCCAGTACAATAATGACCTTGAAAAGACCTAATCTCCGGCTGCGCAATAAATGGCGTCCCAACAGTTGCCTTGAAAGGCGAACAGGCAGGACACATGACTCTCCGAAAAAGGCTTAGCCCTAGTTGCTTGCCAGCATCAAACTAGGACTTGGGGGGGGGGGAGTAACTGATATACTATAAAAGGACAGGCCAATCAACACTTGACACGTATGACCATAATCCGACTCATGCTCGGCCAACACGGTTCTCACTAAGCCAATGACTAAAAGCTCAAGTATTCAGATCAGCACAAAAGGTCGGAAGTAACCGAACATATGCCTTCAGAGCACATATATCCGGACAAGGGTCTCAGAACTAATCACAGGGTCCAGACCAACACTCCAGACCTCGTCACCGCCTTAGCGGATGCCGAGCAGGGAATAAGGAAGCAGTCTCCAACAAGGAAACAGCCTTCAACAAGGAAACAACGTTCAACAAGGGAACTACCATCTATGGTTATCTCCAGGCAATATTCAACAAGGTAACTTCAATCTCCGATGATCAAATCCCTACATTCATGGCTCCGAATCCTAATCAACTTAGGAAAGTCATGGCCTATAAATTAAACCCTAGAGGTACGCTTTATTTTCATGCTCATTCTTTTGGCTTTCAATACAGTCTTTCAATTATTTTTTCTTACTTAAGCATTGGAGCGGCTATCGCCGGAGCCAATCCGGTGGACCTCTGATCGTCTTTCTGAGTGTTCTACAAGTCGCAGAGCCCATACTTATTGCGAGTCGAAAAGTGCAGCATCAGAAATATTCTATAAAGAAGATGTGTATAGTGTAATGAATACTAGGATTAATGCTTCCTTTGGGAGTTTCGGAGAGAAAATAGAAGAAAAGAAAAGAAAGTGTTCATATTTATCTTGTTTGATAGTTTAGGAGAGAAACGAAAAGAATGTCATTATTTCTTTTCTCTCCAATTCTCTCCGTCCAAACAAGCTATAAGACCATTGAATTCACAATTTGTATTGTCTAAAAGGCTCACTTAATAGAACTGGTCCACTGCCACAGTGAGAGACATGAGATTTCTTTGCTTTGATTTGTTTTTTGTTTTTTGTTTTCTAGCAATTAAATATTTGTTTTTGAAATGTGTGAACCTAGAAATCTAAAGTTGTCTTATGTTGCTTCTGCATTCAAGACTTGTGGAGTTTGACAATGTCTTAATAAATCAAACTCTGAAATCAAAAGAAAAACTCATTTGTTGAAGCAGATATTGAAAGATTCTAAGAGGATGCTACGAGCACAAATTTTTTGTCCACCGTAGTGTCACGGGCTAGGCTTTGACCCAAAAGTTGCAACTAATGGGTAGAGGTGCCAAATCCCTTATATGACCCAAGATCCCCCTACTCACAACCGATGTGGGATCGTGACATACTCTCCCACCCGAATCCGCGAACGTCCTCGTCGCGGTCGGGCCACAAGGCGGGTTCAGGCCCTTCAAAACCCTGGGCAGGCCGGGCTTTATGGTTACCACCGGGTCATCGGAGTCTCGGGTCGACTCTGATACCACTGTCACGGGCTGGCCTCTGACCCAAAAGTTGCAACTAATGGGTAGAGGTACCAAATCCCTTATATGACCCAAGATCCCCCTACTCACAACCGATGTGGGATCGTGACAGTAGGCTATGGCTCGTCTCATCTCTCAAGCTCAATGCAGATGAACAATCAACTCAATTATTTGATAATTGTGCTTACATCTTCCACCCATTTGACCGTTAAGAGTTCTTTAGTAAGAGATTCAGTACTCATCTTTCTGTACAGGTTACTCTTTTTGGATTTCAATCATTGTCGAAAACAAATGTCAATAGAAACCATTTGATTGATTTCAGTTTCTTCTCTACTTGTTCCTTTAATTTGCAAGAAAAAAAAAGAACATAAAACACAAGTTATAAACGTTCATCCATCACTTTGATTTATTTTTATTTTTGGTTTTACTAGGACACACACTCATGTTAAGCAAAAAACAAAAAAAAAATTGTGTTATTTCAATTGGCCGATCCATTCAGTATCCAGCTTGTTGGCAACCTTATGAATACACAAAAAAACAAAGACATTTGGAGCTTTTTATGGTAGTGGAATCATTAATGTTTTGGATCAATTGGGAAAGCTAGCATTACAGAAGTAATTTGGGTTGTTTTCGGCCAATGAAGAAATTTCTCTGTCAGTGGACAAAGAAATTTCTATGTTGTTAGTTGTTAGAATATTTTTTAGTCAAGAGATGAGAATGAGGAAGAAAAGAATAGAATTATGAGAGAAATTTTTCCGGATCTTTGCATCTTACTCATTATTACCGTTGAAACATTTCTTTTAAGAAGGAAAAATGTGAGAAATAGATAAGACGATGGAGGCTTTAAGGTTATGTAATGATGAATAAAATAGCCATTTTTCAAACCCATTAAAAGACAGTTTTAAGACCAAAGTCCTAAAATAAGTAAAAATTAATCTTTTCTATGTTTTTTACAAAGATAATACTTTACTAATTCTTCAACTACACATGACTAACTCTCAATTAAACCACAAAAAATAACTACTCCTTTCGTCTCAAAATGATAGTCTCATTTGAGAATTCTAACTTTTTAAGAAGCAGTATTTTGTTATTTTGAAATTATTTAAATTTTTTATATTGCCCTTATTTAATTGTAAATAATGTTTACATTAAGTGTAATAAATGATAGTTTTAAAAATTTATAAATTAAAAGTACGCTGACTTTTCAAATGAGATTCTTAAAATGAGACAAGCCAAAATAGAATAAAGAACTCTTAAAATAAGACGGAAGGGATAATTATTAATTGCCCCTTTATTTAATGAGGTCTAGTAGGGGCCATGTCCAAGGAGGTGGAACAATTTGATGCATGTCCATTTGTCTCATAAGTTAAATAAAATAAATATTTTTTATTAAAAAAAATTATATAATTTTTAAAATTATAAAGATCTTTCCATTTGAAGAAAAATAGAGTGACTCCAAATGGAATCAATTTTTGAGTAATCATTTGCAACCATGATAATCTACTTTTTGTGGGTCCAATTTGATTATTTTATTCAATAATGTTAAGTTTACTTAAAAATTTTATTAAAAATATTTATTTTTATGAGTTATCAGTACTATATTAATTAAATACCGCATAATTATATAAAATAATGTAATATTTAATTAATATAATAATATCAATTCATAAAAATAAATATTTTTAATAAAATATGCAAATAATACTAGCATTCCACAATTTTAAGAGGGGCCGTGGTTACGGGGCGTCGGGTAATTGATTATTAAAACGATCCAAATTGCGCGCTCTCTTCAAATCCCACACAACCCTAACCAAAGAGTTTTGTAGAGATACAGCGAATTCAGTTGAAAGCTCCTGTGCGACATCAATGGCGGTTTTGAGCTCAAAATCCGATCACTCAAAAGCTTCAGTGACTCATTTAAGCAAGGCAAATCACAATCAGTTCTTTGGTAAGCTATTTCTCACTCTCTACTTTCCATTTCAATAATCTTTTATCAGCTCAACCCCTGTTTGTGGTTTTTTTTTTGGTCAGAAACCACATGTACGCGTATGTTTGAAACATATTCTGAGATCAAATATATAACATCAAATAGTTTGGGCAGATATTCCATGTTTTCACCATTTTTTGACGCCTGATCAAGAGATTTTGCGGAATACATATTGCTATACATATACAACCTAATCTTAGTGTTGTTTTTCTTAAAATGTAGAAACTGTGTAAATTGTTTGTTGAAAAGTTCTACATATCTACTATTGAGATTGTGTTGATTGTCTTTGTTGTTGGTTTAAATCTCT